>CM062630.1:18233058-18833058 GCA_025617555.3 Puccinia polysora
ACCCAGTTTGTCCTTCTCATGACACGGCCCTCTGCTGCACCCTCCTTGGAGCCCCCTCAATTGTCCACATCTGCCCAATGCACCATCAAGATTTCCTGGTCCCTACAGATTGATCCGTGCTGGCGCGCTTCTCCCCTGCTCACATAGCCTCCCCAATTGCCCTGCCCTTACCTCCCCAAACTAACCATCCTGCAAACTTGGTTGGGCTGGCTCCATTCCTAGGTCCGTAATGTCCAAGCGGGGTCACAGCCTGCTGCATCTGGTAAACCCAGCCCGTAACTGGTTTGCTGGACCCCACGGCGCCTACTGCTGCTGCTGAGACCTCACACACCCCCAACTGCTGAGCCCAACCTACCTAATGCTGAGCATGCAGGTTGCAAAGCAGTTCCCAATCTGAGGCTTCATAACAACACCACAGTGTGCCTCAGGGCTGTATTGTTGCTGTCAGCCTACTAGATGCCAAGGACCTAGCTTCTTCTTGCTGCTAGATGTCATGTAAATTTTAGATTAAATATGTTAAAAAATGGCCAGAGATATATTTTGGCTAAAAGGGTTAAATTTATTTATATATTTATAAAAATAAACTTAAAAGGAGAAGCCAAGACCTTAATGGGGTTGTTGAGCCCTCCAAAACACAGGTATATATCTGTTAAGGAAAATATAGGCGCAATTGTGGTGCCTGTGGGGTTTACAAGGACTGCTTTCAAGAAGGTTGTGTGTAATTTCCTTGGGGTTTGGGTTATGCAGAACCTACAGAAAGAGTATAAGTCAGCAGGATCACTTACTAGGTCTAGATCCAGACTTATGCTTGATGAATGGACCAATATGCCGGGATTTCAGGGTGCTGGAAGCTGGTGCTGAGGCAGGCTGAATGGTTGGATGTTGATTTTGCCAAAAAGTAAGGATTCAAGAGTTTTGTCTATAATTTTATCATAAAGTGGTCCAGGATCACACACTTATTTCTTATAAGGGTTTGATGGCTTAAGGAAGAAAATATCTGGAGCAATAATGGCCCATATTACTGTATGAATGAGTTAGAAATGGCTGGGGGAAGAGCCTTTATTTATATTGTTTGGGTACCCTCATGGTACAGTCTTTTTACCAGCCAAAGGAGGGTGACCCAGGCTAGTGCTGAGGCCAGGGAGCCATCAGTGTGTTTGTTTAGACCTGCAATGTTCACTACAGAGGTACAGGAAGCCCTATGTCATCATGCTTGGGGCTTGATACATGTTTCTGTACCCTTAATGACCTCATTGTATCTACCAAGAAGTAGTATTTCAATTAATATTTTTAATTATAAGTCATGGCTTCCTGAAGCCAGGGGTTTGAACACATGCTCTGGGAACCCCATTCTGCAAGAATATTTTGATTCTGAGGCTTTTTTGTCCATATTGGGGTGTTTTACAGTCACTTGATTGGAAAGTACACTCCTAGTAATGATTAGTTACATACAGTTTTAGTTAGCAGGGACACAAGGGGGGTGTTGTATGGGTGGTTTGGTACCTTGTGAGCCATCTAGCACAAAGCTTGGCCTCTGTTTATCCTCAGTACACACTCTCAGGGTGTTAAAGTAACTAACATGTACCCTTTTGGGTCCAAACCTACCATACAGGCCCTTTTACAGGGGCCCTGACAACCTTTGATATAGTTTTAAAAAGGGTGCAGGGCCCATCCTTCCGGATTTTTTGTTGGTTTATAAGTTTTCATACTATTCCCCACCACATGGTGGCGCTCTTTGGTCCCCATGTGGTGCGGGAAAGGGCTGTAGGGTGCATAGGTGGTACCCTACAGCCTGTTTCTGTTTTGGGAGGGGGGGCTGTCCAGTGAGCCGGCTGGTTGCCTTGCACAATGGCCTGGTCAGTCTCTATGGGTAGTTGGTCAACTACTTCTGGGGCTGGAAACAGGTAGCGACTGCTGCGCGCGGTAGTTGCCTGACTACCTGCAGGAGTTGGTAGCAACTGCCTTGCGCAGTAGTTGCCCAACTACCTGCAGGAGTTGGTAGCAACTACCTGTGGGAGTTGGTAGCAACTGCCACGCGTGGTAGTTGCTGACTAGCAACTACTTCAGGCTTGCGCAAGGTAGTCGCTGGACTGCTTGCGGGGCTGGAGCGTGCCGTAGCTCCTTGGCGCAGTTGTGGATGGTATGGGGCTGCGCACGGGGCTATGGAAAAAACCTGCTTTTGTCCATAGCTCCTAAACTAGACATAATTATGGGTTTCTGACCAAATCTTTGGTCAGAAACCCATACCTGCGGATGTGATGGGAGGGTACACAGGTGAACCATGGTTGTACCTGAAGGAGTAAATTTTTGGGGGTGGTGCCAGTGGGTGACCCTACCTAAATTGGCTCTGCAAATCCATTTATTTAATAATATTTTTAGATTAATTACAGGTTAAGGTTTTATTTTAATTGATTATTTCTGTATTTTTGCTATTCATGATTATTATTCATTCAGTTTTATTTCTGGGGGCTTTAGTCAGTTGGTTTTGAATAGTAGCCAGCTGACAGTTGCACACCACTGCATGCAGTGATTTTGACAAAACTGTTTGAGTCAATAACTCCTAAACTATACAAAAGACTCCATTTCTGACTTAATTTTAATCAGGTAAAATAAATATGATGTTGCATATGATATATCAAAATGGCCAAAAAGTGCCAGTTTGGGTTTGTGGTTTTTTGGTCCATTTTACCAAAGGGTCAAGGAGTAGGATTTCAGGGGTAAGTCTGGTGAGTGCCCCTACCTAATTTTGGGTGGGGAATTCATTTCTGTAATAATATTTTGGAGGTTCCTATAGGTTGTTATTTTTATTTTCTATGCTACTTTGGTCAGCTGGCTTTGCAATAATAGCTGGATGACAATCATGTTGTGCAAGAGAAGAAAATTTTCATGGAGAAGGGTGTGTTGTAAGCCTTCATTTTGATTATTAAAGAGTGTAGTAACAGATCAATTCAGTATGCAATCAATGGGAAGCCTCCCATTTCAAAGTGGCAACACCAAAATCTGCATGGCCCATCAATAACTAGTCCAGAAACATTGCAGTCTGTTTGTCAACTTTTTAGGAGGGCACAGGGACCATGCTGGGTAATGTCTAACATCCATTAATAGGACTGAAGTTATTTCCTTAGCCTTTTGTATCCATTGAAGCCAGTCCTGAACCATTGATGAGCTTGCAGGAAAAGCCAAAAGGATCTTTTCAAAAATTGTCTATTAAAGGTTGGTGTTCAGAAAGGCAAGTGGGTCCCCAGGAATTTGAATGGGTTTGGCATCAGATTCAGATTGACCACCAGAAGGTGGTTATGAAGCATCCCAAGCAGGAGGGTGAACCTGCAAGGAAGAGGCTGGCCAAGTCAAATCCATGCCAGCATCTACCCTAAAAGTGCGTGTACTGTGAAATTCAGAGGAAAAGTTGGAAAAAAAGAGAGGCAAGTGCCAACAATGTGGAAGATTGCCAGAAATTTGAGAACTGGCCCATTTCTCCCTTCTTTTTCTAGTGGAGTTTAGATGGGATGTGCTAAAAAGTTCCTGGGATGGTGTTGACCATAAAGTATTGGTGTTTTTGAATAAATGTGGGGTGGATATCCCAAGAAAAGCAGGATATTCAGAATATAGGTAGGAATAGACACAGATAAGGCTGTAAGGCTCACAAACTCAGGGAATGTTGAGAAGGATGCCTGTTCAGGCTCATGATCTGTTATACAACAACACATTTCCTCCAAGGGAATCATGTAGCATGGTTATCCATGTGTATTATTTATAAGTGCATATTTTGGTTGTTGAGGAAGGATAAGTCCATATTACTATGTATGCAAGTATTTAATTGTAAATTGTCCTTATTTGAATAAGCTGTCAATTCCATCAGAATATATTTGATATTCCTAACAGCCCTCACCATTACCATTGACACTGATGATGCACAAATCTTTCACATTGTTTATCTTGCTTCTCCTCTTTTGACTTTGATTTTTATCTCTTTTTCTTTCTACTGTTATTTTTTTCAATCACAACAAAGTTTTCCGCCCTCTTTTTTTACAACTGCATCTATTTTCTCACCAATGTTTTGTCATTGTTTGAGTCCATCCAACCAGCTTTGATTGGCACCCAAACCAACTTGAAAAAGCGCCAATGGCCTTTGGCCCTAGGCCAAGTCAAACTTGGCTGGGCGCTGAGTTCGCTTTGATAGGCGACATTCACGCCTTGCAAGAAAAATGAGCAACTTTGGTTGCCGCGCGAACGGGCTACAGACATAAGTTGCGGCGCATCCGGCTGGCTTTTTGCGCAGTCGGCGACCGGGACCTAACCCTATCGACATGATAAACCTCGCGTGCCGGTCTCGCTCATCCTACCCCCGGCCCCATCTTTGGTACAATACACGACCAGGTAAAACACCCCCGCCCCCACGTACGAACACAAGTCGTCGATTCATCTACCTCGCCACCATGGTCAGTCTTACACTCGCTGTTCTACCTTTTCCTTGCTCGATGCGCTGGTACTCTGGGGCGGGCCGACTATGTTCCTAACTGATGTATCGCTTCATTTGTGCAGTCTTCCAACAAGACCTTCCGTGTAAAGCGAGCATTGGCCAAGGCCCAAGTTCAGAACAGGTTTGCTCAACTCCCTGGCTCCGCCATGCCCCTTGTCTTTCGACAACTGCTGAACCCTTACATGATTCCTCTTTTTGTCCATCAGGCCCATCCCACAATGGTGTCGATTGAAGACCGATGCTAAAGGTAGCGAAATCTCCCATGATGATATTGTTTCACTAATTCTACCTATATGCTTACCTCATCACCTCCTCTGTTCAGTCACCTACAACGCCAAGCGTAGACATTGGCGACGCACAAAGCTAAACCTCTAAGAACTGTTGCTGGTCATATCTATGCTTCTTATCACCATGCCGCCATGCTTCTGAGAATTCCCGTAGGATGTGTACTAAATCCTTCGATTTAAAGTAAAATAACCATATCGCACTCGGGTCACGGCTTCAACTGAAAGCATCTTATCAGTGCACTCTGGCCGTCCCTCTGTCCCGCTGCTTCATGCCTTGCTATAGCCGGCCGGAGGTGCATCTTTCCAAGTGTCCAATAACTACTGCCAAAGTCCTCGTCTCCGTCAGGCTTCTAGTAGGGCGTCTTGCACATGCGTCATCCATCTAGTCTTTTACGTGCTGTTCGCTTCCCAATTTGACCGGTCGATCTCAAGAAGACTTACTCGTCCTTAAAGACTGCCCGTCAAACCTTCGTCCCCCTCATATCGCGCAACTCGATGCATTCCTGCGCATCGGCTGATCCTTTCCTGTGATGCGTCCCAAAACATTCGATACTTGCTTAGAGTCATCAGAGATCTTCATTCGTTCAAGATACACGACCCTCCTTCAATTTAAGCCAATGTGCCCTCTTTTCACGGAGTAAGGTAACGGGTTCCTCAGACTGAAGTACCATTCCCTGGTTGGTATAATTCTGTTGGCAGAACCATCTCTGCCGGTCCTGGGCACCCATGAACGGATGACCACAGAATGGGACCTGATAAACTTCAACACCCCACTCCCTTGCCTGCCCCATGATCATACTTGGTTCCAATCAACCGCAAAAACCTCCTCATATTATCCCTGTTGCACCCTACACTAGACTACAAAAGACGCATGCTGACATGGAAGCATGGAAGGGTTCTTCAAGGAAGGGAAAGGATGAGTAGTTTCCAAATTTTGACCGTTTCACTGAGCTTGACATGCAAAATCCCGCCGTAAGTAAAACTGGGCGAGCACGAATGTGACGGCATGAGTTATGTCTGGCCAGATTGGAATGTCCCCGAGGGGAGTTCGTATGTCACAGCAACTGACAGTCACAACTCTGATTGTCACTAGAGTAGCAAAGCGGTGGGGATGTGGAAGTTTGGTGAGCTGGTGCCTAATCTTACGGATGGGGATACAGGGCAGCAACATAAAAGCTTGATATCACTTCCCTGTGAATTTACTTTCAGTTTCAAGAATACTGTCCTCTTGTTGAAAACCTCTCCACCTTTTCAAAATCTTTGTTCTGCTTCTGTATTTTTGTCCTAGACTAAATGTTCTTGTCTCAAATGTGAGTTTCTTACCCTGCAGTGAAAAAAAGTGAATGGCATATTTTTTTTTTTTTTGAATTCCTAGATTTTCAGATAATCTGCCTGTCTTTCCATTGGAGTGAACCAGATTTTCAGTACTGTAACACAAAGTAAAAAAAAAAAAACATGTAGATTGATAATGGAAAGGAAAACATGTTGCATTTGTAATTTGACACAGAAAAATGATATCATTTTTTTTCTTTTTTTGTAAAAAAAAGAAAATACAAGCCCACATAAAAATATCAATGTACAGATCACCTCAAGATTGTGAAATTGGAGAACTGCTTGAGAAACCCAATTTTAATATTGAGGCCTACTTGTTCCTTGGCTCAAACTGGATGTCAGCTTGCTAATACCAGGAACCTTGCAGTCCTTTAGCTACAGAGAGTGATGAAGTAAAAGAATGATAATATTCTTAAGAATTAACACAGACCAATCTCCAAAAGGATAAATATGATTGGTAATGATGCAAGGTTTATATGGTTTGGTTATAGGGTTTTCAATATAGTTAAAAAAACTAATTAAAAGAGGAGCCACAGTTTAGACAGACTGGGGGTCATTAACACCTCTCTTCAGGAGATTAACTTTGAATGTTGTACCCTGGGACAATGGGTTCCTTATGACTTAACAAAAAGGGGGTAACACCCAATAAAATGGTAGTATGACCAGGCTATGGTAGCACACAAACCAAAGCAGAGAGGAAAAGACTTACTACCTTGAGCATTCACTTGCTGGGTACACGCAATGATTCACAGTTGAAGGGTTTCAGATCAAAGGTTGGGGGTTTAATGATTTGTCTTCAACGCAAACAGCAATAATGATTGATGAATAAAAAAACTATACTTCAGACTGAAGTCATAAATCACTTGCTTATACCTTTATAAGCACCTTATCACAAATTACACAGTGTCTGATGATAAATAATAAATTTCTAGTGGTAAAAGATCCAAAAAGATGCTCTATAAAAACCTTTTTGGGTTAAAGAGAGCCTTCCCAGGGCACATAGAGAGGGTAGGGCTCATGTGCTGAGGCTAGAAAGTCAGCCAGAGCTGGTTTAGCACGTCCTCTTGGTGCTTTAGCTTGGCTGATCCTGGATCTGCAGGATGAGTGCATGATTTTAGTGACAGGACCTGTCTTTGTGTTTATTTGCTACTTTACTGATCCTGCACAGAATTTTGTTTTGAACTATTTTTACTTGATTAAATTGATCAGTGATGGATCAGGATGTTCTGGGAGTGTGCAGGCTGTGTGCAGAGATGTGGGGCTGCCTGCAGGAATAATTACAAAACCTAATTCCACCTGTAACCCCTAAACTACACACAAGACCTCAATTCTGATTGAATTTTAGTTGTGAAACCCATAAGTGACAGCACATGTAAAATATTAAAATGGCCAAAAATCATATGTGGTTCCATGATTTTTGGACTATTTCTATTAAAATATTGGGTAAAGTTAAATTCATGGCTCATTGAGCCATGTACAGGACTCTGTACACGGCTCTTTGAGTTGTGTACACAGCTCAATGGGCCATGTGGCACCCTAGATGACTCAAATGAGCCGTGTGTGGCATGCTACATGGCTCAAATGGGCCGTGTGGCATGCTAAAAAACTAAAATGAAGTTGTGTAGCCTCCACTAAATCATAAATAATAAATAATAAATAATAAATAAAAAATAATAAATAATAAATAATAAATAATAATAATAAATAAATAATAATAAATAAATAATAATAATAATAAATAATAAATAATAAATAATAAATAATAAATAATAAATTATATATAATAAATAATAAATAATAATAAATAAAAAATAAATAATAAATAAATAATAAAAAATAAAAAATAATAAAAAAATTATAAATTATATGATAATAAATCATAAATAATAATAAATAATAAATTACATATAATAAATAATAAAAAATAATAAATAATAAATCATAAATTATAAATTATAAATTATATGGAGTAGTGGATGGGCCCCCATGCTTTGAGGGGCCCTACAAGACTCCCACAGGCTGTGTGGGGCCATGAACACGGCTCCCACACGCCTGGAGCTGTGTACACAGCTCCCACACAACTGGAGCCGTGAATTTAACATCACCTTAAGATATTTTATAATATCAAGGAGTGGAATTCAGGGCTGGGTTCAGCAAGTGACCCTACCTTATTTTGAGTGGGGAATCCAAATCTGCAATAATATTTGGTTTTTTCCCACTAATTCTTTTTTTTCAATTTACTTTATTTTAATTCTTTTATTTATGTATTGTTGGTACTTTGACAGGTTGCTCTCTAAATATTAGCAAGCTGACACTCAATTTTTGGGTTGAGGTTTTATTGATTGACCAATTACAGAAAATGTTTCTTCATAACTTTAAATTTATTTTAGTTCTGCAAAAATTTGTACTTTTGAGAAAAAAATCAAGCCAGTCTTTGAAAAATTTTCTAATAAGTTTTAGTGTTCAATACTGTATGAAAATTAATTTTTTTTCTCATAACACATTTTTGACCTGGACCTAAAAGCTGCAGGTCCAACAATGAGGTTGCAAATATTTTACCTGGCTGCCAAAATGGCACAAGGTGGTATTCAACTTCATTTACTTCTTCCCCGTTTTTTGGGTATTCTATATCAACATAAAACCAGTAAAATAAGGTTTGAATTTTTGCAGTATCATAAATCATTATAAAATAAGTCCAGAAGTTAAATTGAACTATAGTCAGTAACTCAGGCCACCTGCCATTTCCTCTTGTTCTCAAAATATTCAAAGAATAGTCAATAAAATTCTGGTTTGCACCTAATACTCAACTCATAGCCATGCCTTATTTTTAAAAGAATAGTAATGACAAAAAATGTGCAGAAGAACTTTTATGTTGAAATATCCCCCCTTCCTGGTATTTTAAAGTTATAGTATCTTTAATATATATAGTTTCATATTAGAAAATAATCAAAACTTCTCAACTCCCTCCAAATATCTAAAGATCCCCAAGGCTTTCCTGGTTCTTCCCATATCTTTTGTGGTAGAAAAACATTATCTAAAGCCATCAGACTCACCTTTAGAGTATAATAGCAACTTCCATCCTCAAAATGACCTCAGAAAGGGATTCCAAATAAAAAATAACCTAAAGTCGCTCTGCCAAAGTACTCCCCTATCTCTCATGGATTGAAATATACAGCCAAATAAAATGTGGCCAATCCATATCCCAATAAGGTATCAAAAGTCAGTGAGAGGCACATGGAAATACCCTGGAAAGCCCCAAGACATATTAGTAACAGCTTACCTTAACACCTGGACCTGTATCTGAATCAAGAAAAACTAATCATCCCATCAGAAGTACAGAAGCAATATCTGCAAGCAACCACACGTTGCACCAAAAAACAAACCAATCAAACCATCAGAAAGACAGAAGACATATATACAGGAGACCATAAGCTGAACCAAAAAAAAACCATCATCAATATACAGGAGCAATATATGCAAGATAATGCATGCAGCACCAAACAAACAACCAATGATCAGACCAGAGGCTGTGAAACCAATATACAGAAGTAATATATGCAAGATTATGCATGAAGCACCAAAAAACCACCAATAATCAGACTAGAGTCAGTGCAACCAATAAATTACCCAAAAAACCCACTAGTATGCAGAAGTAATGTATGCAAGGTACCACCTGCAGCACAAAAAAAATAACCGCTCACCAGACCACTATACAGAATCAATATCTGCAAGGGAGTGCATGCATGAGAATCATGTGCTACATCAACTGTAATTTTTTCCTAACAAACCAGCATAATTTCTTCATGTAGCTGTGTCTTCCTGTACACTAGGGAAAAAAAATTCTTGGGATTGATTGAAAAAAAATCAGCCCTTGCACTTTCAAGTACTTATTTCAAGAAAAGTTTGACATTAATAAAAAATTATGTAGTTTCTTAAATATTTATTTTTTGATTATTCAGAATCTCCTATTTACTTAAAAAACAATTAAAAATCTGAAATTAAAATCAATTTGAAATTAATGACAAAAGAATCAAACATCAAAAATACTTGAAAAAAATTCCAGATTTTTGAAAAAAAGAGAATGATTTTGGTACAATAAGTCTTCTTTCTCATTTTTTATTTATTCAGAAAGGATGAAAATGAAAATATTAGATAAACAGAAAAACCAATTTTTTTTATTCTAAATGTCAATAATGCTACAATCCATTATTGTTAATTTATTGTTAGCTGGGCCAGATTCCAAGAAAACAAGTGATCTAGGAATTTAAAGATTCATGAGAACTTCTCATAAGGTCTCTTTGAGTCATAAATAATAATTTAAAAAATTTAATTTCTCTTTGGGAGGTTTTTGGGATCTTTGAATAATTTGAGTATGAATCATATGTTTCTTGTTTTAAGAACAAGCAACTTTGAATAACACCAAAGCATTTTTGAAAAAACAAAATATTTGGAGAATTTGGTTCCTTGAATGCCTGGATTTTCAAAATTGAATGATAGTTAAAAAAACTTGAATTCCAAAATAAAAATTTTTAAAAATAAATATTGAAACAAGTAGGTTGAATTTTAAATAAATCACTTAACGAAATTGTTTTTTTATTGATCATCACAAATTGGAACATAATTGAGAAAACAAGATGGGGGGTAAAACAGAGAAGGAGATTTATTTTGGAGTGATAAAAAAAAACCCTCATGCTTCCTGTCCTGGGCTTCATTTGCATTGCTTAAACCTTGGTGTGCTCAATTCAAAAAAAAGTCCCAAGAATTCTGTCTACCAACTGTACATCAGTAGTACAGAGGGAGGCTCAGAAGGGCCCTCAGGGGATACCTAAGCATCCACTGGCGCAGGATGTTTTCCATTTAAGGAGGGCCTCTCTGATTTATCCCAGTAGTATTTCCCCCATGCCTCCAAGGCTCTCATGCCTCCCAGGCTCACATTATCCCATATATCACAAAATCATCCATCTGTGGTGCCTATCAAGATTAAATGTTATTCAGTGAACAAATTATAAAGTAAAAGGGAATCAGAAATCAAATTTTTAACCCATATTTTACAATTGAAAAGTCACATTGGGCAGTTGGATAAGGGTTCTTCTGTGACCTAAATATTCAGCCCAAAATTAAAAGGAAAACACTTCCAAAATATATCTGATCAAAACCTGTATTAAACCCTAACAATAATTCAAATCCATCTGTTATAATCTTCAAAGATCCTATCAATCAAATTTGATAATTAACCCAGGTCTTATTGGAGACCTTCAATTCTCAAACAAACCAATTATTAATTTGTACAAAATCATTTCACATACTTCCTTCAAACTAGTAGTGGTAATAATTAATTAACCTTCAAGTACATCCAGCAAGCTATTTTATAACTTAATTGCATATCCAAAGTTTTCTTTAAAATGCACAAGCCCAACATTCTGGTCTCCTTGAATATCTGAACAAGCCAAAACCTCCTGGTCTCCTCTCATATTTAAAGAGGTCTGACCCTCTTATCTCATTAAATTATATTCTTTCCCCAAACATTCTCACCTTTGAATCCCTCAGAAATCTAACCATGAACCCTATCTCAGAAAACTTCTACCCTGGAAAACATAAAAAAAAATACAACACTCCAAACTTCAAACTTATTTAACAGAAATTTCACCTCACAGAGACTCAGTGAAGCAGCTTGCAGCCTTTTAACTCACCTCCCCCCATACTCACTCAGTGAAGCAGCTTCCAGCCATTGCACCCCCCTCCCCACATCCTCCAGACCTTATGAGGAACCATCTCATCCATCACCTACACATTATTCTGATCCATCAATCACAACCATCATTTGGATAACCCTCTCACCACAAAAATAAAATAAATAATTAGTATTAGATATAAATTCTACCAGAAAGAACAAAAATAAATATTTAAGAACATTAATCATTCATAACTGGATTCCACATGATTGGAAAAACCACTTGGAATCTGATAAAGAAAACTAATCCTCTGTTGCCTCATAGAAATAGATAAAATTGAAGATGATTAAACAGGGATAGAAGCATTTTTAGAGTTTTTAACTGGCATAGAATAAATTTAAAATGACTGAACTTGTTTCATGGCTTGATTTAAGTAATCCTGCAGGTATTTTTAAGGAGAATGGGAAATCCCCAATTGACCTCTCAAGGATAGAATTTGCTTTTTTTCTGATTTAGAGTTCATTCTATCATAGTGTTTTTTCTTGTGATTCATATTTTTTTCCCATGGCTTAGATATCCTTCCTTCTCAATTCTTCTTTTATTTTTTCCAGATCTTCTTTTTTATCTAAAGCTTGCATCAAATTCAGATCTTCAGAATTTTTTTGATCTGAATATTTTCTTGCATTCTGTTCTTCAGCATTTTTTTATTTAACTCTTGTCTTGCCTTCTGATCCTCAGAATCCCTCCTTTCACTTTGAAATCTTTCATTTTTTTCAGCCTCTCTATGGCTTTCTTCATGATTAGCTTCACAATCTGCTGATATTTCTTCTCTTTTGAATTAACCCAAACATGCCTTCATGTTTTATTTTTGATAGTTTTCTATGATCTTCACAAAAGCATCTCTCCTTATTTTTTTTTTTTCCTTCTGCACCCTTTGAATATCAAAATCGCTCTTTCTTGACTTTTGCTCTTTGTGCCTCAATATTTACCTCTATTTTTTTCCTCCTGTGCCCTTTTAATATCATAATACATGTTTCTTTCATTTTCCTCTTCCACAATCATACTTTCACTCTCCATTTTTTCCCTTTATTTTTTTATTGAAACCTCTGTTCTTCAATTTCAAACAATGAATTTTACCTTCTTGATGAAGAATGACTAGTCCTTTGAGCTGCTGATTGGGCCATCCCCTTTTAGATTCCAGAGGCTCAGAAATTCCAACTTTTTGTAAATTCTAGCTTCCAGAAATAAATATCTTGTTCCAAAATCTGGAGCTACTTATCTACTGGAATATTTCTCACACTAAGGATTGGCTAGCTATTGTGGTGTGTATCTGTTGGGATTTATTGGAATTCTGAATTTCTGACTCAACCAATCTCAAGCGCGCGCAAACTAAATCTCAAATTGACTAATGTCAAAAAAAATACATGGTGATCAGCCATCTTCAAATAATTTGACCATGGATTCCAAGTAACTGATCTCATTAACACTCACCACAATTCCAGTATCAAATCTCATCCGCCCAATAGTCACCATCCACCAATTCAACCTACTTAGATCAATTAAGTTATCACCCTCAACCTTGTCTCAGAAATTTCTTCATCAACTTCAATTGGGTCACACCTCTTCTTCCATGCCTGCCTGGTAAGACTTAGCCTGAATGCTTTCTCTCTCTGTCCATCTAATCTTTTTCAATGCTTGTTTCACATTAAAATCATTTTTTTTTCTACTCAGTTCTGCTCTGTTTGTTGGCTTTTTGTTCAATCAAATCTTTCAAATCCCTTTACGGTGTGGAAACTTTAGAGGTTGATCCTCACGAAGTTGTCCCTAGTTACGGGATCGATGGTTCTAGCGTCTGTAAGACCAAGAATGCTTCCTTTCCTTTACTCCGAGAGAGAGAGAGAGAATGAGAGAATGAGATGTAGAGATAGATGGGAGAATTATGGAATATTCGAATGCCCCTACAACCCGGAGTCGAGGGGAAGGGTATTTGAGCCCTCCCCCCTCAACCCTAACCTAAGCACAAGCACAAAGACAGACTGACAACCATGAAGAAGGAAACCTAGACCCAGAACCCTAACCTATCCCTAAACCCATACCCATACCCTACCCCCGCCAGCTCGCCTGTCCTTACGCGCATCCGGTTCGTCTTTTCGTGGCGCGGCCCTCCGCCGCGCAATACCCAAGATCCACCGCGCTTGCGCGCATCCACCCGACGCGCCGTCGCGAATTTCCCGTCCCGTGGCCGGCCCGCGCTTGCGCGCGGCTGCCACGCATATAGCCCCGCTGTCGCCCCGCTTCTTCCTTCCCCGACTAGCCGCTCCGAGAACCCAATCGGCCCGGCTCCATCCATGAGTCGGACATCCAAGCGGGTCGCGGCCCGCCTCCCTTAGTCAGGCCCGGCCCGCAGTCGCGTGCTCGATCCCGCCGCGCCTACTGCTGAGCCCGCAGCGGCTGCTGCTGAACCCGCAGCGGCTGCTGCTGAACCCGCAGCGGCTACTGCTGAGAACCGGCGCACCCCAACTGCTGAGCCTAACCTACCAGATGCTGAGCGCGCAGGCCGCGACGCAGTCCCCGACCCGAGGCTATATAATGACACCACATCCCCCCCCAACTTGAGTTCTGTCCCCAGAGGTCCCTTCCCATCGCCACCTCGACTACCCGCACCCCGCTCCTCCCTACCCACTCCTCTTTCCACACTCCACCACACTCCACCAACTCCCCTTCCACACTCATTGCCGTCATGCTCCCCTGCGAATTCTGCGCCCGGACCGGGCAGGCGTGCTCGATTGCTCCTGGTCGACGCGCCTGTGTCGCTTGCCGTCGCGGCCATCGCCGTTGCTCACTTAGCGATCGAATGCCCCGAGCTCCACCCAACTTCGGCTCCCGCCCCAGGCCGCGCAAAAGGGCTCGTCCGGACCCGTTCGTGGTTTCGGACGACGACACCATCTCGGAGGACTCGTGGACTCCGCCGGGCTCCCCGTCCCGTCGCCCTCCGCCGAGCAAGGATCGCGACTCGGCTTCCCCCTTTCGCCGCGCGGGACCGCCGCGGAAGGAGGATTTCTCGTCCGTTGACGACTATCGGAGGGCCGTACGATTCTGGTCGGACCGTGTTCGGATGAGGGAAGGCGCGAGGGACCCACGACTCGATGAGATTCTCCGACGTCGCGCTGCCGCGGCCCCGGTTCCCCCTCCGGCCCCTACACCAGCTCCTTCCGCCCCGGCTCCGCAAGGTACTCCACCGCCGCCCGCGTCACCAGTGGTCTCAGACGGGAGGCCTACTACTCCCGAGGTCCCTCCTCCGCCGTCCCCGATCGTTGTTCCGTCGTCGCCCCCAGATGGACCGAGCCCTCCGCGCGATGCCCCAGGGACCCCCTCATCACCTCCTCGCCCGCTCGGATCAAGCCCCGTACCAGCACCGGCACCGCCTTCCTCCAACTCCCCCGAGATCCCGGAGATCCCGGTCGTGATGGCACTCCCGGCGGCTGGCTTCGAGGCTTTCGCGGAAAGGTCGACCGCGATGCTCCGCAACTTCCTGGCGACCCCCGGAGCCCAATCCTCTGAATCCCGGCGCGAATTCTTGGCGGCTTACCGGGCCCTTCTAGCATCATCGAGGGCGGACATGGAGGAGATGATGCGAATGGCTTAGACGCCCTCACCCCCTTCCTTTTCTCCTTTCCCGTGTACTCTCTTGTCCCATTGTTGTACCGCGTTCGTAGGAGAAATATATATTGCTGCGCGAGGAAACGAAAGGGCCGCGTCCGCGCGTCCGGGTGAAAAGTGAGTGTGAGTGCCGTTGAGGTTGAGATCCGCGTCCGCGCGCTCCCTCTGTGAGAGACCGTAAGTGACCCGTTATCCCGACAAAAGAGGTACCTGGACCGCCCCAGACGGACTGCCACACAGTTCCCCGTACCCGTTCTACAAAACAAAACAAACACCGCGCCGACAGCGCGCGCTCACAACCGGGAGTATAAGGGAGAGGCGATGGGAACGAACATTCTGGGGTGTCTAGTCGTTCCGGCTGTGAACCGGCTAGAGCACCCCCTTACCAAACTAAGCTTTAATCCGCGTCCATACCGTCCCCGACCGTCGCGCGCAACCAATGAAGAGAGAAACAGGAGAGAAATAGACTTAAAAAAAGAAAGGAAACAGCCCGAATCCAAAGAAGAGAAACAAAATATCCTATATTTATTATTCCATTCATTCCATTTTTTTTTTTTTTTTTTTTTTTTTTTTTTTTTTTTTTTTTTTTTTTGCAGTTAGTTAGCTCTTCGTCCCGCCATCCGTGAGCGGGGCTCGTCCTCGCGTTTGCGGGCCCGACACCACGCCGCGCCCGCGTTCCTGCAATAAATAACCCATAGCCAGTACCAATCCAAAGCCAAGCCCAAACCAAAACATAAGGAAACGAACATTCTGGGGTGTCTAGTTGTCCCGGCTGTGAACCGGCTAGAACACCCCCTTACCAAGCCATTCTTTAACCACCTAGCGCCCCCCCCCCAGCTTGACAGCTGTCCCCAGCTGTCTGCAACCTCCTACTTCTCCGGGGTCGCGCGTCGCGCGCCGCCACTTCGCTGTCCGAACGATCCGCGCCGTCGTCCGACTCCGAGACCGCCTCGTCCCCGGGCCCCGAATCATCGCTCGCCGTTTCGTCGAAGGAAGTGGAACCGCGCGCGAAGAAGCGTTTTACGTGCGAAGCCGCGGCCTTCCGTTTAAGCGGCGTCCCGTCCAATTCCTCAAGCCCGTAGCTGCCGCCCAAAAACTTAGAGGCCACGCGGTACGGCCCGTTCCACCGGTTGGCAAAAAGCCGGCCCCACTGGGATTCCAGACTCCGATTATACAACAGGACCAGGTCCCCCTTCCGCAACGGATCCCGGAGCCGATGGGAACAACGCTCGTCCCAATAGCGGACTGACGCCGTCCGGGTTTTCTTCAACCGCTCCGCGGCTTTTTCCAAGGTCTCCTCACGCCTAAGGAGCTGTTCCGCGCGCGCCTCGATCAGATCCGCGGACGTCTTAACCTTCCACCAATCCACGCCCAAAAACGTGTTCAGCTCGATGTCCACGGGAAGCACGGGCCGCTGCCCGTAGAGTAACTCGTAAGGCGAATACCCCGTTGAGCGCTTCACGGAGATCCGATCGGCGAAAAGGACCGCGGGAAGTGCCATCTGCCACCTTTTGCCGTCCTCGCCGCACATTTTCACCAGGGCATCCTTGATTGGTTGATGTCCCCGCTCGATCATCCCCGCGCCCTCCGGGTAGTATTCCGTCACGCGGCCAAACTTCGCTCCACAATTCTGCACCAGCGTCATCAAGCGTCCCCGAAACTCCGCCCCTCCGTCGACGGTGACCAAGCGAAGCGACCCGTAGCGCGCGAACCAGTCCTCTTCCAGAAACTGAGCCACCTTTTCCGCCGATAGTTTCGCCAGGGGCCTCGCTTCCACCCACCCAGACAGATCGTCGCGCGCAACCAGCAAATACGCAAACTTACCCGCCTTGATGTGGACCACGTCCAGCGAAACGCGCCCGAACAGCGCGTCCTCGCCCGTGGGGTGGCCGACCTCCTTGGGCAGCCTCGAGCTTCGCCGTTGGCAGGCCTCGCACGACTTTACCCAGTCGCGCACCGCGCGAACGACCCCCGGCCACCAAAACCTCGCTTTCACCCTCCTCCGCGTCTCGACCTCACCCCGATGACCAAGGTCATCGTGCAGACTTCCTAGAATCACCTCCTGGTCGGCCCTAGAAGTCGCGACAACAAGAGGCACGGAGCCGCTCCGCCGCCATAGCTGACCGTCCTGTAAGAAGAAGTTCGGAACGTTTCGCCTCACCCATCGGGTGACCGTTTCCGTCGTGCCCTCGGGGAACCTGAGATCCTGCAAATAAGAGCACAAGACCGCGTAACGTCCCGACTGGCGCAACGGAAGACAAACCGACGCCTCCGTCTTTGCTACCCGAACGACCGGAGCTTCCACGTCCAGAGGTTCCGCCCCCTCGTATGGGTCGTCCCGCGGGTAACGCGACAGCGCGTCCGGCATTGTGAACGCCTTTCCCGGGATGTGCACCACGTCAAAGGAGAATAACTGGAGGAACGCTACCCACCTGGTCATGGGCGCGTTCGGCAGCGTCGGTGAGTTGATCATTCGCGCCAAGGCCTCCGCGTCAACCAAGAGCTCGAAGTGCACGCCCCACAAAAGGTGCTGCAACCGCCGTACGATCTTGGTGACACCGCACAGTTCCAGCTTCGGCTGCGAATACCGACTCTCTGTCGCGGTAAACGTGACCGATTCGTAGAGCACCGGCCTATCTTTTCCGTCCTCCTCCTGTGTCAAGACCCCCCCCGCGCCGAGCTCGCTAGAGTCGACCGCCAGGCGTATCCCTCCGGCGTCGTAATCGAGGTTCCGAAGGACGATGTCGCGCCCCACGATTTCCTTGAGCTTCGCGAAAGCGGCATCGCATCCCTCGGTCCACTTCCACTCCGCCCCCTTACGCGTCAATGCCCGCATTGGGCTCGCTACTTCCGCGAACCGCTCGATGAACATGCGGACGTAGCTGCACAACCCCAGAAACTGCAGGACGTGCGACACTGTCCGAGGGGTCGGCCATTCAAGAACCTTATTCCGCTTCTTCTCCGCTATTCGCCTCCCGTCGTAGGCCACGACATGCCCCAGTACTTTGAGCGCCGGAACGCAGACCGCCAACTTTTTCCCGGACACAGTAAGGCCTGCCTCCTCAATTCGGAAGAGGACTCGTTCCAGAGTTTCCGCGTATTCCCAAATGAATCGCCGGATCGCGGGTGCATCCTCTAAGACCGCGCCCTCGTAGTCCGTCCTGGGGCCTTTAATGCCCGCGTCGTCGATGAAGATCTGCACGCCTTCCGGAAGGTTGTTGCGTAGTATCCAGGTCATTTGGGCTTGGTATACCGCCACTGAGTTGGTCGCACCTTGCGGTAGCCGCGTCAGCTGCAACCTTCCTAGCCCGGTTTCAAACGCCGTCAGTGGCCGCGAGTCAGGGTGGAGTTCTCGCTGATCATATCCCCCCATCACGTCTACCAGCCCGTAGCAAGCGCGCCCGGCCATCGATTCCAGAAATTCTTCAACACGCGGGGGAAGCCCCGCGTCGCGAATAGTGAACGAATTTAGCCTCTGAAGGTCGTGAACAATCCTTAGCGACTTCCCGTCCTGCTTAACGACCGCAAAGATAGGACTCGAGTAGCTTGACGTGGATTGCTTGTAAAGCCCCGTCCTCACGCGCTCCTGTACCAGCTCCAGAAAGGGCTCCCGAACGGTACGGGGGATCGGAATCGGCTTGATTTGCCACGGTTCGTGAGGGACAGTGGGAATAACGTAAGGGTCCCCGATCTCATTTCTCAACAACCCGCGCTCGTCCGGTCCAAAAGCAAGTGCCTTCTCCCTCATTACCAATACCGACACCAGCAGATCCATCTCCTCCGCACTCAGCCATCCCGTCGGTCCGAAGTTAAGGGCGTCCACCCGCTCGTCCGTGATTCGCGCCGACCGCGTCACCCATCCATTCTTCCTAAGGGGCGTCTCCCACGGGTCGCGGGACCACGCAATCGGTCGTAAGGGTCCGTTGAGCCCCTGAGGCATTGGCTCGTTCCGCGGCCGGACTTTTCGCGCTACCGGTTTGTACTTGCCCGCATTGCACCGCGCCATCCAGACCCGATCGTCGCCGTCGTAAGTCCTAGTAATGACCAGACCGGGGCTTTCGCCCTTGCTCACAACTGTGGCACGATGATAGGGTTTTCGAAACGTAGAGCCTTCCGGCGATGCATACTGAGGAATGGGACTTACTTCCGGCACCTGCGCCCCACGCGCGTCCTCCCCCGCCTGCTCCTCATCTGTCGGCCGCCCGTGCAGAGCCGGAGCCTGCTCCGCACGGTTCCCGCGGCCGACTAAGAAAAATCCTCCGCAGGGTAACCCTTACGGTCAACCCCCGCGCCGGACTCTCCGTTGCCGCCAGACATTGGGTCCTGTACCCATTTCCCTCTCCCGTGATCGCAGATCGTCGTCTCGAACCGTGCTCCAAGCGAGTCTTCGACGGTCAGCGCCTCCGTTCCTTCCTCGGCGTTGAAGGCCATTTGGGCTCGGAACCCAAACATGAATGGCCATCCTAGAATCACGTCTCCGCACTCCACTGAGAGAAATGATAGAGGCTTACAGACCTTGGCGACTTCCACCTCTTCCGCCTCTACTACCCCGTCCACGCGACATTCCCCGCCATTTAACGCCCGAAGACCCATCGCACACTTCCTCCGCACCAGACCGAGCTCGTCCACTAACCTTGATGGGAGCAGGTTGACCATCGACCCGCTATCCACCATCGCCCACACCTTCCGCCCGGCGATGGTCATCGCGACATAAGCGAGCGGGACGGATACCGACTTTGACCGGCACGGCTCGGGATCCATTTCCTCCTCCGCCACGTTAACCCGCTGAACCGTTGTCGGCACCCGACCCTGACCGCAATCTTTCAAGGCCTGGACCATCTCGTCGACGACCGCGGGGGACACCGCCGCTAGCTCTCGTAGGGTCAGGGGTATTGGTGAGTCGTTCCCCATTACCCTCCGGACGATGTCCGCGGCCTTCTTCTTTCCCACGGGATTAGAGGACGGCCCGTCCGAAATCGGCACTCGCGCGACTGGCTTCGACGCCGTTGATCGCTCGTCGACATCCATCGCAATGCGCTCATTCGCCGCCAACGCCCTGACTTCGGCCTCCACTCTCGGAGCTACCCATGTTCCGGGCGCGGTGACAATCCCGAGCGAGACCCAAGCAGTCTCGGTCTTAGCCTTCGCTCTTTCCCGCACTTGCACCATTGGTGGCGGCTTGTCCTTAGTCAGATCCACCGATTCACCCGTCGGAAATATGTACGTCATCCCGGATGCGCGAACAAGTCCTTCGTCCATGTCCCGAGTGAGATCCTCACAAACTGACTTCCAGTGCCCTCTCACCCCGCAGTATGAACATCGCGGCGACCCGTACAATCCGGATGATCCGCTAGGAGGCTGGAACCCTTCCGTCATGTGAGGCGGCACCGCGCGTGGTTGAGAAGGAGCCGCCGGAATCGGTGCGGCTGCCGGAGCTGTAGGAGCCGGTGTCCGGTTGAGGAAAACCCTTATATCCCGCAGAATCTCCGTTATCTCCCCGACAGATGGTCCCGGAGGCTGCTGGGGGAGTCCGACATGAGAGGGCGTCGGCGGCCGCGCGGCCGAAGTTTGGTCGGGGGCCGGCGCCGAGATTGTGACCGATTTCTTGGAGGAAGACGGGTACGTTCGTGCCGTATCCGCGATGAGCTCGTCCAAATCGATTTTGCTTTCCGCGGCTTGACGGATAACCGAAAGATCGGGGAGAATCGCGACGCTCCCATCCAACGACCTCTTAACCAGGCCGTGGTCGTACAGGTATCGTTGCACCCTGGAACGAAGCTGGGGCGCGAGACCCCCCAGGAAAGCCCGCTTCATGGCACCCGTCTGACCCGCGACGACCTCGTTCTTTGCAAGGTACCCGTAGATTCGCTCGAACCTTGACATGTATTCCACTAATCCTTTGCGCGATCGCACCCCGCCCTTCTCGATCGCCTCCTCCGCAGCTCGATCGAAGTCGCTTTCCCGAAACCGAGGTTCACGCCTTCCCCACCTCGCCAACATCTCGCTTTTCAACTTCCCCCAGTCCTGCCTCTCGTATCCAACCATTTCTTCCACGTCCCGCAGCTTCTCCTCTTCAGTAATGAACAGCACGATAGTCCGAACCTTATCTGCGCCCGACGCACCCTCCGAGTCCGCGATCCCTTCGAACCTAGAAAGGAACCGCTCGACATCCGAAGTACTGAACCAAAGATGGGGGAAATCCCTCGGCCTCAACCAAACGCGGCGAGGGGCCTCTACCGCCATCTCCGACGACCCTTCCGAGGGAGGAGCGAACCCGCTGACTCTAGGAGCATGAGCGGACGGTGGCGGAGGGGGTTGAACAGCAGAGACGGGAGTCGGGCGTGGAGGGTAGGGAAGGGGAGCATTGGATCCTGGAGTGGTTGTCGGTAGCATTCTGCGTAATCTTCAAGAGACTGAGAACGGATCGAGAGTTTCCCGGCCAGACCCCCAGATGTGGAAACTTTAGAGGTTGATCCTCACGAAGTTGTCCCTAGTTACGGGATCGATGGTTCTAGCGTCTGTAAGACCGAGAATGCTTCCTTTCCTTTACTCCGAGAGAGAGAGAGAGAATGAGAGAATGAGATGTAGAGATAGATGGGAGAATTATGGAATATTCGAATGCCCCTACAACCCGGAGTCGAGGGGAAGGGTATTTGAGCCCTCCCCCCTCAACCCTAACCTAAGCACAAGCACAAAGACAGACTGACAACCATGAAGAAGGAAACCTAGACCCAGAACCCTAACCTATCCCTAAACCCATACCCATACCCTACCCCCGCCAGCTCGCCTGTCCTTACGCGCATCCGGTTCGTCTTTTCGTGGCGCGGCCCTCCGCCGCGCGATACCCAAGATCCACCGCGCTTGCGCGCATCCACCTGACGCGCCGTCGCGAATTTCCCGTCCCGTGGCCGGCCCGCGCTTGCGCGCGGCTGCCACGCATATAGCCCCGCTGTCGCCCCGCTTCTTCCTTCCCCGACTAGCCGCTCCGAGAACCCGATCGGCCCGGCTCCATCCATGAGTCGGACATCCAAGCGGGTCGCGGCCCGCCTCCCTTAGTCAGGCCCGGCCCGCAGTCGCGTGCTCGATCCCGCCGCGCCTACTGCTGAGCCCGCAGCGGCTGCTGCTGAACCCGCAGCGGCTGCTGCTGAACCCGCAGCGGCTACTGCTGAGAACCGGCGCACCCCAACTGCTGAGCCTAACCTACCAGATGCTGAGCGCGCAGGCCGCGACGCAGTCCCCGACCCGAGGCTATATAATGACACCACAACGGTTAAAAGCAGAAAGAAAGCTCTTTTAGATCTCAATCAAAGCCAAGGAAACCATCAGTCCGCTATGGCTCACTTTTGACAAGCCACACTAAAACTGCCTTGGAGACTATACCCATGCTTGGAAAATAAAATTATGGCATTTTGAAGGATAAAATGGATGCCATTACAGATGTCAGAGGATGCTCACAAATCTTCAACTCAGATAGCTCAAATCAAATCAAGTCTGGAATCAATGAAAAACTGAAATTTCTTATCATATCCAAACTTGAGTCCACTACCCACAACAATGTTGTCACTGCAGCAAATAAAAATTCAGCCAAACTTCTCTGGAAGGCCATTATTAAGAAATACGCATCCTTGCAAGCCTCTAATTGTGCCAGAGTATTTAACAATTTCCTCTACTTTTGTTTCAATGGCAAGCACATAGACAAATTCATGAAAAGAGCTAAGGTCTGCCTGAAAAAGATATCCAAAGCTGGCATCATCCTCCCAGGAAATATCCTTGCCTATCTCATACTATTCGAATTCTGGGACAGCATGAAGGAATTCAAACAGAAAATAATGCATACCAACAAGGATCTAACTGTTGAATTCATATTCAACTATCTCAATCAGTTGAATAACAAATCAAAAGCTCAGAGATCTATGGACACTTCTACCTCTTCCAGAAACAAAATGGAACTCATGTCTACTGTTCAAAAGTCTCAGACCAAAGGAAAACATGGAGAGAAAAGGCAATGCACAGAAGGCTATCAAAACCCTAAAAAAGATAAATCTCATTCAGCCAATGATTGTTGGCATTTGCATCCGGACATTGCTCCAGACTGGTGGAAAGAAAAGCAAGCAAAATGGAGAGAGCAAAGAGCTAAAAATAAAGACAAGACCTTAATGGCTCACTACTTATCTCTTGTCTTGCTATGGATCAACCATGGGGATCCCCAATCAAAGTTCATCCTCAACAGTGGAGCTTCCATACACATGATAAACAACAGCAAGTACTTTATCAACATGGCACCCTGCAAGGATGATTCCATTAAAACCAGAAAAAAAGACACTTGTTTAAAAATTAAAGGCAAAGGGACCGCTAGACTTCAATGGAAAGAATTCACCCTTGAACTCTCTAATTGTTTCTATGTTCTGGATGTCACCATTAATCTACTTAGCACTGGTTCTCTAAAAAAATCTGGCTGCACCCTTATTGTAAAAGATTTTTCCTTCAGTGTCACTCACCACAATGAAAAAGTTTTCTCAGGATACATTACTGAAAATCTCTATGAAATCAAAACCCCAGCCTTTGACCAACATTTAAAATCCTTTATGTTCAACTCAGCCAAAGCCAAAATCATGAATATCCTCAGGAAGTTTGGCCATGCCTCCCTATCAAGGCTCAAACCCTTTATGAACCACTTGCCCAATGATGCACAATCAAATTTTGAATGGATTAATTGTATCCAAAGTAAGATCACCAAAGCTAGCTTCAACCAACCTTCTAATCTGGTTAAAAAAATATTTGACCTAATTCATCTCAATCTAATCAGACCTCTCACTCCCCAATCAAAGCAAGGCCATAAATACGTCCTAACCCTTGTAGAAAACGCTTTGGGATACCTGGCTGCTTTTCCTTTGAAATTGAAGGAAAAGAATGCAGATGTCTTGATTGATGTAATCAAAAAGGAATTCAATCAAAGTGGCCATTACCCCTTGAAAGTCTGTTCAGATGGAGGAAACAAGTTCACTAAGCAAAGGCTCCATTCATACTTTCAGGAAAAACACATTTGACAAAGTCTCTCAGAACCCTATCATCCTCAACACAATGGATGAGCCAAACAAGCAAGCAGAACTATTTTTGAATCTACCAGATTGATAATTTGGGATGGTCAAATTCCAACCAACGCATTGGCTGAAATGATAAAAGGTAGGTGCCTCATGTTAAATCAAATACCTCAAAAAGAATATGAAGAGTCTCCTTGGAAGCAAATTCATGGCTACTCACTCCCAATGTCATTTGTGCAACCTTTAGGTAATCCTTGTATTTATCTCTTGTTGAAAAGAAGAAAATCTTTAAAATTTGACTATAAGGGGGCGGAAGGAATACTAGTAGGCTTTAATACTCTTCTCCTCTCATATCAAGTTTTAAAAAAGGGAGGTTCCCTAATATCAACAAAGCATGTTTGGTTTCTCAAGATGGGGTATGCCAAGGAATCACCATCCTGGTAACCTGGGGAGGAATACAAGAATCTGAAACATCTTCCACTGGCCATGGAAGAGAATGTTGCATCTCAAAATGCAACTCTGCCGGTTTGACAAGCACCTGAATGGAGTGCCTACAGGAACCCAGAAAATGAAGAATCTGACTCATTGAGTTCTTAAACCAACAATCAATTACCCAAATCCTTCAACAAGATCCCTAAAAGATAGTTCAACACTAAAACATCCTCAATTTTACAGGTTCTATCATCACTATGAACCAAGGAGCTACAAACAAGCTATTGCGTGAAAATAATGTGAAAAATGGGTGGAAGCCATGAACTGAGAGCTAGCAAATGTTGAATATTTGAACGTATGTGAAGATTACAATGGACCTCTTCCTTCAAAATGCTTAGAAACCACCTGGGCATAAATGATCAAGGAAAATTGCCATGGCAATCCTGCTAAATACAAGGATAGAATTTGCATTCAGGGATTCAATCAAATTGGAGGTCTTGACTATTTTGATACTTTTGCGCCAACTGGTAAACCATCAACTCTTAAATTATTGCTCCTCTATGCTCTAAAAACAAACTTACCAATTTGCCAATTTGATGTAAAAAGCACGTTTCTACATTCAACCATTGACAAAGAAATCATTATCAAAACTCCAAAGGGATCCACCCAAACTTACGAATTTCTCAAACTCAAAAAATCACTCTACGGCTTGAAGCAATTGCCAATAATTGGTACAAAACATTAACCGGGTGGTTCAAGAGCATAGGTTTCACTGAATCAGAATGTGATCCTTGCCTATATATCTCCCAAGACTGATCTTCAAGACTTTTCTTTCATGTCAATGACTTGATCCTGGTAGGAAATGGAGCCAATTTCAAAAGAAAATTTTTGAAGAAATTCCCTGGTTCAACATCTCAAGTTCCTCAGACAATTTTGGGAATGAAGATTGAAATTGAAAGAAATGCAATTTATCTCAGTCAACCCAACCACATAAACACTGGGTTAGAAGAGCTGGGACTCACAAATGCCGAGGAGATCTCTTCACCACTAACTCCAGGATTAGAACTCAAGCCAGCAACTGATGAAAAACATAAAAAATTTAACAAACTAAATATCAACTTTTGCTCAGCCATTGGTTTTCTCAACCACATAGCCTGCTACACCCGGCCAGAGGTAAGCTTTTCGGTATCTAGCTTGGCCAGATTTTCTGAAAAACCTGGGCTCACTCATTGGAATGAATTAAAGCAAACTTGGCGCTATCTCAAAACCACCAAATATTGGAAACTAAAACTAAAACTAAACTCTCAAAAAGGCCCTTTAGAAATTTTCACCAATTCATCCTGGGCTAATTATCCAAATACACAGAAGTTGCGATCCGGTTACCTATGTCTTGTTGCAGGGAGTCTTGTATCATGGAATAGCTGCAGGAAAAGAAATATATCTTGGTCATCAACAGATGCCAAGCTCAATGCGCTAGTGGAGGGATTTCACAAGGCAACATGGATCAAGGCCTTGCTTAAAGACATCTTTGCACTCAAATTACCAACTATTCCTCTAAAGATTGAAAACAGTTGCTTGGATGAAAAAATTTGAAAATTTGGATCTAATTCAAGGACTTGTCATTTGGATCTTAAAACCAAAGGAATGCGGGATGAGATAAGTAAGAACAAAAAAAGTTTGGAGTTAATTTGTTCTGAAAATATGCCAGCAGATGCGTTAAATAAGTCTTGGTCTTCTCAAAGTCTTAACTTGCTAACCAAATGCTATTCAGGCAATGAATAAATGCACTAAAACCTGAACTTGCTGCTTCTCATTTCATATCTCATTTTCATTGTGTCATTTTGTTTATACATCTCTTTTTGATTATATCAGTTGTTTTGCGGGTTAATTGCTTTATTTGTTCTAAGTCTTACCAGGCATGGAGGGGTGTTGGGATTTATTGGAGTTCTGACTTTCTGACTCAACCAATCTCAAGCGCGCGCAAACTAAACCTCAAACCAACTACCGTCAAAACAACTACATGGTGATCATCCATCTTCAACTCATTTGACAATAGATTCCAAGTAACTGATCTCATTAACACTCACCACGATTCCATTATCAAATCTCATCCGCCCAATAGTCACCATCCGCCAATGCAACCTACTTAGATCAATCAATTTATCACCCTTGATATTCTCTCAGAACTTCCTTCATCAACTTCAATTGGGTCACACCTCTTCTTCCATGCCTGCCTGGTAAGACTTATCCTGAATGCTTCCTCTCTCTGTCCATCTAATCTTTTTCAATGCTTGTTTCACATTAAGATCATTGTTTTTTCTACTCAATTCTGGTCTGTTCCTGGGCTTTCTGTTCAATGCAATCTTTCAAATCCCTTTAGTATCTCTTTTTTTATTCACTATTTCCCTTGTAATAATTGTATGAATTGTAAAAATATCCCCTGTGGAATCACTCAAGTAGGACTCTATGGAAGAATGGGAAACTTCAGCCATTGAAATGGAAATATTTTCCGGATGAAAGTGTTTGGAAGCCCACAGGTCTACAAAATCTTTCTCATGCTTGATACAGAATTTCCTGATGTACTGTGAAAAATCAAGGTCTTATTTCATGAGGGACTCCAGTCTTGATTAAAAAGCTTCATATTTTTTCATGGTCCTTGACCCAAAGAATTTCCGCCAAAAAGAAATAAGTAAATTCCTAACGCCCTCAGATCCAAAAAATGTTTTGAATCTGGCCAATATTTTCTTGCTGATATGCCAAGTGCAAAGGAGGTGAAAAATTTTATGATGAAGTTTTTTGATTCAATTTTTCACCCTATAAAAAAATTTTAATCAGATTCAATTTATTCTGGGAAATCACCACCAAATTTATCCTCAATTGAACTCATAAGAGCCAAAGATCTGTCTTTTACAAAGAATTTGGGGATGTATTCTTCAGCCCAAAACAATATGATTGGTGAAAAATCCCAAGAATAGAATTCTTGGGTTTCATGGCTCATCTTTGAAAATTAAATTGCAAATGTTTTTTCTGTTGAAGCCATTCCAAAAGAAGTGCAACCAGTGAAATATATAGCTTTTTTTCTTATATGAGCAATCCATTATGCACAAATGGTGGAATTTTCTAGAAAAATATACTGATGAAGGGTGAGAGAAGAACAATGCTTCAAAACCAATCCAATGATATGATTGCTGAATTTATCCATTTCTCAGAAAAGTTACTTCTGAATTTTTCCAGTTTTCAGAAAAGTTACCCATCAAATTCAGGACATATTTTAGAGATGATTTTCCAGAAATAAATTCTTTCCCAAATTTATTTTTCATGTTTTAAAGATCTTTTATTCTGGTCAAAACTTTTGCATCTTCCTTTTTTAAAGATTTGAATGTTTTTTTGGAAGATAAACCGGCTCAAATCATGGATATGACTTTTGATTGCATTTCTTGTTGAATTCTGCAATGAATTTATTTACCATTGGGATAAAAACTAGGCTCATTTTTGCGTTCTGTATTTCTAACAACCAAATTTAATTGGCTTGAATTAAAAATTTTTGATAAATAAAGCTTGAAAGGGAAATAAACACTCCTTGAGGAGGTCTGGTATTATGAAGGACCAGTATTTGATTCACTATTAACTCACAAGGATCACTTTGAATACACATTCTTGCCTCTGTTTGAATTCACGATGATAACTGAATCCTCAAAATACCTTCCCTAATTTTTTAAAAAATTCCTCAATTCAAAATAATTTGAAAAATATTTTCCAGGAGGGGGATTCATATCTGGCTTGGATATAAGAGATTCATATTGATGTTCTTGACTATCCACAGCAGGAATGTCTTGATCACCCACATAATTTTCACCTTCAGCATCCATATCATCATACTGAGACTCCTTGGGTAATAATTTATTCATTTCTGGTTTCTCAATTTCCCTGGAATAATCTGAAGGAGAAATAAGTATAGGTTTGGGATCTTTAAAAAAGGAAAATTCAAAAAAAAATAATATGAATCAGTTAGTAAACACCTATATTATTTTCAAAAATCAGAAAAAAATATTTTATAACTAGAATGGCTGTGTGAAAGGTATGACACATCTTTAAGTCAAGGCATGAAATACTTGTGAAGTTTTTTTTTAATAGAAAAAGTGTTTTAACTCATATCAAATTGTGGCTTATAAGCTTGGGAAGCTTGATTGGATTGGGAACGTATTTAAGATTAAGGATATTTTTATTTTGGCCTTGAGGAGGATTATAAGTGTTATATATTGATAAAAAATACATAATAATATTAGAAAAAAATCAATCAGTCATTATTCAAAATAATTAAAAAGAAATTAAATCATAAAATGAAAAACAACATCAATGAGTCATTATTCAAAAGAATTATCAAGAAAGAAAAAATGCCTTGAGTGTCTGTGGGAAATGGAATCCTTTTGATTTTTTTGTTAAATGTAAGATGTAATATAACTCATATCATATTTGGAGTTGTTGGTTTGGTGAGGTTTAAGGCCTTGGGAATATTGTTGAGGTTCTTGAGCTTGTACATATTCTTGAAATGATGTGTATCTTGTTACAGATTAGAGTTTTTAGTTTGTCCCTGGGGATCAAACAAGGGATAATAATTTCTACCTGAAGAGCAACTGGAATTATTTTGGAAATTGGATCCAGAGGTTGAGAATTTTTGTTGAGGTGGATGATGAACATCTTGATATATCGGAGAATTGTAGGCTGAATAATTTTCAACAATTAATTACCAAATGGATTGATAGATGATTTATTTTAAAAATCAGTAATTATTTTTTCTTGATATAGATATATTCTTCTCTTTATTTAATCATAATAAGCATTGGATTTTTTGGTTTTATCCATCTTTTGATAAGTTAATTTTTGAGTATTTGGGTAGTTAAAAGGGCTGTGGTGAGATAATAGTGATGAATATGTTGATTTTTAGGATGCAAAAAAATCAGTTCAGATTCCCCCATTACCCTGGTGAACAGGAATTCCTTGGAACAGAAATTAAAACTGTTGAGAATCCAGTTGAACCATTAATGTTCTAATCAAAATATATTTTTTATTTTTCAAAAAAATAAAACAAATAAATGCTCACACTTTGGATCCTGATTTTTTTTTTAATTTTTTAAATTAATGATACAATATAAATTAAAATTTAAAATTATTAAAGCTCTGAAACTATCTAAAAAAGGAAAGAAAAACCTCAAAAAATGAACAAAAATAGGGCATTAATTTTCTCACAGGTGCAATCCATTAAATCACAGAATTTTATGTCTGCGTGCCATTGCTGCCAAATGGACAAATACTTTGTTTCACAGTTGTTTTGAGAATTCATTTTTTTTTGAATTATTAAACCAAAGTCTTGCAGCTAGGGTTCATCAAACACTAAACTAAATATTTGGTAATTTTGGAGGCACTAAAACCCCTTCAAAAATGTAATCAAAAAATCAAAAAAATAAAAAATTTCAATGTTGTTTTGGACATTTATTTTTGCCTTTTGAATTTTTTTATTTCAGCTCTTAGAAAGCTCAACAAAAAAAACCAAAGACCTTTCTAATATTTCTTTCATTTTTTTGATTTATTCTTTTATCATAAAAATTCCATTCAAAAAATCAGACAAATAAAAAAACCATATTTCTCATTTGACTTTTTCATCCTTTTATTTGCCTTTTGAATTCATTTTTATTGGTTATTGAAGCTCTCATAATTTTGAAACAACATTGAAACAAAATTTTAATACTCTTTGCAGAATTTTTGGATGGATTCTTTTACCTTGAAAAATTCATTCAAAAAATCAAAAAAATTGAAAACCCTAAATTTCCCATTGGAATCTTGGATCCTTTTATTTTAATTTTTATTTATTTATTTTATTTAGTGATTGAAGCTTTCAGAAATTTAAAAAAAAGAAAAAAAGAGCTTATTGAAATGTTTGAAAGATTTTTTGGGTTTATTTTTTACCTTCAAAAATTCATTGAAAAAATCAAAAAAAAAGAACAAATATGGATACAAATATTGAATTTTATTCAAATACAATTGTTCTTATGTTTCTTCTTTATTTTATTGGATGGAAGCAAACCTCATTAGCAATTTCTGAATTTTTATGAATAAAGGTTATCCAAGATTTGGAATCCTTGATTGCAAAGCTTCTCTAAAATGGGTCTAATTTGGGAGCTAGCCAATGATAATACTTGAACTTGAAGCAAACTATACGTTTTAAATATTCTAAATAAATGAATCAAATGGGAAAATATTTGGAATTTGGAGTGGGAGGGGAATTAAGAGGAAGATAAGTACAAGAAATTAAAGAATAAAACAGAACTACTGGACAATTATATGTTTCAGAAAGAAGGAAACCATGGCATGGAAATTTCATCCACATATTTATGTGTGCTGGGACATAAAGGTGGTTCATTTGCCTTCTTGTTTCTTGGAAATTTTCACCACAGATTTCATGCAGTAATCTTGTTGCAGTAATCTTGGTTCCTTGAAGATTGGTTTTGAATAAAGCTCTTTCACCAGTTCTTTCCTGAATTCAATTGAGTCTTCTGAGCCCCTCCTTGAAAAAATGGCTGCTGCTCTAAATCCACAGTTCCCATCTCTTATGAAATCTTGAAAATTTGATATATGTGGAATGGATGTTTTTGGGAAAACAAAGTATTTGTATTCAAACTAAACCTAATAATCATATTTTTTTTTATAAAATAAAATATGGTCTAAAGATAATACTCACTTCTTCAATTGAGACTTGGTCAAACATTCCAGAAGAAGAATAATATAATTCACAGGAAACCAAGAGGAAAAACCCAAAAAAAATCAGAAAGAGAAATGTTGAATTTTCAACCCTCCACAACTGATTCACTACCAAAAATGTGTTGCATGGCGCAATTTGCAACCCATTTTGGGTGGCAAACGGCCATTTGCGGCCCATTTGAGTCGCAAACAGCCATTTGCAACATGTGTGGGTTGTGAATGGCAGTTTGAAACCCATTTTGGGTAGTGAATGGCAAAATAAAATTGTGGATTTTCTTTATTTCATTATATATATATTAATTTAATTAATTAATTTATTTTTTATATATTTATTTGTTTTTTTATTTCATTTAATTTTTTTTATTTTTTTTTTATATTTTAATTTAATCAATCAATTTTTTATTTATTTGTTTTTTATTTATTTCATCTAATTTATTTAAATTAATTCATATATTTACATTTTTAGTTTAATTAATCAATTAATTTTTTATTTGGTTTTTTTTTTCTTAAATGAAGAAAAGAAATAATATATAAAAAAAATGTTAAAAAAAGTATAGATACATTTATTATAACAAAAAAACTCAGATGGTTTTTGAACAGCCATTAACAACTCAGATGGGTTGAAAATGGAGGACCCAGGAAAGTTTTTTGAGTCATATTGAATTTATGTATGCCAAAGGGCTCAAAGAAGGGGGCCAGAACCCAAAAGGGGTTTATTTTTATGATTTTTGGCTTGGTTTATGAGGCACAAATGGTTTCTCAAAAATTACCCAAAAAAGATTTTTTGAAAGCTTCAGAATACCCATTGAAATCTGCTGCTTTAAATTTTTCATTTCATAATTATTTTTTTCAGGAAAAGAAAAAACAAAAAAGGATAAATAACAACAGACCATCCCTCTTCTTTTGAATTATCTCCATTGTGTTATATAATTTGATGTGTAAAACATGTGGAAAGCAGTGAAAAGAATTTTAAGTTATATATTTTAATTCCATTCTTAATTTATTTCAATAAAAATATGTGGAAAGTTTGATTCTAGATGTAAAAAAAAAATTGCAATGGATGTGTTAATTTGAAGTGTTTTTATGTTGGATTCAATTTTTGGAGGCCCAGGATACATCCAAAAAAATCTGTAAAAATATTAAGAACCTATTTTTTTTTGAATTTCTGAAAGCTTGAATCACCAAAAATAGATCATCACAAAGTCAAATAAAAGGACACAAAAGTCCAATGAGAAATTTGGTTTTTTGAATGAATTTTTCAAGGTAAAAGAATCCATTCAGAAATTCTGGAAAAAGTATTGGAATGTTATTTGAATGCTTTTGAACTTTCTGAGAGCTTCAATAAGAAAAAAAAAATCAATTTAAAAGGCAAATAAAAGGATGAAAAAATCCAATGAGAAATATGGTTTTTTGATTTGTTTGGTTTTGGAATGAACTTTTCATTGTAAAAGAATGAATATAGAAAATATGATAGAAATATAGGAGAGTTCTTCAATTGTTATTTCAAAATTCTGAGAGCTTAAATGACCAAAAAATAATTAAAAAGGCAAATTTAAAGATCTAAATCACCATTGGAATTGTTTTTTTTAAATTTTTTCAATTTTTTGATTATATTTTTGAAGGTTTTTCAATGCCTCCAAAATTACCATAAATGTAGTTTAGGGGTTGATGAACACCCTCTACCAGAATTTTGTTTCAGAACTCAAAAAAAAAAAAATTCTTGAAACAACCATTAAATAAAGTATTTGTGTGTGTGTAGCAGGAATGGCATGCGGATGTAGAAAACCTGTGATTTAATGGATTTCCCCCATGATAAAATTAATTCCCTGAAAATAAAGATAATCAAAAAAGAAAATAAAAAATATATCCAAAGTTCAGGGGTGCTCTTTCCACCATCCAGAGCAACATTTCCCTTTTATTTTACCAGAAAAAATGAAGAAAAAAAAGAAAAAATTCCAATAAGAAAATTATAAAAATGGGTGATGATAAATTCATGGGTCAAATGAGCTGTGTAAACAACTCATTTGAGCTGTGTGGCATGGCTACATGGATACATTTGAGCCGTGCAGAGCCTCAAACAATTTGAGTGTGGTTGGGCTGTACTCCACACAGAACCAGACTGCCGTGTGGGGGCTGCACAACTACATTTGAGCCGTGTAGAGCCCCACACAGCTTGAATGTACTTGTGTTGCCATGCCACACAGCCAGAACAACCACATTCAAGTTGTGTGGGGCTCTACACAGCTTGAATGTAGTCATGTAGCCGTGCTGCACAGCTACAAGTCTGGCGGGCCAAAAAAAAACTAAAGGGTCTAAAATAAACTAAAATATACTGAATAAAAATACAAAAAAAAACAGAAATCAAACAAAAGATCAAAAAAGGTTGATTTTTTGGTTAAAAAAACAAAAAAAACAAATAAAATAAAGATAATTAAAAATAAACAAATAAAAAACAAAAACCACTGAAGAAAACCAACTGGTTGTCTTCAGACTCAAGCAAAAAATTCAAGTTCAAATTGACTAGCCCTAAAGTAAAAGGGCCAAAAATAACAAGAAGACTTTTGGCCAGCCCTAAAGTAAAAACACCAAAAAAAACAACAAGTTCAACTTGTGTTAAGCTGATCCCATCACAAGTTGAACTGACTTACCATTAAAATCTCATTCAAAACACTCATCAAAATGATTTTAACTCAAAACACTCAACATAATCATTTTCAAAATGTGATAACCCTTTATATTATTATAATTGAAATATAAGCATGTTAGACCAAACCCAAATGATGAACTTAATCTATAAGTTAGCATAAAACTCAAGTTGATCTTTGATGAGGTGATCAACCCAACAAGCTGCTTTTTTAGAAACCATGGAATATGGTTTGGAAACTATAGGCGGGATTGGAATCACATCTCCCTTAAGTACAAGCTGGACCCAATGGTTATTGTTAACAAAGCAAATGAACATAGGATCTGATTTTTCTTTTACACCCATTTTCATAGGAGTAACAGTAGAACATGGATCCAATGAAATGAAACATATTGGTCTTTCCATAAGTATCAGCTATTATTTGACCCATTTCAAGCTTTGAAAGCCATTTTGAAGAGGGAATCTTTTCATTGATGTAATTAAAATCAAGTCTTTGTTCCATCTTTCCAACATCTTTACTGCCACCAAGGATCTTAGAATAGCACCCCTTCTTTTTCCTCAATGTTTCAAGCATTTCTTTCCAAACATAAAACCATCCATTTTTGTCATACTCAAGTGATTCAGCAATGACTCTAAAACCACAATTTCCATCACCAACTGGGTCCCAAACCTCACCCAAGAACTTACGTAATTTCTCAGGTATTTGATTGAGATAATTTACTTCCTGAAATCAAAAAGTAGTTAGCCAAAATTCTAATCTCATTAAAGGAATAACCACTCACCAAACATGAGCTTCTGTTTGACTCATCCATTGCATCTGCTTCATCCTTTGAAAAGGAATCAGATTCCAACTGCACCAAACCCAATGAAATTTCAGTCTCTTCCACTGAACTATGAAATTTAGATGAAGGGCCTCACTTGGAATATAAAAATTTCTCATTCAGTTCATTAAAACCAAAAAATGATCCTTTCACAAAAGAAAAGACTTAAAATCATTCTTCTTATCTTCTTTGGCGCCCTTCTACTTCTCTTTTCCCGCTTAAGTTCCTTTTCAATGTGTTCAAATTGAGAAGGATCTTGCCCGGTATCTGTCAATTTTGGACAGCCTGTGCTTGATCACAAGACTTTAGGTTCAAGTCTTGGATTTGGTTGAAAATTTTTCAGCTGGCTACTATTCAGAACCAACTGACTAAAGCCCCCAAAAATGAAATACAGAAATAATCAATTAAAAATAAAAATAAAAATTAAGAAATAAAACCTTAAAATTTAACAAATCTAAAAGTATTATTAAAGAAATGGATTTGTTTTGCAAATTCAGGTAGGGTCACCCACTGGCACCACCCCCAAAAAGTTACTCCTTCAGGTAGAACCCTGGTTCACCTGTGTACCCTCCGCAACCACGCAAAGAAGCTACCACACGCGCTGGCCAGCCAAATACCCTCCGCAACAGCGCAAAGAAGCCACCATATGCTTTTTTCCTTAGCCCCGCGCACAGCTGCATACCCTCCGCAACCGGGCGAAGAAGCTACGTCACGCGCCGGCCAGCTGCATACCCTCCGCAACCTCGCAAAGAAGCTACGGCACGCGCTGGCCCTGCAAACAGTCAAGCGCTGCCAGCCGCATACCCTCTGCAATTGCGCAAAGAAGCTACAGTACGTGCTGGCCCCATGAGCAGTCAAGCGCAAGCCTGGAGTAGTTGCTAGTCAGCACCACCGCGCGCAGCAGTTGCTACCTGTTGCCAGCCCCGCAGATAGTCAACCAACTACCTTGCGCAGGCTCCTAGCAACCGTCCGAATCATCACGCAAGGCAATCAGCTGGCTCACTGGACAGCCCCCCCTCTCCCAAAACGGAAATGGGCTGTAGGGTACCACCTATACACCCTAAAGCCCTGTCCCACACCACAGGGGGCCGCAAGAGCGCCACAATGTGGTGGGGACTAGTATGAAAACAGATAAAACAACAAAGAATCCAGAAAAATGGGCCCTGAACCCTTTTTAAAACTGTATCAAAGGTTGTCTGGGCCCCTGTAAAAGGGCCTGTACGGTAGGTTTGGACCTAAAAGGGTACATTTTAGTTACTGTAACACCCTGAGAGTGTGTACTATGGATAAAAAGAGTCCTAGATTTGTGCTAGATAGCCCACAAGGTACCAAACACCCATACAACACCCCCCTTGTGTCCCCAGTAACTAAAACTGTACATAACTAAAACATTACTAGGAGTGTACTGTCCAATTAAGTGCCTGTAAAACATCCCAATACAGAAAAAAGAGCCTCATAATTAAAATATTCTTGCAGAATGGAGTCCCCAGAGCATGTGTTCAAACCCCTGGCTTCAGGAAACCATGGCTTATATTTAAAAATATTAATTGAATACTACTTCTTTGGTAGATACAATGAGGTCATTAAGGGTACAGAAACATGTATCAAGCCCAAAGTATCATGAAATAGGGCTTCCTGTACCTCTGTAGTGACCAGAGAAGATCTAAAAAAACACAATGATGGCTTTATGGCCTCAGAACTATCGTGGGCACCCTCCTTTGGCCGGTAAAAGGGCTGTGCCATGAGGGGACCCAAACAATATAAATAAAGGCTCCTCCCCCAGCCATTTCTAAATCATCCATCCAGTCATATAGTCATTATTTCTTCAGATATTTTCTTCCTCAAGCCATCAAAACCTAATAAGAAATAAGTGTGTGATCATGGACCACTTTCTGATAAATGTATAGACAAAACTCTTGAATCCTTATTTTTTGGCCAAAATCAATATCCAACCATTCAGCCTGCCACAGCACCAGCTTCCAGCATCCTTAATCCCTGCATATTGGTCCCTCCATCAAGCATAAGTCCGGATCTAGACCTAGTAAGTGATCCTGCTGAATTATACTCTTTTTGTAGTTTCTGCATAACCCAAACCCCAAGGAAATTACACACACCCTTCTTGAAAGGAGTCCTTGTAAACCCCACAGGCACCACACTTGCACCTATATTTTCCTTCACAGACATATACCTGTGTGTTCCGGAGGGTTCAACAACCCCATTAAGGTCTTGGACCCTCCTTTTAAGTTTATTTTTATAAATATATAAATAAATTTAACCCTTTCAGCCAAAATATATCTCTGGAATTTTTTAAAATTTTTACTCTAAACTTTTCATCACATCTAGTAGCTAGAAGGAGCTAGGTCCTTGGCATCTAGTAGGCTGACATAATTGGCCTTCTCCTTCATCAAGTTCTTCAACAGCCTGCAACAATCTTGATCAGGATGATTCAAGATCATTGCATTGACCTTCTCATGTAACTGAGAATTGTTGAGCAGTTCATCAACATTTACCTTTCAATATTCAAAAGGATAAAATATTAGTCAAGTAGGAATCATCATTTTAGTCAAGTAGAAATCATAATTTGAAAAGCACTTATCAAAAAGAATTAATAAAAAAGTATCAATCACAAAGTGATTTGAACAATACAACTAAAACCAACTGATAGAACTAGAACTGCAAGGGACATAATACAACCTCTTCCAAGGATGAACATGTTCAGGCAGAATGGATCCTCTTGACTCTAGTAGGTCAACTATTTGGTGGTAACAGGGGAAAACCACAGTCATTGAGTATGACGTGGTGCACACTTCCCCATCATGGTTTCAATTTAACCTCTCTAATGGTTCCCCAACAATTTTGATTGCTTGTAAAGACACCTTGTATCCCAATTGTAACAGTTCAGCAGGAGGAACTATTCCAATCTTTATTTGAGAGTTTTAAAGGCCAGCCTGAACCAATTTATTTTGATTGGAAACTGTGCCCTCTAGGTTTTTCCAAAAATCCAACATGTTTCCCAAAAAGTTTGCAATTCATTGTTTGAGAGTAGCATGGGCCCCTTCAAACCAAGACATTGTTTTATTTTGAAATTCAGGGTTTTTGCAAGCCCAAGCTGTTACAAATGTCTCTTTGATATTGAAGATATTATGATCCATATACTCAAGTGCATCCTCATGGTCTGCCAAAAAACACTTTATAAGAGTCATAATTTAAGCAACCCAAAACTAGGAAGATTAACACTAGAGGCTGTGATTTGGCACTTAATCTATGTTCCACATCATTTTACTCTGCCTCCTCCTTGGTTTTTGAGGCCCCATGCTTAGCCTACCAAGACATAAAGCTTTGCCACCCTTCAACATCATTATTAAAGCGCACTTTAAAGTTTGCTTGTATGTTTTTAGAGAAGTGCCATTGACAGCACTGTCTTGTTGAATCAGGTAATATTTGTTCTAGAGAACAGATCAAAGATTTTTCATGGTCCATCACAAAGGCTTTGGGAAGTCTCTCATGATCATAAGCCAACTAATTAAGCGCATTTACAGACCGACTGTAGAACTCAAACAATTCTATTGTTATAGAAAATAGAGATTTTGTGAAAGTTTTCTGGTTGGAAGTAACTCCTATAACATGCAATAGGGGGATGTTGTACTTATTTGCCTTATAGGTAAAATCCATCATAGCTATATGGTGGAATTTCTTGCAAAGCTTTAATGACTCTGGGTGAGCCAAGAATAGGGCCTCAAAGTGACCCTCTCCACTGAATTTTTCTCAATGAACACAACCTGAATTACAAATTTGTTCAAAGAGGACCTCCATAACACTTTTTCCCTTTAGTTCTGCTAGTGCTACCTTACGCTTAGTGTTATAGATTGTTAGTTCATCAACATATTTCCCAACATTTATTCTTCTCAATTTTCTTTTGAGTCGAAGTGTATTGAGCCCATCATTCATGCCTTCTTTTAGACTGTCTAAGGCTACCCCAGAGATTCTCCTCAGGTGAGTCTGCACTGAGGGGTGCAAAGATGGTTCATCTTTATGATGATCATTCTTGTAGGAGATTTTCCATAAGGGATCTACCTTTGTGTGACTAGCACAAATTAAAAAATTTCACCCAAACTTCCTTGTGTGAGTTTGCTTTTACCATTTGGTGAGCAATTGCCCAGCATAAAAACCATGTCCATCACAGGCTAAATCCACATATTTATCACACTTTGAGTTGAAAACTGTTAAAGCATAACCATGCTTCATTGCCCATGTTTGAAAATAGGTTTGTGCCTCTTCCCTATTAGGAAAAGCTCTCAAAGGAGGTGGGGCAAGTGTATCTTTCATAGTTACATAGTCATAGTTACAGTTTCATGGTTATATTGACGGAATGCACTCCATCAGTTTCAATCAAATTAAATCAGCCAAAGACCAGATTAACATAAAATGTTACTCACCAACAGAGGTAGTGTCCATTTGTGACACATTTTGTTCCTAAATTGTCACCCTCAATGAGGATGCAATTGGGGCTTCCAATGTTTCATTACCCAAATCCTTCTTTTCCACAGCTTTGTTCATTGCACTAATGTAGTCCTTGAACGCAGCCATGTTAAGCAGAGGGCTTGCCACTGTCCCCATAATGCAATAAAACTAAAATGCTACTTCAGTATTCAAGCCAACTTTCAATTGAACAACTACCAAGTTTGCTCACTTTCAAGTTGAGAAAGATAAATTTTGTGGGATGTTTTATTTGAATTTTTCTATAGTGTCACTTCAATTTCACTTGAATTCAACTTTATTTCACTTTAATTTCACTTTAGGGTCAATTTATGATTGCTAGATGTGGAACAAAAGTCCCACATAGTAAGCATTGATCCCAAATTTGGGTTGATGGAGCCCAAATGTGGTCCAGGGAGTCTCAAAAAGTTTGGCACAACCCCTCAGGGGGTTGTATACCCCCCTCCACATGTCAAAAGCGCTGTTTAAAGGGGTAAACAACCCACAGAAGCCGTTTATGGGGGGTATATGGCCCCCCAGTGGTCGCGCATGTTTGAGACAAACCCTTGGGTGCGTTTAGATGCGTGTTTTCACCTACACGCGCGTTTTGGACATGTGTATGGGCCCCCATGCATCCATTGGGCTGTGTAGGGCCCTACAAAAGTCCCACACAACTTGGATTTGCAAATTTAACATCACCCCATAAAAATTATGAAAAAATAAGGGAAATAAATTGGTGGGGGAGACTGCCATTATCTCATCCAAGGATGGGTCACATAAAAATATGATTCATCCCAGAGATTTTAAAATAATCTTTTGTGGTGTATTTAATAATGGCAATAAAAACCCACCGCAACACTAAGGTGGTTTTGATGGCAAGGTTGAAACTGTGCACCTGTGGTTTTGGCAGAGATTTTGAGACCATAAAGGCCATTAAATGTGTGAATCCTCAAATTTTTGAAAGCCTTTTCTGCTGCAGCCTGGTGGGTGGTTTTCCAGAAGGGCCAGCCCCCCCCCTCCTCTAGCATCTCAAGGAGGGGGGGGGGGGACAGGGAACTTATCCAATGAAATGTTGCGGCCTTAGTAAAATCTGTTTTGAATTTAACAAATTTACTCCTTTTTTTGAAGAATTATTCATTATATTAAATTTAAAAATTTGAATTTGGACTGAGCCACCTCTAGAATTACTACCATTAGTCATTCATATTTGAATTATTATTCATTGTAAAATCATTCCAATATGTACCAAGATGTTCATCATCAACCTCAACCAACATTTCCAACCTCTGAATCCAATTACCAATATCCTTCCAGTAGTTCTTCAGGTAGAAAATTTGATTCCCTGGTATAATCAAACTAATTTATATCATGATCCCAATTATTTCAGAAATATGTACCAGCCTCAAGAAATCAAACAACATTCTCCATTCCTTGAATCATATCAAAATTTCAACTCAAAATTTGATGTAATTTATAATTCTTCTGATGTTGAAAAAAAACTGCAAAATTTTCAATAACTTCAATTTTAGATGTATCCCAAATTTCCTCCCACAGGCCCTCAAGTTTTTTATTTTTTTTCTGATTGCTTGAAATAAAAACTTATTGATATGTTTCTTATTTTTATAATGTGGCTTTAATAAGTAGATCCAAGACTCATATTCCACCTCAAGGCTATCACAAATATCAAAAGATTCAATCAATCTGAATCTAAACAAATATTCCCAAGTCAATCAATCTTCCCAAATTATAAACCACAATCTAATATGAGTTGAAATCCTTCTTCAATTTAAAAAAAAAACTCCAAAGGGATTCCAGGCCTTCCCTTCCAGAGGTATTCAATCTTCACAATGGGTGCTGTAGACATTTAATCTTTCTTTATGATTTTGAGAACAATACAGGCGCTTACTGATTTTATTTTAAGGGTAATGTTAAATTCACGGCTTGTTGAGCCGTGCACATAGTTTGAAAAGGGCTGTGATGCAAGCCACACTGTCCAATCCAAGCCAGGTACAACCCCCCATGGCTCAATGAGTTGTGTGGCCCACCCAGCCTGGTCCGCCGCCATGTGGACTTCCACACGGCTACATTTGAGCCGTGTGGAGTTGTACACGGCTCAAATGTAGTCTTGTGGCATCCCACACAGAACTGGACCACGGTGAGCAAAAAAAAAAAAAAAAAAAAAAAAAAGGAAAAGGAATGAAAGGGTACTAACACAAACCATGAACCAAATGAACCTTCCAATAAAACAGAAATCAACCAAAAAATCAAAGAATGTTCATTTTTTAGTTAAAAAAAAACAGATAAATAAATAAATAAATAGATAAATCAAAATAAAAAAAAACTGGTAATATCCAATGGACTAGCCCTAAAGTAAAAAGACCCAAAAAAACACAAGTAACTGGACTAGCCCTAAAGTAAAAGGGCCCAAAAATTAAAGAAGTCTTTTGACCAGCCCTAAAGTAAAAGTGCCCAAAAAAACACAAGTCTTGTGACCAGCCCTAAAGTAAAAACACCAAAAAAAACAAGTTCAACTCTCATTCAAAAAACTCAATATAATGCTGTTAACTCAAAACAATCAACATGATGATGTTCAAAATGTGATAACCCTTTATATTAATAGAGCTTTTCAGCTTTATTAGAATTAAAATTTATATGAAACCCAATTATTAAATGAAGTAAAAGTCTATAATCTCTATAGTATAGAATACATTTGAAGTTGATCTTTTAGATGATCAACCCAACCAGAGGCTTTTTTAGAAATCTAGGAACATGGCTTTTCTACAATGGGAGGTATTGGAATCATTTCTACCTCAAGTAATAATAGAACCCAGTGTTTATTCTTTACAAAGGAAATGAAAATTGGATCTGATTGACCAGTAACACAATTTTTCATTGGAGTATAAGTATCACATGACTCCAATGAAATGAAACATATAGGTTTGGAATATGTGTCTGCTATTGTTTGACCCATGTCTGATTTAGCCAGTCATTTTGAGGAGGGAATCTTTTCATTGATTTCTTCAACATCAAGTCTTTTTTTAATCTTTTAAGTATCCTTTGAACCACCAAGGATCTTAATGTAGCATGCTTTATGTTTCTTTAATGTTTCAATCATTTCCTTCCTAACTTTGAACCAACCATGATCTTAATAACCAGGAGATTTAGCAATGACTCTAAATCTGCAATTCCCATCTCCAATTGCATCCCAAACCTCACCCAAGAAATTATGGAATTTCTTGGGTATTTGATTGAGGTATTTCACGCTTAGTTCCTATCATGAAAACTAAATTAGCCTTCATTTCTTTAATTAGATCAATTAAATGAATGCTCACCAAAGATGAGCTTCTGGCTGAGCATTGCTGCACTTTCTCTTCCTCTGAAGAGGATTCTGATTCCAAATTAAGTGATCCTGATTCACTTTCAGTCTCTTCCTGTAAACTATGAAATTCAGATTCAGATTCTGCCAACTTTGACTAAAAATTCATCATTGTTAGTAACTAAGTTCATTAAACCAAAAACATGTACATATAAAAAAAGAAAAGACTTACAATCTTTTGTCTTTTCTTGTTTGGAGCCCTTCTAGTCCTTTTTTCCCCCTTGAGTTGTTTTTCAAGAACATCAAACCAAGATGGTTCTTGCCTTGTATCTGTCAATTTTGGCCTGCCCCTACTTGATTGTAAGACTTTAGGTTCAAGTCTTAGGGTTGATCAATATTTCATAATCTTCTGAATGATATACTTCAGTCATCCTCTTTTCTCATGATCTGGAGATTCCAAGATCATTTCATTCACTTATCACTTAACTGAGGAATGATTAGCATTTCATTGACATCCCACTTGAAAAATTCAAAAGGATCAAATTAGTGAATTAGGAATCATTAATCAAAAAGCATTCATCACATAGTGATTTGAACAATCCAAATTAAGCAAACTTACAGAACTAGAACTGAAAGGGTCATAGTCCAACCTCCACTGAGGATGAACATTTTTGGGTACCGCAGATTGTCTGAATGCTAGACACTGTAAAAATCCAAACGGTGCTAGGCCATGGCAGCTCTGAGGAGGGGAAAGGTGATGTTTAGGCTTCCCTCCTGAGTGTTCCAAAAAATATTTAAATGTAACCAAGATCAAGATCCAGAACCTTTTAAGTGAGGAATCAAGTAGTAAAGGATAAAGTTTGATAATAGCTGGTAGCAATGGAACAGTACTATCTGAGGCAAGATTACATGGGAGATATTTGAAAAAAGAAGTTAAAGTTTGTTTAAAGTTCAAAAGAAAAAAGCTGTTGTATATAAACAACACCCACAAGCTAATAACTCTGTTTTTCAGCAGAAGATTGGGGATGATCAACTCAAACCCCAACCAATCTCCAGGTTCTCAATGAACCCGCCCAACTCTCCGCAATCAAGCGCTTGAAGGCAACCAGATAACTGAGGGTGGCCATACAAGACAAAGAAAAATGTTTTGAAAAGCTCTAAAAGCAAATGGTAACTGATTTGAACAGGGATAACCTCAGCACTTCTCAAAGAACTCAAGAGTGGTCCGGAAGAATGCAACTTTGATAAATAGAAGGAAGTATAACACTCCAGGTTTTAAGCTTAATAAAACCTCTTGAATCAAATGTGATTGGCTCCAGAAAGATGATCAAGGGAGGATCAAGACCAGTATTGTCAGAGAAAGGGATCAATGAGTGGTGTAACACACTCAAGAATTCTCTTCAACCAGAAGGGCTATGGTTGGTGATAAGGATCGGGCCACAGAGGGGCAAAGACTTAAGTATCAAATGGATCAGTGGGCAATTAAGGATATACCCAGCATAGTTATGATGATTTACTATGTTACTGGGGGGGGGGGACATACGCTGTAAGACTCCAAATGGTGCTAGGCCGTGGCAGTTTTGTGGAGGGGAAAGGTGCTGTTTAGACTGCCCTCCTGAGTGTTACAAAAATATTGAAATGTAACCAAGATCAAAGTCCAGAACCTGGTAAATGAGGAATCAAGGAGTAGAGGATAAAGATGATAATAGTTTTGTAGCAATGGAACAGCACTATCTGAGACAAGATTATGCAGGGAAAAACTTGAACAAAAGAAGTTAAAGTCCTCTTGGAGTTCAAAGAACAAAAGCTGTTGTATGTAAACAACGCCCACAAGCTAATAACTCTGGTCGTCAGCAGAAGATTGGGATGATCAACTCAAACCCAAGCAACCTCCAGGTTCTCAATGAAACTGCCCAACTCTCCGCAATCAAGCGCTTGAAGGGTACCAGATAACTGAGGGTGGCTGTACAAGACAAAGCACAATGTTCAAGAAGCTCCAAAGCCAACAGTAACTGATTTTGAAGCAAGGACAACCTCAACACTTCTCAAGGGACTCAAGAATAGGCTGGCAAAATGCAACTCCAAAGAAAATAAAGGGAGGTATAACACTCCAGGTCTTAAGCTTAATAAGACCTCTTTAATCAATTGTGATTGGCTCCAGAAAGGTGATCAGGGATCAGGACCCGTATGGTCAGAGAAAGGGATAAAGGAGTGGTATAACACACTCAAAAATTCCAACAGACTGAATTTTTCTTCAACCAGCAAGGCTATTGGTTGGTGAAAAGGATCAGGCCACAGAGGGGAAAAGACTCAGGGTCGAAATGGATCAGGGGGCAATCAAAGATATACCAGGATAAGGATCAGGATTAAATTTCACAATGATGGGGGGGGACACAGGCACACACCCCTATGGATGATTCTATTAGCTGAGGATCTGATGTTCCCCCTCAAAAAGCAGGGTAGAGCCCCTCTTTTTATAGACCAGAGGCCTATAAGCTATTTACAAGAGAGATTTACAAATGAGAGAATTTTTTTTTTTTTTTGGATGAGGATCAAGATCATGAGAAAACAAAAGAAAAAAAACAAAACAAACAGGTACTTGGAGACAAAGAAATTCAAAGGGGGGGACGGCCGCAGGCATTCGACGGGCCCGGCCAACTGCTGTGGCTGCGGATGACCGCCGGCCGGTGTCCGACGGGCATTGGCAACTGCCGAGACCCGCGCAGGCAACCAACAACGTAAGAGACCCGTGGACGACCGCAAGCTAAGAGACCCGCGGACAACCGCAAGCTAGGAGGGGAAGAAGAGAGGTCAGCTTGTTTATTGGAGAGAGTTTGAGTTCAAGGAGGTGGTCAAGATGTGATGTCACTCTCTCCTGGACACCTTCAATCTTTTGATCAAGGTTGAGCTTAGTCTGAGAGAGATTGTTCCTTAGGGATTTGAGGTTTGATTCAATACTTGCAAGTTTTGCTAGGACTGACAAGGGCCCAGGGCTAGTCTTGGATGAGGATTGTGACTTTTGGAACCTTTTGAGTTTCTTGTCCAACTTTTTTTGGAAGCAAGTCAATTGTTTAAACTTGATGGTGAGATCTCTCTGGACATGGGCTTGGATGAATTGAGTGAATTTGTCAACGATTGGGATGATGACTCAATCTAGTTTGTGGTCTAGGTCGGCTTGGAACTCGTTGAGTAAGGCATTCTTTTCATCCAATTTGGTTTGATAGATTGCCTCCTCAGGATCTTCCTCCAATAAAGCCCGGGCCTATCAGGTCATTGTGAGGTAGGCTTGATGGGTGGAGGAGAGCCCGTGGCCTTTGAGGATGATGAAATTGAGAGCATCAAAGAGTGATCGGTTGAGAGAATTGGGTTGGATTGGCATAGGCTCGAGTGCTTGGGTTGAAGGTGTGGAGGGGGATGAGGGGAGAGGGAAGCTGGGAACTAAATGGAAGCCCATTCCAGATCAAAGATTTTTTTTTTCTTTTTCTTTTTGATAATGATACCCATGAAAGATGATAAGGAAAAAAAAATTAAAATCTCCGCCCTGGCCAGGGTGTCCAGGTTGGGGCATCACATCTCTCCCCAACTTACAGACTGTCCCTAGTCTGCTCCTGAGTTTGATGCCATGAAAAGAAAGGAAAGAAAGATGATTGAAACCAAAGAATGGCCATTTGATCTTGAGAGTGGTTGAGAAAAAATATATTGATCCAACCAAAAATCCTAGAAGTGGCTGAGATAAAATGAAGGAGGCGTCCCAGGTGCTCACATGCGTGGCATGAAGTAGAGTTTCAAAAAACAACAAGAATCTTGCCCAGATGGCGCACAATTGGGAGGACTTACTTCTGGACCAAGTTGCCTCCACAAGAATGAAATTTCTTGACCTGATCAGCATAGAACCTTCTGGCCATCTGAATACCATCCAGCTCCTCCAAAAGATATGATCCACCTCTAACTTGACAGACTACTTGGTAAGGACCATTCCAGCCGTTAGAGAAAAGCTTTCCCCACTGAGCTTCCAAGGAACAATTATAAGCCAATACCAGATCAACAGGGCTTAAAGGGTCCCTGATTTGATTTAGGTGTTTATCTTCCCAATACTGAACTGATTTTGCTCTTGATTCCATCATCTTCTGATAAGCTTCATTACAAATATCTTCACTCCGCTCTAGTTGCTTTGATCTGGCAACTAATAGGTCAGTAGTTGAGAAAACTTGTTCCAAAGAGATGCCCAAGAAAGACTCCATTTCAAGATCAAGAGGAAGAACAGCCCTCTGACCAAAAATGATTTCATAAGGAGAGTAACCAGTGGTTCGCTTGGTGGAAATTCAATCAGAGAAGAGGACCAAGGGGAGAAACATTTGACAATTCTTGCCACTTTCACCAGCCAATTTGACAAGAGCAGCCTTCAAAGGAGCATGGCCTCTTTTCACCATGCCTTGTCCTTCAAGATAATAGGGAGTAGTAACTCTATGTTGTCCAGGGAGCAATTGGATCATTTCAGCAAGCTTTCCACCAAATTCCAAGCCACCATCTGTAGAATAAGATTGGGCCAAGCCATAACGCATTGTCCAAGTCTCATGAAGGAAAGCTGCTACTGATTCAGAGCTGAGGTTCTTAAGAAACTTTGCTTCAACCCATCCAGAAAAATCATCTCTAGCCACAATGAGGTACTTAGCTCCACCAGCCGTAATGTGAACCACATCCATAGCAATCCTCCCAAAGACAGTGGACTCTCCAGTGGGGTAACAAATTTTGGCTGGGCGCTTAAGATCATGTTTCTGGCACACTTCACAACTCCTGCACCATTGAGCAACGGATTTTTTTAGGGATGGCCACCAAAATTGTTTGGATATTTGTCGATAAGTTTTGGTTTCCCCACAATGAGCAAGGCCTTCATGGAGATTTTCCAGGATCAAATCTTGCTTAGAAGGGATAGTGACCACAACAAGTGCACAAGGAGTTGCTCTTTTCATAAGCCTAGAAACTTGGACAAAGAAGTTGGAGGACTTCCTTTTAAGGGACAAAAATTCTTTGGCAGAGAGATCAGGGGGTCTTTGGAGAGTTGAAAGGTACTGCTCTAACTTAAGCCAGAAACCTTGCTGGAAACCAGAGTAATTTTGGGAGGAGAAGGCAAAGACAGGGCGGACCAAGGGTTCTTCCTCATCAAAATCCATTCCAACCTCTGATTCATCGTCTCCAATAGGTTGTAGAGATAAACCATCAGGCATGGTGAAAGATTTTCCAGGCCTGTGAACAATATCAAAAGAGAACAACTGGATGAAAGCCACCCAACGAGTCATCGGAGCATTTGGGAGGCTGGGGGCATTGACCATTTCAATAATGGATTGTGCATTGACTTGTAACTCAAAGTGTTGACCCCAAAGGACATTCTGAAGCTTCTTCAACATTTGGGCCACCCTGCAGAGTTCCAGTTTTGTCTGGGAGTACCTGGATTCCACATCTGAGAAAAGAAGAGATTCATACAGAGCAGGACAATCCAAACCATTTTCATCTTCCTGGGTAAGAACAGCCCCAACAGATTGATAACTTGAGTCCACTTCCAGCTTGATCTTGCCGGCTCCGGGTCCATAAGTGATCTTTTTCAAAACAATGTCTTTCCAAACAATTGTTTTGAGCAACTGAAATGATTGTTCGCAGTCTTGGGTCCAAATACATTCAGCATCCTTCCTGGTTCAGCAACGCAAGGGAACACAGATTTTGGATAGTGAGGGAATGAAGATCCTGAAATAAGTTACAACACCTAGGAAACCTCTAACTTCCGTTGGATTCATTGGGGTAGGACAGGAGATGATTCTGTTGAATTTAGAGGGTACCATCCTTCTTCCGTCCTTGCAGACTATATGACCAAAAATTTCCAAGGCAGGGACACAGGCGGAAAGTTTTGATCCAGAGACAGTAAGGCCAGATTCATCAATTCAAAACAAAATTCTTTCCAAGACAGTAGCATACTCCCAGATAAATCGTTGGATTCCTGAGTGCCAAGGTAAGAGCTCATTATCATAGTCAGAAACTGGACCTTTAATCCCACCATCATCAATAAAGATACCCACATGATCCGGGATTTTGTCCTGGAGGATTCACATCATCTGAGCCTGATAGACTGCAACCAAGTTGGTGGCACCTTGAGGCAATCGAGTCAGCTGAAATTGGCCAAGGGGAGTATTGAAAGTAGTGAGGGGACAAGAAATAGGATGCAAGGATTGTTTGTCATAGCCACCCATAGTGTCACCTAGACCATAGCAAGCTCTCCCAGAGAAGGATTCTACAAATTCTTCAGTGGCAGGCGGCATGCCAGAGTCTTTAATAGTAACTTTATTAAGAGGTTGGAGATCATGAACCACTCTAAGTTTACCATTACTCTTTAGAACACAGAAAACAGGACTGGAATAGCTAGAAGTCAATTGTTTGTATAAACCGGTTCGGACTTGTTTGCGGACCAACTTGATGAATTTGTTGACTTTAGCAGAAGGGATCAGGATCTTTTTCTTTTGCCAAGGGTCATGTTCAACTACATGGATGATTTAAGGGAGACCATAGGATTCTTTCAAGAGACCTCTCTCTTCTTCACAGAATGCAATAGATTTTTCCCTTAGAGACAAAATATTTTTGATCAAATTTAACTCATCAGGAAGAATCCATCCATCTGGACCAAAGTTGACCACTTTCAGACGTTCTTCAGTGACCCGACCAGAGGGAATAAATGGACCAGTGAGGGATTTGGATAGACCACAGTAAGGATCGCGGGATAGCGGAGGACGCATAAGAGGAGGATTGAGGTTGAGAGGCATTGGTTGGTTGACTGGCTGGACCTTCTTTGCAACTGGTTTGTACTTGGTGGCAAAGGAGAGGAAGCCCTGCTTCCTCCAAGCATTGACCAGTGAGACCTGACTACAAAAAATGAGGCCATGTTCCAACATCTTCCAAGTCCAATGTTCTGCTGCGTCCTAGAAAGGTGCCTTATCCATAAAAGAGGATCCAAAAGATAACACATTGCTCACATGTGTGGCACAGGGTAGAGTTTCAAAAACAACAGTAGTAGAAGCCCTTGGTGGTGCACAATTGGGAGGACTTACTTCTACCCCAAATTGCCTCCACCTAAGACCAAACTCCTTCATACCAAAGCTACCAAGAAAATAATCAAGATTGAGATCTAGTTTAGACTTCTTGCAGAGATTCAAAACCAGAATAGAGGATGAGTGATCAGGCTGAAAAGAAAAAGGAAGAGAAGATACAACAGATCCAGACAGAGAAGAAATATTTTTGGATTTTTCGGATTTTTCATGTGTTTGATTTATGATCTTATTTGGATGAGAAGGAAATGATGAGGAAAAAGAAAGATATGCTTCTAAGATGAGAGTTGGTCCATGAGTTGAAGTCTGAGGCTGAGAAGAACTACAACTATCAGTAGGGCCAACTATTCTGCTAAAAAATGAGGATGAAAGGAATGAGAGTTTTCTTTCTGCTTTCCTTTCAGGACAGATTTGGGAGGATGACCAGGGAAGTCTCTTTCCCAACAACCAGAATCCAAAGAACAAAGGGGGAATTAAATCTTTCTGCCATCAGTAGCAGGGAGGAGAATTCTCTCCCCAACTTGATCAGAAAACATCAGGGTAGCACCAAAGTCCATTAAGAAAGGCCTTCCCAAGATCATGGGACCATCCAGACGAGTGATCCAGAAGTGACAGGTGCCAACAATATTTTGACCAATTTGAACAGGAATATCCTCAGCAATACCAACCAGTTCACAGGACTGATTTCCAATTCCATAAACCGCAGAGTTGAAACTGACCCTTGGGCTAAGTTTAAGCTTGCAGGCCATGGAGTCCGAAATCAAGTTGAGCTGAGAACCCAAATCCACAAGGAGAGAAACTGTTTTAGTTGAATCACCAAGACAACATGGAAGGAAACCAAGAGGACAGGAATACAGGTTGGTATCTGAAGAGGGATCTGTTCCACCAGAATCCTCTATCAGAGTACCAGAGGAGACTTTTAATTTTTCCGGACCAATCTCAACACGTCAACAAGAAACCCATTTCTTCATCCCTTCTGCCACAGATGGAGAGATCAACAGAAGCTCAGCCACAGATAGATCAGGGATTTTAATATCAGAAATTTTCTTTAATACTCCTTCCACAGCATTAGGGTAGTCCTTGGAGATGCCCCTCTCAAATCAAACTTTGGGCTGGGTGGAGGGAGGAAGATCAGGTGTAATAGGTGATGGAAGAGGATCTGAGGGTTGGGCAGGTTGAAGAGGGGGAGGTTCAGAGCTGTCCTGGAACCTTTCCATAAGTGGTTCCCTTTCTACTTTCATGTCTTCCACTTCAGAGGAAGGAGGCTCAAGTGAAGATCAGCGTTTAACAGGTTTTTGCAGAATGGAGGATGGAACAGGAGGATACTTATGAGGTTTTGGTTCCTCATGGCGTTTCCTAGCTGGATCACATTGATAAGTGCCAGGGAAGCTGGAAGAAGTGATAGCTGGAGGATACCAAGGTTGCAGAGTTCCACAGGATTATCAAAAATCCACAGAGACCAAGGATGCCTTCTTAGGAGTTGGTGGTTGGTATGAGGCCACCACATGACGGATCGGTCGAGACAAATCAAAAGGGATCAAAGCACCGTTAGGAAGGAAAAAATTATTTCCCTTCTGCTCTACTAACTTCTCCTCCTTGTCTTTCTGGAGTTCAGGACATCTACCGGTACCATGGCCTTCCCTATGGCAATAATAACAGACTATAGTAGACTTAGGAACAGAATTAGCAGGTTTAGGAGTGGCCAAAGAGGATATTTTCTGATCTATTTTATTCTCAAATGCCTGAAGTAATTTAGTAATCTCATCTATAGTAGGTGTCTCCCAGTGGGTCTGAGGATTGGGTTTAGGTCTGAAATTGGCTTCCATCTTATTCATGATTTTGTTAGATGCTTGAAAAGAGGGGGCAAGGACTGGTTCAGTGATTTTAGGTTTTTCAAAGGTGAGAGCTGTTTGACCTTTCATCACTTTATCCACAGTATTCCTCAGAACCATGAAAGCAGGGAGCTTGAACCAATTGTCTCTTGTTGTGATCATGGATCCAGATTTCACCAATTCATCCTTAATTTTTTCCTGCACTCCTGGAGAGAAAGACTGAAAAAATCGCACTTGAATTTTGTCCAACGTATCAATGTGATTGTTCCGGATAAGATAGGACTGGATAGGGTCCCAAGATTTTCTGAAAGTCTGATAGTCAGAGGCTGAGGAGATACCACCATTGGAGATCCATTGAGAAACCAGGGAATCCAAGTCTTGCAAAGTAAATCTGGCTACATCTATTTTTCCCCAATAGGCCAACATAGCCTCCTTCAGGAGCCGCCAGTTGTGAGTTTTGAATCCCTCAAACAATTTGATAACCTCCATAACTTTTTCAGAAGAGATAAAAAACCGTAACTGATAAGCCATATCATATTCACTGGCACCATCCACTTCAGCAGCCATCTCATAGGAGTCCAGGAGTTGTTTGACATTGGTCCCATTGAAGCCTAAATTTTTGTTCTGAGGTTTGATTTTGACCATCTTGGCCCAAACAGATAAAGAGGATCCAGCAGATTCCATGTTGAAGGGTTCCTAAGAGATCCAAACAAGCAGAGTTCCAAGGTGGCTCACAAGTGTGGCAAGAGTAGAGTTTCACAAAAACGGCAAGGATCTTGCCCAGATGGTGCACAATTGGGAGGACTTACTTCTGGACCAAGCTGTCTCCACGGATCAGATCTGAAAAAAGAACAAACAGAAAAAGAAAAGAAAAAAAAATCCGATTGGATTTCGGAGTTGATTCTTCAAGTTGGGACTGTAAATCCCAAGGTTTCTGGTTTGATCACGGCCCGGGGGACCAAATGTAAGACTCCAAACGGTGCTAGGCCGTGGCAGTTTTGTGGAGGGGAAAGGTGCTATTTAGAATTCCCTCCTGAGTGTTACAAAAATATTTAAATGTAACCAAGATCAAAGTCCAGAACCTGATAAATGAGTAATCAAGGAGTAGAGGATAAAGATGATAATGGTTTGGTAGCAATGGAACAGCACTATCTGAGACAAGATTATGCAGGGAAAAACTTGAACAAAAGAAGTTAAAGTCCTCTTGGAGTTCAAAGAACAAAAGGTGTTCTATGTTAACAACGCCCACAAGCTAATAACTCTGGTTGTCAGCAGAAGATTGGGGATGATCAACTCAAACCCAAGTAACCTCCAGGTTCTCAATGAACCTGCCCAACTCTCCTCACTCAAGCGCTTGAAGGGTACCAGATAACTGAGGGTGGCTGTACAAGACAAAGCACAATGTTTAAGAAGCTCCGAAGCCAACAGTAACTGATTTTGAAGCAAGGATAACCTCAACACTTCTCAAGGGACTCAAGAATAGGCTGGCAAAATGCAACTCCAAAGAAAATAAAGGGGGGTATAACACTCCAGGTCTTAAGCTTAATAAGACCTCTTTAATCAATTGTGATTGGCTCCAGAAAGGTGATCAGGGATCAGGACCCGTATGGTCAGAGAAAGGGATAAAGGAGTGGTATAACACACTCAAAAATTCCAACAGACGGAATTTTTCTTCAACCAGCAAGGCTATTGGTTGGTGAAAAGGATCAGGCCACAGAGGGGCAAAGACTCAGGGTCAAAATGGATCAGGGGGCAATCAAAGATATACCCAGGATAAGGATCAGGATTAAATTTCACGATGATGGGGGGGGACACAGGCACACACACCTATGGATGATTCTATTAGCTGAGGATCTGATTTTCCCCCTCAAAAAGCAGGGGGAAGCCCCTATTTTTATAGAACAGAGGCCTATAAGCTATTTACAAGAGAGATTTACAAATGAGAGAATGAGAATTTTTTTTTTTGTTTTTGGATGAGGATCAAGATCATGAGAAAACAAAAGAAAAAAAAACAAAACAAACAGGTACTCAGAGACAAAGAAATCCAAAGGGGGGGACGCCCATGGGCACCCAACGGGCCCGGCCAACTGCTGTGGCCGCGGATGACCACCGGCCGGTGTCTGACGGGCATTGGCAACTGCCGAGACCCGCGCAGGCAACCAACAACGTAAGAGACCTGCAGACAACCGCAAGCTAAGAGACCCGCAGACAACCGCGAGCTAGGAGGGGAGGAAGAGAGGTCGGCTTGTTGATTGGAGAGAGTTTGAGTTCAAGGAGGTGGTCAAGATGTGACGTGACTCTGTCCTGGACACCTTCAATCTTTTGATCAAGGTTGAGCTTAGTCTGAGAGAGATCGTTCCTTAGGGATTTGAGGTTTGATTCAATACTTGCAAGTTTTGCTAGGACTGACAAGGGCCAAGGGCTAGTCTTGGATGAGGATTGTGACTTTTGGAACCTTTTGAGTTTCTTGTCCAACTTTTTTTGGAAGCAAGTCAATTGGTTAAACTTGATGGTGAGATCTCTCTGGACATGGGCTTGGATGAATTGAGTGAATTTGTCAACGATCGGGATGATGAATTGATCTAGTTTGTGGTCTAGGTCAGCTTGGAACTCGTTGAGTAAGGCGTTCTTTTCATCCAATTTGGTTTGATAGATTGCCTCCTCAGGATCTTCCTCCAATAAATCCCGGGCCAATCCGGTCATCATGAGGTAGGCTTGATGGGTGGAGGAGAGCCCGTGGCCTTTGAGGATGATGAACTTGAGAGCATCAAAGAGTGATTGGTTGAGAGAATCGGGTTGGATTGGGATAGGCTCGAGTGCTTGGGTTGAAGGTGTGGAGGGGGTGAGGGGAGAGGGAAGCTGGGAACTTAATGGAAGCCCATTCCAGATCAAAGATTTTTTTCTTTTTTCTTTCTGATAATGATACCCATGAAAGATGATAAGGAAAAAAAAAAATTAAAATCTCCGCCCTGGCCAGGGTGTCCAGGTTGGGACACCACAACGCACACAATCCCATGGATGATTGAAAAAGGTAGGGGAGAGCCCCTCCTTTTATGGGCCATGGGTCCCTGTGGACTATTTACAAGTGATGACACAGATAGAGCGGAAAAAAATCAATTGAATTTTTTTTTTGATCATGGGAAAACAAAAAAAAACCTGAAAAAAATTTAAATAATGAAAAAAATCATGAATGAGCAGGAATGAAACAACACCAGCCCGTGCCAATGATGGGAATGGGCAGGAGAGTAGCAGCTGAGGAGCCGGGTGGTAAGGCTCATGGGACCAGACAATGGCTGGCCCGCAGATGATTGCGCAAGAGCGGAGACCTTGATGGATGAGGGAAGGAACTCAAGCTCTTGTGCAAGCGGTGACGGTGAGGCATCAGGTGATGATACGGCGGAAGAGATAGGGCGGCCGGAAGAGGAGATGATTGGAGGAGGAGAGGGCCTTGGGTGGCTGATGAGGATAGTCAATTGGTTGGTTGGCTGACCAATGATGGAGAGATGGGTGGTGAGATTGTTCATGGGAACAAGCAATTGGGTAAGGTGATGAGGGTTGTTCCAGTGACCAATCTTGCGCTGAGGATTGGGAAGTTAGGGGGGGGGCTGGCCATGAGTTTGGATGATTGGCCCAAGAGAATAGGGCAGGTGGTGAAGGATAGATGGATTGGTCAATTGGCCAACTGATGAGGGAGGATGATTGGGTGCAATGGTGATGATGAGGTGAAGAGGACAGGGTTAATGGCCATCCCTGGTGCCAGGTGCCAAGCCAAGCCCAAGCTGAGCCAGTCATTGTTGTGGGCATCCAGCCCAAAAAAACTGGAAAAAGTTGAGCATAGAGAGGGGAATTTTAACACAATATCTGGGGTTTTAAAACCCACAGAGGCCCTTCCTAGAAAACTAGGAGAAGGGAAGGCTGGGAACTGGAAACCAAATAGGGAAGGATTCCGGTATTTTTTTTTTTTTTGATGACAAGTGATAGCCATAAAAAAATCATAAAATTTTTTAATTTTTGGCAGTGGTCCTGAGGTTTCCGGATTTGGTCACCACATCTCTCCCCAACTTACAGACTTTCCCTAGTCTGCATCTGAGTTTGGTGACATATAAAAAAAAATAAGCAAGATGATTGGAACCAAAGAATGGCCATTTTATCTTGAGGGTGATTGGAAAAAAATATCTTGATCCATCCAAAAAAAAGTCCTAGAAGTGACGGAGATAAAAAAAGGAGTCATCCCAGGTGCTCACATATGTGGCATACAGTAGAGTTATACAACAAAGATGCAGCAGATGACTCTGGTGGTGCACAATTGGGAGGAATTACTTCTAATCTAAGTTGCCTCCATGACAATAGAATTTCTTTACTTGATCAGAAGAGAACCTCCTGGCCATCTGAGTACCATCCAGTTCTTCCAAAATATATGATCCACCTCTGACTTGGCAGACCACCCAAAGTGGACCATTCCAGCAATTAGAGAAAAGCTTTCCCCACTGAGTTTCCAAGGATTGATTATAAGATAAAACAAGATCACCAGGATTAAAAGGGTCCCTGATCTGCTTTGAATGTTTATCTTCCCAATACTGAACCAATTTTTCTCTGGATTCCATCATCTTCTGATAAGCTTTGCTGCAAACATCCTAACTCTGCTCCATTTTCTTAGGTTGGAGAACTAATAGATCAGTGGTAGAAGAAACATGTTCCCAAGAAATACCTAAGAAAGATTCCATTTCCAGATCCAGAGGAAGTACAGCCCTTTGACCAGAAACTATTTTGTAGGGTGAATAGCCAGTGGTTTGTTTAGTTGAAATTTGATCAGAGAAAAGGACCAGAGGATGAAATTTGCAACAATTCTTCCCACTTTCACCGGCCAGTTTGACAAGAGCAGCCTTCAAAGTAGCATGTCCTCTTCCACCATGCCTTGGCCTTCAGGATAATAAGGAATGGTCACCCTATGTTGACCAGGAAGCAATTGGATCATTTAAGCCAATCTGCCCCCAAACTCAGAGCCACCATCAGTAAGATAAGATTGGGCCATGTCATAGCGCATTGTCCAAGTCTCATAGAGAAAGGCTGCTACTGACTCAGAACTGAGGTTCTTAAGGAATTTTGCTTCAACCCATCCAGAAAAATTATCTCTAGCCACAATGAGGTACTTAGCTCCACCAGCCTTAACATGACACAAATCCATAGAAATTCTTCCAAAGACACTGGAATCCCCAGTTGGATAGAAAATTTCAGCCGGGCGCCTAAGATCACGTTTCTGACAGACATCTAATTTTTTGCACCACTGAGAGACAGATTTCTTCAAAAATGGCCACCAGAATTTTTTTGGATATTTTTCAATAAGTTTCTGTTTCTCCACAATGACCAAGTTCTTCATGGAGACTTTCCAAGATCAAATCTTGTTTAGCATGGATAGTGACAACAATAAGAGAACAAGTATTTCCTCTTTTAATAAGCCTATAAGTACCTTGTACAAAGACGTTGGAGGAATTTGTTTTAAGGGATTAAAAATCTTTAGCCAAGAGATCAGGAGGTCTTTGGAGAGTGGAAAGTTACTGCTCTAGTTCAAGCTAGAAATCTTGCTGGAAGCCAGAATAATTTTGAGAGGAAAAGCTGAAGACAGGTTGAATAAAAGGTTTCTACTTTTCAAAATCCACTCAAACATCCAATTCTTCATCTCCAAGAGGAAGTCAAGATAAACTGTCAGGCATGGTGAAAGAATTTACAGGCCTATGAACAATATCAAAAGAGAAAAACTGAATAAAAGCCACCCAACAAGTCATTGGAGCATTTGGAAGGCTGGGGGCATTGTTAATTTCAATGATGTATTGTGCGTTGACTTGTAACTCAAAGTGTTGACCCCAGAGAATATTTTGGAGCTTCTTCATCATTTGGCCACACCGCAAAGTTCCAGTTTTGGCTGGGAGTACCTAGATTCCACATCTGAAAAGAGAAGAGATTCATACAGAGCAGGACAATGCAAACCATTTTTGTCTTCCTGGGTAAAGACAGCCCCAACAGATTGATAACTCAAATTGACAGCCAGCTTGATCTTTCCAGCTCCAGGTCTATAAGTTATCTTCTTCAAGACAATGTCTTTCCCAACAATTGTTTTGAGCTTCTGAAATGATTGTTCAAAATCTTGGTTTCAAAGCCATTCAGCCTCCTTCCTGGTTAAGAGATGCAAGGGAATACAGATTTTGGATAGAGAAGGGATGAAGATCAAAACATAAATGAAAAAAACTAAGAAACCTCTGACTTAAGTGGGATTGATTGGAGTGGGCCAAGAGGGGATTTTTTTGAATTTGTATTGGGCCATTCTTCTTCCTTCCTTGCAGACCACAAGACCAAAAATTTTCAGAGCAGGGACACAGGCAGCCAATTTGGATCCAGAGAAAATGAGACCAGGCTCCTTGATTCAAAACAAGATTCTTTCCAAAGTGGTTGGATATTCCCAGATAAATTGATGGATTCCTGAGTTCCAAGGTAAGAGCTCATTATTCTAGTCAGAAACTGGACCTTTAATTCCGCCATCATCAATAAAGATACCAGCATTATCAGGGATTTCATCCTGGAGGATCCAAACCATCTGAGCCTGATAGACTGCAACCAAATGGGTGGCTCCTTGGGGCAAACAAGTAAGTTGGAATTGACCAAGAGGAGTATCAAAAGGAGTGAGAGGACAAGAAATTGGATGTAAGGATTGCTTGTCATAGCCACCCATAATATCACCTAGACCTAGCAAGCTCTGCCAGAGAAAGATTTGACAAATTATTCAGTAGCAGGGGGAATACCAGAGTCTTTAATAGTAACCTTATTTAGAGGCTGGGGATCATGAAATATTCTCAGTTTACCATTACTTTTGAGGAAACAGAAGACAGGACTGGAATAGCTGAAAGTTGACTTCTTGTATAAACCGGTAAGGACTTGTTTGCGGACCAACTTGATGAATTTTTTAACTTTAGCAGCAGGGATAGGGATCTTTTTCTTTTTTCAGGGATCATTTTCTACTACTGGAATGATATAAGGTAGGCCATAGGATTCTTTCAAGAGACCTATCTCTCCTTCACAGAAAGCAATAGATTTTCCCCTAAGGGCTAAAACATTTTTGATCTAATTTAACTCATCAGGAAGGAGCCATCCATCTGTACCAAATTTGACCAACTTCAGACATTCTTCAGTAACGCAACCACAAGGAACAAAGTGACCAGTTTTCAGCTTGCTACTATGTACAGAGCAACCTGTCAAATTAACAGAAGAAATGTTATAAAAAAATTAAATAAGAAAAGTAAAATTGACTTAAGAAGGGGTAAGAAATCCATAAATATTATTGCAGAAATGGATTTCTCACCCAAAAGTAGGTAGGGCCACTCACTAACCCCAACCTGGAAATCCAACTCCTTCTATTTTTAAATAATTAAATGGAAAAAGGGACCAAAAGCCACAACACTAATATGGCAATTTTTGGCCATTTCAATATTTCACATGCATTTTCATGTATAGTTTTTACAACTAAATTTTGCTCAAAATGGGAGTGTTGTGTATATTTTAGGAGTTACACACGGAAATGTGTTATGTCACAATTCCTGCTCACAGCCCCGTATCCTTACACAACCCTACATACCTGTAGCTACAAATTCCCACGTACAGAGATCACGTGCGCAGATAATTTTGCCACGCACACAGCAGATCCTAAACTGCATGCATCTGAATTGACTGATCCCCAAGTCTGGATCAGTCATGACAAATATGACAACCAGGTACTTCTCAAGATAGCTACAACCTGTTAAGGATTAGCTGGAATATGTAATAATCTGACATATGCATTTTAATATTCTAAAAACTATAAAACTTAAATGAAATTAATAAGAAACTAAGTTTAAGTATTTTTTATAATAAACCAAATATTGAGGATTACCACCTAAATCACTTATCCTGATCTTCAAAGACCACAAAACAATACTAGAAGCCATCATAAAAATTATTAAAAATTACCTAAGTGCTCAGCAGATGATGGAAAATTAGTAAAAATACAAATATGTCCACTTTAAAACAATATTAATAGTAAAAATGAAGGATGAGTGCAGAATGATCACATTTATACCATAACAGATTAACAGATTCTGTGGCTAAAATAGCACAGAAATCCAGCAGATCTTATGTCAGCTGATTGAAAGCACCAAGTGGAAGTGCTAATATTGCCCTGAATGGCTTGCCAGCCTCAGCCCAAGAGAAGAACCCTCTCTACATACCCTGAGAAGCTCATAGTCCCCCCAAAAAGGTATTTATACAGACCTATTTGGACCTATTATTCCACATCAGTTTACCAGGAGATATTATTATAAATCAGAAACCGTGTCATTTTTAGTCAAGTGCTTATAGAAGAGATAAGCAAGTGATTTATGACTTAGTCTGTAGTATTATTATTTATTTCTCAAAAAACCAATCAACCCATTGAAGTTTGTCAAGCAAATCTGCCCCATCTGCTCTGAAAACCTTCCTATAATTGCATGATTTTTGTGGTAAAGTGCTCAGAGTGAGTGTTTACCTTCCTGTCTTGGCCATTGTGCTGTTTTGCCTGGCCATATCAGTGGAATAAGCCCTTTGTAAGGAACCCATCTTCATTCCAAGGGTTTTAAAATGCCTAAGGAGGCCCCTTGAAGAGAGGTTGTTTGTCTGTAAAGACCCCAAGTAGTATAATACTGTTGCCCCTCTTTTATAACAAATTGAAAAAACTTTTTAAACAAACCAATTAAGCATTGCACCAGCTTTTAAAATATTCATTTTTTGAGATTATTATGTGTTTATCATTGGAATACTATCATTATCATTATTCCAGTATCTTCTATCACTCTTTGTAGCTAAAGGACTGCAAGGTTCCTGGTATCATAGAGTTGACACCAGTGAGAGATTGAGATAAAACACAGTAAGGATCACAAGATAGAGGAGGACACATAAGAGGAGTATTGAGGTTGAAATGCATTGGTTGGTTGACTTGTTGAAACGTTTTGGAAACTGTCTTATACTTAGTGGCAAAAGAGAGAAATCCTTGCTTCCTCCAAGAATTGACCAGTGAGACCTGACTAAAAAAGCTGAGAAAAAGTTCCAACATCTTCCAAGTTCAATTTTCCGGAACGTCCTGGAAAGGTACCTTTTCCATAAAAGAGGATCCAAAAGATGATGCATTGCTCACATGTGTGGCACAGGGTAGGGTTTCAAAAATGACAGTAGTAGGAGCCCCTGATGGTGCAAAATTGGGACGACTTACTTCTACCCCAAATTGCTTCCACCTAAGGCCATAATCCTTCATACCAAAACCACCAAGAAGGGAATTGAGATCAGGATCTAGTTTAGACTCATTGTGGAGATTCAAAACTGGAATAGGAGAAGAATGATCAGTCTGAAAATAACAAAGGAAAAAAGGGACAACAGATCCAGAGAGAGAAGAAATATTTTTAGGATTTTTGGATTTTTCATGTTCTTGATTTTGAATCTTATTTGGATGAGAACAAAATGATTAAGAAAAAGAAAAATATTCCTCTGAGACAGAAGTTGATCCTTGAGTTCAAGTCTGAGGCTGGGAAGAACTACAGCTATTAGCAAGACCAACTAATCTCATAAAAAATGCAAGTGAGAGGAAGAAGAGGTGTCCTTCTGTTTCACTTTCAGAACTGATTTAGAAGGATGACCAGGAAAATATTGTTCCCAACAACCAGAATCCAAGGAGCAAAGGGGAACTTCAATCTTCCTGCCACCAGCTTCAGGGAGAAGAATTCTCTCCCCAGATTGATCAGAAAACATTAGGGTTGCACCAAAATCCATTAAGAAAGGCCTTCCCAAGATCATAAGTCCATCCAAACAAGTAATCCAAAAATGAAAGGTTCCAAAAATATTTTGCCCAATTTTTACTGGGATATCCTCAGCAATACCAACTAATTTGCATGACTGATTCCCTATACCATATACAGCAGAGTGAAAGCTGACCCTTGGGCTGAGTTTGAGTTTTCAGGCCATGGCATCCAAAATTAAATTGAGCTGGGAACCATAATCCACCAGAAGAGAAACCATTTTAGAAGAGTCACCAAGATAGCAGGAGAGGAAACCAAGATGACAGGAATAAAATTTGGCATCTGAAGAGGATCTGTTCCACCAGAGTCCTCCATAAAAGTACCAGAAGAAAATTTTAATTTGTCCATACCAATCTCCACACGTCAACAAGAAATTCATTTCTTCACCCCTTCAGCCACAGATAGAGAGATTGACAGTAGTTCAGCTACAGAAAGATCAGGAATTTTTAGATCAGATATTTTCCTTAATAATCCTTCCACAGCATTGGGGTGATCCTTGTAAATGCCCCTCTCAAATCAAACTTTGGGCTGGGTGGAGGGAGGATGATCAGGTTGAGCAGGTACTGGATCAGGATAAGAAGGTTGAGGAGTTTGAAAAGATTGAACAGGAGGAGGATCAGAGTGGTCCTGGAACCTTTCCATAAGTGGTTCATTTTCCACTTCCATGTCTTCCACATCAGAGGAAGGGGGCTCATTGACAGGTTTTCAAAGGATTGAAGATGGAACTGGAGGAGACTTGTGAGTTTTGGGTTTCTCATGGTGTTTCCTAGCTGGATCAGACTGATAAGTGCCAGAGAAGATGGAAGAAGTGACAGCTGGAGGATAAAAAGGTTGTAAAGTGCCACAGGATGATTAAAAATCCAAGGAGACCAAAGATTCCTTCTTGTGAGTTGGTGTTTTAGAAGAGGCCACCACATGACGGATTGGACAAGATGAATCAAAAGGGATAAAAGCACCATTAGGAGGAAAGAAATTGTTTCCCTTCTTCAACACAAATTTTTCCTCCTTTTCCTTCTGGAATTCAGGAAATCTCCCAGTAGCATGAACTTCCCTGTGACAGTAATAGCAGACTAGAGTGGTTTTAGGAACAGAGTTAGAAGGTTTAGGAGTAGCTAAAGAAGAAATTTTCTGATCTATTTTGCTTTCAAAAGCCTGAAGTAATTTAGTGATCTCATCTATGGTAGCAGTTTCTTTATTGGCCTGGGGATTTGGTTTAGTTCTACAATTTGCTTCCATCTTATTCATTATTTCATTGGAACCTTTAAAGGAAGGAGCATGTACTGGTTCAGTGACTCTAGTTTGTTCAAAAGTAAGGACTTTTTGAACTTTCATCACTTTATCCACTGCACTCCTTAGGACCAGAAAAGCAAGGAGGTTGAACCAATTATCTCTAGTAGTAATCATAGATTTAGCTTTAACCAATTTGTCCCTAATCCTTTCCTGCATTCCTGGAGAAAAAGGCTTCAAAAACCAAAATCAAATTTTTTCCACTGTGTAAATTTGATTGTTTCTGAGGAGGTAAGACTGAATAGGATCCCAAGATTTTCTAAAAGACTGATAATCAGAGGCTGAAGAGACACCACCATTGGAGATCCATTGAGAAACCAGAGCATCCAAGTGCTGTAAGGTAAACCTAGCCACATCTACTTTTCCCCAATAAGCCAACATAGCCTCCTTCAAGAGCCTCCATTTATGAGTTTCAAATCCATCAAATGATTTGATAACTTTCATAACTTCATCAGAGGAGATAAAAAATTCCAACTGATAAGCCATATCATGTTCAATTGCACCATCCACTTCAGCAGCCATCTCATAGGAGTCCAAGAATCCTTCAAAATTTGTTCCATTAAAGCCTAAGTTCTTGTTTTGAGGCTTGATCTTGACCATCTTGACCCAAACAGAGGAGGAGGAGGTACCAGTAGATTCCATTTTGAAGAGAAGAGTTCCTAAGAGATCCAGAGAGCAGAATTCCAATGTGGCTCACAGGTGTGGCAAGAGTAGATTTTCAAAAAAAAAAAACAACAAGGATCTTGCCCAGATGGTGCAAAATTGGGAGGACTTACTTCTGAAACAAGTTGCCTCCACGGATCAGATCTGGGTGATAACAGAAAAAAGAAAAAAAGATTGGATTGGATTTTGGAGTTGATTCTTGAAGTTTGGTACTTTAAATCCCAAGGTTGATGGTTTGATCCCTGCCTGGGGGACCAAATGTAAGACTCCAAAACGGTGCTAGGCTGTGGCAGTTCTGTTGAGGGGAAAGGTGCTTTTTAGGCTGCCCTCCTGAGTGTTACAAAAATATTTAAATCTAACCAAGATCAAGGTCCAAAACTTTTTAAGTGAGGAATCAAGTATTAAAGGGTAAATTTTGATGATAGTTTGTAGCAATTCAACAGCACTATCTGAGGCAAGATTATGTGGGAGATATTTGAGCAAAAGAAGTTAAAGTTTGTTTAAAGTTCAAAAGAAAAAAGCTGTTGTATGTAAACAACACCCACAAGCTAATAACTCTGGTTTTCAGCAGAAGATTGGGGATGATCAACTCAAACCCCAACCAACCTCCAGGTTCTCAATGAACCTGCCCAACTCTCTGCAATCAAGCTCTTGAAGGTTCCCAGATAACTGAGAGTGGCCATACAAGACAAAGAACAATATTTTGAGAAGTTCTCAAAGCAGACAGTGACTGATTTGAACAAGGATAACCTCAAAACCTCTCAAGGAACTCAAGAGTAGGCTGGAAAAACAAAACTTTGAAAAATAGAAGGAGGTATAACACTCCAGGTTTTAAGGTTAATAAAACCTCTTCAATCAAATTTGATTGTCTCCAGAAAGATGATCAAGGGAGGATCAAGACCAGTATGGTCAGAGAAAGGGTTCAATGAGTGGTGTAACACACTCAAGAAGTCTACAGCCATAATTCTCTTCAACCAGCAGGGCTATGGTTAGTGATAAGGATCAGGCCACAGAGGCGCAAAGACTTAAGGATCAAATGGATCAGGGGGAATTAAGGATATACCCAGGATAATCATGATGATTTACTATGATACTGGGGGGACATAGGCACACAATCCCATTGATTTTTGAAAAAGGTAGGGGAGAGCCTCTTCTTTTATGGGCCATGGGTCCCTGTAGACTATTTACAAGTGATGACACAGATAGAGCGGAAAAAAATCAATTGATTTTTTTTGATCATGAGAAAACAAACAAAAACCTGAAAAAATTGAAATAATTAAAAAAATCATGAATGAGCAGGAATGGAATGACACCAGCCCGTGCCAATGATGGGCACAGGCAGGAGAGTAGCATATGAGGAGCCGCGTGGGCAGGCTGACGGGCCTGGAAAACCACTTGCCCGCAGATGATTGCGCAAGCGCGGAGACCTCAATGGATGAGGGAAGGAACTTGCAATCTTGGGCAAGCGGTGAAGGTGAGGGATCAGGTGATGATAGGGTGGCCGCTAGAGGAGAAAATTGGAGGAGGAGGGGGCCTTGGGTGGCTGTTGAGGATGGTTGATTGGTCAGTTGGCCAACCAATGAGGGAGAGATGGGTGGTGATATTGGTTGTGGGAACAACCAATTGGGTCAGGTGATGAGGCTTGTTCCCATGACCGATCTTGTGTGGATGATTGGGAAGCCAGGGGGGGGGCTGGTCATGATTTTGGATGATTGGCCCAAGAGAGCAGGGCAGGTGATCAAGGATAGATGGATTGGTCAATTGGCCAACAGCTGAGGGAGGATGATGAGGTAAGGAGGACAGGGTCAATAGCTGTCCCTGGCGCCAGGTGCAAAGCCAAGCCTGAGCCAAGCCAGTCATTGTTGTGGGCGTCCAGCCCAAAAACCTGGCCAAAGTCGAGCATAGAGAGGGGGATCTGAACACAATACCTGGGGTTTAAAAACTCACAGAGACCCTTCCTAGACAACTAGGAGAAGGGAAGGCTTGTAACTGGAAACTAAATAGGAAAAAATTCTGGATTTTTTTTCATGAAAAGTGATGGCCATAAAAAAATCATGAAATTTTTTTAAATTTTTTGCAGTGGTTCTAAGGTTTCCAGATTTGGTCACCTAACCATCACCTATTTTGTGGGAACAGGGAAAACCCATAGTCTTGAAGTATGAATTGGTGCACACTTTGCCATCATGATCACGTTTGAACTTCTTGAATTGTTCCCTAATAAGATCAATTGCCTCTACCAACAATTTGTAACCCAATGGTAACAATGCAGGAGGAAGAACTGTCCCTGACTTAATTCAACAGTTATAGAGTGATGCATGAACTGATTTAATTTGATTCAAAACTGTTCCCTCAAGGCTTTTCCAAACATCCAACAGGTTTCCAAAAGAGTTTTCCAGGAATTATTTGAGAGTCACATGGGCCCCTTCAACCCAAGATGTTGTTTTGTTTCCAAAATCTGGGTTTATAAAAGTCCATGCTGTTACAAACGTCTCTTTGATAGGGAAAATTTTATTTTCAATATACTTGAGTACATCATCATATTCTTTAAAGAAACACTATACAAGTCAAAAGGTGAGAACCCAAAACTAGGAAGAATAAGAAGCAGTGATTTGGACCTTCTCTGAGATCTGCATCATTGACCTCTGCCTCCTCCTTGCTCTTTGAGGCCCCATAATTTGCCCACAGAGTCATAAAGCTTTTCCATCCTTCAACATCATTAAAAAAGCAAACTTTACAGTTTTCTTGTATGTTTTTAGACAAGTTCCAAGTGCAAAATTGTCTTGATGACTCAGGGAAACTAGATTCAATAGCACAAATCAGAGCTTGTTCACGGTCTGTCACAAAGACTTTTGGAAGTCTCTCAGGATCATAAGACAACTGCTTTAATGCATTTAGAGACCCACTGTAGAACTCAAATGTTTCTTTTATCATAAAAACAAGAGCTTTTGTGAAAGTTTTCCAATTGGCTGTCATTCCTACAACATGCGATAGTGGGGTTTTGTACTTATTTGTCCTAAAAGTAATCCAACATAGCAATATGATGGAATTTTTTTGAAAGCTTTACTGCCTCTGGATGTGCTCAGTACAGGGCCTCCAAGTGACCCTTTCCACTGAAATTTGACTGGTGAATAAAAATTGTTTCTTCAAGATGTTCATAGAGTACCTCCATAACACTTTTTCCCTTTAGTTCTGCAAGCATTAACTTCCGCTTAGTGTTATAGATTGTTTGGTCATCAACATAATCATCCCTATCAATCTTGCTCAATTTTCTGTTAATTTGTAACATATTGAGCCCATCATTCATGCCTTCTATTAGATTGTCTAAGGCCACCCCCAAGATTCTCCTCATTTGAGGATGCACAGAGGAATGTTCAGATGGTTCATGGCTTTGTTGGTTTTCTTTGTAAGAGAGGCGCCTTAAGGTGTCTTCCTTTGTGCAACTTGCATGGATTAAAAAATTGAACCCAACCTTCCTTGTGTGAGTTTTTCTAGAACATTTGGTAAGAAGATTTCCTGAATATGAACCATGTCTATCATAGGCTAAATCCACATATTGGTCATGCTCTGAGTTGAAAACTTTTAAAGCGTAATCATGCTTTATTTACCATGTTTGACAATAGTTCTGTGCCTCTTCCCTAGTAGGAAAAGCTCTCAAGGGAGGTGGGTCAAGTGGATCTTCCATAGTTACATAGTTATATTGATAGAATGCACTCCATCAGTTGAAATCAAATCAAATAAGGCAAAGATGAATTAATATAAAATGTCACTCACAACAAGAGGTCAAATCCCACTTTGAAAAACCAGAGGTCAAATCCCACTTTGAAGCATTTTTTTCCTCAATTGTCACCCTTGATAAGGATGCAATTGGGGCTTCCAATGTTTCATTACCCAAATTCTTTTTTTCTTTTTATAAAGATTCGTTGATGGCACTATCAATGTAGACCTTCCACGCAGCCATGTCAGAAGAAGGAGGGCTTGCCACTGTTCCCATGCAAAAAAATGCAATGGTATAATTCAGTATTCAATCCTACTTTCAATTGAACAAACAAATTTTGCTCACGTTTCAGTTGACAAAGAATTGTTTTCAGAATTTTATATGATTTATGATTTCAGTTTTCACTTTAATTTAACTTTGGCTTCAATTTAATGTCTCTTTGAGATTGCCAGGTGTGGAAAAACAGTCCCAAAAAGTATGCGTTAATCCCAAATTTGGGTTGAAAGAACCCAAGTGTGGTCCAGGGGGTGCTCAAAATTTTGGAACAAATTCCGGGGGTTACATGACTCCTACACAACCCCCTGGGGGTTGCCCGTGTTTGAAAAGGCCCTTTGTAGTTGTCTTTGGGCCCCCAAGGCTCATTTGAGCGGTGTAGGGCCCTACACAACTACAACAAGGTTGGAGCTTTGAATTTAACATCACCGCTTTTTTAATATCCAAGCCATATATTTCTCCCTCAAATTAATCTAGGGAAATCAAGAAAAAAAATTGCTAAAGAAGTCCATAATGTCAGCTCTCTGATACCAGGAATCTTGCAGTCCTTTAGCTACAGAGAGTGATAGAAGATACTGGAATAATGATAATAATAGTACTCCAATGATAAACACATTAAAAGCTCAAACAATGAAAATTTTAAGAGCTGGTGAAAGGTTTAATTGGTTTGGTTAAAAGGGTTTTCAATTTGTCATAAAATAGGGGCCACAGTATTATACTACTGGGGCTCTTTACAGAAAAACAACCTCTCTTTAAGGGGACTCCTTAGGCAGTTTAAGAACCTTGGAATGAAGATGGATGACTTAGAAAGGGATTATTCAACTGATATGGCCAGGCAAAACAGCCCAATGGGCAAGAAAGGAAGGGAAACACTCACTCTTTGCACTTTACCACAAAAATCCTGCAATAATAGGAATGTTTTCAGAGCAGATGGGGTATATTTGCTTGACTAACTTCAATGGGTTGATTGGTATTGAGAAATAAATAATAATAATACAGACTAATTCATAAATCACTTGTTTATCTATTTTATAAGCACTTGAATAACAATGACACAGTGTCAGATTGATAATGATAATTCCTGGTAAACTGATGATGAATATTAGATCCAAATAGGTCTGTATAAATACCTTTTGGGGTGATTAAGAGCTCCTCAGGGCACGTAGAGAGGTTTCTTCTCATTGGATGAGGCTAGAAAGTCAGTCAGGGAAGTTTCAGCACGTCCAATTGGTTCTGTCAATCAGCTGTCCTCAGATCTGCTGGTTTTATGCACTATTTTTCCCACAGGATCTGTTAATCTGTTAATGGCCTAATTTGATCATTCTGCACTTATCCTCTATTTGTATAGATTATATTGGTTTCAAGTAGAAGGATGTGGATTTTCATTGACTGCACATCATCTGCTGTACACATAGATAATTATTAATAATTTTTACATCCACTCCTTCTGGTGCTTTGTGGTCTTCAAAGATCAGGATCAGGGGTTCATGTGGTAATCCTCAATATTTGATTTATTATTAAAAATAATTTAAAATAAGTTTTCTATTAATTTTATTTAAGTTTCAAAGTTTTTAGACTATTATTAATGCATATGTAACTTTATTAAATATACCAGATAATCCTGACTAGGTTGTAGCCCTTATGAGCAGTACCTGTTTGCTAGATTAGTCAAAACTGATCCTGATGCAGGGATCAGTCCACTCAGATGCACGCGGGGTAGGATCCGCTGCAGGCATGGCAAAATTGGCTGAGCGCAGAACTTCTGTATGCGGGAAATAAGGTTCTGAGCTGTGCATGCGGGCTCCTTTACTACTGTCAGCAAGTGTTTCAGAATTAGGGAAGTATCCATATGGTTTTTCTGGTATTCACGCGCTAGTGAGAGGGAATTTGCGCGCTTATGTGCGGGAATTCGTGCGCTTATGTGCAGGAATTTGCTCGCGGTTTCGCGCTTCTGAGCAGGAATTTGCGCACATGAATTTGGGGGAATTTTTGCACGGTTTCTCGCTTCTGAGCCGGAATTTGCGCTCATAAATTTGCAGGAATTTGCGCGCTCATGTGCGGGAATTTGAGCGCGGGATTTGACTGGGCATTGCACGCGGTTTTTTACGGGGCATTGCACACAGTTTTGCGGGAATTAGAGTGCTTATTTTCAGAATGTTGCGCGGGGCTTGTGCAGAAAAATCTATATTTGTAGTTTCCTACTCTTTCTGAGTTATATTGATATTTTTTTATTTTTTTATTTTATTTTATTTATTTTATATTTATCTTACTTTGACAGTTTGCTCTGTAAATAGAGGCAAGCTGAGATTCCCCCACTCCAAGATATGGCTATATCTGAAAAAAATTGGGTCTAATTTATTCTTCTGGCTCTGTAATTTCTCAAGTGTATTGGTCCATCAGGGATAGTGTGTTCAGGCAACCACTCATCTTTATCAGCTGACTCTCCCTTGTATCTAACTAGGTAGATTTTAACATCTTTTCCATTGATCCTTTCTTTCTTATCCTTAAGGATCTTGCTAACTTTTTCTATGTCTTTTCCAGATTCTTCTGCAACAGATATTTCTGTTGAAGGGGTATGTTCTCCCTCCCTTGGTTGGTAGTGTTTGATGAGACTTACCGGGAAGACTAGGTGTTTCCTAGAGAGTTCATCACTCAAGATTACTTCCACAGAATTTTTAACATGGAGCTTTTTGATAGTGAAAGGTCCTACAAAGGCTGGTCTGAGCTTTCTGTTACCAGCTAGGTTAGTAAAGTTAGTGGTAGAAACTAAGACTTGATCTCCAATCTTGAAACCACGTTCTTTATGTGTTTTATCCCACCTTTGTTGGTTATACTTAACAGCATCCTGAACACACTTAACAGCATGTTTATTGGCTACATCTATCATTTTCTTAAAATCAAGTGACTTAGGATGGATATTTGTTAGCTTCTGGTTAATGTTATCTTTGGGTAATTTAGGGATCCATCCTCTTTCCAGTATTCAGGGTGCTTCTTTAGTAGGGGAGTGCTTGCTACTGTTGTAAGCCATCTCCAATGTGGGTAAAAGACTAACCCAGTCATGGCAATCACCATCAGAATTCTTATATTCTAGACCAAAGCAACAGAACCTTCTGAGCATATCTTCTAGAGTCTGGATCATTCTTTCAGCTAAACCATCTGTCTGGCGGTGATAAGCTGTAGAGAAAGCTAAGGTAGTTCCTAGCATTTCATGAAGATTTCTCCAGACCTCAGAGGTAAATTTGGGGTCTCTATCAGTGATAATAATAATCTTGGGTACTCTAACATCAGCAATGAGTATATTCCAGAATAAAAAGGCAACTTCCATAGCAGTGTCTTCCTTGTGATTAGGTAGAAAATTTGCTTTCTTTGAGAGCCTATCTACTATACCAGGACTGAGTTGTATTGATAAGCACCTCCTGGGGGTAATCCAGTTACAAAATCCATATTGATGATTTCCCATCTTTTCTTGGGTTCAGAAATTTTCTGTAGTAGACCAAACCTTTTCCCAGTGGTCCTATTGGACTTCTGACAAGTTTAACAACTGGTAACATATTGGATAGTTTAGTCTCTCCAATTGATCCACCAAGCAGTTTGTTTGACTTTTTCTAAGGTCCTATCAGTATATTAGTGGCCAGAAGAGCAGTTATCATGGCACTCAGCCAGGATATGTTTGATATGGTCTATCTTAGTTAAGACTATGAAACTCAAATGCTGGTGCCTGTAGTATACTAGACCATCCCATAAGGTTAAACTTCCAGATTTGTAATATTTCAGAAGAGGTGAAGGTAGACTATTAGTAAGTTCAGATGGTGGAAAAGTAATTTCCATAATGGTGATTAGAGTCTTTATATCAGAGCTGTAAGCCTCGTTGATAGAGTTGAAAAAAGATTCATCCAGTTCACAGATGTGTATTCCTAAAATAGGAGCCTCAATATCAAGTATGTTAATATCCAGTATAGGAAATATATCATTATCCTCTGGGTCATAAGCAGAGTTGCTTGCATCATTGGCAAAGCGTTCCTACTCAAGCTATCAGCATTCTGATGCTTAGTACCAGCTTGGTGAAGTATGGTCATCTGACCTCTGTACTGTTTTATGGCTATCTGCCACCTTAACATGTGCCTACTAGGGGTCTTCATGTTCATCAATGTCCTGGCAGCATTTCAGTCAGTAATCACAGTGAAATTTGTGCCTTAAAAGTAGTAATGGAGTTTCTCCAGAGCCCATACTAAGGCAAGACATTCCATTTGACTTGCACCATACCTTTTCTCTGTGTCTTTAACTTGTCTAGATATGAAGATTATAGGTTTTTCCACTGGTTTCTCATCCTCTATGACTTCTTGATGTAAAGAAGCTCCTAGCAATTCCATACTGGCATCTATATAGAGCTTGAAAGGTTTAGAATAATCTGGCTGAATCAGTACTGGAGCTGAGTTCATAGCCATCTTGAGTTCCTCATAGTTCTTGAACCTATCATGAGTCATCTCAAACAAGGTGGTTTTGTTGAAGATTTCATACAGACACTTGGTTAGAAGAGCAAACTTTGGTAAGTACTTCCTATAGTAGCTGCAGAAGCTCATAAAAAATAGAAGTTCAGTTTTATTCTGAGGAATTGGCCTGTTCATCACAGCTGCTATCTTGCTTTGGTCAGAAGCTAAAGTTAGTCCAGAGACAATGTGTCCTAAGGCTTTGAGTTCTCCATAACCAAAGTTGCACTTTTTCATTGATACCTTTGATCCCACAGCAGAGATGGTTTTGAGGACTAGCCTTACTTTCTCCATGTGAGTATCCCAATTATCAAAGTAAATGATAATAGAATCATGTCTTTCCTTTGATATTACCAATGGGGTGATCCTTGGTACAGAAAGCCTTCTGATTTTCAAAGAAAACTTGCAAGATGTCACTTTTTTGGTCTTCCTTGAGTAGGTAATTCAAAGCTGATTGAGAGAAGTATTCTTGGCTAAAACTTTCCAAGTGTCTCTCATAGGTTGAATCACAAATCTGAGCATTAACATGGCATATTTGGAACTTCTTGTTCCAGTCTGCACCTATAGTAAAGTATCTACCCTTGCTTTGGAATACATCTATACCATACAAGCAAAAAGAATCATTTCCAAGAATAAAGTAATCACATACTCCATTTTGAAGCACTAAAAATTCAATATTCAGTTTAAGTGATCCTTTAGAGTGAGGGAGTATGATCTCAGAAGACCATACTCCAACAGCATTGAGAGAAGAATTACAACTGCTAAAATTAGCCTGAGGTACTGGTAATAGGTTCAGCCTCCAATTTGGGTCTTGTTTTTCCAAATAAGTTGAACCAACACAAGAGCAGAAGGCTCCACTTTCCAAAAGCAACTTAACAGGGGAACCTTGAATCAAACAAGTAGCATAGCATTTTTTGCCAGAAGTGTAAATTTTACCAGCAGAAGGTTTCAGATTCAAGGCCTTAGCCTCAGAGACATGGTCAATTTTCATGTTAGAATTCCATTTTTGAGGTAAGTTGGAATCCTCATTAACAGAGTTTATGTCCAGGGAGGACTCTATACTTCCTTAAATAAAATTGATGGGGTTAGCAATCATTAAATCACACTCAGAGAGTGATCCATTGGTATCATCAAGTTGGGGTAAAAAATTTTCATACTCTTCTCCTTCAATAGGATAAATTCTTCTCCTGGGCTGAGGACAGTCAGGTCTAACATTTCATGTTTGGTTGCTGTTCAAACATACTTTTTCCATGGAATCTGAAGTCTCCTTGACTTCCTACAAGGTGGTTAGATTAGCAGCAGGGGAATCTTTAGTTTTGGAAGTGTATTCTTCTCTATTCCTAGAATCTTTTTCCCTGGGGAGTCTGTGAATTCTTTTGTCAAGACCATTCATGTCAATGGTTTCTTCCAATATACCTATTAAGGTGGAGAGATCAGAGTCCATGGGCATTCTGCACCTTACACTATGGTTGATTTGTCCAGGACACCAGTTGAGAAGTCTCTCATTGACCTCTTCCTTATCAGCATCTGGGTAAAAACAGTATAACCTCCTTTTCTGGTCTAAACACCACTTATGAGGTTTGTCCATGGATGGATCAAACTGGGAGGTTTCAAAAGTTTTCATCATCTTTCTTTTCCAAATTCCTGTACCAAATTGTTCTCTGATCAATTCCTTCCAAGAATTCCAGGGTAAAAATCCCACTTCTTCTCTCTTATTGATGAACTAATCAAGAGCCACTCCCTCAAACATTCTGGGTAACCTTACCACAGCTATTGCATCAGGGATTTCATAAGAAGCAAGAGTGTAATCAATAAACTTAATAAAACTGACATGGTTATACTCTTCTTCTCCAGAGAATTTAGGCCATTCAGTGATGGGAGGAAGTAACTTCAAAGCTTGCTCTATTTCTGGTGTAGGGCTTGTTCTAAAAGATAAATTCATAGTTATTCTGGTTCTGGGAGGAATAATAGGAGTACTAGTGAACCTGGAAGGTCTAGCTTCTTCCAAATCAGTGGCTGGAGGGTTACTGCTATTGACCTTAAGATCTCTGAGGTCATTCTTAATCATACCTAACTCCAAGTCAAGCTTGCTGTTTAATAAATCAATTTTTTTAATCAAATGAATTGAAGAAGTAGGACTAGTTTTCTTAACTTCTTCCTTAAGTTGATCCATAGTTATAATCATGTCTTCCTGAAGGGTTGATTGATTATAATAAATATACTTCATCAGATCCAACTTACTAGATTTGATACTGTCCTTGATTTGTTGTATTTCAAACTCATCAATCCTCATAGTCTGGGATTCGGTGTCAATAACTCTGAAAACAATCAGACTCAACTTGTTCAATTGTTCATAAACTTTGTCAAAGCATTTGCTAATAATGGTAAAATTGTGAGAAAAATTTACAGAAAATATGTTAAGGGCTTCTACATGAAATTGTGGTACACCTTTTTCCATTTCTGGGCTAGAGAGATTATGTTGTCCCAATCCTTTGGGTTCTTTAACTTCTGATGGGCTGAGGGCCTCTTCTTTTTGGGGTCCTTTCCCTTTAAGGAAACTAACTGATCCAAAGGATTCCAACTCTGCACATAGCCTTCTAATTCTTTCTTTGGGATCAACTTTTGCAGAGAAAATATGAGATTTCTTTTCCAGAGAGATAGCTATTCTCATAACTGGCTGATCCCCCTGGGTCTGAGCCAACTTGGATTGTTCCCAGTAACTCACATGTTCTTTCACTAACATTTTGACTCTTTCCTCCTTGGTTGAGTCCAGCTGGGGTGGCGTAGGAGGACCTTTACCCTCCTGGGATAATAGGTTGGGCAATGGCTGTCTCTCCAATGGTGGTTTGGTCAAGTTGGCAGCCACGGTCATTGCCGTTGTTGTCCTGCGTGACGCTATGGTCACAGGTTTGAGCCCCCTCATTGCGCTTGCGACTGGAGTCCTTGTGCGCACGGGTTCCTCCTGGCAAAGATCCATAGGATGGCGCTCTGGTGGTTGCTTGGGTGTTGCGCCTGTTGTGATTCATAGCACAAAAAGGTATAAGTCTTTGTCAAAAATTTTTTGAAGAAGACTTAAAGAAAGATAAAAAAAATAATATTTGAGTTTTTATATTTTTAATAATTTATATATATATATTTTGACTTACTTATAGTCAAATTTAAAGGTACCAACACTTGGTTGGGGTCACTACTGTCCTTGGGGGGTATTCCAATGGGGTCTGAATGGGTTCCAATCAGATCTTGGGATAAATCCAAGGGCAATTCCAAGGGTACAATTTCTGGGAAGTCCTCCAGAAGATACTGGATAATAATTTCACCAAACACAAAATCCACTGAGAAGGACAAAACAATAAAAAATATAAGTTTAATATTTTTTTATTTTTTTTTTTGTGATAAGATGATATTTCAAAAGAAAATAATTTTTAATCTCACTTTTGTTATTTTTGGATTTTTCTTTTTCTTCTGGGTTGTTTATATTATAAATAAAAAGCTTCCTTTGATAAATTTTGCACTACTTATGTTGCTCAATAAAGAATTACAATTGATAATTCTTTCTAACTCAAGCTCCTTTTCTTTTAAAGCTTGTTGCTTATAATAAAGGGGCTCTTGCTGTTGTTTCTCAGGAGTTATAATGATAGGCACAAAGTTACAGATTTTTTCCTTCTTTCTTCTGTTTAAGATGGTTCAAATAATAATTGATCAATTCTGCGTTGGTCTTAAGATCCACTAGAGAAATAAAGAATCAAAAATATATGTTATAAGTATTTTAACTTATTTTTTTAAAATAAACAGACTGGTCCAAGGAATAAATAATCAAAAATTAGTTATTTAAGGATAATTCCCGGCCAGACCCCCACTTTTCAGCTCTCTGATACCAGGAACCTTGCAGTCCTTTAGCTACCAAGAGTGATAAAAGATACTGGAATAATGATGATAATAGTATTCCAATGATAAACAGGTAAAAATCTCAAACAATGAATATGTTAAGAGCTGATTCAAGTTTTGATTTTTTTGGTTAAAAGGGTTTTCAATTTTTTATAAAATAGGGGCCACAGTATTATACTACTGGGGGTCTTTACAGAAGAACAACCTCTCTTCAAGGGACATCCTTAGGCAGTTTAAAAACCTTGGAATGAAGATGGGTGCCTTAGAAAGGGCTTATTCCACTAATATGGCTGGGCAAAACAGCACAATGGAAAAGACAGGAAGGGAAACACTCACTCTGAGCACTTTATCACAAAAATCCTGCAATAATAGGAAGGTTTTCAGAGCAGATGGGGTATATTTGCTTGACTAACTTCAATGGGTTGATTGGTTTTGAGAAATAAATAATAATACTACATACTAATTCATAAATCACTTGCTTATCTCTTTTATAAGCACTTGACTAACAATGACACGGTGTCTGATTGATAATAATAATTTCTGGTAAAATGATGATGAATATTAGATCCAAAGAGGTCTGTATTAATACCTTTTGGGATGATTATGAGCTTCTCAGGGCACATAGAGAGGGTTATGCTCATGGGCTGAGGCTAGCAAGTCAGTCAGGGCAGGTTCAGCACGTTCAATTGGTGCTGTCTATCAGTTTTCCTCAGATCTGCTGGTTTTATGCACTATTTTTCCCACAGGATCTGTTAATCTGTTAATGGCCTAATTTGATCATTCTGCCCTTATCCTCTATTTTTATAGATGATATTGGTTTAAAGTAGACGGATGTGAATTTTCATTGACTACCCATCATCTTCTGATCACGTAGAAAATTTTTAATAATTTTTAAAGCCACTCCTTGTAGTGTTTTGTGGTCTTCAAAAATCAAGATCAGGGTTCATGTGTTAATCCTCAACATTTGATTTATTATTAAAATAATTTGAAATTAGTTTTCTATTAATTTTATTTAAGTTTCAAAGTTTTTAGACTATTATTAATGCATATGTAACTTTATTACATACACCAGATAATCCTGACTAGGTTGTAGCTCTTATGAGAGGTACCTGTTTGCTAGATTAGTCACAACTGATCCTGACGCGGGATCAGTCCATTCAGATGCACACGGGGTAGGATCCACTGCAGGCGTGGCAAAATTGGCTGCACGCAGAAATTATGTATGCGGGACTTAAAGTTCTGAGCTGTGCATGCAGGCTCCTTTACTACTGCCAGCAAGTGTTTCAGAATTACTGAAGTATGCATATGGTTTTTCTGGTATTCACGCGCTTCTGAGAGGGAATTTGCGCGCTTATGTGCAGGAATTTGCGCGCGGTTTCGCGCTTCTGAGCAGCAATTTTTGCTATCAATTTGCGTGAATTTGCGCGCGGTTTTGCGCTTCTGAGCAGAAATTTTCGCGCATGAATTTGCGGGAATTTGCGCGCTCATGTGCGGGAATTTGCGCGCGGGATTTGACGGGGAATTGCGCCCGGTTTTTGACGGGGCATTGCGCCCGGTTTTTTGACGGGACATTGCGCGCGGTTTTGCGGGAGTTAGCGCGCTTATTTGCAAAAATTTGCGCGTGCCTTGTGCAGAAAAATCTATATTTGTAGTTTCCTACTTTCTAAGTTATGTAGATATTTTTTTATTTTCTTGTTTTTATTTTATATTTCTGTTACTTTCAAAGGTTGCTCTGTAAATAGTAACAAGCTGAAACAAATGGTGGCCCAGTATGATAATCTGGATACTGAAAGTGATAATTATGTGAGTGATTAAGAGATTTCTGATGTGGATAATGAACAAAATAAATATAATTCTCTTATAATAAATCCAGCACTGAGGCCCCCTCCTTATCAATCTTCTACAAATCATTCTGAACTCATGGATTTTTCCCAAAATTAGGAAAAGGATCATGGGTATTTAGTTAGCATCCTGACTTCACGCAGAGGCAGAAATGTGTATTTGGAGTGCTCCTTGGGAGTTAAAAACAACTAAAATCATGGTACTTTATTGTTTCAGACATCCTCAAGGAGTTTTGATTTCCCATTCAAGATTTATGGATCCAAGTTCATCAAATAAAGCAAATGGAATGTGTTTGTTGGAAAGAGAAGTGTTGAATTCAAGGCACTGTGTTGAAAACAGGCATGAAATGCAGTCTGCAACCCATATGAGTTGCAAACACAGGTTAAAAACTCGACAAGCAGCAATCAGAGTTTTTTACAACTTGCGCAGCCCCCAGGGGTGCAAACTACCCATTTGCAACCCATTTGGGTTGCAAACTACCCATTTGCAACCCATTTGGGTTTTAAACAGTTATTTTTCAATGGATCTGGGTTGTGAAAGGGTATTTTGAAACCCCCCCAGGGGATGTGCAAGTTTTAAAGAGGGTTGAGTGTCTTCCCTGCAACTTTTGGCCCTTTTTGGGCAAAATAGCCTCAAATGGGCCATTTCAGGGGGGGAATTAGGGGTACCTAGGCCCCCCTGGACCACATTTGAGTGCTGTAAGCCCAAAATCAAAGATGTTACATAAGTTTTTAGAATATTTTTTGACCACAAAAATAACTTGGAATCACTTTCTGCCTATTGGAAAAAAAAGACTTTCCACAAACCATACACATCACTTGCTTGTCAGATAATTTTGTTTTTCTCACCCCAAAAGTGAGCAAACTTTGGATTTTTTGAAACAATTGTATTTTATAGTAAATCAACTTGGTTTTTTTTTGTTGAATCATGGGAGCAGTGGCAACCTCAAGTCCCCCTGGTTTTGACATGGCTGCATTAAAGGACATAATTTAATGTTTTTTTAACACATTTTTGGCAGAATCTAGGGATTTGGGTAGGTATTTGGCAAATAAAACATTGGAAGCCCCAAATGCATCTTCATCTAGGGTTACAATCGAGGAAAAAGATGCTTCAAAACTGGAGTTGAATCAATTTGGTGGGTCACATTTCATATGCCATTTGACTAAGACTGATTTGGCTTGATTAATACTAGTGTAACCATGGTGGCTGTAGCTATGTAACTATTTAACTATGAGGTTCCACAACCCCTTGACCCTCTTCCTGTGAGAGCCTTTTCTAGTAGTAAAGAAGCCCAGAAATATTTTCAAAAATTGACAGGCATGCATGCTTATGCATTGAAAAAATTCAATTCAAAAAGGGAAAAATATGTTGACCTAGCCTTTGACCAATATGGAGTATAAAAGGGGCCATTTCTCACCAAAAGGCAAAAGCAAACTCAAACAAGGCATTATGGGTGTCAATACATTATCTGTGAAAGTTGCACAGTAGTAGGTCCCACATTGCACCTCTCCATTATAAATTAAAAACACCATCATCAACCATCTGAAAACCCCTCATACATCCTCAGCTGAGGAGAATCTCTAGGGTGGCATTAGATCAACTGAAGCTAGGAATGAACAATGGGCTCAATACAGTTAAACTTAAAATAAAATTGAGAAAGATTGATGGGGTAGAATACATTGACAAGAGAACAATCTATAACATTAAACAGATGGTTCTGGAAGCAGAAATCAAGGGGAAAATTTTTATGGATGTGCTATTTGAAATGCTCCAAGAAATCCAGTGGGTCTCTAGTTCAAAATTCATTGCAGAGGTTCACTTAGAAGCCCTGTTCTTGGCTAATCCTGCATCTATAAAAACTTTCAAAAAATTCCATCATATTGTGTTGTTGGATTGTGATTATAAAGCAAATGGGTACAACATACCTCAATTGAATTTTGTATGAATGACAACCAACAGGAAAAATTTTAAAGTCTTTGTTTTACAAAAAAAGTAACATTGTGGAAACTAAAGGGGCAACACCTCTGAAGTTGTCCTTGAGTTCCGGAAGTTATTGATCAAAGCATCTGTAAGGAGATTGGATGCAGCCGGTCAAGAGAGAGAGAGAGAGAGAGGGATAGAGTGATAATAAGATAGATTCCTTCCTTTCCAATCCAATCCAATCTGATGCCATAAAAAGTGATATCCTAAAGTGCAGTCCAGTCCCTGAAGTCAAGTGCCACTTTACAACCCGGAATTAAGAGTGAATTATTTAAGTCCTCCCTCTCAACCATAACCTAAGTACAACCACAAGTAAGCAAGAATGATGAAATACAACCCCTAAGCACAGAACCCTAGCCCAATCCTACCCCTCCATCCCTTGCCCCATAACCCATGCCCCTGAATATCAACGTACACCCGGCTTGCCCGCCCGCGCGCGTCCACCCAACAACCTGTTCCAGGTATCCGGGGCGTACCTGCGCAACCCAATCCGCACGTCTTGCAATGCGCGGTCCGCTTGGTCTGCGCAAGCCATCCAATCCACGCAAGCTTTCCGATCTGCGCAAGCCTTCCAATCCGCGCAGTCCGTTGTTTAAAGAATGAAGGGTTATCCCCCTATAATTGTCCGGAGGTTTGGAAGTTAACGGTTCCCTGCGTTTGAAAGGAGATGAGTATGTCCAAAGTCACACTTAAATGAGAAATAGAAATAAGGAGATAAAGAGATAAAGAAAAGTAGAGAGAGAGAGAAATTGCCAATCCTTCAATCCTAAGAACTTTCCACCTGGATGTGTATCCAGTATGAGTTCCTTTAATCTCCTGGTGAGATGAGTGATCCAATCCAATGATGTGATGGTCTGCTTCCCTTCCTCATTCCCTACCTAAACTGGAGTTGAGAGTGAGGATAAGTCCTCCCTCTCAACCCTAACCTAAGTACATGCGCAAATAACAGTATGACAAAAAAACAGAAAAAAATCCCAAAACAGAAACCCTAGCCTCCTCTCCTCACCTCCGTACCAAACTCCCCCTGTCGTCCGTACACCGTTCCGTCCATCCGGTTTGTCCTTCTCATGACGCGGTCCTTGCACCGCGCCCTACTTGGAGCCCCCCGCGCCGGTCCATATCCGTTTGTCCGCACCCATTGTGGGTGTTTGGTAATATCCGGCATGATCCACGCGCTTGCACGCGCGCTCCATCCGTTCCTTCATAGCCCGCGGATTCCTCCGCCCCTACGTATCCAAAACAGCGCGCCCGCAAACCTAGTCAAGCGCACTACCTTCTGAATCCAATCCCCGGGGCTGATCGCCGCCCACGCCACATTCAATGCTGAGCCCAACCCCTCCACCAGGTGCGGAGCCAAACAGCGGCTGCTGCTGAGCACTCTGCATACCCTAATGCTGAGCCTGCTTGCCTCCAATGCTGAGCGCGCAGCCGCAACACAGTTCCCAATCCGTGTCTATAAATTGACACCACATCCCCCCCCAACTTGAGTTCTGTCCCCAGAAGTTTCCCATTGCTTCACCATACTACCACCCCCGCTACCGCCACTACCACCCCCACCACTCCAACTACCGCCTTCCCCCGTCCTCCTTCCGCATCATTGCCAACATTCTCCCATGCGATTTCTGCGCCCAGAACAGGCACGCGTGATCAATTGTCCCTGGTCGACGCGCCTGCTTTGCTTGCCGTCGCGGCCACCGTTGCTGCTTGCTTAGCAAAAGCATGCCCCAAGCTCACCCCCAATCCAGCTCTTGCCCCAGGCCGCGCAAGAGGGCTTGTCCGGACCCGTTCATGGTTTCGGACAATGAGTTGATCTCGGAAGGCTTGTGGACACCCCCCGGTTCACCTCCATCCCGCCGCCCCCAAGCTCTGTCACCCACCACCTTGCACGTGAGCCGCGACTTGGAATCACCACTCCGCTGGGCCGGACCTCCGCAACGGGGAAAATACAAAACCTCGGAGGAATGGCGCGCGGCAACCCCTGCTTGGGCCGTCGCTGTTGGCATGAACAAAAGGGTACCAGACCCAAGGATTTTTGGAAGACCCGCGGCCGCGCCAGCACCCCCTTCTCCTCCTCCACGACCGCCAAAACCGCCCGCGCCACCAGCGGCCTCGGATGAGAGGCCTGCAACCCCCGATGTCCCTCCGCCTCTGTCACCCATTGCCGTCCCGTCATTGCCTCCAGCTGGACCAAGCCCCCCTGTTGGTTCCCCGGAGGCCCCATCTTCACCAGCCGCTCCTCCCCCCAGCCCTCCCAAGATCCCGGAAATTCTGATTGTAATGGCGCTCCCAGCGGCCGGCTTTGAGGCTTTCGCGGAAAGGTTGACCACGATGCTTTGGGACTTCCTGGCAATCCCCGGCGCTCAATCCTTGGAATCCCGGCGTGAGCCCCTGGCGTCTTTCCGGGCTCTACTGGGGTCATCAAGGGTGGAAATGGAGGAAATGATGAAGATGGCTTAGGCGCATCGCCCCCCCTTTCCCCTTCTTCCTTTCCTCTCCTTCTTCTCTTCTTGTTGTTTGTACCGCGCTTCCCATTTCATTAAGAAAATACACATATCCGCGCAAGGTCCTCTCCTTCTGAGAAAAAGTGCGCGACCGCGCTTTGTGAAAGTGAGCTTGAGATTGAGTCTGCATCCGCGCGCTTTGCTTTGTGAGCGACCGTAAGTGACTAGCCATTCCAAAAGAGGCACCTGGACCGCCCCAGAAAAACTGCAACACAGTTCCCTGTACCCTTCCTGTAACAAACACAACAACCAAAACACCAGCGCGCGCCACCGTAAGGGAAGAGAGAGAGAGAGAGTAAGAGAATGGACATTCTGGGGTGTCTAGTTGTCCCAGCTGTGAACTGGCTAGAGCACCCCCTCAACAAATCAAGCTTATTCCCATACCAACCACCCATCCTCAAGATATCCTGAGAGAAAATCAAAAGAGAAAAAGAAACCAACAGAGAAAAAAAATAGAAAAGAACACCCTTTTTTTTTGCGCGACGCCCGTAGACCGCCCGCAAACCGCTCTTTGTCCCGCTTCCCCCATCCGCGGGATTTCCCATGCGTCCCAGTTCTGCGGGGATTGCCCACGCGTCCCATTTCTGTGTGGCTTGTCCTTGCGTTTACGGACCCGGCTTTGTGCCGCGCCCGCGTTTCCTGCAAAAACCCCAAGCCAGCAAAGACCCCACAATCCAGATAAGAAAGAAACATTGAGAAAAAAACATTCTGGGGTGTCTAGTTGTTCCAGCTGTGAACCGGCTAGAGCACCCCCTCACCAAATCAAAACTTATCCCCTACCCCCACCACCTCCCCCCCCAACTTGGCCACTGTCCCAGTTGGTTGCAACCGCCTACTCAGTTTCAACAGCATGGTCTCCACTTCTCCGCCCAAAGAAAAATCCCCGGATTGTGTTCCTACACCATTGCCGCGCTCCACACTCTCCTTGTCAGATCCGTCACCCCCTTCCACCGTCTCCTCAAACAAGGTAGATCCTCGCGCAAAGAAGCGCTTGACATGCAAAGCCGCCGCCTTCCGTTTCAGCGGAGTACCATCCAATTCCTCCAACTGATAGCTGCCTCCCTCAAACTTGGACAACACGCGTAACGGGCCATTCCACCGGTTAGCAAACAACTTTCCCCACTGAGACTCCAGACTTTGGTTGTACAGGAGCACCAAATCACCCTTCCTCAAGGGATCCCAGAGACAATGCGAGAAGCGCTCGTCCCAATAGCGCACCAATGCCGTCCGAGTCTTCTTCAGCCAGTCCGCAGCCTTTGCAAGCATCCTGTCCCTTCAAAGGAGCTGTTTGGCGCGCGCCTCAAGCAATTTGGCGGAATTCTTCAACTGCCACCAGTCAACCCCCAGGAACGTCTCCAACTCAATGTCCACCGGGAGCACGGGGAGCTGTCCGAAAAGTAACTCGTACGGGGAGTAGCCTGTTGACTGCTTCACCAAAATCCGGTCCGCAAACAGAACCATTGGAAGGGTCTCCTGCCAGTGCTTACCGTCCTCCCCGCACATCTTGACCAGGGCATCCTTGATTGGTTGATGCCTGCGTTCAATCATGCCGGCCCCCTTGGGATAGTACTCTGTTACCCGGCCAAACTTGGCTCCACAAATCTTCACCAACTCAATCAAATGGCCGCAAAACTCAGCCCCTCCGTCCACTGTAACCAGACAAAGCAACCCGTACCGCGCAAACCAATCTTCCTCCAGAAACAGAGCAACTTTGCCCGCCAAGAGCTTGACCAACAGACGCGCTTCCGCCCAACCAGACAGGTTGTCCCGCGCGACAAGCAGATAGGCGAACTTACCGGCCTTGATGTGGACAACATCAAGCGAGACTTGACCAAAGAGGGCGTCTTCCCCTGTGGGGTTTCCAACTTCCTTGGGCAATCTCGCGCTCCGCCGTTGAGAGGCTTTGCAGGACGCCAGCCATTCCCACACCGCACGCACTACTCCCGGCCACCAGAACTGCTCCTTCACCCGCCTCTGCGTTTCAACCTCCCCTCAATGACCAAGATTGTTGTGAAGGCTCCGGAGGATAGCTTCCTGATCCGCCCTTGAAGTGGTAACCACAAGAGGAACCGGAGTCTTCCGCCGCCAAAGCTGCCCCTCCTGTACGTAGAAATTCCCCGCTTGCCACTTTGCCCATTGCATGTCCTTCTCCGTAGCTCCATTGGGAAAACAAAGGTCCCGCAAGTAGTCACAAAGAATTGCGTACCGCCCGGTCTGCCGGAGCGGCAGCTGAACGCCTGTCTCCACAACCCCTACCTTGACAACGGAGGCTTCCACATCAAGCAGTTCCGCGTCCTCAAACGGTTTGTCCCTTGGGTACCGCAACAATGCGTTGGGCATAGTGAATGCTTTCCCCAGAACATGAACAACAGCAAAGGAGAAAAGTTCAAGAAATGCCACCCACCTGGTCATGGGAGCGTTGGGCAACTCCGGGGAATTGATCATCGGCGCCAGCGCCTCCGCGTCCACCAAAAGCTCAAAGTGAACCCCCCACAAAAGATACTGGAGCCGCCGCACAATCTTGGTGACCCCCCACAACTCCAACTTTGGCTGGGAGTACCGGCTTTCTGTCGGAGTGAAGGTGACCGACTCGTAAAGCACCGGCCTTTCCTTGCCGTTTTCCTCTTGAGTGAGAACCCCCCCGCGCCAAATTCACTGGAATCGACCGCTAGCCTGATTCCTCCTGCGTTGTAGTCAAGGTTGCAGAGAACAATTTCATGTCCCACAATCTCCTTGAGCTTCCGGAACGCGCTATCGCACTCTTCTCCCCAATTCCACTCCGCGCCTTTCCGCGTTAGTGATTGGAGCGGGCTTGCCACCTCTGCGAACCTCTTGATGAACATACGGACATAGCTACATAATCCCAAGAACTGAAGGATATGCGACACCATCTGCGGGGTCGGCCATTCAAGGACCTTGTTCTGCTTCTTCTCTGCAATGCGCCAGCTGTCAGAAGCAACAACATGGCCAAGGACTTCAAGCGCTGGGACAAAAACCACCAACTTTTTCTCCAACACCGTCAGTCCTGCCTCCTTGATGCAAAACAGGATGCGTTCCAACGTCTGCACCTATTCCCACACGAAACGTTGGACACCGGGAACTTCAACCAGCTCCGCTCCTCCGTAATCGGATTTCGGACCTTTGATGCCCGCGTCATCAATGAAAATTTGGACTCCCTCCGGAATATCATCCTTCAGGATCCAAGCCATTTGCGCCTGGTACACCGCCACAGAATTGGTCGCGCCCTGCGGGAGCCGAGTCAGCTGCATTCTTCCCAACCCAGTCTCAAATGCCATTAGAGGCCGTGAGCAAGGATCCAAATTGCGCTGGTCGTATCCCCCCATCACATCCACTAAACCATAACAAGCGGGCCCCGCCATTGACTCAAGGAACTCGTCAACGCAAGGGGGCCATCCTGCGTCCCGGATTGTAAAGGAGTTGAGCCGCTGTAGATCATGAACAATCCTCAACAACTTTCTGTCCTGCTTAACCACCGCAAAGATCGGACTGGAGTAACTAGACGTTGACTGTTTGTAAAGGCCAGTCTTCACCTTCTCCCGCACTCACTCCAGAAACTGCTCCCAGACCGCCCGCGGTATTGGAATCGGCTTGATCTGCCACAGCTTGTGATCAACAGTGGGGATGACATAGGATTCGCCAATATTTTTTTTCAGGAGCCCCTGCTCTTCCAGTCCAAACGCGAGCACTCTTTCCCAAAGAACCAGAACCAAAATCAGCAACTCACACTCCTCAGTACTAAACCATCCCGCCGGGCCAAAATTGAAAGCTGCAATCCGCTCCTCTGTGATCCGCGCCAAACTAGTAACCCACCCTGAAGCCTTAATTGGCGTGACCCAAGGGTCCCGCGACCAAGCAATCGGTCGAAGTGGTCCATTCAATTCCTGGGGCATTGGCTCATTCCTTGGTCAGACCTTCCGTGACACCGGCTTGTACTTGACCGCGTTGTAGAGACTCCTAAGGGATTATGTAAATGATTTAGCAAATAGCTTGCTGGCAGTCCTTGAAGGGGAATTTAGTATTACTTCTACTCCTTCAGAGTATTAGTAACACTAAGAGTGGTTTTGAATTGCCTGCCCTTCTAGTACTATAGTAAGTCTGCACAATAATTTATTTAAATTAATGGCTGGTTTCTTTGAGACTTAGTATAGGTCTCAGATCAGACCTTTATTGGTTATTAATTTTTTTATTGGTAGGGTTGTTGAAGAATGGACCAGATGTATTGGCTTATTGGTTAGTGGTTGATCAGATATGTGTGATCTTAACCAATATCCCAATTTTAAAGGGTTCAAGGGTTCTATCAAAGGGGTGGTTCAGGAGAGGAACCAAGGATGGGTTTACCCACAGGGAGCTGGGTAGAGGAAAAAAAGGTTGGTAATCCCTTTTTTGGTTGTGCTCTCTTTCTTTGTAAGGGTAATTATTGAGTGATGGGTGGTTTTGTTTAATTTGGTGCTGAATAGCTCAGGTCACAGAAGGACCCTTATTCAAAGCACCTAATGGGGTGTTTTCAATGGTTGATGAGGTTATAAAATTGGTATTTGATTTCCCTTTTTCTTTATTGTTACACTGACAATCTCCTTTTTTTTATATATCTGGGTAGGACCACAGATGATTGGGTGGTAATTGGATGATGAGTAGTTGATGAGTGGGTGGAGCTCCTGGATGGTGGATGATGATAGTGATGGTAGTGGGGGATACAACCTGGATAGGGCAGAGAGGCCCTCCTTAAATAGAAAATCTGGTCCTCAGGGGATGCTCAGGGCTGCCCCTGAGGGTGCCCTGGGGCTTCCCCTGTTACAGTGGGATACAGGTACATGAGACATTTTAGCTGGTTGGGAAAATCTAATACAGTTACATGAGGCATTTCTGCTGGTTGGGAAAACCTAATACAGCTACATGAGGCATTTCTGCTGGTTGGAAAGAGGTTGTACTGGGGTTACATGCAGGCACTTGCCTACATTAATTGCTGTGTAGTGCTGGGTTGAATTTTTGTTGTGGTGAACTTGTACTGGTGGGTTGTTTGGATCTACATGGTCCTAGCTGCCTGCATATATTGCTGGGTAGTCCTGTGGTATTTTCACTGGTGGTTGTTTGGTTACACATGGCCCAGACTGCCTGCATACATTGCTGGGTAGTCCTGTGGTATTTTCACTGGTGGTTGTTTGGTTACACATGGCCCAGACTGCCTGCATACATTGCTGGGTAGTCCTGTGGTGCCTTGTACTGCTGGGTGTTTGGTTACACATGCTACTGGCTTATGGTTCTGAGTATACAGGTGAGGTGATTGGTTGTATGTTTGGTTGAGGTGTTATGTTGGGATGTTACTGGTATTTCTTTAGGGATTCCAAGTATAACCATATGGCCTTTCACTAGTTTGTGATACCTGGGTGTGATATGAGCTGTCCACAATTTATTTTGGCTGTATCTTCTAAACCGTGAGAGATAGAGGGGTAGTTTGGCTGGGTGACTATGGGTTATTTTTGGTGTAGAATCCATTTCTGAGGTTAAATTTATGATTGGGATTATATTTATACTAGAAAGTTGAGTCTGATGGCTATAGATTAGGTTTGGTCTACCACAGGGTTGCACCGCATCATCCGCACGCATCCTTTGCTGTAAGTCCTGCACAGAACGGAACCGCGGCTTTTGCCTTTGCTCACAAGTGTGGCACAATGATAGGGTTTTCAAGACTTAGTACCCTTGGGCAATGCATACTGAGAAAAGTGAATTACTTCTGCAACGTGCGCGCCCTGCACTTTCCTTCCTCGCCCTCCCTGCTCCTTGTTAGTCAACCACCCGCACAAAACCGGAGCTTGTTCCGTGCGGTCTCCTTGGTCAACTAGGAAAAATCCTCCAAAGGTCACCCATTGCAGACCAACTTTGCGTCTGGTTCCTCCTCATACACCGACACTCTCCTCTGCTTCCCTTGCCTGTGATTTCAGATAGTCGTCTCGAACCTTCCGCCGGACAAATCCTCCACCGTCAACGCCTCCGTTCCGGCCTCCGGATCGAAAACCATTCGTGCTCAAAACCCAAACATGAACGGCCTTCCCAAAATGACATCCCCAGAATCAACCAAAAGAAAAGAAAGAGGCCTACGGACCCTTGCAACCTTGACCTCCTCCTCCTTGACTACCCCATCCACACAACACTCCCCTCCGTTAAGCGCGCGGAGACCCATTGCGCATTTCCGCCAAACCAACCCCAAATCATCCACCATCCGCAATGGCAGCAGGTTCACCATTGAACCGCTGTCCACCATAGCCCACACCTTCCTTCCCGCTATGACCATCGGAACGTAAGCAAGCAGAGTCAAAACCAATTTCAACTCACACTCCTCGCGCCCCTCCTCCTTCTGGGCCACATGAACCCGCTGCACCATCTGAGGTACCCAGCCCTGACAGCAATCCCGCAACGCCTGAACCATCTTGTCTACCACCACCGGAGACACGGCCGCCAGTTCCCGCAAGGTCAGCGGGACCGCAGTCTTGTTCCCCATCACCCTAGGCACAATTTCCGCCGCTTTCTTCTTCCCTACAGGATTTGCTTCCGGCACCTTGGTTCCGGGAACGCGCGCGGCCGGTTTTGAAACGGCCAACGGGGCTTGCTCCTTTGCATCCACCTCCATCTTATCGGAGACTACCACCTTCTCTTCCGTTGCAACTACCCTTACCTCAGCTTCCACCCGAGGTGGTTGCCACGATCCGGGACCGGTAACAATGCCTAGTGACGCTCGCGCCGTTGTTCCTGCCTCCTGACCCCGTGTGCGCACCTGCTGCATTGCAGTTGGCTGGCTTGGCTCCATTGGAATCTGTTTGCCCGTCGGAAACATGTACCCCATCCCCGCCGTTTGAACCAATCCCGCGCTGAGATCCTTCGTAAGCTCCTTGCACGCCAATTGCCAATGACTGTTTGCCCCGCAGTACAAGCACCCCCTTGGCACAAAGGTACTGGGCGGCCAAAACCCTTCCACCATGTGAGGTGGAGGCCCTTGCGGCTGCTGCTGGCCCATACGTCTCATGCAGATCTTCAAATCCTTCATCAGTTCCGTCAATTCCCTTACCGGAGGGGTGGGCGCGGGTTGAGGAACCGGAACACGCGTGGAAGTAGGTGGAACTGGGGCCAGAAATTGTGCCGGAGCCGGAACCTGGGGGGCGGATTTCTTTGGTCCCTCTGGGAAGGACTTAGCGGTGTCCTCAATAAGCTCTTCTAAGTCAAGCTCACTCTCCATAGCCTGGAAAATGACCACCAACTCCGGAAGGAGCGCAATGCTCCCGTCCAATGACCGCTTTACCAAGTTGTGATTTTAAAGATGCCACTGCACCCTTGCCCGGAGTTGAGCGCCTAAACCGCCCAGAAACGCGCGTTTCATGGCCCCCGTCTGTCCCGCCACCACCTTGTTCTTTGACAAGTACCAATAGATCTGATTGAATGTTGAGGTGTACTCCGCCAGCTCCACCCGCATTCTGACTCCTCCGCGCGCCCTTGCCTCCGAGGCCACGCGGTCAAAATTGCTTTCCCGGAATTGAGGTTTGCGCCTACCCCACCGCTTTATGATCTCCGCCTTCAGTTTTGGCCAATCTTGATTCTTGTAGCCTTCCATTTCCTCCACATCCCAGAGCTTCTCTTCGTCCATAATGAACAGGACGACAAGCCGGGCCTTATTGGCGTCCAATGCACCTTCCGCATCTGCAATACCTTTGTATCTTGAGATGAATTGCTCCACATCCGCGGTGTTGAATCGGATGTGAGGGTAGTCGCGCGGCCTGATGCGAACCGGATGAGTGGATTCATGGTCACTGGAGACCAATGGGGGAATGGCGTAGCTTGTCCTGGGTCAAGCGGAGGGAGGGGGAGGAGGAGGGATGGAAGACAAGAGTGGGGTTGGAGTAGCGGACCCGGAGACAGAAGGAGAAGAAGAAGAAGAAGAAGGAGCAACTGTAGGAAGGTATGAATAGGAAATTGCGCCCAGTTACCTTTCAAAGACAAGAAACGGAAGTTTAGTTCCCGGCCAGACCCCCAGATGTGGAATGAATAAAGGGTTATCCCCCTATAATTGTCCCAAGGTTTGGAATTTAACGGTTCCCTGCGTTTGAAAGGAGATGAGGATTTCCAAAGTTGCAATTAAATGAGAAATATAAATAAGGAGATAAAGAGATAAAGAAAAGTAAAGAGAGAGAGAAATTGCCCATCCTTGAATCCTAAGAACTTTCCACCTGGATGTGTATCCGGTATGAGTTCCTTTAATCTCCTGGTGAGATGAGTGATCCAATCCAATGATGTGATGGTCTGCTTCCCTTCCTCATTCCCTACCTAACCTGGAGTTGAGAGTGAGGATAAGTCCTCCCTCTCAACCCTAACCTAAGTACACGCGCAAATAACAGTATGAAAACAAAACAGAAAACAATCCCAAAATAGAAACCCTAGCCTCCTCTCCCCACCTCCGTACCAAACTCCCCCCGTCATCCGTACACCATTCCGTCCATCCGGTTTGTCCTTCTCATGAAGCGGTCCTTGCACCGCGCCCTACTTGGAGCCCTCCGCGCCTGTCCATATCCGTTTGTCCGCGCCCGTCGTGGGTTTTTGGTAATATCCGGCATGATCCGCGCGCTTGCACGGGCGCTCCATCCCTTCCTTCATAGCCCACGGATTGCTCCGCCCCTACGTATCCAAACCGGCGTGCCCGCAAACCTAGTCAAGCGCACTACCTTTCAAATCCAATCCCCGGGGCGGATTGCCACCCACGCCGCATTCAATGCTGAGCCTGACCCGTCCACCAGGTGCGGAGCCAAACAGCGGCCGCTGCTGAGCACTCTGCATACCCTAATGCTGAGCCCGCTTGCCTCCAATGCTGAGTGCGCAGCCGCAACGCAGTTCCCAATCCGTATCTATAAATTGACACCACACCGTCTGGTCCGCAATCCGCACAATCCGTCCATCTCCCATCTCCAGGTGCTGAGCCCAACCCAACCGCGGCTGGGTACCTGACTGCTGCTGAGCCCGCAGCGTGGTTAGCTGCGGCAAGGCCCTTCCCATTGCTGAGCGTGCAGCCGCTGCTGAGCCCACTGCTATTGCTGAGCGCGCCGCCCGCAGCCCTTTCCTGACTTGCGTCCATAAAAGAGCACCACAACGTTTGAGTTCTAAAGCTGGGAATTGAATGCACTAAACAATTTGGCTTATGATCCAGAGACGCTTCCAAAATTCTTTGTGATGGACTGTGAAAAAGCTCTGATTTGTGCAAGTGAAAATAAATTTCCTGCGTCATCCAGACAGTTGTTCTCTTGGAAATTTTGTGGAAATATTCAAGCAAATTAAAAAGTTTGCTTCATTAATGATAACAAAGGATGAAAAATTTTTATGTTGCTGTGGGCAACGTATGGGGCCTCTAAAAGCAAGGGGGAGGAAGAATCAAATGATGTGGAACTCAGAGTAGGCAAATTTATTGCTTCTTTGGTTCATCTCTGCTGGTATTGCTTATTTTGAAAATTTTATACAGTATTTCTTGGAAGAATGTGAGGATGTGCTTGCATATATGGAAAGTAGGATTTTCCCTTGAAAAGAGATGTTTGAAATGGCATGGATTTGCATCAACCCTGACTTTTGAAATCAAACAATTTCTTAGTTAGAAGGGGCCCATGCTACTTTCAAAAAACTACTTGCAGGATATTTTTGGAGCATTTTGGATGTTTTGAAACACCGCAAAGGAACCATTGATAGCCAAATTAAATCAGTGAATGTGTTGCTTAAAAAATATTTAATAAATTTAGTAACATTTCTTCCAAAAGAAATTTTACCTTTGGGTTACAAATTGTCAATTGAGTCAATTAAAATCATTGGGGTGTTGAGTATATTTGTCAGAAATGTTTGTTCTCATCCCACTCGTCATTTCTTCAAATCTTCCTTTTCTCAATTAGTGGCTACCTCCACCATCGCGCGTGAGGATGGGAAGTTTCCAATACATTCACCTGTCACGTCACTGTCAACTTTCCAACCAGCTCCTGACTGAACCGTGGGAACAACTTCCCTCGGTCAATAACTCCTCCCAGTCATGTCTTCCATTCCTGTCCGGTCTCTTTAATTTCTTTTTTCCTCATCTCAATTTGTCTCATTGTTGCTCATTGCATTGTTGGTCATTGCTCTCAGACTCTCAACCTCCACCAGCTACTTTGACATGACATTTGGATCATCATGTTAATCCGCTTATTTCTTCTTGACTCAAACACGTCTCGAACTCAATAATCAGATCACAATCTTTCCAACCTGCGGTAGGTTCCAACTAAGTTGTCAACTCAACATCAGGAGCTGAATATCTTGCAACCCTGTAGTCTTCAAGCTATCCTGGAAGGATTGGTCTGTCTATCAATGTGTCTTACCCTCTATACTTAGTCTTCTCAACGCCATCACCCAGCCTGTAGAGGTAGCACTTCTGTTTGTTATTTGCCTTCCTTTTTGGTTGTTTTTCCTTACTGGTTGTTTCTAGTCAGCTCATCAGATTCTTGAAATACAAACAGCCTGGTCCAGGTTAATCAACACATCTTTGATTTCACACGGTTAAAAGCCAAAAAATGGATCACTCAAGCTCAACCAACCTGGAAAGAACAACTGCGTCACCTGGACCGGGAGTAGAAAGCAATTTTAAGGAACTTGCACTCAAATCTCTTATGGAATCCACGCCTCTTCTCTCTGAAACCAACTACTCAATATGGAGAAAGAAGATGGAACGACTGTTCAAGATGCCTGGCATTCTGGATTTGATCAACTCTGACAACCCCCATGTTGAAATACCCAACAACAATGAGATGGCTGGGTATCTTATGTTGAAACTCAAACCTGGTACTCATACTAACATCATCACGTTGGAAAACAAAGACTCTTCTAAGCTAATATGGATGGACGCCAAGAATCACTTTGCATTGAGCCAGGCTGCAAATAGATCGAGGATGTTCTTCAACTTCCTTTATCTAGGTTTTGATCAGAACAACATTGATGGATTCGTTACTTCAGTGAAAGCTCACTTGGGAAAACTGGATGAAGTAGGAATAGACTTACCTGGGGACATACTCAGCTATCTTATTCTCTTCAAGCTCCCCAATTCCCTCAAGTTGATGCAATCCCAGATCATGCATTGTGGGGGAGAACTATCTGTTACGTTTGTTCTGAACCACCTGGTTCAGCATAAGAACAAAGTCCAATCCAAAGCTGCTGGAACAACCGCCGAAACCAATGTAGTCATGTATCACGCCGGCAATCAAAAAGACCTTGATCTTCCTAAGTGCGAAAACAGAAAACATAATCCATTAGTGAATTCCCATCCTCCTTCTTCCTGTTGGGCGGAATTTCCTGAATTGCAACCATATCAGCCTTCTGGCAAGACAAAGCGCAACTTCAAGAAGAAGCATTCACCCAAGTCCCACTACTACTCATTCTTTTGCGCCTTCCATCACCTTGATCATTCACACTCAGGTCAATTCATTCTGGACAGTGGATGCTCTATTCACATGTTTCACAATGAAAAATCCTTCAAGACTTTGACCAAAGGAACTGAAAAAGGAATCATCAAAATGGGTAAGAAGGGCGAAGGACTGGCTATTCAGGGACTTGGAACGGCTAAACTGATGTGCGGCGGCCAACTGATTCATCTCAAGAATGCTGTGTGGGTCCCTGAAGCTTCTGTCAACCTTGTGTCGCTTGGAGCCTTGCTTGAGAGAGGATGCAGTTTGAAGGTAAACTCTAAATCAGAACCGTCTGTCTTTACTCTCCATTGATCAGGGGCCCAAATCTTGACTGGGTCTATAGAAAACAACCTTCTTATGATCAATGTTGACAAACCTTTGAATCAAATCTCTCAGCCCTCTCCTGCAACCAACGCTGAAATACAAGACTCCTCATACTTCTCAACTCAAGCTGAGCTACATGACCTTCATCTGAAGCTGGGCCATGAAAGTTTGGGTAGAAGGGAGAAACACCTGGGTCACGCCATTGAGAAGGATTCTCAAAGTCTTTTTGAATGTCTAGCGTGAAAAAAGAGCAAGATCAGTCAAACACCTTTCAATAACAGTCAAGCTCCCCCTGCTGAAGTCTTTGATTGACTTCATCTTGATCTAATGGGACCCTTCAATCCGGTCAGCAAAGGAGGCAATAGATTCTCTTTGACAGTTGTTGACAACAAGTCAGGGTATCTCTCAGCTTTCCCTCTTCTGTCCAAGGACGCAGCTGTCAACGCAATCAAATTCTTAATCCAAAACAAAGCAAAGAAACAAGGGAAATTCCCTATTGAAGTTGTCTCCGATGGTGGGGGAGAGTTTGTCAACGAGACTCTCAAGTTGTTTTTCAAAGCCAACTCCATCAACCACCTGGTCAGTGAACTTTACAACTCCCAGCATAACGGAAAGGCAGAGAGAGCCAATTGTACAATCATGGAGTCTCTCCGTTCCATCTTTAGCTTGACCAAAATACCCAAAAACTATTGGCATGTGGTGATTCAAAGCTTTTGTTTTGCCCTAAACCAAATTCAGTCCAAAAAAGGAAAAAAGTCTCCATGGGAGATGATGCGCAAAAACTAGCTTCCGGTCGATTACCTCCAGCCAATTGGATTGAAAGTAGTATATCTATTGAAGGATAGCAAAACAAGATCAAAGTTGCAGGAGAAAGGTGAAGAAGGAATCTTCATTGGGTACAACCCTCAACTTCACTCTTACAAGATTCTATCTACAACGGGCAAGATTATTGACACTAAAAATGTGACGTTCCTCAAGAACCAAGATGCATCTGCAAATTCTCTTGACAAAGCGGTCCCCATTGGCGTAGTTTCTCCGGCCAAGGAAGCTGATAGGGAATCACCAACTGTCAAAATGATCCCAGAGGATGGTGAAGACAAAAAGCCGGTTACAAACAATTTGCCTCAGGAAAGCAACAACAGCTCCCTTGACAATGATCTCTTGGAATCCAAAATTCTGAAAACCTTGAGGCCAACATTAAGGGATTGTTCTAAACTCAAAGCCCCGGAACTTTACGGGTACTAATCTGAATTGTTGCCAAAGAGCATACAGGAGGCCCTTAAACGACCAAATTGGGTCCCTCCAGTTGAAAAAGAGGTAGCGACAATTGAGGACCTAGGTGTATGGGAAGATGCGGATGAGAGCAAGGTAGTTAATCCACTCAACACAACCTGGTCTTTCCAAAGTAAGCAAGACCTTCACACTGGAGAATGCTCTTTGAAAGCCAGGGTGTGTGTCCAAGGCTTCAACCAGAGGTTTGGCATTGATTATTTTGATACCTTTGCTCCCACATGCAAAGTTGCCTCACTACGTGCTCTGCTAACCTACTCAGTGGATTGAAATCTCAAAATTCTCCAATTTGACGTTAAGGGGGCATTTCTTCACGCTCCACTGGTGGAAGACGTTTTCATCAAGACCCCAACTGGATCAAAAAGAATGGCGAAGCATTTGAAACTAAAGAAATCTCTGTACGGCCTCAAGCAGGCACCCCTGAACTGGTACAAAACCCTAAGCTCATGGATCAAAGAAAATGAATTCGAGGAGAGTGACAGCGTTCCCTGTCTCTATCTCCATTGAGACCAAGTGACGGCTCTATTCTTCCATGTCAATGACTTGATATTAGTTGGGAAAGTTGATGATTTCAAGAAGAAGTTCTTGGAAAAATTCAAAGATTCTTTGGCCCACAACGTAGACAATCTGCTAGGAATGAAGGTAGAAAAAGGGAAGGATTTCATTGCTCTATCTCTTCCAAATCACATCAAAAAAGGACTTGAAGAGATGAACTTACTTGATGCAAAACCTTTAAATAACCCCTGCACATCCAGTCTGCACCTCAAGCCTGCATCACAGCCCAAAGTTGAGGCTTTCAAGAAGCTTTGCAAGAGTTATCATTTGCCAATAGGCCCGTTAAACTTCATAGCCACCTTGGCTCAACCGGACATTAGCTTTGCCATGTCAAATCTGGCACGTTTTTTGGAAGAGCCGGGTATCCAGCATTGGAAGGAAATGGAGCACGTTTGGAGGTACCTTCTGAAGACAATTGATTATCAGCTAGTCTTTCGAGCAAGGACACCAGCAATGCAATTGGTTGTCTACAGCGACGCCACCTGTGGAGATGACCCGGCTACAAGACTGTCCCAAACCGGCTTTTTTTGCCTACTCAAAGGTTCTCCAATCTACTGGACTAGTCGACGCCAACAATGCATAGCTCACTCTTCAACTGAGTCCGAATGCAACGCCTTGTCTGCCAGTCATCTTTAAGGGCGGTGGATCAATCACTTAATCAGCAAGATCTGGAAAACCCAAACCCTTACCCCAATCCACCTAATTGACAATAAGGGTTTGAACAATAAAATTAAGAAGTTTGGATGTAAGTCAAATGCCAAGTACATTGACATCAAATTTAAGAGCTTAAAAAATGATTGGAATGAGCAAGTAATTGACATTAAGCTCATTTCTTCACAAGATATGCTAGCGGACTCCCTCACAATGGTAGCCAGCACCTCATCAGTCAAACGACTGTCTAAACATATAGGATCTTTTGAACTACCCTGATGTTGAGTTGAGCAGGCATGTTGAGGATATTTGTCAGAAATGTTTGTTCTCATCCCACTCGTCATTTCTTCAAATCTTCCATTTCTCAAGTAGTGGCTACCTCCACGATTGCGCGTGAGGATGGGAAGTTTCCAATACATTCACCTGTCACGTCACTGTCAACTGTCCGACCAGCTCCTGACTGAACCGTGGGAACAACTTCCCTCGGTCAATAACTCCTCCCAGTCATGTCTTCCATTCCTGTCCGGTCTCTTTAATTTCTTTTGTCCTCATCTCAATTCGTCTGATTGTCGCTCATTGCATTTTCGGTCATTGCTCTCAGACTCTCAACCTCCACCAGCTACTTCAACATCACATTTTGATCATCAAGTTAATCAGCTTATTGCTTCTTGACTCAAACACGTCTCGAAATCAATAATTGGATCACAATCTTTCCAACCTGCGGTAGGTTCCAACTAAGTTGTCAACTCAACATTAGGAGCTGAATATCTTGCAACCCTGTAGTCTTCAAGCTATCCTGGAAGGATTGGTTTGTCTATCAACGTGTCTTACCCTCTATACTTAGTCTGCTCAAGGCCATCACCCAGCCTGTAGAGGTAGCACTTCTGTTTGTTATTTGCCTTCCTCTTTGGTTTTTTTTCCTTACTGGTTGTTTGTAGTCAGCTCATCAGATCCTTGAAATAAAAACAGCCTGGTCCAGGTTAATCAACACATCTTTGATTTCACATGGGGAACAATTCAAGAAGTTAAAGCACAACCATGATGGAAAGGTGTGCTAAAATTAATATTCCAAGAGGCTTTCCCTGTTCCCAAATCTTATCAGATGTCAGCTGGCTACTATGCAGAACCAACTGACTAAGCCACAACCAACTAAAATACAAGTAAAATAAAGAAAATTATGGAAATATTAAAATAAAACAAAAATAGAAGATAAAAACCTTAAATTAGTAAGAAAAACAGAACATTATTAAATAAATGGATTCCTGGTGTCAATTCAGGTAAGGTCACCCACTGGCACCACCCCCAAAATCCTACTCCTTCAAGTAGAACCAGGATTACCCAGGAACCCTCATCACATCCGCAGTTATGGGTTTCTGAACCAAAATTTGGTCAGAAACCAATAGTTATGTATAATTTTGAATTTATGGAAAAAAAAAAACTTTTTTTTTCATAAACCCATGCGCAGTCACGGACCTTTTGCCACTGGGCATGCAGCTCTCATGACCCATGGCATGCCCAGCCCCACAAGTATTCAAGCAGCGGGCCTGAGGTGATTGCTTTCAAGCAGCAACCCTGAGATAGTTTTCCAACTACCTTGCGCAGTCCCAAGGTGGTTGCTGTTAGGAAGCAACCCTGGTTTCCCGACTACCTTGCATAGGCCCAAGGTGGTTGCTACCAACCAGTCTTGCGGGTAGTCAAGAAACTACCCCATGTGGCAGTTGCTACCGGCTGCCAGCCCCGCTGGTAGTTGACCAACTACCTTGCGCAGGCCCCTAGAAACTGACTTGGCCATTGCACAAGGCAATCAGCCAGCTCACTGGCCATCCCCCCCCTCCCAAAATGGAAACAGGGCTGTAGGGTACCACCTACACACCCTATAGCCTTGTTCCACACCACATGGGGCCCAAAGAGCATAACCATGTGGTGGGGAACAACACAATACTACAAAAAACATAATAAAATCCAGAAAAATGGGCCCTGCAACTTTTGAGAACTGTACCAGAAGTTGTCAGGGCACCTGTAATAAGAACTTGAGGGGGAATGTAGACCCCACAAGGGACCAAAGCAGCTACTGTAGCACCCTGAGAGTGTGAATAGGTATGAAGCACATGGTCAGTCTTGTCCTAAGATCCTCTCAAGGTACTAATCACCCCATTAGCCCCCTGTATCCCCTTGACAATAAAAGAAGTGTACACAACTTAACTAAAAGGGGCTAGTAATTCACTTGAGGGACTTTCAATAGACCAAAATTGACAAAATATCCTCAGAATCAATATCATCACCCAGAAAAAGGTCCCCAGAGCAGGTGTCTAAGCCCCTGGTCTCAGGAAGACATGGCTCATATTTTAAAAATATTAATTGAATATTACTTCTTAGGCTGATACAGCAAGGTCATTAAGGGTGCATAAATGTGTATCAAGCCCCAAGTATGATGATATGATGACATATGACTTTCCATACTTCTCTAGGGGCTAGAGCAGGTCTACAAAAACACACTTATGGTCCCTTGGCATCAGCCCTAGCCTGGTTCACTTTACTTTGGCTGGTAGAAAGACTGTACCATGAGCAGACCCAAACAATATAAATAAGGGCCCCTCCCCAAGCCATTTCTACCTCATTCATTCCAGTCATATAGTCATTATTTCTTCAGATATTTTAGTCTTTAAGCCATCAAACCCTTATAAGAAATAGAGGTGTGATCCTGGAAAACTTTCTGATAAAATTATAGACCAAAACTCTTGAATCCTCATTTTTTGGCCAAATAATCATCCAACCCTTCAGCCTGCCCCTGTACCAAATTCCAGCACCCTGAATCCTTTCACATTGGCCCATTCATCAAGAAGAAGTCTGGATTTTGACCTAGTAAGTGATCCTGCTGACTATACCCCTTTTGTAGGTTTTTCATAACCCAACCCCCAAGGAAATTATACACACCCTTCTTGAAAGGAATCCTTGTAAACCACACAGGCACCAGAATGGCTCCTATATTGTCCCAAACAGACATATACCTGTTTTCCGGAGGGCTCAAAAACCCCAATAAGGTATTGGTCCCTCAATTCAAATTTATTTTTCTAAATATATAAATAAATTTACCCCTTTTAGCCAAACCATATACCTGGCATTTCATCTTATTTTTACTCCAAAAGTTTTATCACCTCTAGTAGCTAGAAGCAGTGAGGTTCTTGGAATCTAGTTGGCTGACAATTGGGGTTCTGGCTGGGAAATAATTGATATAATTATTGATCCTGTGCCATTTTTAAGAATTTTTTAATAATTTTCTAAAACTTAAACAAAAATTCCAAAAAGAATTGTTAAGATTACCAAATTTCAAAATTACATTAAAAATACTAAACAAAATCTGAAAAAATTTATTTCTTATATTTTTCTGGACTAATTAATCTTCAGTGATCCTATAGAATAATTCAGAGCTTATTAAATACTATCTTAAAGTCTTAAAACTTCAAAAAGAACAGTATATCAAAAATTACAAACCAACTGATTGGGAACTTCTATCTCCTTTAGAAAAGAAGAAATTTATTTCTATCCATACCAAACTCAGGGAGGAAAAAGAATTTGGAATGATTTTTTGTATCAAACTCATCTTGAACTATCATAGAGACTGGGCTAAGAATCAAGCCCTGCTCATATTAGATTCAACTAATTAAAAAGTGGGATTTTTTCAAAAGTTTCTTTAAACATTATTAATCCTAAACAAACTTGTAAATTTATATCTGGTATTTCCTAGTTTCTGGACCGCCCACTGCCCCATCAACTCCAACTTTTCCACTGCTGAAGTAACAGCTCCACCGGTTACCACTGCATTGATAGTACCCAACTATCCTGTTGTAGAAGCTCCCAGCATCTCCAACCAACTTTGGTCTCCAACTAGAGAAGAATCAGTGGCCATCCCAAACTCAGAGATTAAGCCATATTATCCCACTTATTCTAAGCATTTTTATAAGTTAATGATTTCTTTTAATAACTATGTCTAGACTCAGAGGACAAGATGGATGCTCCACACCTCTTGCCCACTCCTGATCCAAGAGGAATAATCCATCCATTGACTCTACAAAGAATGAAAGAGTTGGGTATCCAGCCAATTCAGAGGATCCCATTCCCAGACCCTCTTCCCAGCTCCTCCTCCCAAGCTCCTTCTCAAGGATGGAAAGAGGATTGTTAGAAAATGCTGATCAAGGGACACATTTTCTTATTGCAAAAGGTAATGCGGGCATAGAAAGAGGCCAATATCAAGATCCAAGTCTTCTATTGCAGGAACACCCATATATCCCAAAAAATTTTGGAAAAGTTCATAACCAGGCAGGAGCTAGAAGAGTACATGAAGGGGTGTAATCGTTGGTATCAACTCAAGAAGATCAAGCCTCCTACCAACAAAAAGGGAAAAGCAATTTCCTCCAATCAGAGGAGGCCAAAGGAGGATTTCAATGATCCAAACATTTGGGCAGAAGTAAAAGCTCTGGCTCAAGCATTAAATGGAGCCTACAAGAGCTAGTTTCAAATATTTCCTTTGCTAGTATTCTCAGAATTAACTTCAGTTCTTGAGACAATAAAATTTTTTTATGCCTCTAAAATAACCATTAATTGGAAGAGAAATTGAGCAGTCCTGAGTACCTCCTTGAGTTGAACATGGTAGTGAATACTGCCCTCATTAAAGATGGATTTTCTTCTTATCTGAAAGAAATTAAGACCCTTATCTTAGAGGAAATAACTAAGAAAAGGATCAATCATGAAAAATCATTTTCAACCTTAAGAGAAGATGTAATTCAACACCAATCATCTGTCAATAATGTTTCCCTTGAAAAAATATGAGAGAACATAAGAACCAGTTGGATAATTCCATAAATGAGCTCAAAACTTGAATGGATATGCAGCTCAATATGATTAAGAATGATATCAGGGATGTGAAATTGTTTCAGATTTCCCAATCTGAAGCTCATAGCCATTCTGAGCGCCCCATTCTGGCTGGATTCCCTAACCCTAGGTTTCATATTGCCCCTCCTCACCAGAATTATTCTCCTGACATGGAGCAAGCTATCAAATTTCTTTCCCCCACCACAGATTGGCCTAAGTTCTCTGGAGAAGGAGAATATGATCATATAAGTTTTATGAAATATATAGATCAAAATGTCCTGTAAGCCTACTAGATGCCGAGGAGCTAGCTCCTTCTAGCTACTAGAGGCAATGAAAAGTTCAGAGTAAAAGGGTAGGTTTAAATTCATGGCTCCAACCGTGTGGTAGTTGTGTAGGGCCCTACATGGCTCAAATGAGAGGTGGGGGCCCATACACAACTACAAAGAGTCGTTTTAAACATGAAAAACCCCTGGGGGGTTGTTTAGGAGCTGTGTAACCCGCAAACACAGCCAATTTGAGCCTTTTACCCCCATACACGGCTAAAAGCGGCCTTGTTTGAGGGTGCAAAACCTCCTGGAAGTTGTTCCAGAATTTTGGGCACCCCCTGGACCACACTTAGGTTCCATCAACCCAAATTTTGGATCAATGCATAATTTTTGGGACTTCTGTTCCACACCTAGCAATCCCAAACAGAATTTAAAGTGAAACCAAAGTTAAATTAAAGTGAAAATTGAAATCATAAATCATATAAAATTCTGCAAACAATTCTTTCTCAACTCAAAAGTGAGCAAACTTTGTTTGTTCAATTGAAAGTTGGATTGAATACTGAATTATACCATTACTTTTTTTTGCATGAGAACAGTGGCAAGCCCTCCTTCTTTGGACATGGCTGTGCGGAAGGTCTACATTGATAGTGCCATCAACAAAGCTTTGGAAAAAGAAAAAAAGGATTTGGGTAATGAAACATTGTAAGCCCCAATTGCATCCTCATCAATGGTGACAATTGAGGAACAAAATTTTTAACCGTGGGATTTGACCTCAGGTTGTGAGTAACATTTTATGTTACCGGTCTTTTCCCTATTTAATTTGATTAAAACTAATGGAGTGCATGAAATCAATATAACTATGTAACTATGACAGATCCACTTGACCCACCTCCTGTGAGAGCTTTTCCTACTAGGGAAGAGGCACAAAAATATTTTCAAACATGGGCAATGAAGCATTGTTACACCTTAACAGTTTTCAACTCAAAGCGTGACCAGTGGATTTAGCCTGTGATAGACATGGTTTATATTCAGGAAAACTTCTTACCAAACGGTCTAGACAAACTCACACAAGGAAGGTTGGGTGCAATTTTTTAGTCCATGCAAGTTGCACAAAGGCAGACCCTTTGTGGCAAATCTCCTATGAAGAAACTCAACATAACCATCAACCATCTGAAAATTCCTCTTTACACTTCAACTGAGGAGAATCTCTGGGAAAGCCTTGGATTTACTTAAGGAAGGCATTAAAGATGGGCTCAATACGTTACAAATTAAGAGAAAATTGAGAAAGATTGATGGGCAGGATGATGTTGATGACCAAACAATCTATAAAACTTAGCGGAAGGTAACGCTGTGGTGCTCCAAAACTTAAGCTATAGCTATCAGACTCACTTTCTTAGTATAAGTACAGCTTCAATCATCAAAAAGACCTCAAAATTGGATTCTACACCAAAACTAACCCCTAGTCACTCAGGCAAATTAACCCCCTATTTCTCATGGTTTAAAAGATACAGATCAAATCAACCCTGGCCTACCCATCTCCCTTCCAGGTTTCACAAATTGTTGAAATTTCATGGACATAAACTTCATGCCTTAAAGTAAATACACCATACATTAAAACCCATACAGAATCAAACAAATCACCACACCTGTATACACAGCAATATATGCAAGACCCTGCACGCAGCACCAAACAAACTTGCAGCAATATACATAATTAATATATTCAAGAACCTGCATGCAGCACCAAACAAACCTGCAGCAGAATACAGAAGAAATATATGCAAGTAACTGAATGCAGAAACAAACCTGCAGCTGTATACAGAAGAAATATATGCAAGGCACTGCATGAAGGACCAAACAAATGACCAACCACCACTATACAGAAATAATCTATGCAGGGGAGACCTGTATCAATGCAGAACAGCAATGCATGCAAGGGTGTACATGCATGTAGATCCTGCACAGCCTCCTCCTCTTACCAGTCAAAATGCCTCATGAAATGTTTGCACTGTACCAGAGAGACCCACAGGTGCAGCCCTGAGGGCAGGATTTTCTATAAATAGAGGGCCTCTCTTCCCCATCCAGGTCCCATCAGATCTCCCCATCCTTCCCTCAGGGATCACCATGCCTCCTAAGAACCCTTAACCCATACTTTTACCATCCTCAACCATTGTTCCATAACCCATACTTTGACTATCACCAATCCCATATCCCATACAATCACCATCACCATCACCATCATCATCATCAACAACCACCACCATTACCCTGGACCATTCACCATCATCAACACATACTTTTAACCATGACCCAAGCCAATAACCCATACTCTTTGACCATCCACCACTACCATTATTTACCCAATACCCCATAACTTTGAACATCATGACCATGTCCCCATAACTTGAACATCACCAAACATCAACACATACCTTGACCAGCATGAATCATCATCACCATGAATCATCATCATCACCATGAATCATCATCATCATCCATCATCATCATCACCTACCTTGAACATCATCATCCATCATCACCACCTACCTTGACCATCATCAATCATCATCATCACCATCCATCATCATCATCATCCATCTTCATCATCACCTACCTTGAGCATCATCATCCATCATCACCACCTACCTTGACCATCATCAACCAACATCATCACCTATATTCATCCACCTCCATCACCATCAGTTATCAACTATAGGATCCACCATTTCAAACCTTATTGAAACATCACCTGTATCATCAATGAATCATCCATCAGTAACCTATAAAATAAATGTAAAAATATAAAAAGGATAAGACTAGAGAAAATATTCTTACCTTACTAAGATTCATTCCTCCAAGTCCCCCATTGGTTCCACCATTTATTCCTTATCAAGCTTGAAACATTTGATCTTAGGTCTGATAGAGACTACTATAGTATCAACTCTATCTAAAAATCAGCCACCAATCTCTTTTATTTTATTGTTGTCAGACTACTATAGTACTCAGAGGGGCAGGAAATTCAAAACCACCCTTAGTATTCCTCTATCATATCAGTAGTTGTATTACTAAATTACCCCTCAAGTGACTGCCGGAAAGGTATTTGCTACTTTTTACCCAATTCCAAAGGAGTCTCCACATCTGGTTTCCCAACAGTGGCCTGATAATGTTCATTTTGGATCAAATAATCTCAAGCTCATCAATTAGGAAAAATTACAAAGGAACTATTCAAGACCAAGAATTTTCAGCACCTATTAGGGAAATAATCAAGAATCTAGTCAGTAAAATAAAAGAAACCCTCTTATTGGGTCAAGAAAACATGGCCTCAGAAGAACCCACCACAGAAGTTATCACCATGGACAAGTACAAGGAGCAAGAACAAAAGATTATGGATCAGTCCCAGGAACTCCAGGAGGCTAGGAATCAAATGAAATCAATTCGAGACTCACTGGATAATCTGTCACAAATTTTCAAAAAATTCATGGAAAATACCCAGGAAATTACCATTCAAGGAATACCAGAAAACCCATACACCCAATCAGTCAGGTTCACCTCTACCCCTAGAACTGGCATCAGACAAGGCCCAGTCAGAATATTATCAGAATCAGACCCACCAGAGGCTAGTCCAGAAGTCACCACATTCCCAGGTCACACCAAAGGAGAAAGAAACCATCAGCACTCTCAGTTCATGTCTATGGATCATCACCCAAGAAAAATCACTATGGACCTCCCCCCCTCCAAAAACTTCTAGGATCAAGGATGTCCAAAATGAGGTAGTTTTAGATACTTCAAAAGCCCAGCTGGTATTCCATGGAACTGAAGTGGAACAATTTATTAAAAGGATTGAAAAATTGGCAGAACTTCATGGTGCTGGAGGAAAGGACTTGGCCTTGCAGTTAACTTTTATCCTCAAAGACATCAAAATCAGGGAGTCTGTGGAAAAAATGGAGGCGCATGAAACCAGGGACTGGGAGCTCCTCAAGAAGGAAATGAAGAGGAAGTGGGGAAGGGCCACACCCCATAGACAATTTAATGAACAATCCATACCAAACCTACTCAAAAACACCCAGGAAAATGCAGGCATCAGCACCAAGGAAGAATACAGAAAGTTTATTGGAAAATATGAATAAATGGTTGTCTACTTCATTAGGATGGGGTATGATAATACCAACTGGGAAAGAGGTGAAATACTTTGGAAGGCTTTATCATTGGAACTCAAGAGGGAAGTCACTGGAGGACTGGTTCAATCAAGGAAAATTAGGAAATCCCTTGATGAATGCTATTTGGCTCAAGAATTGGAAATATTGAAGGGACATGTGGAAACAGCTCTGCCCCTGTTGGATATTTCTGAAGGAAATAAACCAACCCAAGAAAAGAAAGAAGTTAAGAAAGAGGTAAAATTTTAGCAAAATGTGGACAACAAGGAAGAAATCAAACAACTAAAGGACCAATTCAATAGACTAACCACTGTTCTCAACAACCAGAAACCAACACCACCACATTGTGACAGGGTAATAGGGCAAAAACCCTATAGGGAACCAGGAGTCCCCACCCTTGCCCCAAGATGGCCTCCAAAATTTTATTATTGCAGAGATGAAACCCACAGTCCCTATACTTTTACAGACCTTAGTGAGGACATAAAATATAATAAGGTTATCAAGCTAGGCCCAAACTACTACTATCCAAACCAAAAACCTATCCCAAATAACACACCTGAAACATTGAAGGAATTGGTCAACCAGTTTCATGCCTCAAATCAACCAAAAGAAGAAACAATCAACCAACCAAAACCAGAGGGGAAGACAGTCCCAGTAACTGCAGTCCTTCAAGTTGGAGAATGGGGATCCTGGCAGCCACCAGAAGTCAAAATTCCAGAACACTTACAGCAGATCCATTTTGTTATCAGGAGATCACCTAGAATTACCCCACCCCAAAACAACCAGAAAGGACCAGAGGATGAAGCAGATGGCTTGAAAAGAAAAAGAAGGAAGGCAAGGCCCCAAGAAAGAGGAAACCAAGTTACCCTGGAGCCTGCATAGAGGATGACCAGGAAGATTCAACTTCAGAGGAAGAAGAAATCCAGGCCACCCAAGAAAAATTCACCAGCAGGGCAAGGGACTTCAATGAGAATGTGTGACCAGAAGGTGAGAGAGCCTCAAGAGACCTGGAAGCACCAAAAAATTTGGACAGTTCAGAATTGGGAAAAATTTGAAGAAGAAGATAATCAAGCAGACTTTCACACTTACCTTGGAGGAACTCTTGGCCATCTCACCTAAATTTCTCCAGCTACTTCAGGATACCAACATGGAGGAGGGGATTACATCAAAAAAACCTGTAACAGAAAGCAGAAAGGTCAAAGCCTGTCAACATCATATGGATCCAGAGGATGAAGAAGAATTGTATGAACTCAAGCAAAAACTTACCTATGCCTATCCTCTTGGATTCATAGACATTTGGATCAAGAATAGAAAATTTAGGCCTTGGTGGATAGTGGAGCTGAACTCAATGTCATCCCTGAATACCAGGCCAACCAAGTAGGACTGGTAACCAAAGAAATGTTAATGAACATAACTGGTGTCAGCCTCCTGGATTCCAAGTCCCTTTCTATCCTTTAGCTACCAGAGGTTATAGAATAAATAATAAATATATTATTTAATAAATGCAGAAAAAATACGTAAAATATTTGGATTAAGCTTATTGCAAGGTTAATTGGTTTGGTTATTGTTTGTTGTTATAAATCAATATGAATAAATTTATTATTAAATATTTTTATAGAGGGGCCACAATTATATTGGGGATCTTTAACACCTCTCTTCAGTGATTTCAGTATAAAAAAAAATAGTCCTGGTTACTTTGGGCTCTTTAGTTTTAAGTATATTTCACCCAAAGATAATATGTATATAAACTACATGGTGGAGTGGCAGGGCCTTGTAACCAAGCTGCCACAACAGAGAAAGGATAATAAAACTGACTGGTATATTATTAAATCCTTAAGGTATCTTTTTGGGACGTGCACTGATGCGTTAAACCTGTATACTGGGGTTATAAGGTTGTTCAGCAGTTTTAATTGATAAAAAGAGGTTGAGGAAGGATATTATTTATCAGACTAAGCCATAAATCACTTACTTATCTCTTATAAGTACTTTATTACCTTGGCAAGGTGTCTGGATATAAATATAACTGGGTCTCTGTCCATCAATATCCTCAAAAAGAGCTCTTTATTTATAGCTTTTGGAGTCCCAATATCATCCTTATGAGGGGTAAAGGGGCTCAAAGGGACGGAAACTAAGGCTAGCAGGGTAACCGGTGGTAGCCTGTCACTTGTTCTTGATTCTGTAGCACGGGTAGCATCTAATTCCTCAGGTTATGGGAATTATTTGACTTTATAATTGATATTAGGATGTGTAAATAACACTAATCTGTCCTATTTATGTATTATTTAATTAATTATCCTTAGTAAATGTTCCCAGAAAGTTAATAATTATTGTAATAGACATTTCTACGGACATCCTGATGTCAGTTGAGTTCTCATTATGCATTAAATAACTGGAGTAAAGTCATGATATTAATTTTAATCCTTATTTTTGAGTTTCAGTTGATTTACTAAAATAATTACTTAAAACTATAAGTCATGGGAATTCATGTAATATTTTAACATCATGAGTTTTCTTAGTATTTCAAAAATATATTGATCTCTAGAAATACTCATAAAAGTATATTAAAGTATTTTAATATATTTTTAGAAGTTTTCATTGTCTTATTTTCGACATTCTTGGTACTTTGAATTATATTTAATAAAAAATACATATAAGGGTTATTTATATATTTTTATAAAATATTATTGCATATCAAAGTTAATCAAACCCGCCATTTTTTAATGGCGGGTTTCAACCCAAATCCGCCATTTCAAACCCACCATTAAAAATCAAAAAAACCCACTTATTTCAGATCAGGCGTGTCAAAGTTAACCTGAAATAAGTGGGTTTTTTCAAATGAAGTATTTAAATGCTTCCACCACCTGTCCGCGTCATACACCCCTGTCTTCCCACCTCCTTCTACCTCCGACCTCATTGGAAAATTTTTTACCCCCACCCTCATCATAAAATTGATTGACCACTCTCATCACTTTATCGCTCTCATCACTTGATCACTCTCATCCACTTCATTGCTCTCAAAACTTCATCACTCTCATCACTTAACTGCTCTCATCACTTGATCACTCTCATCCACTTTATTGCTCTCAAAACTTCACCACTCTCATCACTTTATTGCTCTCATCACTTGCGTAGCCCTTACTCTTTCAAATGGCCGCTCATCAAACCTCCCCCGGCAAGTCCAACTCACCCAAGAGAACATTGCCAACAAACCTCACAACAAACAATCCTCCCCCATCAGCTTCCAAGGGCTCAAGTCAGCTCAAGAGAGCTGATCACATCATCCTGGTAAACTGGCTGAAAATTCCCTCCAACTACAATGCCTGCTTTGGATCCAACAACAAAACACGTGTTGGCCAACCTCCATCCTCTAAGCTCAATGGTTATCTCCTGATGGCCAATGAACTCAAGAACAAAACAAAAGGTAGGCTGGATCTTTCATCCAAACAGATGAGGGAGAAGTTCAAAAACTATTGAGCCAAGTGCAAAAAGGCCAACTCCATGTCTATCTCCACTGGCTTTGGTATCACTGACTTGGACAAAGCCAAAGGAATCAACTTGGTGGTTGATAAGATGGACTCCATTTGTCCTTTTTATATTCAAATGGATGAAATCTTCAGAAAGAAGGCCAACATCACCCCCCTAGCTGCTTTCAGTGCCCAACAATCCGATTCTGTTGATGCCGAGGACTTGGCTGGGGATGCTCAGCCTACCAACGGGGACCTTGATGAAACTTTGGCCTTGGAGTGGCCCCCATCTGATGATGAGGAGGATATTCAAACACAATTGGCTCCAATCACTTCTACTTTGGTATTGATTGATCAGTGAATCCCGACCTTGGACCCCTCACTTCCTTCTTTTGATTGCTCTCTTCCTGGGGCAGAACAACTGGAGAACTTGCCCAATGAGGAGGATGTTATTCCTGGATCACCGTTGCCATCAACATCTGCTCAAGTAAGGAACTAAATTGTTTTCGATTCTGTCTGGTTGCTCCTGACTGATTTACATTGTAAAAAAACAGGCTCATCCATTTTTGATTGGCCAAAAACTCAAGCCAATGGGGCCTCCCACATTGCCTTCAAATACTAGTGAGGACTTTCATACTCAAAACTCCTCTGCCAAGGGTAAGCAAAAGGCCTCCAATTCCATCAATGTCAATCCCAAAAGTCATCAAAAAAGGAGAAACACTTCCAGTTTTTTGGACTTTGAAGAAATCATGGAGAAGCGAGATTCCTGTAAGTTGATTGATTCAATATCCTTGCTTTCAAAATCATGCTCATTGCCATTCCCCTCCAAAAAACAGTGAAATCACAAATCGAATCAGATAAACTTCAGTTTGAAAAGCAAAAGTGGGATCGTCAACTGGCCATGGATGCTCAAAAGCAGCAAGCCAAGACTTTGGCTAATCAACAAAAATTGGATGCTGAGTGGAGGTTGAAACAAGCTGAGCTAGAGTTTCAAAAAGAGGAAAAGGAGAAGGATCAGCAGCAAGTGCAACTGGAAAAGGAGATGGAACAACGGTAAAACAAAAAAAGGATAAGGTATCAGTAGCTTTGGCTTGCATTGGCAGTGGTAGATTGGTAGAAGAAATACAGCAGATTACTCAAATGCTGGGCTTGTAAATATATTTGCATGGATGAAAGAAAAACAAATTATTTTTTACTACAACAACGTTTGAGAGCATTCTTAACCCCACCAATATACAGATCTTTTTTGTTTTTATTGATATTTTTTTCTCTAGAGTAAATTTGGCCGTTTTTCATGTCCCTACAAGTGCTCTGAGGTTTTTTATTAATTGGAGTGAAATGGCCATTCTGGTATGGGTTTCTGTGTCCACAGCTGGAAAGGTACAGTGCTTGTACTTGTTAGCGGCCCAAACCATTTTGACTATACATTTTTGCTTGAAATCAATTCCAAAGCCAAGGTCAGGAAAAACAAATTGACCATCCAAAACTTGATATTCATGCTTATCTTCAATAAGTTGACCATTTGCTTTTTTGGTTGGGACCACAAGTAAAAAGGAATAGGCAGAGATGTTGCCTTTGTCAATATGAGGAGAATTGTAAAAAGAATCCGAGGTGAAAGTGAGGTGTGGGGAGAAATCAAAAGGTGTAGGCTTGGAACCAAATTCCAACAAAGAGAAAGAGGGGATGTTGCTGTCCTTCATGGTATCATGGTTTGATTCAAAGGCAAGTTTGGCCAAATTAAAAAAAATTTGTCCTAAAATTTGGGATACTTTGTTGGCCTTCAGGTTGAGGACAGCGTACTCTTGAGGAGAAGATCTAATTGATGATTTCTTTGCATATAGTCCAAATAACTCCAAAGGGTTCATCAATTTTCTCCAACCAATTTCCCACATTTTTCCATCCCAAGATCTTGAGGGACCAACCAGGTTGACAAATTTTTTCAAAAAGTGAAGGAATGTTGTCACAAAGTTGATATCTTTCTTATCTTGCTCAGATAGTCAATCCAAAGGCACAAATTCAATGACGGCAACCAGAGCATGGTGATCAGATTGGTTGAGAACAATAACTTTTCCATGGTGGAAGAAGTGGAAAGCCCCAATTGTCTGTTTTGCTTGCTTAAATTCTTCCTGGGTGGGTTTTTGAGGGTTCTTTTTCTTTTCAGCCGTGATAGCAGGGTACAGATCCAAAGGGCATAGCTTTTGTCTAGAACAGGCAAACTTTTCCTTGATCCAGTCGTCAGTCACTTCCAAAGAAATTTCCAAATCCCTCATTTGAGCCCTCCTTTTTCTACAATTCCTCTGCTTGCCACCTCTCTTTATGTTTTTCATACCATCTCCTTCCATCTTTCTCCCTCCCAGGCACTTGCTGCACCCAAGGTGAGGATCAAGGTGAAATTTGAATGGTTGTATAACATTTTGAGTTTGGTAGGCAGTGAAGGAATTGATGTCAAAAAAGGGGTTGGACAAACGAAAAGAACGGTCAAAAAAATAAAAAAAAAATGTCAGCAACGTTCTCATTATTGGCAACAAACGGTGGGATTAAAAAAATAAAAAGAGATGAAAATCAAAACCTGGCAGAGCTAGAAAACTTTAAAAAAAAAGAAACAAAAACAAAGAAAAAACAAAGGGAAATTCAGTTCCCTGTACCCTCAAAAAACTCTGCATTGATTGGCCCAAACGTTCGGCCAATCAATCACAAATCAATCGCTCAATCAATTGGAAATCAATTGGGCAATCGATTTCCAATCAATTGCTTGATTGATTGCCAATCAATTGCCCGATCATTTGCAAATCAATCAAGCAATTGATTTGCAATCAATGGCAGGAAGAAGATGAAGGGTAGGGGGGACTCACCAAGGGAAGAGGATGGATCAGAGGATGAGGAGGGGGAGGGGGACTGGGCTGGCTGGACCTGGGGGGGTTCAAAGGGAGGGTTATTGTAGGAGATCAGCCAGGTGAAAAAAGAGAAAGGTGATTCAATGAGGGGAGGGGACTCACCTTTGATGGTTGATGGAGGTTGGGTGGGAGGTAGGTATGTTGTTGGTGATGTGGATGTTGGTGAGGTTGGTAAAGAGTGAAGGTGGTGGTGTTTTGGTGAGGTTTTGAAGGTGGTGGTGATGAGTGAGGTGGTTTGGTGAGGAGGAGGCAGGGTTTGACCGGTGAGTGAGTGGGGTAAGGTTGAAGGGGTTGAGTGGTGAGGGGGAGGGGGGTGGCATTTGGTGAGTGGCAGTGTTTGAGGTGGAGGTGTTTTTGGATTCAAGTCCACTAAAAAAAAAAATAAAAAAAAAACTCAGCCTATGAATCTTGGGTGAACAACCAAAACCAAAAAAATACAGTGAAGGGAATTTTTACCAATTTCAAAATCAAAAATTACTCATCAAAGTGAGCAAGGGTGAGAGGAAGAATCCGCTCTCTCATAGAAGAAGATGAGGGACCAGATGAGACAGGGATGACTTGAGGCGGATCAGGAATATCATCTTGGAATATTTCGTCCCATTCATCTTTGATGTCTGCCAAAAGGTTGTGAAGGATTACACAAGTGATAATCCAGTTGATGAGGAACCTCATATCTTTGGAACATTGGAGCTGGTTTTGCATCTCCCGTAAGCTGGCCCATCTTCCTTTCAGAATTCCTATGGCATGCTCAATCCGAACTTGTGATTGGGCAAGATGATGGTTAAAATTGGTTTTTCCTTGATCATTGGACAAAACATTCCGGTATGCTGGAACTACATATTTCCCACTAGCATAAGCCAAATCGGCCAGAAGGTATTGATCTTGGTCAAAGTAGATCTTTGGTTGTTGGGCAATCTGCATCCGATTGAAAACATATGAATCATGACAAGAACCTGGAAGGCCAGCATGGAGGGAGATGAACTTCTTGTTGTTATTGCAAACAGGTTTTAGTGCCATGGAGTATCTAAACAAAGAGATGGAACATATTTGGTCAGTGTGTGATCCAAAGTTTTATCATAGTGATTGGAAAAGAAATGAATCAATTGCCTTTTTTTACAATCAAAATAGTGGTTGCCATCTAGCTTGTGTTTTTGACTCAAGGGGATGGTGGTTCCATCAAAAAAACCAATGCAACCAGGAAAGCCTCCTGTCTCCATTACTTGAGTTATCTCCTTGAGTTCTTCTTTGGTTGGCCATGAAAGGACCGAGCGACGGAAAGATAGGATAGAAATCATGACTCTTTTGGTGTATAAGTCAATGCTTCCATAACTGACTGAGAATAGATTTTCCAATTGATGGATTGCTGCTCCATTTCAATTTGACCCCAATCTACAAAGAGAAACAGCAAGTTGGATTGCTGGATCCCGTTGAGGATTGCAAGAATTGTTCTGGAAGATGTGGTGGTCTTCAATCATTGCCAAAAGTTTCATGAAAGAAGGCAAAAAATTTTGGAACAGTTGCTGGAAGCTTAAGTCAGGGACAAGATGAAGCTTTTGCCTTTCATACATAGGGTTATGGAGAGTGTGTCTTCTTGGAACCATGTATTGCTTTGCCAACAGAGAATTCAAAGCTAACCATGTTGATTCCAAATTGGAGTCTGAATCAGAGTCTGAATGGGAGTCAAGCAGTAGCAAAAGTTGAGTCAGCTTTTTTGCGTTTTCAACTTGCTGGCGGGATGTTTGATTGGACATGTTGAGAAAGTTGGTGAGTGATGTGGGGTGATGAGATGATGATGGGATTTGTGTGAAGATGGGTATGTGAAGGTATGTGAAAAACAATAGAGATGTGTGTGATGCAATGGAGATGGTACTGGTATGGATTTGCTGATGTGGATGGGTGTTTTTGATGTGATGGATGGTGGATGGATGATGATGCATAAATGGCAGGTTTAATGGCGTGTTTGATGATTGAAATTGGCCATTTTCATGAAACACGCCATTTTGAAATACACCAGTAAGGGGGTATGTGTATTTCAGAAACCCGCCATTAAAAATGGCGGGTTTGGTAAAAAAAAATGGCGGGTTTCTAATGGCGGGTTTGCTAACTTTGATATGCCCTATTATGTACTTTTAGACTATATAATATCCACATGAACATTTATTAGATATTTAGAATGTTTCCATGTGGGCTGTAGCATGTTTACACGGTACCTAAGTTTCTCAGGCCGCCTGTCACTTTTTCAACATGTAGTTCCGCAGCTGAGTACTTGTCAGAGGCCCAGGGCTGCGTACACAACCTTGACGGAGTGACAGGGCTGTATCTCAGCCGCGCGTGGGTGCATTGGCTGCTGCAGATGCGTGCGGGAATTTTAAAAAATACATTTCTGTCTTTAACTCCTAAAATATACACAACATCTAAATTCTGACTGAATTTTATGTGTGAAAACTATACGTGACAAAAAGTGTGAAATATTTAATTAGCCAAAAAGCTCAATGGTGGTTCTGTGGTATTTTGGTTTTTCTTTCCTTAATTATCTAAAAATATAAGGAGTTGGATTTAAAGGGTGGGGTCAGTGAGTGACCCTACCTAATTTTGGGTGGAGAATCCATTTCTGTAATATTATTCATGGTTTTCCTACTTCTTCTTAGTTTAATTGAATTATTATTATTTTTATGTTATTTTTGTTACTTTTTCAGCTTGCTCTGCAATAGTAGCAAGCTGACAACTGGAATTGGGGGAAACTCAACATCTCTGAATGGACTAGCAAAAAGGATACCATTTGAAATCAACCCAGGGGAACCAAGATTGGCCAAATTTTTTGTAGCAAGAGGGAGTGTTCACACTTTCCTTGGGAGACCCTTCTTGGCTGGCTACAAGTTCAGGTTGGAATTATCTCAAAAGAGGGGGGAAATCCTTAGCTTTGAACTACCTGGAGGGGAGAGGTTATGTATACCAATTTGCAAACCAGGTCATGGAGGGTGAGAAATGGAGCCACCAAGAAGATTGAACGGGGCTGGAATGACCCTCAGCAAGGTTCAATGCGAGGAACTGATGGGAATAGATGAAGAACTGGAGGAAGGAGAAATAAAGGAAGACTTAAAATAGCATGAAGGTGAAACCAAGATTGAACTGGAACAGTCACCAAGTCAGTGTCAAGAAATGGAATGGGGAAGGAGTCTGGAGCAAACAGAAGAACTGGAGGATACCACATAAATACCCGGGGAGGAATGGACAGCACATGACCAAACAGGGAACTTGTTCCAAAGTGTTTACTCAGAATGGTTCACTCAAAAAGAAAACCCAGCAAAAAAAGCAGCAATGGACAACATACCTGGCTGGGGACTTAGCAACTTAGAGTCTATGGGCATACTTCAAGGTATTGGATCCCTTGGTTTTCTCAAGATAGTGACTGGGACTCAGATTATGGATATATCTCACTAGAGTTCAGGATTGCTTTGTACTACCAAGTGCCCTGGGAAGAGTCTTGGGCTGAAGGACTCATCCTGTGGAAAGAAGAAAGTATCCAAAGATACTGGGAGCACTTCAGGGAGGTACCTCACCACCTCCTGCAATGTTTCTGGTCATAAAATTTTTTATGTCTGGTATGACATTAAACTTCCAAATTTTTCTCTGATCTGTACTCTAAAAAAAATATACCTATTCAAAAAAAATCAAAGAATCAAATCAGCATTGGTCTCCTTCCAGATCCAATGAAAAAAATAAATATATAGAAAATAAATAAAAAATTGGGACTCACAATATTTCATTCCAAACTTTGAGAAAAAAAAAGCTAAAAAAAGTCAAAAAAAAGCAAAAAAAAAGCAGAAAAAAGCAAAGAAAAAAGCAAAGAAAAGCAAAAAAAAAAAACCAAAAAAAAAAAAAAAAAAAAGCAAAAAAGCAAAAAAGCAAAAAAGCAAAAAAACAAAAACAAAAAAAAAAAAAACAAAAAAAAAAAAAAAAAACAAAAAAGCAAGCCGTAATGATAATAATAATAATATTAATAATAATAATAAACAATAACCAATAAACAAATAAAAAACCAAAAAAAAAGTAATTATATTGGGAAAAAAATAATAAGAAGAAACATTCATGCAGATGTAGGCCTCCAGTTTCCTTTGGTGAGCTGAGGGCAAGAGTGGGCACTGTACCACCATATTACTATTAAAGATATATATATGTATATATATAATTTCAAAGGGTAATGTTAAATTCACGGCTACAGAGCTGTGTACACAGCTCTGTACACGGCTCAATGGGCCATGTGGCACCCTACACGACTCAAATGAGCCATGTGGCATGCTACATGGCTCAAATGGGCTGTGTGGCATGCTACACATCCCATTTGAGTTTTATGGCACGCTAAACAACTAAAATCAAGTTGTGTAGCCTCCACTAAATCATAAATAATGAATAATAAATTATGAATTATAAATTATGAATGATAAATTATAAATAATAAATAATAAATAATGAATAATAAATAATAAATAATAAATAATAAATAATAAATAATAAATAATAAATAATAAATAATAAATAATAAATAATGAATAATAAATAATAAATAATAAATAATAAATAATAAATAATAAATAATGAATAATAAATAATGAATAATAAATAATAAATAATAAATAATAAATAATAAATAATAAATAATAAATAATAAATAATAAATAATAAATAATAAATAATAAATAATAAATAATAAATAATAAATAATAAATAATAAATAATAAATAATAAATAATAAATAATAAATAATAAATAATAAATAATAAATAATAAATAATAAATAATAAATAATAAATAATAAATAATAAATAATAAATAATAAATAATAAATAATAAATAATAAATAATAAATAATAAATAATAAATAATAAATAATAAATAATAAATAATAAATAATAAATAATAAATAATAAATAATAAATAATAAATAATAAATAATAAATTATAAATTATAAATAATAAATAATAAATAATAAATAATAAATAATAAATAATAAATAATAAATAATAAATAATAAATAATAAATAATAAATAATAAATAATAAATAATAAATAATAAATAATAAATAATAAATAATAAATAATAAATAATAAATAATAAATAATAAATAATAAATAATAAATAATAAATAATAAATAATAAATAATAAATAATAAATAATAAATAATAAATAATAAATAATAAATAATAAATAATAAATAATAAATAATAAATAATAAATAATAAATAATAAATAATAAATAATAAATAATAAATAATAAATAATAAATAATAAATAATAAATAATAAATAATAAATAATAAATAATAAATAATAAATAATAAATAATAAATAATAAATAATAAATAATAAATAATAAATAATAAATAATAAATAATAAATAATAAATAATAAATAATAAATAATAAATAATAAATAATAAATAATAAATAATAAATAATAAATAATAAATAATAAATAATAAATAATAAATAATAAATAATAAATAATAAATAATAAATAATAAATAATAAATAATAAATAATAAATAATAAATAATAAATAATAAATAATAAATAATAAATAATAAATAATAAATAATAAATAATAAATAATAAATAATAAATAATAAATAATAAATAATAAATAATAAATAATAAATAATAAATAATAAATAATAAATAATAAATAATAAATAATAAATAATAAATAATAAATAATAAATAATAAATAATAAATAATAAATAATAAATAATAAATAATAAATAATAAATAATAAATAATAAATAATAAATAATAAATAATAAATAATAAATAATGAATAATAAATAATAAATAATAAATAATAAATAATAAATAATAAATAATAAATAATAAATAATAAATAATAAATAATAAATAATAAATAATAAATAATAAATAATAAATAATAAATAATAAATAATAAATAATAAATAATAAATAATAAATAATAAATAATAAATAATAAATTATCAATTATATGGAGTAGTGTATGGGTTCCCATGCGCTGAGGGGCCCTACAAAACTCCCACAAAACCGGGGCCATGAATTTAACATCACCCAAACTAAAAACAAAATACTAACACAGGAGAGGGGTATCAAATCATCCTTATTTCATTCATCTTGTTCTCAAAAGAAAAGAAGCCCAACTTGGGAATTCTCTTTTCAATTGCCTTGGTCAACAACCCCTCCCATTTCAATTGACCTCAACACCACCAGTGGCCCTGTGGCCTTCAAGAATTCAATTTGCCAACAGCAGTGGTTGGACTGCACCTCCAAGCAATTACCTGGGTCTTTTTTTTAGTTTCCAGGCCATACTTGTTAGGTCCATTACAATAAGCAGCTTTTAGAAAACAAGAAAAAAAAGAAGAAGAAGGATTCAAAAGAAAAAGAAAGAAAAAGGAATGAATAATAAGAAACCTTCCAACGCCGGCCCAACAATCAATTGGATAGTAAAGCCATCCAAACAAAGTGGCAATTGATTGCAGCAGAGATCTTTCCCCTTGGTTCAAAGCCATTGAAGAAGCTGGGATTCCAGGATTTCAGGAACAATGTATTTGACTTTACCTAAGAACAAAAGGAGGGGGGATCAGTCATAAGACCGTTATTGACTTAAAGCAAATGGATGAATGGACAACTGACAGATCACAGACTGTGACATGAAACAATTTGCACTATCATTAACACCCTTCATGATTTTAGGCTACGCAACCTATAAGAAGGCCATGAGTGAAAGAAAGGCAGCAAGAAAGTGAAAAAAAAGACAGAACACCACTCACTGGATTTAATTGCGCGGCTGTTGACCCCATAGCAATGGAGCTACTAGCTACCGCAAGGGGGATTGCCACCAAAAAAAGTAACAAGACCATTGGCAGTGATGAGAGGAGGCAAGGGACACCAATAACACAAACAACAGTTGAGGGGGATGCTGGAAGGAAGGAGCAAAATGGCCTCACTCCCCTCTTCCTTTTATAGATGTTGATGAGAGGGGAGGAGCTTGCTCCCAACTGACAACTACCCTAACCACAACATTCCAACAACCTTTGATGGGTCCAAGCGGTGATGCAGATTATTGCAGCAATCATTTGCTGATTGGAGAAGAAAAAAAAACCAATTGATTCAGCAACCTTGAGCAAATTGGGCAAGAAAAGAAAACATGGCAGCAACTGCCATGACACATGACCACAACGGGGGTGGATGGAGTTGGCAAGAAAAGATGGGGGCAATGGCCATTCCACACAGAGACACAAATAGAAAACTCACGGAGGGATGGGAGATGGCAGAAGGATCAGAGTCCCAAAGGACCTCCTCCTTTTAACTTGGATCAGCGGCCCCCCAAGGGATCAGTTTTTATCAAATCCATGCTGGGAGATCCACCTAAACCCTGCTCCCCATAGCAACCCTAGCTCCAACTGGTCGGAGTGGTTTCAGCAATCTTGGTGGTGATGGTAAGCTTTGCAGCAAAAAAAAAAACACGTGTGATTGACTCCAATTGGAGAAATCTGAATCATTCTTGCATGAGTATGGTCGGCAATAGCAGGCGTTGCTGCATGAGAATTTGGCAATCAGATCTGATCAGACCAAACTAAAAATAAATAAATAAGAAAATAGAATAAAAAATAAACAAAAAGAAGGAATCACCTGCAGGTTGGAGAAAATATCAGAAGAAGGGAGAAGAAACTCACCTTGCATCTGATTGCGCAATTTACCACAACTTGGTCCCTGCAGGTCCTGGATCAATAAGAAGGATTGAGAAAAAAAAAGATCTGTATAATGGAATTAAAAAAAATCTGATTGCAAATGGCCGATTGGAGCAATCTTTGAATGATTGTCCGGTCAATTGGCCAAATTTGTTGTAACTAGGTCTCTTCCCATCTGCCAATTGGAATAACAAAGAAAGAAACCAACAAAACTCAACTTGAGGTTGATTGCGCAATTAATGCAACCAAAGATTGTCCAACCAACCTTGCCACTGCCTAACCTGCATCAATTGGAAGAATTCAATCAGTTAATTAAATCTGGTCATGTGCGTCATTGGGAATAAGAAGAATAATAAATACAACTAGATTAATTAAAACTGTAGACAAGTGAATATGAAACCAAACAGAACTCACAATCAACTGCTTCCAACCATTGCCTCCATTGCACCGCTCACAACAATCCTGGTTGCCTTGTAAAGGGGAATTGGTTGGAAAATGATAGTATGCATTCCCCCAAGTGGACATATCCTGGAATAGGATATCTCCTATATATATACTCTAAATACATGACTTTTCTAGAATCTACTATGTGTTTCCATGGTTTCTATCTTGATAGTATACAGTTGTGGAATGTTCTAGATATATCCTATACCCATATTCTCAACATTCCCCCCCACAATTCATTCCCCAGCACGGATGAATTGTGAGAACTAGAGCAAAGTAGAAGAAACTGGAAAATCAATAAAACAAAAGCTTAAACAGAAAAAAAAGGAAGAAAGAACCGTGGAAACACATCAAAGGCAAAGAAAAGGAACAAAGGTGGAGGATTGGTTTAATTGGTAGGAATTCACAAAAAAAATATAAAGCAAAAGAATAATCAAATAACAAATGAAATAAAATAAAGAAAAAAATAATAATAATAATAAAAATAAAAAAAATAAAAAAATAAAAAAAAAAAAAAAAGACAGGAAAATTAGGAGAAGAACCGGTGAAAGAAGTCCAAAAGTTTTAGCTTGCCCAGCGCTTTCTTGAGGATGTCGGCTAGTTGTTTGGTGCCTTTGATCCATTTTAAGTTGAGGCTTCCTTGACGAAGATGCTTGTTGACGAAATGAAAGTCTTGATCAATGTGTCGCGTGCGTTTCATGCTTGCGCAATCAGTTGAAATCTTTACCGCAGCTTGATTGTCAGCTCTCTGATACCAGGAGCCTTGCAGTCCTTTAGCTACAGAGAGTGATAAAATAACTTGGAGCAATAATATTCCAAAGAATATACACTTTAAAGCTCCAATAATGGTATGGTAAGAGCAAGTGCAAGGTTTGTTTGGTTTGGTTATAAATATTTTAAATATAATATAAAAAGAGGGGCCACAGTATTATACTACTGGGGATCTTTACAGACTAGCAACCTCTCTTCAAGGGGCCTCCTTAGGCAGTTTAAGAACCTTGGAATAAATATGGGTGCCTTAGAAAGGACTTATTCCACTAATGGCCGGGCTTAACAGCACAAGTGGCCTAGACAGGAAGGGAAACACTCACTCTGAGCACTTGACCACGAAAATCCTGGAATAATTGGAAGGTTTTCAGAGCAGATGGGGTTGATTGCTTGACTAAACTTCAATGGTTGATTGGTTAATAAAGGTAAATAATACTACTACAGACTAAGTCATAAATCACTTGCTTATCTTCATATAAGCACTTGATTAACAATGACACCGTGTCTGATTGATAATAAATAATTCCTGATAACTGATTAACTTCTTTGGAAACAGAAGGGCAAAAGAGCCTGTTTAAATATTCCTTTTTGGGTGCTTGAGGACCTCTAGAAGGGGTACTAGCCATGGGCTGAGGCTAGGGGGGCAATCAGGGCAAGATTGGCACGTCCTCAAGGTGCTGTTAGCCTGCTGGCCTTAGATCTGTCAAGGAACAGCTCCTTTTTAGCTGCAGGATCTGTTAATCAATAGATTAGTCATTTTGCTGATCCTGCACTGATCCTCAATTTGTACAGTAAGTACTGGTCCAAAGTTAGCAGACGTAGATTTTTATTGATTCTCCATCCTCTGCTGATCCTGTATGTAATTTTTAATAATTTTTACGACCACTCCTTATGTAGTTTTGTGGTCTTTGAAGGTTCTGATCAACTTACTTCGTGGTGAGTCTGGATCTTTATTTAATTAATAAAAAATACTAAAAATTAGTTACTAACTAATTTTAATTGATTTTTAAGGTTTTTGAACCATAATCTATGCTCGTGTGGTAGCTTTACATATGTAGTGTAGATCCTACTATATTGTAGCTTCTCTGAGCGGTACCTGGATGTCATAGGAGGCGTGGGGATCAGTCCATTCAAATGCGCGCGGGGACTGATCCGCTGCTCAGATGCGCGCGGGGGACTGTACCTCTGCGCGCGTGACTAGGTCATGGGATTACCTGCGCGGGAATTCAGTTGCGCGGGAGTTCAGCGCTGTAGGGACGCGGGGCTGCGTGCGGGAGTTGGCGTACGCGGGAGTCCAACGCTGTAGGGACGCAGGGCTGCGTGCGGGAGTTTGCATACGCAGGAGACCAGCGCTGTAGGGACGCGGGGCTGCGTGCGGGAATTGTGACAAAACACAATTTCCCGTATAACTCCTAAACTACACACAACACCTGGATTTCGACTGAAATTTAAGTGTGAAACCTATACATGACATATCAGGTGAAATATTAAAATGGCTAAAAGGTGCCATACTGGTGCCGTGGTCATTTACCATTTTGTATTAAATTAATTAAAAAAAATATAAGGAGTAAGAATTCAAGGGTGGGGTCAGTGAGTGACCCTACCTTATTTTGGGTGGGGAATCCATTTCTTCAATAATATTTATGGATTTCCTACTCCTTCATTTTATAATAATTTTATTTATTCATTTATCTTTGTTCCTTTTAATTTTGTTAATATTATTATTGTTGTTGCTTTGTCAGGTTGCTCTGTGCTAAGTAGCAGGCTGACATTCCCCCACTCCAAGATATGACTATATCTGAAAAAATTTTTGGGGCTCAGTGTCTTTTACTGGCTCTGTAGTTTCTCAGGTGTATAGGTCCATCTGGAATGTTGTTTTCAGGTAGCCATTCATCTTTATCAGCTGATTCTCCTTTTTATCTGACTAAGTAAAGTCTAACATCTTTTCCTTGGATCCTTTCTTTTTTATCTTTAAGGATTTTACTAACTTTTCCTTTGTCCTTCTCAGGCTCATCTAAGACTGGTATTTCAAGTGAAGGGGTCTTTTCTCCTTCTCTGGGATGGTAGTGTTTGACAAGGCTAACTGGGAAGACTGGGTGTTTCCTAGAGAGTTCATTACTGAGGATGACTTCTACGGCATTTTTACCATGGAGTTTCTTGATAGTGAAATGCCCAACAAAGGCTGGTCTGAGTTTTCTGTTTCCAGCCAAGTTATTGAAATTGGCGGTTGAAATTAGAACTTGATCTCCTATTCTGAAATCAGGTTCTTTGTGAGTTTTATCCCACCTCTGTTGGTTGTATTCAACAGCATCTTTTACACACTTAGCAGCGTGCTTGTTTGCCATATCTATCATGTTTTTGAAGTCCAGTGATGTTGGATGGATATTAGTCAACTCCTGATTGAGGTTATCTTTGGGCAATTTGGGGATCCATCCTCTTTCCAGTATGTAAGGAGCTTCTTTGGTAGTAGAGTGTTTACTACTGTTATAGGCCATTTCTAGTGCAGGTAAAAGGCTAACCCAGTCATGGCAATATCCGTCTGTATTTTTTTACTCCATCCCAAAGCAACAGAACCTTCTGAGCATATCCTCTAGAGTCTGGATCATTCTTTCAGCTAATCCATCTGTCTGAGGGTGATAAGCTGTAGAAAAGGCTAAGGTAGTTCCTAACATATCATGGAGGTTTCTCCAGAATTCAGACATGAATTTGGGGTCTCTATCACTGATAATAATCTTAGGAATTCCTACATCAGCAATTAGTCTGTTCCAGAAGAGTAAGGCTACTTCCATAGCTGTGTCTTCCTTATGGTTAGGTAGAAACTTGGCTTTCTTAGAAAATCTGTCTACAATAACTAGGACTGAGTTGTAAGAGTAAGCTCCACCAGGGGGCAGTCCTGTTACAAAGTCCATGTTGATAACTTCCCATCTTTTCCTGGGCTCAGCTATCCTTTGGAGTAGTCCAAACCTTTTCCCAGTGGTCCTGTTGGACTTCTGACAGATTTCACAGCTTGAAACATACTTTATAGTGGAGTCTCTCCAGTTGATCCACCAGGCAGTCTGCTTTACTTTATCTAGGGTTCTATCAATAGACAGGTGACCCAAAGAGCAATTATCATGACATTCAGCTAAAACAAGTTTGATATGCTCTGCTTTGGTCAAGACTATAACACTAGAGTGTTTATGCCGGTAATATACTATCCCATCCCACAGTGTGAATCTTCCTTCTTTATAGGACTTCAGCAGGGGTTCAGGTAAACTGTTTATGAGTTCAGATGGAGGTGAAGTACTTTCTATGATGTTAATCAAAGTCTTCATGCCAGAGTTGTATGCTTCTCTGATGGAGCTGAACAGTGATTCATCTAGTTCACATATGTGAATTCCTATGATGGGGGCTTCAAGATTAAATAGGTTAATGTTTAGTATAGGAAATATATCATGATCTTCTGGGTCATGAGCAGGATTGCTAGTATCATTTGGTAGAGCATTTCTGCTAAGACTGTCAGCATTCTGATGTTTAACTCCAGCTTGGTGGACTATTGTCATCTGACCTCTGTACTGTTGTATGGCTATCTGCCATCTTAACATATGCCTGCTAGGAGTTTTCATGTTCATGAGAGTTCTAACAGCATTGCAATCAGTGATCACCACGAAATTTGTACCTTCCAAATGATAGTGGAGTTTTTCTAATGCCCATACTAGAGCAAGGCATTCCATTTGGCTGGCACCATATCTCTTTTCAGTATCTTTGACTTGTCTAGATATGAAGAGTATAGGTTTTTCTACTGGTTTATCCTGTTCTATTACTTCTTGGTATAATGCAGCTCCTAATCCTTCCATGCTAGCATCTATGTAAAGTTTGAAAGGTTTAGAATAATCTGGTTGTATCAACACTGGGGCAGTAGTCATAGCTACTTTGAGTTCCTCATAATTCTTCAATTTTCCATGAGTCATTTCGAACAAAGTGTTGTTGTTGCAGATCTCATATAAACACTTGGTGAGGTTAGCAAATTTAGGTATGTACTTCCTGTAATAGCTGCAGAAGCTTATAAAGGATAAGAGTTCCGTTTTGTTCTGGGGCATAGGTCTGTTCATTACTGCGGCTATCTTACTTTGGTTGGCAGTTAAAGTTAGTCCAGAAACAATGGGTCCTAGAGCTTTGAGTTCTCCGTATCCAAAGTTGCACTTTTTCATAGATACTTTTAATCCTACTGTGGCAATTGTTTTAAGCACTAGCCTTACTTTATCCATGTGAGTATCCCAATTGTCTGAATAAATGATAACATAATCTATGTATACCATCATCCAACCTTGTCTGATGAACATTCCTAAGACTGTATCCATCATTCTTTGGAAGTGGGAAGGAGCATTTTTAATACAAAATGGCATTCTGAGATACTCATATATGCCTAAATGACATATAATTCTCATAAATTTCCTACTATCCGGACTGATAGGTATTTGGTGAAAGCCTTTCAACATGTCCATAGTAGTAATGAACTTAGCTTTAGAAAGATTATGTAGAGCGTGGTCAATCCTTGGGATAGGATAATAGTCAGCTTGGGTGTAGTTGTTGAGCATTCTAAAGTCTCCAACCATCCTAGACTTATCATTGTGCCAGGCTATTATCACGGGGGTAGTTACGTCTACTTGCTCATTATGTCCTACTTTCCGTAAGACTTGTAAGTCCACTAGTTCTTGGATGTGGCTTTCTAGAGCAGTCCTAGATTTTGGACTAGAAGGGTAAGCTGGTCTCCTGAGGTTAGGAGGGTAAGGAGGCTTAATAGTCAAAGTTAAGACCATATCATGACCTTTAATATTACCAATGGGATGGTCTTTAGTGCAAAAAGCATTCTGGTTCTCAAAGCATGCTTGGAGAATATCTCTTTTCTTGTTTTCACTAAGCTGGGAATTCAAGGCAGCTTGGGAAAATTATTCCTGGTTAAAAGTTTCTAAGTGTCTCTCATAAGTGGAATCAGTAGCTTTAGCATTGACATGGCATATTTGGAACTTCTTGTTCCAATCTCCTCCTATAGTGAAATATCTCCCTTTACTCTGGAAGACATCTATCCCGTACAGGCAAAGAGAATCATTTCCTATAATAAAATAATCACATACTCCATTTTGAAGTACTACAAATTCAATCTTTATCTTGATTGATCCTTTAGAGTGGGGGAGTACGATTTCTGTTGGCCATACTCCAATAGCATTGAGAGGTGAGTTACAGCTGCTGAACTTAGCTCGAGGTACAGGTAGTAAGTTTTTCTTCCAGTTGGAATCCTGTTTATCTAAGTAGTCGGTTCCAACACAAGAGCAGAAGGCTCCACTGTCTAGAAGTAATTTTACGGGGGAACCTTGTATCAAGCCAGTGGCATAACAAGTTTTACCACCGGTGTACCCTTTTCCAATAGAAGGTTTAAGGGTTAAGGTCTTAGCTTCAGAAACATGTTGGATTTTCATGTTGGGTGTCCATTTTTGAGGCAAATTGCTATCTTCATTAACAGGGTTAATATCTAGGGAAGATTCTATGTTACCTTTGATGACATTAATGGGATTAGTGATAATTAGGTCACACTCAGAGATGGAACCATCAGTGTCATCTATTTGGGGGTCAGGATTAGTGTCATCCTCTTCTCCTTCAATAGGATTAATCTTTCTCCTGGGTAAAGGACAGTCAGGTCTTACATGCCCTGTTTGGTTGCAATTCCAACATGTCTTTTCTTTGGTCACCAAAGTATTCTTGGCTTCTGAGTTGATAGGTAGAGGTTCTTTATTCTTGTTATTATAATCTTCCTTATTCCTAGTAGTTGGTTCTCTGGGTTTATTAAGATTTTTGTCTAAGCCATTCATGTCAATAGTTTCTTCTAATACTCCTATGAGAGTGGAAAGGTCAGAGTTCATGGGCATTCTGCATCTTACGCTATGGTTAAGTTGTCCTGGACATAGGTTGAGGAGTCTTTCATTGACTTCTTCTTTATCAGCATTTGGGTAGAAGCAGTCTAGTATTCTCTTCTGGTCAAGGCACCATTTGTGAGGTTTGTCCTTAGATGGATCAAAAAAGGAAGTTTCAAAAGTCTTCATCATTTTTCTTTTCCAAATTCTGGTACCAAATTGTTCCTTAATCAAGTCTTTCCACGAATTCCATGACAAAGATCCTACCTCTTCTCTCTTATTGATGAACCAGTCAAGGGATACTCCTTCAAACAGTCTAGGTAGTCTTACTACGGCTATGTTATCAGGAAGTTCATAAGAGGCCAGAGTATAGTCAATAAACTTAATAAAACTGACATGATTGTATTCTCCTTCTCCGGAGAATTTAGGCCACTCAGTGATAGGGGGAAGTAATTTTAATGCTTGTTCTACGTCAGGAGTGGGACTAGGTCTGAAAGATTCATGCCTTGTTAGTCTTGGTCTAGAAGGTAGTTGGGGCGTACTGTGGTACCTGGAAGGTCTGATTTCATCAGAGTCTGCAATGGGTTGAGATAAGTTTATCTTTAGATCTCTGAGATCATTCTTAATCATACCTAATTCCAGGTCAAGTTTGTTACTTAATGAATCAATTTTATTGATAATATGAGTAGGTGAAGTGTGGTCTGTTTTATTAATACCTTCTTTGATTTGTTCAATAGATAGAAGAATTTCTTCTTGGATAGCTGAAGTATTGTTTTCTAGGTAATTCATTAGTTCTCCCTTACTCAAACTAATGCTGTCTCTTATTTGTTTTACCTCTAACTCATTAATTTTGATCAAGTTGGATTGGGATTGCATGACTTTACCAAAATTGGTATTTACTTTATCCAATTGCTCATATACTTTATCAAAACATTTGCCAATGATATCAAAGTTATGAGAAACATTTATGGAAAACAAGTTGAAAGTTTCTACGTCTAATTGTGGTACACTTTCTTCCATTTTCTTTCCAAAGATATTATATTGTCCCACTCTTTGGGACTCTTTAATTTCTGATGGGCTAGAGATCTCTTCTTCCTGTTGTTGTTGTTTCCTCTTAAGGAAACTAATTGGTCCCAAGGATTCCAATTCTTCACGTAACCTTCTACTTCTCTCTTGGGAATCAATTTTTGGAGGGTTATTTGAGTCTTCTTTGCCAAAGATATGGCTTTTCTCATACCCTGCTGTTCTTCCTGGGTCTGAGCCTGTTTGAACAGTTCCCAATGACCCACGTGTTCTTTCACCAATACCTTTATTTTGTCCTCCTTGGAGGAGTCCGGCTGGGGTGGCGTAGGTGGAATGGTATCCTCCTGGGATTTCACGTTCAACAAGGGACGGCCCTCCAACGGTGAGTTGGTCGAGTCGGCGGCCGCGGTTGTTGTCACGGTCGCTCGGATTGGAGCAATCACTGGCTCGATCCGCATTGCGTTCGCGACTGGCATCCTTGCGTGCACGAGTTCCTCCAGGCAAAGATCCATATGACGGGGCGCGTCCACTGGCGCGGGTGTTGCGTCTGTTTTGAGGCATTTTTAAAGATTATGTAAGTTTTTTGTCGAAACTTTGTAAAAAAAATCAAAAAAAATAATTTTTTCGAGTAATTTTTTTTTTTAAAAAAAAATATATTTCTTACTTATATGAAAGGGTCCACAGTCTGGGACGTCCTCTAAGAGGTCTTGGTCAATAAGATCACCAAAGACAAAGTCCACTAGAAAGGATAAAGTAATAAAAAAATATAAGTTATATATTTATTTATTTTATAATAATTTTTTTTATAATTTTCGAGTTTTTGTGATTTTTTTTTTTATAAAAAAAATAAAAAGGAGATCAAAGCTCACTTTTATAATTTGGATACCGTCTCTTAAAAGCAGAAAGCTTTCTTTGATAGATTTTCCACTCTTTGTGCTGTCTTAACAAGGAGTTAAAATTAATAATTCTTTCTAACTCTTGTTCCTTTTCTTTTAAGATTTGTTGTCTATAATAAAGAAGTCTCTCTTGTTTCTGTTCAGGAGTTATAACAACAGGCACAAAGTTACGTAATTATTCTTCTTTTTTCTGTTTAAGAAGATTTAAATAATAATTGATCAATTCTCCGTTGGTTTTTAAATCCACTGGATAAATCAAAAGATAAAGATAAATAATAAGTATTTCTACTTATATATATAATTTTTTATATAAATAACTGGTCCAGGAGATAATTAATTAAACAATTAATTATTGAGGATATTTCCCGGCCAGACCCCCAGTTGTCAGCTCTCTGATACCAGGAACCTTGCAGTCCTTTAGCTACAGAGAGTGATAAAAGAACTTGGAGCAATAATATTCCAAAGAATATACACTTTAAAGCTCCAATAATGGTATGGTAAGAGAAAGTGCAAGGTTTTTTTGGTTTGGTTATAAATATTTTAAATATAATATAAAAAGAGGGGCCACAGTATTATACTACTGGGGATCTTTACAGACTAGCAACCTCTCTTCAAGGGGCCTCCTTAGGCAGTTTAAGAACCTTGGAATAAATATGGGTGCCTTAGAAAGGACTTATTCCACTAATGACCGGGCTTAACAGCACTAGTGGCCTAGACAGGAAGGGAAACACTCACTCTGAGCACTTGACCACGAAAATCCTGGAACAATTGGAAGGGTTTCAGAGCAGATGGGGTTGATTGCTTGACTAAACTTCAATGGTTGATTGGTTAATAAAGGTAAATAATACTACTACAGACCAAGTCATAAATCACTTGCTTATCTTCATATAAGCACTTGATTAACAATGACACCGTGTCTGATTGATAATAAATAATTCCTGATAACTGATTAACTGATTGGAAACAGAAGGGCAAAAAGAGCCTGTTTAAATATTCTTTTTTGGGTGCTTGAGGACCTCTAGAAGGGGTACTAGCCATGGGCTGAGGCTAGGGGGGCAATCAGGGCAAGATTGGCACGTCCTCAAGGTGCTGTTAGCCTGCTGGCCTTAGATCTGTCACGGAACAGCTCCTTTTTAGCTGCAGGATCTGTTAATCAATAGATTAGTCATTTTTCTGATCCTGCACTGATCCTCAATTTGTACAGTAAGTACTGGTCCAAAGTGAGCAGACGTAGATTTTTATTGATTCTCCATCCTCTGCTGATCCTGTATGTAATTTTTAATAATTTTTACGACCACTCCTTATGTAGTTTCGTGGTCTTTGAAGGTTCTGATCAACTTATTTTGTGGTGAGTCTAAATCTTTATTTAATTAATAAAAAATACTAAAAATTAGTTACTAACTAATTTTAATTGATTTTTAAGGTTTTTGAACCATAATCTATGCTCGTGTGGTAGCTTTACATATGTAGTGTAGATCCTACTATATTGTAGCTTCTCTGAGCGGTACCTGGATGTCATAGGAGGCGCGGGGATCAGTCCATTCAAATGCGCGCGGTGACTGGTCCGCTGCTCAGATGCGCGCTGGGGACTGTACCGCTGCGCGCGTGACTAGGTCACGGGATTACCTGCGCGGGAATTCAGTTGCGCTGGAGTTCAGCGCTGTAGGGACGCGGGGCTGCGTGCAGGAGTTGGCGTACGCGGGAGTCCAACGCTGTAGGGACGCGGGGCTGCGTGCAGGAGTTTGCGTACGCAGGAGACCAGCGCTGTAGGGACGCGGGGCTGCGTGCGGGAGTTTGCGTACGCAGGAGACCAGCGCTGTAGGGACGCGGGGCTGCGTGCGGGAATTGTGACAAAACACAATTTCCCGTGTAACTCCTAAACTACACACAACACCTGGATTTCAACTGAAATTTAGGTGTGAAACCTATACATGACATATCATGTGAAATATTAAAATGGCTAAAAGGTGCCATACTGGTGCCGTGGTCATTTACCATTTGTATTAAATTAATTAAAAAAAATATAAGGAGTAAGAATTCAAGGGTGGGGTCAGTGAGTGACCCTACCTTATTTTGGGTGGGGAATCCATTTCTTCAATAATATTTATGGATTTCCTACTCCTTCATTTTATAATAATTTTATTTATTCATTTATCTTTGTTCCTTTTAATTTTGTTAATATTATTATTGTTGTTGCTTTGTCAGGTTGCTCTGTGCTAAGTAGCAGGCTGACATTGATTGTCTGACATGAGTGTTTGTTTTGGGGTTTCTTTGATCAGTCTTTGGACCATATTCAAGATCCACAGGGCTTCCATGGCGGCATATGCAAGCGCCATGTATTCAGCCTGGCATGTGGACCGCGCCACGCATTGCTGATGCTTATAACCCCAATGTATGGGGACCCCCCACAGGACGCATAAGAACCCGTGGGAGGACTTTGCACCCTCACCTCCCCAATTCGCGTCCGTGAACACTTGGAAAGCACTGTCCGCTGTTGGTTTAATTTTAAGTGTGAGGTGCTTCATATGATGAACATATTGGATGAGGTGGCGCAGAGCATCCCAGTGCGTCTCATCCGGATTGAGCGCGTATTGAGCTAAGTAGTTGACTTCAAATGTTATCTTGGGCCGCGTCCCCTGCGCCAGGTACAGTAGCATCCTGATTCAATGCAGATAGGCACTTTCCGCCTTTATGGATTGATTGGAGATCAAGTTCGTATTGAGCAGTGGGGTATCGGCGGTGATGGAACAGTCTTCTGTCTTGGATAGTCGGTCAATTAGCATAGGTTGCCTCAACTCAAACCCCCCATCACGTGCGGTTATCTGAATCCCAACAATGGATGAGAGTTGTTTGTCCCATTTGAGCATAATCACGTTGTCTAGTTGGTGCCTCAGTCTTGCAAGAAGATCCGCCTTCTCCGCCGTTAATATCCCATCATCCACATGTATCCACAGGAAGGCACGCCCCTCCTCACCATCCAAGTAGTAAGTTCTCTGATCCTTGTGGTTTGGTTTGAATCCAATCTTCTCCAGCCTTTCCCATAGGTGCATCCACCAGCACTGGCCCGCTTGCTTAGTCCCATAAAAAGATTTCTTTAGCCGTAGTACCTTCCCAGTGGGGCACTTGAATCCCTTTGTTGGTCGTATATAGATTTCCTCCGTGATGTCGCTGTGTAGAAATGCAGTTTTCACATCAAAAGATTGCAAGGGCCAGTTGTGCTTGGCGGCCATTGCTAGTAAAATCCTTAGTGCGGGAAAAGTCGGAGTTGGTGCAAATGTTTCTTCAAAGGTGATGCCCTTGACTTGCGTGAATCCCTGCGCGACCAGCCGGGCTTTTTTTCTAATGAACTGGCCATCCGGGCCACGTTTAGTCGTGATTACATACTTTGAGCCCAGTATCTTGGATTTGTCATTTGGTGGATTGGCGTACTTGATCACGCCCATTGTCCACAGCGACTCATTCTCCTTGTCAATGGCCTCGATCCAACCAGCGCTATTGTCGGAGTTGAGAGCTTCATCCACCATTGGGTTGTCAACGTTGTGAGTTACATTTTTTTAAAGCGCGCAGACCAGTGAGTCTTGGGTTTCCAATTCCTTGCCATGTGTAAAGTCTCCTAGTTGCGAAGCCTCCAAACTGTGTACCGCAGCACTCAACATTGGACAAAACTTGAGGGAGATAGCCTGCGTAATCTTGTTTGTGTCCCGGTAGTAGAAGAGCCAGCCCTTTGAGTCCGGGCAGACTCCAATGTGGTAGAGTTGTTTTGCGTAAGGAGTCAGTTGTTTCAGGTGAGTGTTATTGTAAGCATAGGATGGACAACCAAACGGCCGGAGCATCGCGAGTGAAGGTTGCCTGGAAGTTGAAATCTTGATTGGAGTCTTTGTGGCCCCGGAGTGGACTAATCTGTTCAAAATCCAGGTCGCGTGTTTAAAAGCATAAGGCCATAGGTTTAGTGGCAGAGTTGAGGCATGGATCATGGTGCAAGCCATCTCTGTGAGCTTTCTATTTAGTCGTTCCACCGCCCCATTCTGATGGTGTTCATACGGTATCGTTGTTTTGCAAATAATACCCTTGCTGTCGAAGAAATATAACAGTCCTTTCGCGCGCGTAAACTCAAATGCGTTGTCACTCCTGAAGTGCTTGACCTGGTGAGGACAAAATACATGAAACCTGTTAATCCAACGAATTATTTTTGCTGGGGCCTCAGACCTGGTGCGCAGCGGGATTTCCAAACACATCCCAGATGCAAGGTCAACCATTGTTAGGACGAACTTGCTACAATCAACGCCCTCTGTGAACGGGCCAATGACATTGACTGCCACAAAATCCCCTGGCAATTTACAGATGTCCCTTGAATCAAAATTAGGTAGCGTATGCGTGGCCTTCATGAGCGAGCACGAGTTACAATGTCCTAAATCATCAGTAGGCACCGGGGGAAAGTTGTCAACCGCGTTCTTCTTTTTTGTGATTTTTAACATTCTCAACGACAGATGACCAATGAGATCATGGATGGAGTAAGCACCAGATTTCATTGCATTCACACAGGGGGTAATAGTAGCAGTCATGGGGATAAAGAAGCGATTGCGCAGTTCAAACAAGGGGAATTCACAGCCATTTTGCTCAAGGGTGTATTTATTACCATCAAATTTTACCGTTCTGTCCGTTTTGGAGAAGCGCCCAATCGCAATTATTGTCCATTGGAAATTTGGAAAAAAGAGGAAGTTATTGATGTGAAGTTGGCCATACAGAGTTGGGATGATGATATTGCCAAATTTGGTCACAGGAAACTTGTCTGAGGAAGCAACTGAAAGTGTCAGATTGGTAGATTTTAGAGATGTAAATAAACTGACAATTTTTGTGACGGAGTCGGTTGCTCCTGAGTCCAATAGAACCAAATTGTCTTCATTTGAGTCGCTCGTGATGGAGGCAACTTGTGGCAATGGGGCTGGTTGGAAGGCGGGGTGTGAAACGGAGGATTGCTTTATACAAATATATCAATTGTTGATTCTGGGGTCCTTGACAGCAGGAAGGTTTGCTTTCTTTCTTGGACAGTCAATGGCCCAATGCCCCCATTCAAAACAATAGCTGCATGGGTGTCTAAATTTCAGCCAGGCTTTTGCCCATTCCTTGCTTCTATTCATGTAAGTAGAGGGCTCCTCTCCGTTGTTACCCCGCTGGCCATGCAAGTCACTCCTACCACTTGGTCTTGTGCGTTGAGTCAAATAGCTGAGGAGGGCGCTTGAAGGGATGTCCATTTGCAACAAGCTGTGTCAAGAGATGAGTTTGAGAACATCCTTAGATGTGACGCGAGCTCTTTTATCAATTTCTATTCTGCTGTCCAGAGCGTTGGCTATTTCTTGGAAGGCGTGCTGTGCATTGTAGTGTAGTACAAATGCAAGGATGTTGTCAATAGTGAATGCCCAAATATGTTGTTCAATAGCCTGGAGGCATAGCTTCAATTTTTTGTAGGTCCTATTTGGGTTCACCCCAACGTCCGACGCTTGGAAAAGTTTTTTCCATTTCATCATGAGATACAACCAAGAAACTGTGCCAAAGCGCTCTTTCAATATTTGGAAGGCCTCCCTTCCAGGTTTTGCCGCCACAAAAGGTGAGAGCGAGGGTTCAATACTGTATTCAACAATCGTACCCGTGATTTTAGCTTGGCTAGTACTTTTGTCAAGTCGGTTGTCTAAGTAATAATCCGTTTTGTCAAATAGGCTTTGGATCTTCAGGTTGAGTGCCCGGGCCCAATCAGGGAAGTTTGAACCGTCCGCAAGCAACTTGGGGCGCAACCTCTTCCCTACTTGTTCATAGTGGATCATGGTCTGGGCCACCAAGTCTAGAGTTGGCACCAAGGTCTGGGCCTTGAGGGCCGCAAGTATAGTCGCAAGGTCATTTGGAGTCAATCTGCTGGTTTCCTTCTTGGGTCGGCCTATCAATCCCCTGGAGGCTGATGTCGTAGGTTTCGATTCACCGGATTCTTCATGGGATGCCATATTTGTCGCGTTGGTCAATTTTTTGGTGCGGTTCTGGTAGGAGCGACCAGATTGTGTAGATCCGTCTCCCGTTTGTTCAATATCAAAGTATGACAGTTTATCTCGTTCAATCAGTGATGCGTAAGGTATATTAAGGCATTCATTCAATGTAAGTTTATCAGTCAGGCGCGCAGGCTCATAACATGTAAAGGGGAATTGGTTGGAAAATGATAGTATGCATTCCCCCAAGTGGACATATCCTGGCATAGGATATCTCCTATATATATACTCTAAATACATGACTTTTCTAGAATCTACTATGTGTTTCCATGGTTTCTATCTTGATAGTATATAGTTGTGGAATGTTCTAGATATATCCTATACCCATATTCTCAACATGCCTAGGCAGATTTCAATCTTGCATTTGATTGGATTGCCCAAGTGGTTGTTGGCATCCATGCGCAATTGAACTGGAGGTGTACAGTACCTTCAAGACCAAGCATTCAAAAGGAAATATTAATAATCAATAAATAAATAAAGTACATGAATGGAAGATAAAATTTGGGGCTTACCTAATAAGTAAATGCCTCATTTCTGTATCCTTTGCAATCCAACGTGGGGTGGCCGCGACAAAGTTTGCCATTGATTGGAGCCGCGGCAATTGACAATCAAGAGGGACTCCACAACAACTACCATGCCCCATCCTCAACAGCTTGCGCGCTCAGCCCTTGGCCTCAACCTCCCGTGCACCTCGCGCGCCCCTCTACTCCTTGCACCTAATCCCCTCCGCGACTGAAATTGCGCACACCGCGACAAAAGCGCCATCCAACAGGCAAGCACCTCGCGGTCCCCTGCATGACCTTAGACTGCAGAACACGCTTGTTCTCTTTTTTTGGATAATAACAAGAATAAATATAATAAATAAATAAAACCAGATGAGCAAAAAAATATTAAAAAAATAAAAAATCATCTTGTTCCTAGGTAAGACCTGAAACTGCCTACACTCAAAGAAAATTACAACAAAACGAATAAAAATAAAAAATAAAATAAATAAATAAATAAAATAAATAAATAAATAAAATAATAATAATAATAATAATAATAATAATAATAATAATAATAATAATAATAATAATAATAATAATAATAATAATAATAATAATAATAATAATAATAATAATAATAATAATAATAATAATAATAATAATAATAATAATAATAATAATAATAATAATAATAATAATAATAATAATAATAATAATAATAATAATAATAATAATAATAATAATAATAATAATAATAATAATAATAATAATAATAATAATAATAATAATAATAATAATAATAATAATGATAATGATAATAATAATAATAATAATAATAATAATAATAATAATAATAATAATAATAATAATAATAATAATAATAATAATAATAATAATAATAATAATAATAATAATAATAATAATAATAATAATAATAATAATAATAATAATAATAATAATAATAATAATAATAATAATAATAATAATAATAATAATAATAATAATAATAATAATAATAATAATAATAATAATAATAATAATAATAATAATAATAATAATAATAATAATAATAATAATAATAATAATAATAATAATAATAATAATAATAATAATAATAATAATAATAATAATAATAATAATAATAATAATAATAATAATAATAATAATAATAATAATAATAATAATAATAATAATAATGATAATAATAATAATAATAATAATAATAATAATAATAATAATAATAATAATAATAATAATAATAATAATAATAATAATAATAATAATAATAATAATAATAATAATAATAATAATAATAATAATAATAATAATAATAATAATAATAATAATAATAATAATAATAATAATAATAATAATAATAATAATAATAATAATAATAATAATAATAATAATAATAATAATAATAATAATAATAATAATAATAATAATAATAATAATAATAATAATAATAATAATAATAATAATAATAATAATAATAATAATAATAATAATAATAATAATAATAATAATAATAATAATAATAATAATAATAATAATAATAATAATAATAATAATACACATAAAGAAGAGGGACATAAAGAAAACCATCATTCAATCATTTGGTCCTTGGTAAGACCTGAAACTTCCTACACTTAAAAACAATTACAATGAAAGGAAAAAAAAAAGGCAAATAAATAAACAATTAATAAAAAAAGAAAACCATCCTGGTCCTTGGTAAGACCTTAAAATGCCCACACAAAAAAAATATGTGATATAAAACTATGAAAAATATAAATAAATCAAGGAGATTATTAATGTTTAAATTTGAAACAAGGGGCATGGAATGCTAGGAATAATTAAATAACTGAATATATCAAGATTGGGTTAACTTCCAGTTGGATCCACATGAAGATTTCAAGAAGTGTCAAGGTAGCAAGTAATGGGGGATAATTTATCTTTAACCCGAAGATTCAGACTGAAGATGCTATAGTAGTTATAACAAGGAAAAGAAATCTATCAAGTTGGAATAGATGCAAAAAGGGAATGAAGGTTTAAAAATTGGTAAAGATTAGGAATAAAGTTAAAAGTTTAAGAAAAAGGTCATTGGGGTATTTGTCCTTGTCCAGGAGGTACCATATCATGGATGGATATGGAGAAGGAAAAGGAATTTTGAAGAAGAATGCAAAACCTGTCTTTTTCCAAGGAGAACCAAAAAATAAATCATCAATCTGGAACAATGGAAGGGATCAACTATGCTTGGAATTTTGACATGGATAAATCAAGAATGAATGAAGAGAGGAAGGTTTGAAGATAAATCATCAAGATAGTCAACAGGGCCAACTGGATTTCCCAAGATTCCTTTCACCTCTGGGAATTTTTATTATTAATTTATATATAATTATTTAATTTTGGATCAAAAGAAGAGAAGAAGAGAGGAAGAAGGAGCCATAGTTGTTGAATAGAGAGCCTGATTTATATAGGCAGGAATGCTGCAGACAGCATTAATTTGGGGGGAATGTGGTGCTCCAAAACCTAACCTATTGCCATCAGACTCACTTTTCTAGCATATTGAAAGCTCCAATAATCAAAAAAAAACCTTGAAATTGGATTCTAAACCAAAAACAACCCCTAGTCACTCAGCCAAAGTAACCCTCTATCTCTCATGGTTTAGAAAATACAGATCAAATCAACCCTAGCCTACCCATCCCCCCACCAGGTGTCACAAATCAGTGAAATTTCATGGACATAACCTGAATGCCTTCAAGTACATACATCATACATTGAAACCCATACAGCACCAAACAAATGACTACACCTGCATACACAGCAATACATGCAAGACCCTGCATGCAGCACCAAACAAACCTGCAGCAATATACATAATTAATAAATTCAAGAACCTGCATGCAGCCCAAAACAAACCTGCAGACACCTGTATACACAGCAATATATGCAAGGCCCTGCATTCAGCACCAAACAAAACTGCATCAATATACATAATTAATATATGCAAGAACCTGCATGCAGCACCAAAAAAAACCTGCAGCAGTATAAAGAAGAAATATATGCAAGGCACTGCATGCAGAAACAAACCTGCAGCTGTATAAAGAACAAATATATGCAAGGCACTGCATGAAGGACCAAAAAAATGACCAACCACCACTATGCAAAAATAATATATGCAGGGGGGACCTGTATCAATGCAGTACAGCAATGCATGTAAGGGTGTAGATGCATGTAGATCCTGCACAGCCTCCTCCTCTGACAATCCAAAATGCCTCATGAACTGTATTCACTGTACCAGGGAGACCCACAGGTGCATCCCTGAGGGCAGGATTTTCTATAAATAGAGGGCCTCTCACCCTCATCCAGGTCCCATCAGATCCCCCCATCCTTCTCTCCAGGGATCACCATGCCTCCTAGGCACCCTTAACCCATACTTTTACCATCCTCAACCATTATCCCATAACCCATACTGTGACTATCACCAATCCCATATCCCATACAATCACCATTACCATCATCATCAACAACAACAACAACCACCACCATTACCCTGGACCATTCACCATCATCAACACATACTTTTAACCATGACCCAAGCCAATAACCCATACTTTTGACCATCCACCACCACCATTATTTACTCAATACCCCATACCTTTGAACATCATGACCATGTCCCCATAACTTGAAAATCACCAAACATCACCACATACCTTGACCAGAATCAATCATCATCATCATCAATCATCATCATCATCCATCATCCTCATCACCTACCTTGAACATCATCATCCATCATCACCACCTACCTTGACCATCATCAATCATCATCATCACCATCCATCATCATCATCATCCATCATCATCATCACCTACCTTGAACATCATCATCCATCATCACCACCTACCTTTACCATCATCAACCATCATCATCATCTATCTTCATCCACCTCCATCACCATCAGTTATCAACTATAGGCTCAACCATTTCAACCCTTATTGAAACATTGCCTGCATCACCAAAGAAGCATCCACCAGTAACCAATAAAATAAATATAAAAATATGAAAAGGATAAGACTAGAGAAAGGATGCTCACCTTACTCAGCTTCATTCCTCCAAGTCACCCATTGGTTCCAACATTTCTTCCTTATCAAGCTTGAAAAATTTGATCCTAAGTCTGAAAGAGACTACTATAGTAACAACTCTATCTGAAAATCAGCAACCAATCTATTTTCTTTTATTGTTGTGAGACTACTATAGTACTTAGAGGGGAAGGCAATTCAAAACCACCCTTATTATTAATCTATGATATCATTAGTTGTACTACTAAATTCCCCCTCAAGTGACTGCCAGCAAGCTATTTGCTACTTTTTACCCAATCCCAAAGGAGTCTTCACAACGCTTGCAGAACTAAAGGGTAAAAGTTTTATAGATGTACTTTATGAACAGCTTGAAGAAAGAAGTTGGATTCACCAGTCAAAGTTCAGTGGAGAGGGTCACTTGGAGGCCCTGTACTTAGCACATCCTGAGGCAGTAAAGCTTTCAAAACAATTCCATCATATTGCTATTTTGGATTGTACTTATAAGACAAATAAGTACAAAATCCCACTATTTCATGTTCTAGGATTGACATCCAATCAGAAAACTTTCAAAAAATCTCTTGTTTTTATAACAAAAGAAACGTTTGAGTTCTACAGTTGGTCTTTAAATGCATTAAAGGACTTGGATTATGATCCTGAGAGAATTCCAAAAGTCTTTGTGAATCACCGTGAAAAAGATCCAATTTTTGCTATTGAATCTAGTTTCCCTGAGTCATCAAGACAATTTTGCACTTGGCACTTGTCCCAAAACATACAAGCAAACTTTGAAGCCCGCTTTTTTAATGAATTTGAAGGATGGAAACGCTTTATGACTCTGTGGGAAAAGTATGGGGCCTCAAAGACCAAGGAGGAGGCAGAGGTAAATGATGCAGAACTCATACTAGGTCCAAATAACTCCTTCTTATTCTTCCTTGTTTTGGGTTCTGAACTTTTGACTTGTATAGTGTTTCTTGAAAAACTATGAGGATTTACTCAAGTATATGGAAAATAATATTTTCCCTATCAAAGAAACATTTGTAACAGCGTGGACTTGTATAAACCCAGATTTTGGAAACAAAACAACATCTTGGGTTGAAGGGGCCCATGCAAATCTCAAACAATTCCTTGCAAACTCTTCAGGAAACCTATTGGATGTTTGGAAAAGCCATGATGGAACAGTTTTAAATCAAATTAAATTGGTTCATGCGTCACTTTATAACTCTTGAATTAAGTTAGGGACAGTTCTTCCACCTGAACTGTTACCATTGGGTTATAAATTGTCTTTAGAGGCAATTCATCTTATTAGGGAACAATTTGAGAAATTCAAACGTGATCATGTTGCCAAAGTGTGCACCAAGTCATATTCCAAGACTATGGGTTTGCCCTGTTCCCACCAAATAGGTGACTTTCTAGCATTCAGAGGATCTGTGGTACCCAAAGATGTTCATTGTTAGTGGAGGTTGGACTACAACCCTTGCAGTTCTAGTTCTGTAAGTTGGCTTAAGTTGGATTGTTCAAGTAGGATTGTTCAAATCACTATGTGATTAATGCTTTTTGATTAATGAATCCTAATTCACTAATGGTTGATCCTTTTGAAATTTTCCAGTGCAATGTCAATTAAATGCTAAGCATTCCTCAGTTACATGAAAAATTGAATGCAATGATCTTGAAATCTCCAGATCATGAGCAAAGCGGCCTATTGAAGTATATCATTCAAAAGATTATGAAATATTTATTGAAGCCAAGGCTTGAACCTAAAGTCTTACAATCAAGTAGGGGCAGTCCAAAATTGAAAGATTTGCAGCAAGAACCATCTGGGTTTGAGCATTTTGAAAAACAACTCAAGGGGGAAAAAAGGACTAGAAGGGCTCCAAACAAGAAAATACAAAAGATTGTAAGTCTTTTCTTTTGGTATATGTTCATTTTTTTTGTTTGATGAACTTATTTACTAACTAATGATGAATTGTTAGTCAAATTTGGCAGAATCTGAATCTGAATTTCATAGTTCAGAGGAAGAGACTGAAAGTGAATCAGGATCACTTAATTTGGAATCAGAATCCTCTTCAGAGGAAGAGAACGTGCATCAAAGCTCAACCAGAAGCTCATCTTTTGTGAGTATTCATTTAATTTATCTGATTAAAGAAATCAATAATAAGTTATTTTTCATGATAGGAACCAAACTTAAAATACCTCAATCATATACCCAAAAAAATCCATAAGTTCTTGGTTGAGGTTTGGGATCCAATTGTAGATGGGAATAGTGTATTTAGAGTCATTTCTAAATCTCTTGTTTATGAAGAACATGGTTGGTTTAAAGTTAGGAAGGAAATTATTGAAACATTAGAGAAACATAAAGCATGCTACATTAAGATGCTTGGTGGTGCAAAGGAGGTTGAAAAGATTAACAAAGACTTGATGTTGAAGACATCAATGAAAAGATTCCCTCCTAAAAATGGCTGGCTAAATTAGATATGGGTCAAATCATAGAAGACACATATTCTGGACCTATATGTTTCATTTCATTGGAGTCATGTGATACTTATACTCCAATTAAAAATGATGTTACTGATCAATCAGATACAATTTTCATTTCCTTTGTAAACAATAACCACTTGGTTCTATTAGTACTTGAGGGACAAATGATTCCAATCCCGCCCATTGTAGCAAACCCATGCTCCTTGATTTCTAAAAAATCCTCTGTTTGGGTTGATCATCTCAAAGATCAACTGCAAATTTATTCTAGATTGAAATAAACTTTAATTTCATTTCATCATTGGGTTTCTTTTAAATTTAAATTCTAATGCAGCCAACAAGTTCTATTAATATAAAGGGTTATCACATTTTGAACATCATTATGTTGATTGTTTTGATTTCACATCATTATATTGAGTGTTTTGAATGAGAGTTTAATGGTAAGTAATTTAACCTTTTTTTGGTCTGATTCCATCACAAGCTTAAGTTATCTTAAGCTTGGGATGGGATCACCTTAACACAAGTTGAAATTGTTTTTTTTTGGTTTTTTTAGTTTAGTGCTGGTCAAAATACTTGTATTTTTTTGGCACTTTTACTTCAAGGCTGGTCAAAAGAGTTCTTTAATTTTTGGGCCCTTTTACTTTTGGGCTATTCAAGTTTAACTTACTTTAGGGCTTGTGAAGTTACTTGTATTTTTTTTGGTGTTTTTACTTTAGGGCTTGTCAAGTTACTTGCCTTTTTTTTGTTGTTTTTAGTTTAGGGCTAGTCCATATACTCGTGTTTTTTTATGTCTTTTTAATTTAGGGCTAGTCCATTGGATAGTACTAGTTTTTTTGTTATTTATTTATTTATTTATTTTATTTTAACCAAAAAATGAACATTCTTTGATTTTTTGGTTGATTTCTGTTTTTTTGGAAGGTTTATTTAGTTCATGGGTTATGTTAGTAACCTATCATTCCCTTTTCCTTATTTGGCTCACTGCGGTCCAGTGTTGTGTGGGATGCCACACGACTACATTTGAGCTGTGTACAACTCCACATGGCGTTAATGTAGTTGTGTGGAATCCCACATGCCAGCGGACCAGGCTGGGTTGTCCGTGCAATTCTTTGAGCAGTGGGGGGTTGTACAAGGCTTGGATTGGACCGTGAGGCATGCCACACAGCCCTATTTAAACCGTTTGCATGGCTCAATGCGCCGTAAATTTAACATTTCCAAGAGTAAAAATGTTAAAAAATGCCTGAGATATATTTTGGCTAAAAGGGTTGAATTTATTTATATATTTATAAAAATAAACTTAAAAGGAGGTTCCAAGACCTTAATGGGGTTGTTGAACCCTCGGGAACACACAGGTATATGGCTGTGAAGGACAATAAAGGTGCAAGCGTGGTGCCTGTGGGGTTTACAAGGACTCCTTTCAAGAAGGGTGTGTGTAATTTTCTTGGGGTTTGGGTTATGCAGAACCTACAAAAAGAGTATAAGTCAGCAGGATCACTTACTAGGTCTAAATGCGGACTTATGCTTGATGGAGGGACTAATATGCAGGGATTAAGGGTGCTGGAAGCTGGTGCTGAGGCAGGCTGAATGGTTGGATATTGATTTTGGCCAAAAAGTAAGGATTCAAGAGTTTTGTCTATACTTTTATCAGAAAGTGGTCCAGGATCACACACTTATTTCTTATAAGGGTTTTTTGGCTTGAGAAAGAAAATATCTGAAGCAATAATGACTATATGACTGGATGAATGATTTAGAAATGGCTGGGGGAAGAGCCTTTATTTATATTGTTTGGGTTGCCTCATGGTACAGTCTTTTTACCAGCCAATGGAGGGTGACCCAGGCTTGTTCTGAGGCCAGGGTGCCATCAGTGTGTTTTTGTAGACCTTCTCTGGTCACTACAGAAGTACAGGAGGCCCTATGTCATCATGCTTTGGGCTTGATACATGTTTTGGTAACCTTAATGACCTCATTGTATCTACCAAAGAATTAGTATTTCAATTAATATTTTCAAATATAATTCATGGCTTCCTGAAGCCAGGGGTTTGAACACATGCTCTGGGACCCCATTCTTAAAGACCATCTTGATTCTGAGGCTCTTTTTTCCATGTTGGGGTGTTTTATAGTCACTTAATTGGACAGTATACTCCTAGTAACAATTATTTACATACATTTTTAGTTACTAGGGAAACCAGGGGGGTATTGTATGGGTGTTTGGTACCTTGTGAGCCATCTAGCAAAAATCTAGGCCTCTTTTTATCCTTAGTACACACCCTCAGGGTGTAAAAGTAACTAACATGTACCCTTTTGGGTCCAAAACTACTGTACAGGCCCTTTTACAGGGGCCCTGACAACCTTTGATATAGTTTCAAAAAGGGTGCAGGGCCCATTTTTTCCGGATTTTTTGTTGGTTTATCTGTTTTCATACTGTTTTTGACCATATGGTGGCGCTCTTTGGGCCCCATGGGGTGTGGAACAGGGCTGTAGGAGGTATAGATGGTACCCTACAGCCCGTTTCTGTTTTGGGAGAGGGGGGGGGCTGTCCAGTGAGCCAGCTGGTTGCCTTGCGCAATGGTCTGGCTGGTTGCTAAGGGCCCGCGCAAGGTAGTCTGTTGACTACCTGCGGGGCTGGCAACATGTAGTGACTGCCACGCGCAGTAGTCTCTGACTAGCAACTACTCCAGGCTTGCGCAAGGTAGTTGCTTGACTGCTTGTGGGGCCGGCGCATACCATAGCTTCTTTGCGCAGCTACGGAGGGTATGCAGCTGCGTGCGGGGCTATGAAAAAAACAGTACTGTAGCTTCTTTGCGCGGTTGCTGAGGGTATGCAACAGGCTGGTGCGTTCCGTAGCTTCTTTGCACCGTTGCGGAGGGTATGCGGCCGCGCACGGGGCTATGGACAAAAGGGTTCTGTATCTTCTTTGCATGGTTGCGGAGGGTATGCAGCAGGCCGGCGCGTGCTGTAGCTTCTTTCCGCGGTTTGGGAGGGTATGGGGCTGCGCGCGGGGATATGGACAAAATCATGCCGTATCTTCTTCACGCGGTTGCGGAGGTTACACAGGCTAACCATGGTTCTACCGGAAGGAGTAACTTTTTGGGGGTGGTGCTTGTGGCTTACCCTACCTAAATTGGAACCACAAATCCATTTCTTTAATGATATTTTTAGATTTATTACAGGTTAAGGTTTTATTTATTAATTTTTATATTTAATTAATTATTTCTGTATTTTATTTTTGGGGGCTTTTTTCAGCCTACTAGATGCCAAGGACTTCACTCCTTCTAGCTACTAGAGGTGATAGAAAGTTTGGATCAAAAATAAGATAAAATGCCAGGTATATGATTTGGCTAAAAGGTTTAAATTTATTTATATATTTATAAAATAAATTTAAATTGAGGGCCCAAGACCTTAATGGGGTTGTTGAGCCCTACGGAACACAGGTATATGTCTTTTAAGGACAATATAGGAGCAATTATGGTGCCTGTGGGGTTGACAAGGATTCCTTTCAAGAAGGGTGTGTGTAATTTCCTTGGGGCATAGGTTATGCAAAACCTACAAAAAGGGGTATAAGTCAGCAGTATCACTTACTAGGTCTAGATCCGGACTTATTCTTGGTGAATGGGCTAATATTCAAGGATTCAGGGTGCTGGAAGTTGGTACTGGGGCAGGCTGAATGGTTGGTTGTTCAATTTGGCCAAAAAACAGGCATTCAAGAATTATGGTCTACAATTTTATCAGAAAGTGGTCCAGGATCACACACTTATTTCTTATAAGGTTTTGATGGCTTGAGGACGAAAATATCTGAAGCAAAAATGACTACATAACTGGATCCATCCTTTAGAAATGGCTGGGGGAAGGGCCTTTATTTATATCATTTGGGTCCCCCCATGGTAAATCCCTTTTTCCAGCCAAAGGAGGGTGACTCAGGCTAGTGCTGAGGCCAGGGAGCCATCATTGTGTTCGTGTGGACCTTCTTTAGTCACTACAGAGGTACAGGAAGCCCTATGTCATCATGCTTTGGGCTTGATACACGTTTCTGTGCCCTTAATGACCTCACTGTATCAACCAAAGAGGTTGTATTCAATTAATATTTATAAATATAAGCCATGGCTTCCTGAGGTCAGGGGTTTGAAAACAGGCTATGGGGACCTTATGCTGCAAGGACATTTTGAGTCTGAGGCTCTTCTTCTCATATTGGGGTGTCTTACAGTTCCTTAATTGGACAGTACACCCCTAGTTGTGACTAGTTACGTACAGTTTTAATTATAAGGGGTATGGAGAGTGTTGTATGTATTCCTGGTGTCTTGTGATCCATCTAGCACGAATCTAGGCCCCTGTTTATGCTCAGTACACACTCTCAGGGTGTTACAGTAACTCACAGATACCTTTTTAGGTACAAATCTTCCGTACAGGCCCTTTTACAGAGGCCCTGAAAACCCTTTGGTACAGTTCCAAAAAGGGTGCAGGGCCCATTTTTCAGGATTTTTGGGTTGTTTATCCCCTTTCATACTATTCCCCACCACATGGTGGCGCTCTCTGGCCCCCATGTGATGTGGAACAGGGCTATGGGGTGTATTGGAGGTACCCCAAGGCCCGGTTTCCGTTTTGGGAGAGGGGACGGCTAGCCAGTGAGCCGGCCAGTCACTTTGCGCGGTGGCTTGGTTGGTCACTAGGGGCCGGCGCAGGGTAGTTGGTTGACTACTTGCGGGGCCGGCAATAGGTAGCGGCAGCCGCGCAAGGTGGTCGCTTGGCTACCCGCGGGCTGGTAAGTGGCGACTACCTTGCGTGGTAGTTGCTCAACTACCCGCAAGGCTGGTCGCTTGACTACCTGCGAGGCTGGTTGGTAGCTGCCGCCTAGAGCCTGTGCAAGGTAGTCGGGCGACTACTTGCGGGGCCACTGCCTGTCCGCAACCTCTTTGGTCCTGCGCAAGGTAGTCGCTCGACTACTCGCGGGGCCAGTTGTGCCGTGGCTCCTAAGAGCTGCGCGCCTAGCTGCAAAAAAAATGACCTGCGGCTGCGCGCTGGGTTATGGACGAAACCAGTTCTCGTCCATAACTCCTAAACTAAACACAATTATGGGTTTCTGACCGAATTTTTGGTCAGAAACCTATACCTGCGGATTTGATGGGAGTGTGCACAGGTGAACCATGGTTCTACCTGAAGGAGTGGGATTTTGGGGGTGGTGCCAGTGGGTGACCCTACCTGAATTGGCTCCACGAATCCATTTTTTTTATAATGTTCTTGGATTTCTTACGACTTAAGGTTTTATTCCTTAATTTTATTTTATTTTATTATTTCTGTATTTGTTTATTATTAATTTATATTTTATTTGTTTTTAGGCTTTAGTCATTTGGTTCTGAATAGTAGCCAGCTGACAGCTTTAGTCAGTTGGTTCTGAATAGTAGCAAGCTGACATATCCTTTCCTCTGGCTTACCAGAGACCATAGCCCTAGTAAGGTTACCCAGACTATTTAAAGGGGTATCTTTAGACTGGATTATCTGCAAAAGAAAACTAGTAGGAGATTTTCCATGTTTGGATTGGAAAGAACTGGTCAGAGAACAATTTGCTAGTTGAGTCTGTAAAAAGAAAATGCTCCAAGTTTTTGAGCAAGATTTCTTAGATTGGTTAGAGACCACCCTCACCAATGGTGTTTGACCCAGAAGAATAGAATTTACTGTGTCTATCCACAAGCTTCTGTAGAAGAGATTAATGAAATGTTACTAGGAAAATGAAAAGGGCACCTAGAACACAATTTGTGGTGTAGGATATCCATTGATGCTGACCTTCCCACTCTTGCAGGAGTCATGGAAGAAATAATTGACATTATGGAACTCAATAAGAATCCCAGAGACACACCCAGAGGACTTCATATTCAACCCAGAGAGACAAAAGATGTTGGTAAAGAACTAGTGCTAGCAGCTCCCCAAGGGAATGCTGTTTTTAAAACCAATCCCTCTCTTGAATGCTGGAACTGTGGAGAAAAGGGGCACAGAAAACCTGACTTTCCTCATCCTAGGAGGAAGATAAATAATATCAACACTGATTCCAATATTGAGGAAGAAGTTGATCACTTGAACCTATTCATCCAACAATGAAAGGAAGAACCAGATTCATGCCCTTTCAATTTCATCTCAGGAGATTTAGGTTCTAGAATGGATGTAAACCACCTCAAATGAGAATCCCAACTTCCTCAGAAGTAAGATGAATCCATGAACTTAGATCATAGCTCTGATGCCAAAAACTTGAGGGTGAAACCAGTCAGTTGCAGGAGCTAAACTTTGGTTAAAAAATGCTTTTCCACTGGTTTATATGAAAAGAAACCAGTTAAAATCCTACTTGATAATGGAGCCTTCTTCTCATACACCAGTACTGATTTCCTTGATCATCACTAACCCAATTGGAAGGAATACTTACTTCCTGTTACCAAGGCCAACTTCAGCATTTGAAATTCAGCTATGGATACCTTAGGATTCATAACTATGCCTATTGTCTTTCCCCACAGTAAAGGATCCGTAAGTCTTCAACTTGAATCTTTAGCCTTAAAAAATAGATTATGTGACTACTTGATACTTGGTAACAATGCTTTCTGTTTTTATGGGATAGACATCATCCAGAGTAAGGACCAATACTTTACTTTTGGAGTAGAATGGAAAAGGAAACTCCAGATCTTTCACATATCAACCTCCATGGAGAACAAACCTCTGGATTCTTTCAAGAATGAATATTTTTTGCAAGCCTCTCTTAATGATCAACTCACCCCTGATCAGGAAGACAACCTGATCAACTTGTGTTTTGAAAATATGGGTGCCTTTTGAACCACAGAACATCCCATAGGTAACATTAAGGGGCATGACTTGGTTCTAACTCTGACCATAGAGCCTCCATTCCCACCCATCCTGAGGAGACCTGCTTACCCAGCAAGCCTCAAGTCCCAAGTGGCATTGAAAGAACACATAACTGAGCTCATGGATTTTGGAGTCCTTAGGAAAGTAGGAAATAACAAGCAAGTAGAAATCACCACCCCAGTCATAATAGCCTGGCATAACAACAAGTCTAGGATGGTTGGATATTTCCAAATGTTTATCAACTACACTAAATCAAATTACTACCCTATCCCTAGGAGAGATAATTTGCTCCATAATCTTTCCAAGGAAAAGTAAATAACAACCATGGACATGCTGAAGGGCTTCCATCAGATACCTATTGAAGCCAACAGCTTGGAATATATGAGAATTATCTGTCACTTAGGCATCTATGAGTACATGAGGATGCCTTTTGGTATAAAGAACGCTCCTTCTCATTTCCGGAGAATGATGGACACCGTCTTTGGAGCCTTCATCAAGCAAGGATGTATGATGGTGTAAATTGACAATATTATTTTCTACTCAAATTACTGGGAAACCTACCTAGAGAAGATAGGTCTTGTGCTGAGAACCATAGCAGATGTTGGATTGAAAATGTCTATGAAGAAATGCAACTTTGGCTATGCTGAACTGGAAGCCTTAGGGCATGTAGTCTCAGGACTATCCCTAGCATTAGATCAAAACAAATTTGATGCTGTAACTAATAGGCCAATGCCCCAAAATAAAACTGAGATACTCTCATTTTTATGTTTCTGCAGTTATTACTGGCAGTTCATACCCAGCTTTGCTACCATAGCCAAGAACTTGTATGAGATATGCAACAAGACTTCTATATTTTAGATTACCCATGAAAGAGTGCATTTCTATGAAAACAAAAAGCCATGCACACCCTTTCTTTCCTAACTCAACCTGACTACTCTAAAAGTTTCCTCTTATACATAGATGCCTGTCTTGATGTACTTGGAGCCTCTCTTCATAAATCAAAAGTGGCAAATGATGTCCCTGTATAAAAACCTATCCTATTCATATCTAGACAGATTAAATATACAGATAAGATGTATGGAGCCAGCCAGATGGAATGTCTAGCTTTGGTCTGTTCTTGGAGATACTTCACTATTACCTGGAAGGAAGCACCTTTGAATTAATAACTGACTGCATGGCAGTAAGGACCCTCATGAATATGAAAAAACCTAACTGCCACATTCTAAGATGGCAGATAGACATCCAGCAGTATAGAGGACAGATGAAAATCATGCACAAACCTGGAACTAAACATCAGAATGCAGATGGACATAGTAGATGGGCTCTCCCTAATCACCCTAGTAACCCTGCATACAATCAAGATGAGAATGACATCTTTCCAATCTTAGGGATCCATTTTTGAAACCTAGATTTAGCTTTCTTTGATTCTGTCTGAGAGAGCTATGACCCTGAGCATTTCAAGTTGCTAGAAATTATGAAAATTGAAAATGCTTCTAATGAGATAATACAGAGTCTAGAAAAGGAACTCTCCACTCCTTATAAAGAAGGGAGTTTTTCAAGCTTGGATATTCTGCTATAATTCCCAAATCAACACTCTAGTGTGATAGTATTCAAGTCAGAAACCCAAATTAAAACTATACTGCACAAATTTCATGATAACTGAACTTCTCATTAGATGGTAATATTGAAAATTTCAAGCATACAGCCTGGTGGATTGACTGGAGAGAGAAAACAATCAACTATTTCAAGTCCTGTGACACCTGTCAGAAGGCTAACAAACAAACAGGAAAGAGATTTTTTCTTCTCCAGAAGATATCAGAACCCACCAATAGATGGGAAATAATAAACATGGATTTTTCCACTGGTATACCGCCGGGAGGACCATACTCCTATAACTCTGTGGTAGTGATTGTAGAAAGATTCTCCAAGAAAGCCAACTTCATCACCAATCACAAAGATGAAACAGCTATGGAGTTAGCTCTGCTCTCCTGGAACAGATTCATGGCTGATGTTGGTATTCCCAAAATAATTATCAGCAATAGAGATCCAAAGTTTACTTCTGAATTCTGGAGGAACCTCCACAACATGTTGAGAACAAAATTAGCTTTTTCCATGGCTTATAATCTCCAAACTGATGGTCTAGCTGAAAACATGATCCAGAATCTGAAAGAAATGCTAATAAGGTTTTGATCTTTTTTTTAGAGTTTAAAAACCATGATGTATACACTCATGACTGGGTAAGCCTCCTGCCAGCCCTAGAAATAGCCTAAAACAGTAGTATGCACTCCACTACTCAAGAAGTTCATTATATTCTAGAAAGAGGATGGGTTCCTAGGATGCCAAAAGAAAGAATAAACCAAAACCTTGCTAAAATTCAACCAACAGCCCTGGACTTCAAGAAAATGCACAAAAAAGCTAATCATCATGCCCAAGAATGTGTTCAGAGGGCTGTTGAGTATAATAAAACTAGGTGGGACAAGAGCCAAAAGGAACCTGACTTTAAAATAGGAGACCAGGTCTTACTGTCCATGGTTAACTTCAACAAACTAGGAGGTAACAAGAAACTTAAACCAGCCTTTGTGGGCCCCTTTTCCGTAAAAATGCTCCACCAAAAGAATGCAGTTGAATTTATCCTTAGTGAAACATTTTCCAAGAAAAATCCATTTTTTCCAGTTATTCTGATTAAGCACTATAACCTAGGGAAACTGAAGACCCACCTTCCCAGAATATACCCTTAGAAGCCCCACCAGAAGGGAGAAAGAGCAAAGTAATCAAAATCCTTAAGGAAAAGAAGGAAAGAGTCAATGGAAAGGATGTCAGGATTTAACTTGTAAGATACAGAGGAGAATCAGCAGACAAGGATGAGTGGTTACCAGAAAGTAAAATACCCAATGGCCCTATCCTTCTGAGTAATTTCAGAAAGGCAAAGAGGAGGATTGAATCTCCACCCCAAGATTTTTTTTACCTGTTGGTGACCCTGATGAAAGTTTTTTTTTGGTACACCAATCTTGGAAGGGGGGAATTTCAGCTGGCTAATATGCAGAAGCAACTGACTAAGTCACCACCAAATAAAATACAAATACACTAAAGGAAATTAAGAAAATATTAACATAACACAAAATAGGAGATGAAAACCTTAAACTAGTAAGGAAACCAGAAAAATTATGAAAGAAATGGATTACTGGTGCCAATTTGGGTAGGGCCACCCACTGGCACCACCCCCAAAATCCTACTCCTTCAAGTAGAACCATGATTACCCAGGATTCCTCCTCATCACATCCACAGGTATGGGTTTCTGAACAAAAATTTGGTCAGAAACCCATAGTTATATATAGTTTTGAATTTATGAAAAAAAAAACAATTTTTTTCCATGAACCTGCGCGCAGCTGCAGACCTTTTGCAACCAGGCGCTGTAGTGAACAAATATGGACAACTTGGGCCAGTGCCAAAAATTTTAGAATTTTTTTATGATTTTTTAAATATCTTTCATCATCAATTAAATCAAAAAAAAAATCTGTAATTTTTCCTTATTTAGTTTCCAGTTCCCAGCCTTCAATTCTCCTAGTTTCCTAGGAAGGGCCTCTGTGGGTTTTCAAACCCCGGGTATTGTGTTCAAATCCCCCCCTGTATGCTCAACTTTGGCCATTTTTTTGGGCCGGATGCCCACAACAATCACAAGATTGGCTTTGGCTTGGCTTTGCACCTGGCGCCAAAGACAGCCATTGGCCCTGCCCTACTCTCTTGGGAAAATCATCCAACCTCATGACCAGCACCCACCGCTGGCTTCCCAATCCTCCATTCAAGATTGGTTGTGGGAACAACCAATCTCACCACCCATCTCTCCCCCATTGGTCAGCCGACCAACCAATCAACCATTTTCATGTCCATTATATCCTGATCAATGGGATCAAGGGGGCGGCAACCACAGCAAACAATCCTACCTCACCAACAACCAAAAGCGCCCAACTGTCACTCAATCCATCTCCCATGTTCAACAACCGCAAGCAATGCTTGCAGCCATCAGAGTTTTTGCATGGATCATTAACACCCAATCAATCCACCTCCTTGGCCAATGGACAACATCACTGGCTCCAACCAGCATTGCCCGGAATACTCAATGGATCACCCACTCAATTCCATAATGCACAAGACTTATCTGGCTGGCCAACAAAAACCACCAACCGCCCTCTCAAACTCTTGCGCTTGCCAACTCACCAGCGCCAAACCTCAATTGCGGTCCATCTCCCTCAATCATCCCCTATTTGCATTAGTGTTGCAAGCTTTTGTAGCAATTGCTTGTTGACAGTTGTTAATGCTTGAGGCGGTCAATCACCCATCCACCCAACTAACACCAACAACACCATTTTCATTGTTGATTTCTGTCATCCTTTCAATGCTCTCAAGGCTTCCACATCACTTTTCAGCAACCACCGCTCCCACATTGCTGACCATCTGGCACTTCTGTTGCAGATGTTCATCCGCTGCAGCTGTCATCCACAATGAGGACTGGGTTTCTTGTTCTTCTTCTTTTCTTTTTTTCTTTGTTTCACATTTCAGGCCCTTCCTGTTGCCAATTTTGTTATTCCTCACCATTGTTTTCCTTTATCAGTCCTATCATCCTTCATTATAAAAAAAATATATATATTCAATTGTTGTCTTTTCGGCTCTATCTGTGTCATCACTTGTAAATAGTCTACAGGGACCCATGGCCAATAAAAGGAGGGGCTCTCCCCTACCTTTTCTAATCATCCATTGGAGTGTGTGCGTATGTCCCCCCCCGGTATCATAGTAATCCATCATCATTATCCTGGGTATATCCTTGATTTCCCCCTGATCCATTCATCCTTAAGTCTTTGCCACTCTGTGGCCTGATCCTTATCACCAACCGTAGTCTTTCTGGTTGAAGAGAATTCTTTTTGTTGGAATTCTTGAGTGTGTTACACCACTCTTTGATCCCTTTCTCTGACCATACTGTTCTTGATCCTTCCTTGATCATCTTTCTGGAGCCAATCATGTTTGATTGAAGAGGTTTCATTAAGCTTAAAAACTGGAGTTTTATTCCTCCTTTTATTTCAAAGTTGCATTCTGCCAGCCTACTCTTGAGTTCCTTGAGAAGTGTTGAGGTTATCCCTGTTCAAATCAGTTACTGTTTGCTTTTAGAGCTTCTCAAAACAGTGCGCTTTGTCTTGTACAGCCACCCTCAGTTATCTGGCTTCTTTCAAGCGCTTGATTGCAGATAGTTGGGCAGGTTCATTGAGAACCTGGAGGTTGGTTGGGGTTTGAATTTATCATCCCCAATCTTCTGCTGAAGGCCAGAGTTATTAGCTTGTGGGCATTGTTTACATAAAACAGCTTTTTTCTTTTGAACTTTAAACAAACTTTGACTTTTTTTGTTCAAATATCTCCCACATAACCTTGCCTCAGATAGTGCTGTTCCATTGCTAACAACTATTGAACAACATCATCCTTTACTACTTTATTTCTCACTTAAAAAGTTCTGGACCTTGATCTTGGTTACACTGAAATATCTTTGTAACACTCAGGAGGGAAGCCTAAACAGCACCTTTCCCCTCCACAGAACTGCCATGTCCTAGCACTGTTTTAAGTCTTACATTTGGTCCCCCAGGCCAGGATTGACCCAGCAAACTTGGGATTTACAGTACCAAACTTGAAGAATCAACTCCAAAATCCAATCCTTTATCCTTTTTTTTCTTTTTTTTTTCTTTTTTTTTATTATCATACAGATCTGATTTGTGGAGGCAAATTTTTCCAGAAGTAAGTCCTCCCAATTCTGCACCATCTGGGCAAGATCCTTGTTTTTTTTTTTGTGAAACTCTACTCTTGAAAAACCTGTGAGCCACATTAGAATGCTTCTCTTTGGATCTCTTGGGAACTCTGCTCTTCAAAATGGAATCTACTGGTACCTCCTCCTCCTCTGTTTGGGTCAAGATGGTCAAGATCAAGCCTCAAAACTGTTGAATAAATTACTGTCTCCCATCTCTTTCTTTTTCCTTTTCTTTGTCTTCCTGTTCTTTTCTTTACTACCTGTCTCATTTTCTTCCTGTCACCTTTCTTTTCCTCTTAAATGTCACATCCGTGCCTTTCTATTTACATCAGTCACATCCGCGCGACCTCAATCAATGTCACAAATCACTTCCTCTTTCATACAAATGTTTACCCATCTTGTCTTACTTCTCCTCTCAGAACCAGATAGGGATAATGATCAAATCATCGTCCGCATACTCAAAACCACTACTAGTGACTCCACTTCACTCGACTCATCCTTTCTTTCTTCTTTTATTTTCTCTTTCTCCGTCTTTCTGTTTCTCATTTCTTCTTACAACAACCAACTCAAATCAACCCAAAAATAACCTCTCAAGCTCATTGTTCAACAAGACCTGACTCGTAAGATCTGAACTCATCGCAATCTCTTTTCTCCTCTCAGAAATCTGACCTTTATCAAAAACCACTTCCCAAAGTTCATCATCACCATCTCCCCAAAACTCAACCTAAAGTCTTTCAATCTTGTTGAACGTCTCAAGTCATTCTATAGCGGATGTTGGTTTTCTTCTTTTTTTTTTATATTCTCTTTTTCTTTTCTTTCAAATCTCTTTTCCTTATTTTTCTGACGTCTCTTTAACTAATGTCTTTTATCTTAGCCCTCTATGTTCTTGAATTCTTAAATCTTTCTCAGCAATTCAACATGGTTAAAATCCAAACTCGATCCGAAAAACCTAATCAAAGCCATGGAGGGATCCAGCAACAACGGCTTTTTCCAGATTATTCTCAAGGCAGCTCTCGAAGCGGTACCGATTCTTTCAGACAACAATTACTCCATCTGGAAGGACAAAATGTCCATGTTACTCAAACTCAAAGGAATAAAGGAAGCCCTAGAGGATGACTCAAAAAATCTTAGCACAGGGGACGACATGGAAACAAGAGTCATTCTTCTCTCTCAAATCGACTCAATTACTCACAACAACGTGGTTAATCCATCAAATATCTCTTCTGCTTGATTGCTCTGGCAAACCATCAAGGAACAATTTGCATCCTTGCAAACCGCCAACAGAGCCCAAGTGTTCAATGAATTTCTCTACCAAAAATTCAAACCTGACGCAATCAATCTCTTTATCACTGAAACTAAAATCTCCGTTAAGAAGATGGTCGACGTAGGAATTGATCTACCTGACAACATTCTTTTGTATCTCATTTTATTCAAATTTCCCCCGTCACTTCATTCCCTTCAACAACAAATTATGCACTTGGATAAGACTGTTACTCTAGATATTGCTCTCAACCATCTCACACAACTGGAAAATGAAGTTAAAGTCAAATCCAAAGAAACTAAGCTTAGCAACTCTGCTCTTGTTTCATCTCGACCGCCCAAGAAACCTGTTCCCGCTGACTTTTGATGTAGAAAGGGATACCATAATCCTCAATCTCCAGATCATCCCAAAAGTAAATGTTGGCACCTCCACAAGAATCTTGCTCCCGACTGGTGGAAGGAATCTCAAGCCTGATGGAGAGCGCAAATCAACTCTCAATCTAAGGCCAAGGAGGTTGCTCACTACGTGTCTCTTCTCACCATGTGGATTGAAGAGATTAATCCTTTAAATCATATTATCCTTGACTCTGGGGCCTCATGCCATATGTTCAACTCCCGAGAATACTTTACGCATCTTGAAGAAGTCACTGGTGATGAATTCATCAACACTGGGAAGAAGGACGCAAAACTCCCCATTAAGGGGAGCGGCACAGTCAAACTAACTTGGAACAACTCATCTGTCTCTCTCAGTAATTGTTTCTTTGTTCCCGATCTTGTGGTCAATTTGATCAGTCCCGGCAAACTTATCTCCACTAAGAAGTGTACTCTCTCTTCTTTCAATAATCAATTCTCTCTGTTCGCTGACTCTCAACTGGCCTTCACTGGATTCATCAAGGAGAATATTTTTGTCCTCAACCCACCTTCTCGAATCGGGAACAACTATAAGTTGTGTCACTTATCACTTAATGATTCAAACTCCAATTCCATCTTATTCCTACATCAATCTTTTGGACATGCAAGTCCGTACCGTCTCAAAAATTTACTACCTTCTCTTTCCTTCAAAGCTCTATCTGACTTTCAATGCAAAGACTGTGTCTTCTCTAAAATTTCCAAATCTCCATTCAAAGCTACATCAAGTCCAACAACCAGGCCTTTCAAACAACTGCACATAGATTTAATTGGACCTATTAATTCTTCATCCCGCAATGACATGAACTACATCATGACCGTCATAAACAATTTTTCAGGTTACATATCAGCGATTCCTCTCATGCACAAATCCAACGCCTGCCTTCAACAAAAACTCATTCTTAATCACGAAAAGCAAAAACAAAATCAATTCCCTGCTACCATCTGTACAGATGGTGGTGGAGAATTTTCTTCATCGGAAATTAAAGATTTCTTTAAAATCAATTCCATCCAGCATTCAATTTCAGAAACCTATCATCATGAACTTAATGGCAAGGTTGAAAGAGCCAATCAAACTCTCACCAAAGCAATCAGGGCAATTCTTTGAAGCTCCAATTTACCTCTCAATCTTTGGGCGGAAGTAGCCAAGGCCGCTTCTCTTTCTTTAAACCAAATTCCTAAGTCTCCAAATCTCCCTTCTCCCTATCAACTGTTTACCGGAAAATCTCTCCCCATTTCCTTCTTCCACCCAATTGGATCAAAGGTAGCCTACCTTGACAACAAGATTAATTGCGGTGAAAAATTCAAAGACTGAGGGCTTCCTGGTACCCTTGTGGGCTATAACCCTAACTTTGTGTCCTTTTGTATTTTGAAACCTGACAATTTGATTATTTCCTCTAAACACGTAAAATTTCTCAAAAATTCCAATTCATTTCAGACTCCCGTGGCTTCTAGTCCTCACTCGGATCAGCTTTGAATTGATCTTGATGACGATCTCTTACTCTCTTCTCTTGATCTTTCTTCTCAAAATCAACCGGCTGATTCTGAATCCTCTGATTCTCCAACTAGCAAACAAGTATCTATCTCTTGTTCTTCAAACGACTCACCTAACAATTTGGAATCCGACTCAGAGTCCGATCCTTCTACTGAACTTGAAGATCAACTTATCCCTGGTTACTCTCTTTGCGATTGATCAAGCTTAAATCCTCCTGAACAATACAGATACCACCACTATTTCGTACCTTGATCTTTTGAACAAGCCAAACAATGTTCTGATTACCTAAAGTGGGAATCCTCCATGGATGCCGAATTAAATGGAATTGAAGCTCTCGATTTATGGGAGGATTATGATGGTCCTGAGCCTGAAAATCCTCTCAATACTACGTGGGTGTATTGACTCAAGGACAACTGCCACGGCGACCCTCTTGTTTACAAAAGTCAACTCTGCGTGCAAGGTTTCAATCAAATCTATGGCTTGGACTATCAAGACACTTTCTCCCCAACGGGAAAAGTGGCCTCTCTTTGAATTGCTCTTCTTTTGGGACTGTTTCACTCACTTCCAATCTCACAATTTGATGTGAAGAGTGCGTTTTTGCACACCCCTCTCTCAGACAAGGTTGTCATTAAAAGACCTAAAGGCTCTAATCAAAAATCCAAGTTTCTTATTCTGCAAAAATCACTCTACGGTCTCAAGCAAGCCCCCGCAAACTGGTTCCAAACCCTTACCTTGTGGATCCAAGAACAGGGCTTTCACGAATCCATTTCTGACCCTTGTTTGTACATTCATACTGCTTCCAATTCCGTGCTGTTCTTCCATGTCAACAATTTCATCCTAGTTGGTCTCGGAGATGAGTTTCAACAAAAATTCCTAAAACGTTTTCCAAACTCAAGCCATCACAAACCCAATACTATTCTAGGCATAAAATACAAACGTATTGGAAATAAGATCCTCTTATCTCAACCCAAACACATCAAAAATGGATTAGAAGAATTAAAAATGACTGAGTGCAAACCATCATCAATTCCTCTTACTGCTAACGTCAATCTTTCTTTGGCCACTGACGATGAACATGAAGAATTCAAATCCTTAAACATCAATTATTGTTCTGCAGTCTTTCCAATAAACTATATAGCTTGTCTGAAACGCCCAAATCTAAGCTTTGCGGTTTCTAGTCTCACAAGATTCTGCAAAAAGCCGGGAATTCGCCATTGGAGGGAGGTTAAGCAATGTTGGAAGTACCTGAAAGCAACTAAAGATCTCAAACTCACCTTGCAAATAAATCATACCCACACTCAAATACAATGTTTCAGTGACGCGACTTGGAGAAATGATTTAGATACAAGGCGCTCGCAATCTGGTCACCTATCTCTACTTTTCAATTCTCTTATTTCTTGGAGCAGCTATCACCAGCGCAATGTCACTCAATCCACAACCGAAGCAGAACTGAATCCCTTGGTTGAATCTTTTCTCAAAGCTATCTGGATGAGGGGCTTAGTCTCCGAACTCTGGAAGACCAAAATTTCTCCTAGTCGTCACTTCATCAATAACAAAGGACTTGACGACAAGCTGAAAAAGTTTGGTTGCAATTCCAAAACTCGCCACATCAATATAAAAACAAAAGCGCTCCGAGAAGAACTCAAGCTAGGCAATCTGATGGTCAAGCTAATTCCTGCTAATGATATGAAGGCCGATGGACTCACCAAGGCCCTTCCTCTTTGTTCACTCTTCTTGCTTCTTCAACTTATAAACCCATCCCTCTCTACACCGACTTCAGTCTTACAAGTCACCGGGGGTGTTGAATAAATTACTGTCTCCCATCTCTTTCTTTTTCCTTTTCTTTGTCTTCCTGTTCTTTTCTTTACTACCTGTCTCATTTTCTTCCTGTCACCTTTCTTTTCCTCTTAAATGTCACATCCGTGCCTTTCTATTTACATCAGTCACATCCGCGCGACCTCAATCAATGTCACAAATCACTTCCTCTTTCATACAAATGTTTACCCATCTTGTCTTACTTCTCCTCTCAGAACCAGATAGGGATAATGATCAAATCATCGTCCGCATACTCAAAACCACTACTAGTGACTCCACTTCACTCGACTCATCCTTTCTTTCTTCTTTTATTTTCTCTTTCTCCGTCTTTCTGTTTCTCATTTCTTCTTACAACAACCAACTCAAATCAACCCAAAAATAACCTCTCAAGCTCATTGTTCAACAAGACCTGACTCGTAAGATCTGAACTCATCGCAATCTCTTTTCTCCTCTCAGAAATCTGACCTTTATCAAAAACCACTTCCCAAAGTTCATCATCACCATCTCCCCAAAACTCAACCTAAAGTCTTTCAATCTTGTTGAACGTCTCAAGTCATTCTATAGCGGATGTTGGTTTTCTTCTTTTTTTTTTATATTCTCTTTTTCTTTTCTTTCAAATCTCTTTTCCTTATTTTTCTGACGTCTCTTTAACTAATGTCTTTTATCTTAGCCCTCTAGGTTCTTGAATTCTTAAATCTTTCTCAGCAATTCAAAAAAAACAAGAACTTAGGCTTTAATGGAACAAATGTTGAAGGATTCTTGGACTCCTATGAGATGGCTGCTGAAGTGGATGGTGCAATTGAACATGATATTTCTTATCAGTTACAATTTTTTATCTCCTCTGATGAAGTTATGGAAGTGATTTAATTTTTTGATGGATTAAAAACTCATAACTGGAAACTCTTGAAGGAGGCTATGTTGGCTTATTGGGGAAAGGTAGATGTGGCTAGGTTTACCTTACAGGACTTGGGTGCTCTGATTTCTCAATGGATCTCCAATGGTGGTTTCTCTTCAGCCTCTAATTATCAGTCTTTTAGAAAATTTTGGGATCCTATTCAGTCTTACCTCCTTAGAAACAATCACATTGACACGGTGGACACCATTTGATTTTGATTTTTCCAGTCTTTTTCTCCAGGAGTGCAGGAAATGATTAGAGATGGATTAGTTAAATCTGGATCTATGATTACTACTAGAGATAACTGGTTCAAGCTCCCTGCTTTTCTGGTCCTAAGAAGTGCAGTTGATAAAGTGATGAAAGGTCAAGCAACTCTTACTTTTGAACAAACTAGAGTCACTGAAGCAGTACATGCTCCTTCCTTTGAAGAGTCCAACAAAATAACAAACAAGATGGAAGAAAATCATAGACCTAAACCAAATCCCAAGGCCAATAAGGAAAATTATAACATATTTCAGCTTGCTACTATTGCAGAGCAAGCTGCAAAAGTAACAGAAATAACTTAAAAATAATAATAATAAATTAACCTAATAAGGATTAGGAAAACCATAAAAATTATTTCATAAATTGATCTCCCACCCAAAATTAGGTAGGGTCACTCAGTGACCCCACCCTTGAAATCCAACTCCTTATATTTTTAAATAATTAAGGAAAGAAAGACCAAAATACCATAGCACCACTATTGAACTTTTTGGAAAATTAAATATTTCACATGAATTGTCACGTATAGGTTTCACGCCTTACATTCAGTCAGAATTGAGGTGTTGTTTATATTTAAGGAGTTACAGGCGGAAATGTGTTCTGTCACAATTCCCGCACCCAGCCGCAGCAACCAATGCACCCGCGCGCGGCTGAGCTACAGCTCTGTCACTCTTTCAAAGTTGTGTACGCAGCCCAAGGCCTCTGAAAAGTATGCAGCTGTGGGAATACGGGTTGACAAAGTGACAAGGGGCCTGAGAAACTTAAGTACCGCGTAAACATGCTACAACCCACAGGGGAAAATTCTACATATGTAATAAATGTTCCAGTGGATAGTAGATAGTCTAAAAGTACATAAAATTGTATAAAAATACTTAAATAAACTTTATACCTATTTTTTATTAAATACAATTCAAAGTACCAAAAATGTCAAAAAGAAGACAATGACTACTTCTAAAAATATGTTGAAATACTTTAATATACCATTAAAAAAATTTCTAGACATCAACATTTTTGTGAAATACTAAGAAAACTGATGATGTAAAAATATTACATGAATACCCATGACTTCCTTTTTTTAAGTAATTATTTTAGTAAATCAACTGAATTTCAAAAATAAGGAGTAAAATCAATATCATGACTTTACTCCAATTATTTAATACATAATGAGAACTCACCTGGCATCAAAATATCCGTAGGAATTTCTATTAAAATAATTATTAACTTAATGGGAACATTTACTAAGGATAATTAATTAAATAAGAAATAAAAAGGACAAATTAGTTTTATTCACAGGTCCAAACATCAATTATAAAGTAGAGTAATTCCCATACCCTGTGGAATTAGATGCTACCCGTGTTAAAGCACCAAGAAAACGTGACAGGATACCACTGGTTACCCTGCTAGCCTCAGTGTCCATATCTTTGAGCGCCTGTACCCCTCAGAAGGACAATATTGGGACTCCAAAAGCTATAAATAAAGAGCTCTTTAGAGGATGTTGATACCCAGAGATCCAGTTATATTTATATCCAGACACCACTCCAAGTTAATCAAATACTTATAAGAGATAATTAAGTGATTTATGGCTTAGTCTGATTAATAATATCCATCCTCAACCCTCTTTTTATCAATTTGTACTGCTGAACAACCTTTAAACCCCAGTATACATGTTTAACCCATCAGTGCACGTCCCAAACAGATACCCTAAGGATTTAATAATATACCATTGAGTCTTATTATCCTTTCTCTTTTGTGGCAGCTTGGTTACAAAGCCCTGCCACTCCACTATGTATTTTATATACATATTATCTTTGGGCAAAATACCCTTTAAACTAAACGGCCCAAAGTAACCAGGACTATGTGTTTTCATACTGAATTCCCTGAAGAGAGGTGTTAAAGATCCCCAATATAATTTTGGCCCCTCTATAAAAATATTTTTATCTATATTGATTTATAACAATAACTCATAACTAAACCAATTAAGCTTGCAATAAGCTTTATCCAAATATTTGAAGGATTTTTGCTGCATTTATTAAATAATATATTTATTATTTATTCTATCACCTCTGTTAGCTAAAGGATAGAAAGGGTCTTGGCATCCAGGATGCTGAAACCATAGATGAGATCACTGAATTACTTCAGGCTTTTGAAATAAAAATAGATCAGAAAATTTCTTCTTTAGCTACTCCTAAACCTTCTAACTCTGTTCCTAAACCCACTCTAGTCTGCTATTACTTTCATAGGGAAGGCCATGGTACTGGGAGATGTCCTGAACTCCAGAAGGAAAAGGAGTGAAAATTGGTGGAGCAGAAGGGAAACAATTTATTTCTTCCTAATGGTGCTTTGATCCCTTTTGATTCATCTTGTCCAATCCGTCATGTGGTGGCCTTTTATCAACCACCAACTCCCAATAATGCATCTTTGGTCTCCTCATATTTTTGATAATCCTGTGGCACTCTACAACCTTGGTATCCTCCAGCTTCTCTGGCACTTATCAGTCTGATCCAGCTAGAAAATGCCATGAGGAACCCAAGCCTCACAAGTCTCCTCCAGTTCCATCTTCAATCCTTTCAAAACCCGTCAAACGTTGATCCTCACCTGAGCCCCCTTCCTCTGATGTGGAATACATGGAAGTGGAAAAGGAAACACTTATGGAAAGTGTCAGCTTGCTAATATTGCAGAGCAAGCTGCAAAAGTCACAAAAATAACATAAAAATAATAATAATACAATTAACCCAAGAAGGAGTAGGAAAACCATAAATATTATTACAGAAATGGATTTTGCATCCAAAAATAGGTAAGGTCACTCACTGACCCCACCCTTGAAATCCAACTCCTTATATTTTTAAATAATTAAGGAAAGAAAAAACAAAATACCACGGCACCACCATTGAGCTTTTTGGCCAATTAAATATTTCACACGTATTGCCATGTATACGTTTCAAACCTTAAATTCAGTCAGAATTGAGGTGTTGTTTATATTTTAGGAGTTATGGATGGAAATGTGTTTTTTCACAATTCCCGCATGCAGCCGCAGCAGCCAATGCACCCACGCGCGGCTGAGATACAGCCCTGTCACTCCTTCAAGATAATTGTGTACGCAGCCCCGGGCCTCTGAAAAGTACTCAGCTGCGGAACTACGGGTTGACAAAGTGACAGGCGGCCTGAGAAACTTAGGTACTGCGTGAACATGCTACAACCCACACGGGAACATTATAAATATCTAATAAATGTTCCAGTGGATAGTAGATAGTCTAAAAGTACATAAAATTATATAAAAATACTTAAATAACCCTTATACGTATTTTTTATTAAATATAATTCAAAGTACCAAGAATGTCGAAAATAAGACAATGACAACTTCTAAAAATATATTAAAATACTTCAATATAATTTTATGAGAATTTCTAGAGATCAATATCTTTGTGAAATACTAAGAGAACTAATGATGTAAAAATATTACATGAATCCCCATGAATTATAGTTTTAAGTAATTATTTTAGTAAATCAACTGAAACTTGAAAATAAGGATTAAAATCAATATCATGACTTTACTCCAGTTATTTAATACACAATGAGAACTCAACTGACATCAGGATGTCTTTAGAAATTTTTATTAAAATAATTATGAACTTTCTGGGAACATTTACTAAGGATAATTAATTAAATAATACATAAATAGGACAGATTGGTGTTATTCACACATCCTAATATCAATTATAAAGTCAAATAATTCCCATACCCTGAGGAATTAGATGCTACCCGTGCTACAGCACCATGAACACGTGACAGGCTACCACTAGTTACCCTGCTAGCCTTAGTGTCTGTCCCTTTGAGCCCCTGTACCCCTCAAAAGGATAATATTGGGACTCCAAAAGCTATAAATAAAGAGCTCTTTTTGAGGATATTGATGGGCAGAGAACCAGTTATATTCATATCCAGACACCATGAAAAGGTAATCAAGTACTTATAAGAGATAATTAAGTGATTTATGGCTTAGTCTGATCAATAATATCCATCCTCAACCCTCTTTTTATCAATTGAAACTGCTGAACAACCTTTAAACCCCAGTATACATGTTTAACCCATCAGTGTACGTCCCAAACAGATACCCTAAGGATTTAATAATATACCATTGAGTCTTATTATCCTTTCTCTTTTGTGGCAGCTTGGTACAAGGCCCTGCCACTCCACAGTGTATTTTATATACATATTATCTTTGGGTAAAATATCCTTTAAACTAAAGAGCCCAAAGTAACCAGGACTACGTGTTTTCATACTGAAATCCCTGAAGAGAGGTGTTAAAGATCCCCAATATAATTGTTTCCCCTCTATAAAAATATTTAATAATCAATTTATTCAAATTGATTTATAACAACAAACCATAACCAAACCAATTAACCTTGCAATAAGCTTAATCCAAATATTTTATGGATTTTTGCTGCATTTATTAAATAATATATTTATTATTTATTCTATCACCTCTGGTAGCTAAAGGATAGCAAGGGTCTTGGCATCCAGGAGGCTGACAGAAAGGTTCCAGGACCACTCTGATCCTCCTCCTGTTCAATCTGTTCAAACTCCTCAACCTTTGGATCCTGATACAGTACCTGCTCAACCTGATCATCCTCCCTCTACCCAGCCCAAAGTTTGATTTGAGACTGGCATTTCCAAGGATCACCCCAATGCTGTGGAAGGATTATTAAGGAAAATCTCCAATCTAAAAATTCCTGATCTGTCTGTGGCTGAACTACTGTCAATCTCTCCATCTGTGGCTGAAGGGATGAAGAAATGGGTTTCTTGTTGACATGTGGAGATTGGTCTGGACAAATTAAAAGTTTCTTCTGGTACTTTGATGGAGGACTCTGGTGGAACAGATCCCTCTTCAGATGCCAAATTGTATTCCTGTACTCTTGGTTTCCTCTCCTGCTATCTTGGTGACTCTGCTAAAACCATTTCTCTTCTGGTGGATTCTGGTTCCCAGCGCAATTTAATTTTGGATGCCATGGCCTGCAAACTCAAACTCAGCCCAAGGGTCAGCTTTAAATCTGCTGTATATGGTATAGGGAATCAGTCATGCAAATTATTTAGTATTGCTGAGGGTGTCCCGGTTCCAATTGGGCAAAATGTTGTTGGCACCTGTCATTTCTGGATTACTTTTTTGGATGGACCTATGATCTTGGGAAGGCCTTTCTTAATGGATTTTGTTGCAACCTTAATGTTTTCTGATCAAGTTGGGGAGATAATTCTTCTCCCTGAAGCTGATTGCAGGAAGATTGAAGTTCCCCTTTGCTCCTTGGATTCTGGTTTTTGGGAACAAGATTTTCCTGGCCATTCTCCTAAATTGGTTCTGAAAGGGAAACAGAAGGACACCTGTTCTTCTTCTCATTTGCATTTTTTATGGGATTAGTTGGTCCTACTAAGCGTTGTAGTTCTTCCCAGCCTCAGACTCCAACTCAAGGATAAACTTCTGTCTCAGAGACATATTTTTCTTTTTCTTCATCATTTCCTTCTCATATAAATAAGATTAAACATCAAAAACATGAAAAATCCAAAAATCCTACAAATATTTCTTCTCTCTCTGGATCTGTTGTCTCTTTTTCCCTTGTTATTGTCAGCCTGATCATTCTTCTACTCTTCCGGTTTTTAATCTCCGCAATGAGTCTAAACTAGATCCTGATGTTGATTCTCTTCTTGGTGGTTTTGGTATGAAGGAGTATGGCCTTAGGTGGAGGCAATTTGGGGTAGAAGTCCTCCCAATTGTGCACCATCAGGGGCTCCTCCTACTTTCATTTTAAAAAAACTACCCTTTGCCACACCTGTAAGCAATGTGTCATCTTTTGGATCCTCTTTTATGGAAAAGGCACCTTTCAAGGATGTTGCGGAAGATTGAACTTGGTCTCAGCTTTGGAGTCAGGTCTCACTGGTCAATGCATGGAGGAAGCAAGGATTTCTCTCTTTTTCCACTAAGTATAAGCCATTAGCCAAAAAGGTTCAACCATTCAACCAACCAATTCCTCTCAACCTCAATCCTCCTCTATCTTGTGATCCTTACTTTGTTTTATGTTGATCTCTCACTGGTCCCTTTGTTCCTCATGGTTATGTTACTGAAGAACGTCTGAAGGTGGTCAACTTTAGTCCAGATGAATGGCTTCTTCCTGATGAGTTAAATTTGATCAAAAATGTTTTAGCTCTTAGGGAAAACTCTATTGCTTTTTGTGAAGAAGAGAGGGGTCTCTTGAAAGAATTGTATGGCCTACCTTATATCATTCCAGTAGTAGAACATGATCCCTGGCAAAAGAAAAAGATCCCTATCCCTGCTGCTAAGGTTGATGAATTCATCAAGTTGGTCCACAAACAAGTGCGTACTGGTTTATACAAGCAGTCAACTTCCAGCTATTCCAGTCCTGTCTTCTGTGTTCTGAAAACTAATGGTAAAATTAGAATAGTTCATGATCTCCAGGCTCTAAATCAAGTTACTATTAAAGACTCTGGTATTCCCCCTGCTACTGAAGAATTTGTCAAATCTTTTTCTGGGAGAGCTTGCAAAGGTCTAGGTGATATTATGGGTGGCTATGACAAATGATCCTTACATCCAATTTCTTGTCCTCTCACTACTTTCAATAATCTTCTTGGTTGATTCAAACTTACTCATTTGCCCCAAGGAGCCATCATTTGGGTGCAGTTTATCAGGCTCAGATGGTTTGGATCCTCCAGGATGAAATCCCTGATCATGCTGGTATCTTTATTGACAATGGCGTAATTAAAGGTCCAGTTTCTGACTATAAAAATGAGCTGTTACCTTGGCACTCAGGAATCTGTCAATTTATCTGGGAATATGCAACCACTGTGGAAAGGATCTTATTTCAAATCAAGGATTCTGGTCTCACTTTCTCTGGATCCAAATTTGCTGCCTGTTTCTCTGCTCTAGAAATTGTTTGTCATGTGTTCTGCAAGGAAGGAAGAAGAATGGCTCCATCCAAAAACAACAAAATCCTCTCTTGGCCCACTCCAATCAATCCCACTGAAGTCAGAGGATTCTTAGGTGTTTTCATTTATGTTTGGATCTTCATCCCTTCTCTATCTGAAATCTGTATTCCCTTGTTTTGATCAACCAGGAAGGCTGCTGAATGGCTTTGGACCCAAACTTGTGAACAATCATTTCAGAATCTCAAAACAATTGTTGGGAAAGACATTGTCTTGATTAAGATCACTTATGGACCTGGAGCTGGCAAGATCAAGCTGGCTGTCAATTTGAGTTATCAATCTGTTGGGGCTGTCCTTACCCAGGAAGACAAAAATGGTTTGGACCGTCCTGCTCTGTACAAATCTCTCCTCTTTTCAAATGTGGAATCTAGGTACTCCCAGCTAAAACTTGAACTTTGTGGTGTGGCCCAAATGTTGAAGAAGCTCCAAACTATTCTCTGGGCTAAACACTTTGAGTTACAAGTCAACGCAAAATCCATCATCAAAATGATCAATGCCCCCAGCCTTCTGAGCGCTCCAATGACTTTTTGGGTGGCTTTTATCCAGTTGTTTTCTTTTTATATTGTTCACAGGCCTGAGAATTCTTTCACCATGCCTGATGGGTTATCTCGACGTCCTATTGAATATGAAGAATTGGATGTTGGAGTGGATTTTGACAAGGAGGAACCTTTTATTCAACCGGTGTAAGACTCCAAACGGTGCTAGGCCGTGGAAGTTCTGTAGAGGGGAAAGGTGCTGTTTAGGTTGCCCTCCTGAGTGTTACAAAAATATTTAAATGTAACCGGGATCAAAGTCCAGAACCTGGTAAATGAGAGACAAAATAGTAAAGGATAAAGATGATAGTAGTTGGTAGCCTGGGAAACAATACTATCTGAGGCAAGATGATGCTGGGGAAAATTTGAATAGAAGAAGTCAAGGATTTTTCAGAGTTCAACAAGACAAGGCAATTTTAAGTGACAACGCCCACAAGCTAATAGCTCTGGTTGTCAGCAGAAGCTTAGAAAAGATCAACTCAATCCCAAACAACCTCCAGGTTCTCAATGAACCTGCCCAACTCTCTGCAGTCAAGCGCTTGAAGGGCACCAGATAACTGTGGGCGGCTGCACAAGACAAAGCTAATTGTTTTGATGACGCTCTAGAAGAAAAACAATAACTGATTCAAACAAGAATAACCCAACACTTCTCAAGGGACTCAAGAATAGCGTGGCAGAATTCAACTTCAAAAAGAAATAAGGGAGGTTTAACACTCCAGGTTTTAAGCTTAATAAAACCTCTTCAGTCAAACATGACCGGTTCCAGAAGGATAATCAAGGGATGATCAGGACCAGTATGGTTGGATAAAGCAATCAGGAGTGGTGTAACACACTCAAGAATTCAATCAGTCAAATTCTTCTTCAACCAGCAAGGCTATTGGTTGGTGATAAAGATCAAGGATCAGGGTTTGAGTATGGAAGCTCAAGGATCAAGGGGCAATCATCGATATACCCAGAATTCAGTTCTCAGATAAAGGGGAATGAGACCCCACAGATAACTTATTTCCAGAAGATAGCAATGATAATTCTCTCCTGTCAGATACCCTATGATACCCCCCCCCCAAAAAGGGAAGGGAAGGGCCACTCCTTATATGGGCAGGAGGCCCTGTTAGACTATGTACAAGTGATTCTACAGATAGAGTGGAATTTTTTTTTTTAATTTCAGATGATCAGAAAAATAGATCACATGGGCCAGTGGAAATCTGGCCTCCCTGACTGGGTTGGGATCTTTTCTCATCCCTTCACCTCTCTTACATCTGTCTGCCGACGGGCGCGCGCGACAACACCAGGATCACCCACCCCTCACCCAAAGGCGGAAGGGGTTGGAAAAAAATGAACCAGACCGCCCGCAGATGTCCGCAGGTGGTAGACAACACTTTCCCACCCCCACCCAAAGATGGAAGGGGGTGCAAATGGAACTTGGCGGGATAGGAGCCGGGGGAGTAAGGGATGCTGTAGGATTGGATGAGGTCAAGATATTGAATGATGCAAGGCATCAAAGCAAGGGATTGCAGGATGGCATTGAGGAAACATAGGTTGGAGGAGGATTTGATGAGACCGGGATAGAAGATCAAGGGAGGCTGGAGGAAGGGATTGGAGAGAGCAAATGGGTTGAAGGATTTGGTATTAGTGATGAGCTGGATGAATCAATGGATCCTATTGAGTGATTTGAAGATGACAAGTCTTGATCTTGGGTCTCTCAATCAGTAGGAAAGTCCAAGGTAGACAAGGAGGATGGTCACAAGGGACGTGAGAAGTGAGAATCGGCCAAGTTGAGGAGAGAGAGAGGGGATGAGATGGCAATGGAGGAAATTGAGGAAGAGGGTTGATGGGGGGGAGACTTGGGGATCATTCAAATTTGAGAGAAAGACCGAGGAGGACATTGATGAGAGGAGGAGTAGTACAAGGGGGTGGATGGGAGCGCAGAGAAAGTTTGGGCCAAGCAGGTCTTGGCTCGCGCGTTTGGCCAAAAGGAAAGGGGGAAAAAAGAGAGAAGGAATTGAATGCAATGCCTAGGTGATGAGACCAAGAGAGGCCTGTCCTAGACCACTGGGACAGAGGAATGCTCGGCAGGATGAGGAAATTGGAGGAGTGATACTGATACGTAAAAAATCCGTTTTTTTTTTTTTTGAATGACACTTAAATAAAAGCATTGCAAAAAATTTTGAATTTCCCGCATCTGGTCCAGAGTGTCCAGATTTGGTCACCACACTGGTCTTCAGCTTTTCCTCTCAAAATTATTCTGGCTTCCAGCAAGGGTTCCTTCTTAAACTAGAGCAGTACCTTTCCACTCTCCAAAGACCTCCTGATCTATCAGCTAAAGATTTTTGATCCCTTCAAAGAAATTCCTCAAACTTCTTTGTACAAGTTACTAGGCTTATGAAAAGAGTCAATCCTTGTGCTCTTATTGTTGTCACTGTCCCTGCTAAACAATATTTGATCTTGGAAAGTCTCCTTGAAGGACTTGGTCATCATGGAGAAACAGAAACTTATTGGAAAATATCCAAACAATTCTGGGGGTCATCTTTGAAGAAATCTGTCTCTCAATGGTTCAAGAGTTGTGAGGCCTGTCAGAAATTTGATCTTAGGTGCCCGGCTGAAATTTGCTATCCAACTGGAAAGTTCACTGTCTTTGGAAGGATTTCTATGGGTGTGGTTCACATTAAGGCTGGTGGAGCTAAGTACCTCATTGTGGGTAGATATGATTTTTCTGGATGGTTTGAAGCAAAACTCCTTAAGAACCTCAGTTCTGAATCAGTAGCATCTTTTCTCTATGAGACTTGGACAATGCGCTATGGCTTGGCCCAATCTTATTCAACTGATGGTGGCTCTGAGTTTGGTGGCAAACTTGCCAAAATGATCCAATTGCTTCCTGGTCAACATAGGGCGACCACTCCTTATTATCCTGAAGGCCAAGGAATGGTGAAAAGAGGCCCTGCTACTTTGAAGGCTTCTATTTTTAAACTGGCCAGTTAAAGTGGGAAGAATTGTTGAAAATTTCTTCTTCTGGTCCTTTTCTCTGATTGAATTTCAACTGAAAAAACCACTGGCTATTCACCCTACAAGATTGTCTTTGGTCAAAGGGCTGTCCTTACTCTGGATCAGGAAATGGAATCTTTCTTAGGTATTTCTTGGGAACAGGTTTCTTCTACCACTGATCTATTAGTTTCCTGATCTCAGAAACAGGAGCAGAGTGAGCATATTTGCAGTGAAGCTTATCATAAGATGATGGAATCCAGAGAAAAATTGGTTCAGTATTGGGAATATTAACATTCAAAGCAGACCAGGGACCCTTTGAATCCTGGTGATCTTGTTTTAGCTTATAATAAATCCTTGGAAAACCAGTGGGGAAAGCTTTTTTCTAATTTCTGGAATGGTTCTTATTGGGTTGTCCGCCAAGTCAGAGGTGGATCATATGTTTTGGAAGAACTGGATGGTACTCAGATGGCCAAGAGGTTCTCTGCTGATCAAGTCAAGAAATTTAATTGTAATTGAGGCAACTTAGAAGTAAGTCCTCCCAATTGTGCACTTCCAGGGTCATCTGCTGCATCTTTGTTGTAAAACTCTACTGTATGCCACATATTTGAGCACCTGGGACACCTCCTTTGTTTATCTCTGTCACTTCTAGGAATTTTTGTTGGATGGATAAAGATATTTTCTTTCCAATCACCCTCACAATCAAATAGCCATTCCTGGGTTTCAGAAATCTTGTTTTCTTTTTTATATATATTTCATCAAACTCAGACGCAGACTAGAGAGAGTCTGTATGTTGGGGAGAGATGTGGTGACCACATCTGGACACCTTGGGCTAGTGCGGAAATTTTTAGATTTTTTTTATGATTTTTTAATTATCTTTCATCAATAATTAAATCAAAAAAAAAACTGTTTTTTTCCGGAATGTTCGCCTATTGAGTTTCCAGTTCCCAGCCTTCCCTTCTCCTAGTTGTCTAGGAAGAGCCTCTGCGGGTTTTCAAACCCCAGGTATTGTGTTCAAATCCCCCTCTGTATGATCAACTTTGGCTGGTTTTTTTTGGGCCGGAAGCCCACAATGATGACCGGCTTGGCTTGGGCTTGGCTTTGCACTCAGCGCCAGGGACGGCCATTGACCCTGCCCTACTCTCTTGAGCCAATCATCCAACCTCATAAATAGCCCCCCCACTAGCTTCCCAATCCTCCGCAGGAGATCAGTTGTGGGAACAACCAATTTCACCACCAATCTCTCCCTCATTGGTTGTCCAACCGACCAATCAACCATCCTCATCTCCATCATCTCCTGATCCATGGGATCAAGGTGGCGGCAACCACAGGCAACAATCCCACCCAACCAACAGCCAAAAGCGGCCAACCGTCACTCCATCCATCTCCCATGTCCAACAAATGCAAGCAATGCTTGCAGCTGTTGGATTTTTTGCATTGATCATTGACACCCAATCAATCTACCTCCTTGGTCAACGGCCAACATCACTGGCTCCAAACAGAATTGCCAGGAATACTCAATCAATCACCCGCTCAATTCCATCATTCACAATAATTATCCAACCGGCAAACAAATACCGCCAACCTCCCTCTCAAACTCTTGCGCTTGCCAACTCCCCAGCCCCAAACCATGACTGCGGTTCATCTCCCTCAATCATCTCCTATTTGCATTAGTGTTGCAAGCTGTTGTGGCAATTGCTTGTCAACAGTCACCAACGCTTGCCGCTGTTGATTACCCTTCCACCCAACTAACACCAACAACACCATGTTGGTGTTGGTGTCTGTCATCCCATCAATCCTCTCAAGCCTTCCACGTCACTTGTCAGCAACCACCGCTTGCACGTTGCTGAACGTTTGGCACCGCTGTTGCAGACGTTCATCCGCTGCCGCTGTCATCCACAATGCAGACTGGGTTGGTTATTGTTCTTCTTTTATTTTTTTATTTGTTTCACATGTCAGGCGCTTCCTCTTTCCAATTTTGTTGTTCCTCACCGTTTTTTTCTGTTATCAGTCCTATCATCCTTGATTATAAAAAAAAAAGATTTTTTTTCAATTTTTGTCTTTTCCGCTCTATCTGTGTCATCACTTGTAAATAGTCTACAGGGACCCATGGCCCATAAAAGGAGGGGCTCTACGCTCCCTTTTTCTAATCATCCATGGGAGTGTGTGCGTATGTCCCCCCCTGGTATCATAGCAATCCATCATCATTATCCTGGGTGTATCCTTGATTGCCCCCTGATCCATTCATCCTTAATTCTTTGCCCCTCTGTGGCCTGATCCTTATCACCAACAGTAGCCTTGCTGGTTGAAGAGAATTCTGTCTGTTGGAATGCTTGAGTGTGTTACACCACTCTTTGATCCCTTTTGCTGACCATACTGGTCTTGATCCTTCCTTGATCATCTTTCTGGATCCAATCACATTTGATTGCAGAGGTTTTATTAAGCTTAAAACCTGGAGTGTTATTCCTCCTTTTATTTCAAATTTTCATTCTGCCAGCCTACTCTTGAGTTCCTTGAGAAGTGTTGAGGTTACCCCTGTTCAAATCAGTTAATGTTTGCTTTTAGAGCTTCTCAAAACATTGTGCTTTGTCTTGTACGACCACCCTCAGTTATTTGGTCCCCTTCAATCACTTGATTGTGGAGAGTTGGGTGGGTTCCTTGAGAACCTGGAGGTTTGTTGGGGTTTGAGTTGATTATCCCTGATCTTCTGCTAACGACCAGAGTTATCAGCTTGTGGGAATTGTTTACATACAACAGCTTTGTTCTTTTGAACTTTAAACAAACTTTAACTTCTTTTGTTCAAATATCTACCCCTTAATCTTGCCTCAGATAGTTCTGTTCCATTGCTACCAACTATTATAAAACTTTATCCTTTACTACTTGATTCCTCACTTAAAAAGTTCTGGACCTTGATCTTGGTTACACTGAAATATATTTGTAACACTCAGGAGGGCAGCCTAAACAGCAACTTTCCCCTCCACAAAACTGCCACGGTCTAGCACCATTTGGAGTCTTACAGCGCGCAGCTCTCATGAGCCATTGAATGCGCATCCCTGCAAGTAGTCAAGCACTTACCTTGGTCTGGCCCAAGGTGGTTGCTCTCAACAAGCAACCCTGCAAGTAGTCTCCTGACTACCTTGTACAGGCCTGAGGTTTTTGCTTTCAAGCAGCAACCCTGCAAGTATTTGCCCAACTGTCTTGCACAGGCCTACATTGGTTGCTACCAACCAGCCATGCGGTTAGCTGAGCAACTACTGCATGTGGCAGTTGCTACTGGCTGCAAGCCCTGCTGGTATTTTACTGGCTACCTTGCAGAGGCCCCTAGCAAATGACCAGGCTATTGTGCAAGGAGACCAGCCGGCTCACTGGCCAGCCCCCCCCCCTCTCCCAAAATGGAAACAGGGCTGTAGGGTACCACCTACACACCCTATAGCCTTGTTCCACACAACATGGTGCCCAAAGAGCACCACCATGTGGTGGGGAAAAACATGATACTACAAAAAACATAATAAAATCCAGTAAAATGGGCCCTGCACCTTTTGAGAACTGTACCAGCAGTTGTCAGGGCCCTTGTAATAAGAACTGTACGTGGGACGTAGATCCCATAAGGGACCAAAGCAGCTAGTGTGGCACCCTGAGAGTGGGCATAGATATCAAGCACATGCTCAGTTTTGTGCTTAGCTCCTCTCAAGGTACTAATCACCCCATCAACTCCCTGTCAGCTGGCTACTATTTGGAACCAACTGACTAAAGCCCCCAAAAATAAAATACGGAAATTATCAATTAAAAATAAAAATAAAAATTAAGAAATAAAAACTTAAACTGTAATAGATCTAAAAATATTATTAAAGAAATGTATCTGTATTGCCAATTTAGGTAGGGTCACCTACTAGCATCACCCCCAAAAAGTTACTCCTTCAGGTAGAACCATGGTTCACCTGTGTGCCCTCCGCCACCGTGCAAAGAAGCCACAGAATGCACTGGCCAGCCGCATACCCTCTGCAACAGCGCAAAGAACCAACAGCATGCTTCTGTCCATAGCCCCACGCGCAGCTGCATACCCTCCGCAACCGCGCAAAGAAGCCAGGGCAGGCTTTTGTACATAGCCCTGTGCGCAACTGTGCAAAGAAGCTATGGAAGGCGCAGGCCAGCTGCCTACCCTCTGCAAGCGCGCAAAAAAGCTACAGCAAATGCTGGCCCCACCAAGTAGTCACGCGACTACCTTGGGAAAGCCTGGAGTATTTGATAGTCAGTACTACTGCGCGCGGTGGTTGCTACCTGTTGCCAGCCCCACAGGTAGTCAACCAACTACCTTGCGCAGGCTCCTAGCAACTGGCCGGACCATTGCGCAAGGCAACCAGCTGGCTCACTGGACAGCCCCCCCTCTCCCAAAACGGAAATGGGCTGTAGGGTACTACCTATACACCCTAAAGCCCGGCTCCACACCACATGGGGCCCAAAGAGCGCCACCATGTGGTGGGGAATAGTATGAAAACAGATAAAACCACAAAAAATCCGGAAAAATGGGCCCTGAACACATTTTAAAACTATATCAAAGGTTGTCAGGGCCCCTGTAAAAGGGCCTGTAAGGTAGGTTTGGATCCTAAAGGGTACATGTTAGTTACTGTAACACCCAGAGTGTGTTATAAGGATAAACAGAGGCCTAGCTTTGTGTTAGATGGCTTACAAGGGACCAAACACCCATACAACACCTCCCTTGTGTCCCTGGTAACTGAAACTGTATGTAACTAAACCTTACTAGGAGTTCACTGTCCAATTAAGTGACTGTAAAACACCTCAATATGGACAAAAGAGCCTCAGACTCAAAATTTTCTTGCAGAATGAGGTCCCCAGAACAAATTTTTCAAGTTTCTGGCTTCAGCAAGCCATGACTCATATTTAAAAATATTAATTGAATACTACTTCTTTGGTAGATACAATGAGGTCATTAAGGGTGCAGAAACATGTATCAAGCCCCAAGAATGACGCCATAGGGCTCACTGTACCTCTGTAGTGACCAGAGTAGGTCTAAAAAAAAACACTGATGGCTCCCTGGCCTCAGCACTAGCCTGGGTCACCCTCCCTTGGCTGGTAAAAAGAGTGTACCATGAGGGGACCCAAATGATATAAATAAAGGCTCTTCCCCCAGCCATTTCTAACTGATTCATCCAGTCATATAGTCATTATTTCTTCAGATATTTTTCTTCCTCAAGCCATAAAACCCTTATAAGAAATAAGTGTTCAATCCTGGACCACCTTTTGATAAAATTATAGGAAAAACTCTTGAATCCTTACTTTTTGGCCAAAATCAACATCCAACCATTCAGCCTGCCTCAGCACCAGCTTCCAGCACCCTTAATATCTGCATATTGGTCTATCCATCAAGCATAAGTCCAGATCTAGACATAGTAAGTGATCCTTCTGACTTATACTCTTTTTGTAGGTTCTGCATAACCCAAACCCCAAGGAAATTACACACACCCTTCTTGAAGGGAGTCCTTGTAAACCCCACAGGCACCACAATTTCACCTATATTTTTCTTAAAAGACATATAAATGTTTTCTGAAGGGCTTGAAAACCCCATTTAGGTCTTGGCACCTCCTTTTAAGTTTATTTTTATAAATATATAAATAAATTTGGCCCCTTTAGTCAAAAAATACCTCTGGCATTTTTTTAATATTTTTGCTCTAGAATTTTCATTGCCTCTAGTAGCTAGAAGGAGCTAGGTCCTTGGCATCTAGTAGGCTGACACCCCCTGTGTCCCCTTGAAAATAAAAGAATTTTATGCAAATTAACTAAAAGGGGCTAGTAATTCACTTGATGGACTGTAAATAGACCAAAGTAGACAAAATGGCCTCAGACTCAAAATCATCACCCAGAAAAAGGTCCCCAGAGCATGTGTCTAAGCCCCTGGCATCAGGAAGCCATGGCACATATTTTAAAAATATTAATTGAATATTACCTCTTAGGCCATTATAGTGAGGTCATTAAGGGTACAGAAACGTGTATCAAGCCCCAAGTACAATGAAATGATGACATATGTCTTTCCATACTGCTGTAGTGGCTAGAGCAGGTTCACAAAAACACACTGATGGTCCCTTGGCCTCAGCCCTAGCCTGGTTCCCCTTCCTTTGGCTGGTAAAAAGACTACCATGAGGGGACCCAAACAATATAAATAAGGGCCCCTCCCCCAGCCATTTCTAGTTAATTCATTCCAGTCATATAGTCATTATTTCTTCAGATATTTTCACCCTCAAGCCATCAAACCCTTATAAGAAATAGAGGTGTGATCCTGGACCACTTTCTGATAAAATTATAGACCAAAACTCTAGAATCCTTATTTTTTTGGCCAAATCATCAACCAACCATTCAGCCTGCCCCTGTACCAACTTCCAGCACCCTGAATCCTTGCACATTGTCCCATACATCAATAATAAGTCCGGGTCTAGACCTAGTAAGTGATCCTGCTGACTTATAGCCCTTTTCTAGGTTTTGCATAACCCAACCCCCAAGGAAATTATACACACCCTTCTTGAAGGGAATCCTTGTAAACCAAAGGCACCAAAATTGCTCCTATATTGTCCCAAACAGACATATTCCTGTTTTTCTCGGGTCTCAAAAACCCCAAAAGTTCTTGGCCCCTCAATTTAAATTTATTTCTATAAATATATCAATAAATTTACTCCTTTTAGCCAAATCATATACCTGGAATTTCATCCTATTTTTACTCCAAATTTTTATTAACTCTGGTAGCTAGAAGGAGTGAGATCCTTGGCATATAGTAGGCTGACAGCAGAAACACTAGAATCAAGTGGATTATTTGTGCCTGAATATGTTCATCCTAAGTAGAGGTTATACTATAACCCTTCCAGTTCAGTAAGTTGGATTTTTTCAATTGCTTTTTGATTGATGATTCCTGAATGAATTCACTAATGAGAAATGTTTTTTCTTTATGAAAGCTTGACTCATCTCACTTGTTTGAGAATATCAGTTCAATTTTTATGGGAAAGCCTGAATAATTCAAATTCAAGCTCTCAAAGTCCATGGTCAAGTATACAACTACTTTTGTTTCTAAGATTTCTAAGCCAAGGCTCAAGCTAAAGGTCTTACAGTACAGCCAGGTGGACCCAAATTTAAATACACCCGCTGTGTAATTTCAAGATTTGAGAATGTGGATTGGGAAATCAAGAGTTAAAAATGGGTTAGAAGGGGACTAAAAAGACCAAAAATAGTAAGTCATTCATTTTGAGAAGTTTTTAATTTTATGGTTCAATAAACAGATGGGAAACAATGATTATATTACAAGTCATTAGGCTCAGAATTTTCATTTCATAGTTCAGATGAAGTGACTGAAAGTGAATTAGCCTCCCTTCATTTTGAATTGGAATCCTCCTCTGAGGAAGAAGCAGAAGAGGAGAAGTCAACCAGAATCTTATCTTTGGTGAGCCTTGCTTTCATTAATGTGATTAGAATTTTGGCTGAGTAAGTTTTGATCATAGGAACCAAAATTGAAATACCTCAATCAAATACCTGAGAACTTACATAAAGTCTTTGGTAAGGTTTGGGATCCTGTTGGCTATGGGAATTTCTGATTCAGAGTCATTGCTAAATCACTTGGGTACAATGAAAATGGATGGTTTAAACTTCCAATGTAAATGATTGAAAAATTGAGGAAACATAAGGCATGCTAGCCTAAGCTACTTTGTGTTAACAATGAGGTTGAAAAGATCCAAAAAAATACTTGAAGTTAAAGACATCAATGAAAAGATTCCCTCTTCAAAATGGCTTGCAAAGTTAGATATGGGAAAAATAATAGCAGGCGCTTATGGAAGGCCAATTTGTTTCATCTCCTTAGCTTCATGTTTTATTTTAACTCCTATGAAAATGGGCGCAAAATAACACTCAGATGCCATGTTTATTTTCTTTGTTAACAATAACCACTGGATTTGTTTAATACTTGAGGGAGATATGATTCAAATCCCTCCCATGGTATCAAGAACTTCTTCTTTGAATTCAAAGAAAGCATCTGGGTGGGTTGATCATCTCAAAGATCAACTTGAGTTGTATTTGGATTTATAACAATCATATAATTTCATCATTTGGGTTTGTTCCAACATGTAATTCTGATGCTGATATTGCAATTCTATTAATATAAAGGGTTACAACATTTTGAATATCATTATGTTGAGTTTATTGAATAAGATTTTATTGGTAAGCCAGTTCAACTTTTTTTGCCCTGATCCCATCATTAGGATTATTTTTACTGCTTATGATGGGATCAGCTCAACACAACTTGAACTTGTTTTTTTTTGTTGGTATTTTTACTTCAGGGCTAGTCCATTGAGGTGGAATTTTATATGTTGGGCTGATCCCATCATAAGCAGTCTTTCTACTTCTTATGATGGGATCAGCTTGACAGAAGTTGGATTTTTTTTGGTGTTTTTAATTTAGGTCTAGTCCATTGGGGTCGTTTTATTGTATTTTATTCAAATATTATATTGCTTCAGAGCTTTATTTTATGTACATTTTTCCTTTTAATTTTTATTTACCCATTTTTATTTTTTTGGGAAAAATATTTTGTTTGTTTATTTTTCTTTATTCATAGGGACATTAATGTGCATTCATGGCCCTAGAGTTTTAAAATTTTCACTTTTTTTAAAAAAAATTGTTTTTTTAATTTTTGATTTGTTTTTAATTTTTGATTGGTTTTTAATTTTTTGATTTTTTTTTTTCAATTGTTTATATTTTTTTCACTTTTTTTGGTGTTTTTTTTTGTTTTGTTCTTTTTGTTCAATTTGCAATTTATTTTTATTTATTTTAATTATTTTAATGGTTTTTCTTCTCACAAATCTCACAACCCTGGAGTTGTGAACAGTTGCAAAAGGCTGCTCACAACCCATTTCAAGTTGTGAACAGTCATTCACAACTCTGCAGGTTGAAAACAGCCATGGACCATGCCCCACAACCCATTTTGGGTTATGCTGGGCCATGAATTTAACACTTCCCTTTTTCCAAATGGTAAATCTACAGTTATCTTCAGTTTTTTTATTGTGAAAATTTAGGATAATTCATGTTTTTCATTTCCAAATTTCCAGTGATACTTACATTTTTCCAAGGAAATTTTATAGTGAAACTATGTCATCTTGCAATTCAAATTTGTTCAAATCAATTTTTTTTAATCATTAGATTTTTCCCCGGAAATCAATCAACAGGCAGACAACCAGTAATATATGTTTACATCAAGTCACTGGAAATATATAGACCCCATTTTGGCAATAGTCTGTTGTTATTTTTTTCTTGGAAGCCCATGCTTCCACAGTGGTTGTGAAAAGCCCACAAATATGTTCCGGGATCTGTTTTTGAATCCCACAAGCTAAATCTCAACCCTCCTGTGGAGTGCAAGTTTTGAATGGCTTTCTGTACCATCCCTCCACTAAAAGCAGAACCTTTGATGAAGAATTGAACCATGGATAAATCCACAGCCAAAAAAAGATCCACATTTTTGACCATTTTTTGGGGGGTGACTTGCCATTAGTTAAATTTTTTTGGTGAGTGTGCATTTCACCCTGTGGGGTACGCCCACCCAGGATTCATAATATGCATGAATTATTTGGTATTGGTTTCTTTTCCCTTGATTAAATATGCCCAATTCCGCACCAGGAATCTCTGCATTAATATTTGAATTTTTCCTACTCTTTTATGAATTTTCAACATTTTTCTCTTTTCATAATTTCAATTTTGTTTAATTTTTTTATTTTTTTAGTTAAATTTATATTCTTTCAGATGGGTTCAAATGTTAGTAGGATGAAAATTTCCATTCCAACCTTTAAATTGAATTTAACATTCCTCTTTCTTTTTTCCTCTATGTTAAACTATAAAAGCTTTTTTTATTATGCCAAATTCTCAAATATTGTTCTTCAGATAAACCTTAATTTCATATATTTCTCATACCCTCCATTTTTTAAATTTTGATTCAAATCTCTGTTTTCTTCAATTCAATTATTAAAACTTCTATATCAATCAACTCATTCAGTCAATCCAATTTCCTGTCAGCCTTTGGAAAAAATGTTCTGGTCCTATTACCAGGTGTTAATACTGATGAATCAGCTTACAAGGGTCTCAAGAAATATCATGTGGGCAAATTTTCCAAATTTTAAAATTATCCCATTTGCAAGAGGCTCTATTCAAAATATTAACAGCACCAGTGAATAAAACTGAAGGTTTTTTTGTCTGTTAAATCAATTTTAAATAAATCATAAGAATCAAAAAATCCTCACCCAATTCAAAATAACTCAGAATATCACACTTCAAAGAGAATTTAAAATAAAATAAACCAGCTATTTTTCTCTGAAAACAGGAAGGAAATCTCATCAAGTCATCCATCAAGCAAAATAAAATTTCTATGTTTCCAAATTTAATCAATCCCAATACTAGTGATTTCACTATTTGAATTCAAATTGATTAATTTTCACTAAGATTTTCAGAACTCATTTCTTCATTTATTTTCAGAAGTCTGATCAATCAGTTTACTTCAACTGAATACAGAATTTTTTCACATCATAAGACTCAAATATTGATTTTTTTTATAATTGGTTGGAATTGAAATTACTTCCTGTAACTCATCTTCCATCAATCATGTTGTTTGATTGTTTTATATTCCAGTTTTACTAGGTTTCAAGGAAATTTAATTGCTTCTCTTTAAAATAATCAAAACACTATATCCTGTTCTAACTTTGATTTTCCAATTTGTATTTTTTTCTGTCATTTCTACCATCTTGAAAATTATATGTGAGGTGCCTTTCCTCTTTGGCCATTTTCTCTAAATCTCTAATTTACATGCTTGATATGTATGGCTCAAACTATGGAATTTTTTAAAATAAATGATTCAATTCATGATTAATTAACTCATTCAGAATAATATGATTAGATAAATTCCTCAAGAATATTCAAAGTTTCTAGCTATATGATTGTGTCATTTTTGGAAAAAATATGAATTTTCTGAAAATTTGAATTTATAAACCACAATTATTCAATCAAAAATAAAATTTATGACTAGTTTCCATATCAAAATATTGTTTTTATCTTTCACATTTGAAAAAATCAATTAGCCATTTATATTTAATTTTAGGCATCTCCCCTACACATGGAATCAATAGCCCATCTTTCAAGTAACTTTATTGAATACTGAATAACCAAAATTCCAACCCATTTTCAAAAATAAAACTCCTTAGCATATTAAGTGCAAATAAAACAGAGTATTTCTTTGTTATTCATTCTCTATAAAACAATTCAATATTTATATAATTAATCTCAACAAGAAAAAAATAACTCATCTTAAAACCTAGAATAATACCCTAAGGATTCATAATTTCTTCCATCAGCTCTAGTAGCTAGAAGGAGTTGGGTCCTTTGAAATATGTGGTAGGCTTAAAGGCCCTCTGATCACCAATAGCTCTGGAAAACCTTTTTGTAATTCATTTAATCCCACTCAAATATTTAAGATCTAATTCATCATTATAAGAAGTTCAAAGAATGAAATGTTGAACCAAATTTTAACAAATTTTTATGAATTACTTTTTTGAGCCAGTAAGCAAATTAATTCATGAAATCAATATCACCAACTCACTGACCCCTTGAGTATAAATAAACTCTGGATTATTGATGAGAGATTGATTGTCTATGCTATTTTCAAACCCCAATTTATAAACTTCCATCACAATTTAAATCCTCATCAAGATTTAGATCAGAATTAGCTAGTCAATCTTCTTGAAATGATTGGATTTATTCATTTTGATTTAATCAATGGATCCACATGCTTAGTTTTGTCAAGAAAATTTTTAAAAGAATTTCTCTGGTATCTATGCATGATCATAGAAATGTTCCTTTGAACTTTCAACTCAAATTCATCTACATGGTCTATTTGAAAAAAACACATCTAACCCTATACATGAAATTAACCATTAATTGATTTAATTATATTGAAATTTTAAATCACTAAAAAAAATTAAAACCAATTTTGTGGTTGCTATCTATAGGCACATCAAATAGGTGCACTGCATTTACCAAGCTGTGGTAGGAAAAGTATTTGGAGCAAAAAATATGAGATTCTGAGTCACCAAAGGCACTGTGGGTCCTACAAAATGAAGGAAGTATGCAACATGGGAAAACATGATCTATTTTATTTTAACATGGAAGAAAAAAGGCAATGGGGTGGTACCAGGCAACAAGAGAGGATGAAGATTACCAAATGAAAATAACAAGATTAACAATTGAACAGGGTCTGAAAACTAAGTAAAAACAAGTGTGAGACTAGATTGGGACGGTTTTTGCAGGGAAAACGGGCAGAAGAAAGTCAAGGATACTGGGGATACCATATGGTCATGGGGAATAAATCAGGAGAAGGCTCACTGTGGTAGATTTTCAAGTAAGATGTTAGAGATGAAAATCAATGGTGGTTCTACCCTTTAAAACATGGGGAAGTAGTTGGATTGCAAGTTGGACCTGTGTTAATTTGGACAGAGATGTAAAGAGGGATGACCCTTCATTTCTAAAAAATCAAACTAAATAATTTGATGAATATTCAAACTGATGATGGATATGGAATAGTAGCTTGGAAGGGTTAGAGGAAAGCAATTAACTCTTTTGTTTTAATTTTTTTTCATTGTATTTAATATTTAAGGAGTGATTTTTTGGGGCTTTGTGGATAATTTTTGAATCATCAGAGTATCAAGGAGAGAGAAACAATTGTGAAGTTACTCAAACTTGATTCATTGCATTGCAGATTTACTTACAAGTTATTATTGAATTTCAGATTGGCTTACAAAACAATTACAGTTATGGACTATTGGGGTCCTCAGAGTGTTTATGACCAAAGAGAGAGATTGTGGAGCTACCGAGAAAATTTCTCCTCCAAAAACAAAGGGTATAATTACAGAACTCACCTGCAGACTTGTGGAGGGTAGTTGGGATTTATTCTGAGACGACTGGAATAGGATTTGGCTTACTTATCATCCTGATGGGAATCTTGCATGAGAATGTGAATCCTAAGAAACAATGGTCACTCCACTACTTACATTGAATCATTCTACGGTGTGATTAATCAGGAGAAAGTTTGTGAGAAGTTTTTCATTTAGGAAATCAGCCATTTGATTGTTTGGTTTGAAGGTTGGATGCCACCTCGATACGTTTGAGGTTGCCAAACTCAAAGTGATCCATGGATTTCATCCTTGATTCTAAAGTTTCTACATACATACGTGTGTATGATTCCTGGACAAATAGAGTTGACAAAGTTTTTGGTGCGATCAGAATTTTGACTATTCTTAGCAATATTTTTTGCCTTTTTTTTTGTTTGGATTTTTTTTTTTTTTTTTTTTTGATCAACCACACCTTTGCTCCCAACCGGAAATTCGGGGGTCAATCGCTTTGCCAAGGCACACAACTATTTATCTGGATGTGTAAAAAAAAAGTTTGATTCATTCCATTTTTTTCGATCCACTGCTCAAAACAGTTGTGTACGTTGTGGTCGGACCGGGGGAACTTTCTGATCCATATGATATGGTCTTTTTGTTTAAAACCGTGTTCTATCCAACTTGGAAGGCAGTGAGCCGTTACTCTTGACAAGACCCAATGGCCATCTCAAGTCATCCATAGGCTTCACTCCATTCCAGCCTGTAGCCTATGTACTATGTATGGTACGACGTCAGTGATTGGGGTGGTTGATACTACTCGATGGTTAGGCTGCTCATACAATATCGATCCTGGAGAAGTAATTTTGGTTGGGTCGTTGGTGGTGGGTGCGCTCCAGTGGATGACGCCCACACTGCCAGTCTTGCTCCCGCGGCGACGACGGGTGTGAAGCTAATCCAGATGACCAGCTGGCTGAGGAACCTGATTACATAAGCTAGCTTCTGAGCCCGACTGACTCCACCGCCTCGGCCATCACCCGGTGACCTGGCGCAGACCCAGCGAGAGCCGAAGCCCCAAACGAGATACATTACATAAAGACAACGAGAAGAGAACCATCAAGACGAGAAACCAGACGAATAACCATCGACTGCGATCGAGCTCAACCTATCTCAAACCAGAACTCGAACTTCATCTATCCCCTCCAAGACTCCCTCATCCCTACCCCCACGATGCCCTCCAGCGCTCATGAGTAAGTCCGACATTGATGACCATCCTCTCCAGAGCTTAATCTCAAGCTTTCCATCTAATTTTTCTCGAGAGACTGACCGATAAACCGAATGATCGTCTTATTCATCAAACTTCAACCTTGACATATCATCAACAGTACCCTCACCAAAGCCGATCGGAAATTGACATCCTCCAGTTCCTCATTCTTTGGCTTTGGTGGATCATCGTCATCGAAACTAGAGGAAGCTAGAGAGTTATACATTTCGGCCGCCAATCAGTTCAAGGTCGAGAAGAGTTGGAAGGATAGTGGTGATGCTTTCTGTAAAGCGGCCGAGTGTAGTCTAAAGCTAGGTGAGAAGGATGATGCTGGTAATGACTTTTGGTCTGCCGCCAAATCCTACAACAAGTGCAATCCAGAACGTGAGTGGAGATCGATCGGCTTGAAATTGAATCAGGATATCGGCGACCGCTCAGCACGTTCCTGCCTCACCTCCTTCAGTCGGCATTGCTTCTTTGCGTCGTACGGTCGAGATCTTGGTCGAAAGGGGTCGATTCAGACAAGCAGCCGATCGTCAAAAGGATATCGGAAAAATGTTTCAACAAGATGCAGGAGATCTACAAGGTGCATTGGATGCTTTTCTACAGGCAGCTGAGTGGTACGCCCAAGAAGATGCCCACGCGTAAGTTTTCGAATGCTTGCTCCCCCCCCCCCCCCTGTTTCTGGGGTTTTGCTTTTCAACCGCGCTTCATGTTGATCGCCGGTTGTATTTTTTTTTTTTTTTTTTTTTGCTTTCCGTTGCAACCATTCACATCCTCTGGGCCTCATGTTTTTTTAAATTAAAATCAAATCTTTCGTAGGACTGCCAACGGTTGCTACAAGGACGTCGCGGACCTTGCTGCTCAGCTAGAGCAGTATCCCGTGGCGATAGAAAACTTTGAACTAGTTGCTCAAAACTCACTCTCGAGCGCTCTGACCCGATACAGTGTGAAGGAATACTTGTTCAAAGCTGGTCTATGTCACCTATGTACAGGTGTAAGTCGTCCACTCTCGTCGTATGGACTGTCGATGTTGGAAAGATGAACGTTGAAAGCGCTGAAGTTCTGATCTCGTGGTTGGTTTGAACTCGACCCGAACCGATCTGCTTTAGGACGTCGTGGGCACGAAACGAGCGCTGGAGAGGTATGCAGAAATGGATCCGAGTTTTGTTCAATCAAGAGAGTACAAGTTCTTACTTGCTATCGTCGACGCCTACGAAGCCGGCAATCAAGAAGAATTCACGAATCAAGTGGCCGAGTTCGATGCGATGATGAAACTCGACAGTTGGAAGACGGCCATCTTACTAAATATCAAGCGTAGTATACAGGAGGAACCTGGCTTGCTCTAAAGAAATACCCCCCTTCTGTGTTCATTTCGGAAGGTACCTTTTTTTTTTTTTTTTGCTCATCGTTTTGCTCAAAATTTTCCTCCCCCCTGTATGTCTGTTTGCCCCCTTTTTTTAAAAAAAAGAAAGAGAAGGAGAAAAGGGGGATGGGGGAAAGAAAGGTGCATCAATCCTATTCCTTGTCGGTTAGTCGGTCGAAATCTTTCAAAACACTCTAACATAATACAAAAACCATTGTACTATTACAACTTTCCAACGAGTCTTATCATGATGAAAAGAAGAAGCAAAAAAGAAAGAAGAAACTCAAATCATCGTGGGATTGGTCGCTCTGCCTGTCCACTCGATTCTCTGACCTGGAAAAATAATGATTGGTGTGCCTGATGTTGTATCCTTCGGAAATGGGTTTTTATTTTTTTTTTGAAAAAAAAAACATGAAGAGATGAAAGGTGTCATGATTAACCTGGATGCCAAACATCCCGCGAACGATTCTCTAAAAGTCCCCCCGTTGAGAGAGATGAAGAGTTGAGTATGTAGTTGGTAAAGGTCTGAAGCCAGTGCTGTGTTGGAAGTGTGATCTTATCAAATGAATTAGAAGAGGTGAAGATCAGACTTGTTCCTGATTAAGAAGGTGCAACTTAATCCTAAAAATGAGGAGCACTTAGGTGGCGTTCGGCTGCAAGGTGTATGTGTAACTGTAACGCCCCCCCCGCCCGCCAAATAGAAGTTACAGGGGGTTACAGTTACAGTTACACATTTGGGGCGTTTGGCAAGCACTGTAACCCATCAAGTGTAACTTCCACAGAAGTTACTTACACTCCCACGCTACCCTCCGCAAAAAAGAGGTTACAGCAAGTTACAAGGTTTTGACCTAGTAACTAGTGTTGGGACTTGGGTGTCCCATAGCTACTTGGCTGTGTTGCTGTCACCCACAGGTTGACAGTGACCCGGAGCAGGATACTCATACCTTCTCCATGTCCCATAGTAATCCAACTGGACCAATGCCCATACCAAGTCACTACAGGTTATGAGCCCTCTGTGCCTATTCCAGCTCTGCTAAAGATCTCCGGTTTTTTTTTTTTTTTTTTTTTTTTTTTTTGACACCCAATTCCAAAAAAAACCTTTCTTCTACCCTTCCCTCCCCCCCTTCCCTTGCTTGCTTGGTCATATCACAATGCCAAACAACCACCATGCTGCCATGGACTGTCCTTGCTTTTCTTGGGGATCTAGAGATTTTTCTCCAGCTCAACAAACCTCATGCCCCTCCAATGAGTCAACCAACTCTTTCCAAATGTTAGAGAGACTTGTGGTTCCTTCAACTTTTCCTCTGCGCACTGGCGCCAATCTTGCCAACAGGGTCCCACTGTTTTCTCTCAAGCTTGGAAGCAACAGCATCCCAGATCAACAGCAGGCCCAGGTCCAAAGCTACAGGAGACCCAACCGGATGTTCTTAGTCATACACAGGACACCTGCAGCATTATTGCCCAGCATGCCAGTCAAATTTTAGTCCCTCCCATGATTTTGCCTACTCTTACTGACTGTTTTTCACCAACTGAAGAATGCATGTTGGATTACTCTGAAGATCAGGAAGAACATGGGTTGTCTATTGAATTTGTAATTGACGTCAATGCAAGCAAGTCCCCAGAAAATCCATACCAAGAATGTGATATTGCCCAACCAGATGATGAGGCTAAATGTGAGCCCCAATCTCTCTGGCAAACATCACCCTGCTTGGATGAAGAACATATACAAAAATCAATCCCTCCTCCTCAATCCCAATCTCCCTATCCGGACCAATCCTTGTCCCCCCACTCACATCAGAAAAGTCCACAGCCTCCCTAACCCTCATCCCTCTACTCAGAAGGAAGACCGGCAGATCCATTGCCTCCAACCCTACTGCCCCTGTCTCACTACCTGGAAAGACTACAACATTGGTTATACTCCCCCAAACTTAGACAGACCTACCACGGATATTGAAAGTACACTGATACTTTTGGTTATGAAATTGATAGCCTTGGAAACCTTGATGGTGATGGTGGATAGAATTCTGATGGCAATGATGGTGGTGATCATTATGAGACCGGTGGTTGCTACAACTAAAATAAGGTTGTATATAATTACAACAACAGTGCTGGTGGATATGAACTTAATGATGATAGTGGTGGATATGGATATGATTCACTGGGATACTATTAATTTCTTTGATTGGCATTGCCCTTTCTTTCTTTCATTCTTATTTCTCAACTGTTTAAACTTATGCCAGTATATGGCTAATGGGGTGGGTTCTCCTCATGTCTCCTTTCCCTTCAATGGTGTATGGTGACAGGTGGTTATTTGTACTTATCTGTTGTTTCTTTGCTTGTTGTAGGGGTGCCAGCTCCTTTCCAAGGGGTGGGTTTCCCATGTCTACTTGGCTGTGTTGCTTTCACCCACAGGTTTACAGTGAACCAGAGCAGGATACTTATACCTGCTCTGTGTCCCATAGTAATCCAACTGGACCAATGCCCATACCAAGTCACTACAACTAGCTTTAACCATCTACTTTCATGCCCATTCTTGAAGGCTACACTTAAAAATCCTTGGGATGTTTGACTGCGGGGACCCTGGGACTCATCCAAATTTACAGTTCAAAGGGGCAGCCAAATTCAGACTTACAGATTCATAGTCATCTGACTATATCTACCACAGTGATATTATGAATAACCCACTTGATAGGAGCTATAACATCAATCATTTGATGAATCATAGTTTTAATGTGGAGGAGAAACTTTCTGGAGGGTGGGTGGGAGGGGAATAGAATGAGGGAATTAAACTAGAACCCCAGAAGAATCAAGAAAAGGAAAAAAAAACATGATTAATCAAACCAAAGAATTGGTTTATAAGGTATATTATAAGATGAAGTATCAGGCTAAGAGTATGAAGTTGAGTAAGTATGAATTCATAGCCACACCTGTGATAGACATGTACCATGATCCTTGAAGGAAGAGAAGGATTGGGTCACCTGAATAGTCTGATGAGAAGGAGAAACTGTTTAGATGCTAGTCTAGAGATGGAAAACCTGTATCTCCAAGTTGCAAACAATCAAAGAAGTCCAAATCTCTGTTCAAAGGTTAACAAATGAACATCCAATGGGCCTGGACATCAAAAAATAGAACCAAGACTGAATTCACTCAATCTGTTTGATCATGAAATCTATCTAATGAGTAGTATTGATCACCTCTGAACCCCTGCACTTGTTCTCATCAGGTTCAGCCATTCAATCCATTGCAGTTCTTCCTGGATAGAATCTAAACTTCTAAAACCAATTCATTCAGAATTCAGAATCTGTCAATTGTCTGAACTTGAGAGAACAATACATGTTTTTTTGATTAAATATATATGTGCTGGATAAAATACAAATCAATCAGTCAATAAAAAAAATCAAGGCTGAAAGTAGTTAGGGAATAAGCTGTGTTGGAAAGGTGGAATTGAGAGAGAGAGAGTGTGTGTGTGATGGGTGGGTTGAAAAGGAAGGTGGTGTGACTCTTGCATGCCTTTTCTATTTATAAATCTTCACTCATACCAAATTTTTCTTGTCAATCTATCTAACCATCCTAAATTTTCATCAGATTCTCATTTGGTTTGGTGGTTTCAGGATTTCTTCCAGTGTGTAAGAGGTAGATGGCACAGGCACTAATACTCATAGAGCTCAGGGATGACTGATTGGTATTTCAATGAAGAAGATGAGATGAGGATTGAAAAGGACAAGAATGAGAGGATGGGAGGAGCAGTCCATGAGAAGGTTGTTGAAGAAGGAGTCATTGAATCCTGTAAGAGTAACACCAGGAAGGGGCAAGATCATATGAGTCTAGCAGGATGGGTGAAGGTTTTCTTGTGCTGAGATGAAACCTACTGGCTGAGGGACTTACCAGAAAGAATTAGTATACTAGTTCCTGGGGGGAATGTGTCCAGGAGGAGGAAGGATGCCAGCATATCTGAAGGTTGAAAATGAGGCCTTGAGGTAGGAGTGACTGATGAGAGAGGGAGGAGTTCCCATGGTACTAAATACTGATCTGGCAGCATTGGTGCTCCAGTTGAGTAATGGGTGATGGGCCTGTCCAGGAAGATCTGAAATGTACTGATCTGGAAGTCTTGGGAAAATCAACTGGTTTCCAGACAGTGGAATAATGTGCACATGCACATGTATGTACCTTATGGTGAGAGAGTAATGGACCATACAGAGGGAGGAATCCTGGGAAGATTGATTGAACACATGACACAGTAGTAGGGTGTATAGTTGTTAGAAAAAAGTTGTGGGACTGTTCCTCAAAGCAACCACACCCAGGCACTTCAAAAAATCTAGGTGAAGAATGTTAATCATCAGGGTTCATCTTGACCATTCCACCATTGGACTCCCTCAAAAGTTGACCATGGTCAACAACATCATTGTCTTGGTTTTACCATTTTGACCCAATTCTTCATGATTGATCACCAAAACAGTGATGCTAAGTAAATTTTTTCTAATCCAATATACTCATTTCACTCTTTATTTTTACTTCTTTTTAACCAAAACCATAGAAAATTGCACTTGTTCAAATGAATTTTATAACAATTTTCAGATCTCCCTCTCAAACTAACAGATAAAAAATCTGCCCTCAAACCTTGAAACTTAACCAAAAATCCCCCAGAGCTCAAAATAAATGAAAAATAAAAAGATTTGACTTTCAAGGAGCTTATCCAAGTGCTTTTCAAGAATTGAAACATTCTCATCTCAGCTAGTCAATCAGAATTGGACCTGAATGTCAAGAAAAAAACCATGATCAAACTTAGCATTTACAACATATATAATCAACCAATACAACATTTTTTTCATTTAATGCGCTCCTTGTTATCCAGCTTTGAGATATTTAACAAGAAGGAATTTAGATGGTGCAAGCCCTTTCAATTTTTCTATCACTTTAAGCCATTTTTCCAAGTATCTTTAATGTTTTAATTTTTTTTATGAATTTTAAATTTAATGTACACAAAAATTTTGATTGTGTTTTAATTAAAAAAAAAATTCAAAGCCATCTGCAAACAACAATTTAAATGATTCCATGCTATTTTTGAGGGTTAAATTCAGCTTGAAGCAAATAATTGAAAGTACAGTGGCCAATGTAGTGCTAAAAGTTCCATTAATTTTTTTTCTACCCAATGTAAATGAACATAGGGGTCAAAACTATCACATACAGGTAGAGAGTGAGTCTGGAAGAAGTATTTGGAGGCTGCAAGATATGAAGGAGAACTATTCAGTGGCAGATCAAGTAGTAGAGGGAGTTACTCTTGAGCTAGGAATGAGGTTGATGAGAGGTTCAATTGGCTTATTTGAAGTTTTTAAAAATGTTTTATGACAGGTGGCCTGGATGATTTTTCACATCTCATCAGAAATAAATAATGGGCAATGTTAAATTCACAGCTACAGAGCCGTGTACACAGCTCAATGGGCCATGTAGCATCCTAAATAACTCAAATGAGCCGTTGTGGTGAACCATTTGGGACACCTTGGGAAAGGAATTCAAAAAAAAAAAAAAAAAAAAATCTCGCGCGTTGCACCCTTCTCATCCCCCTGTGTTGCTCCTCCTCATCCTCATCCTCGCGCGTTGCGTCCTCATCCTCATCCTTGCGCTTCGCTCATCCATCATCCTCATCCTTGCGCCTTGCTTATCCTCATTGGCATCCTTGCTCATCCTCATCCTCATTGTCATCCTTGCTCATCCTCATCCTCATCATCATCCTTGCTCATCCTCATCCTCATCCTCATCTTTGCTCATCCTCATACATCATTGTCATTGTCGCGCTTCCATCATTGTCATTTTTGCGCGTCAATCATTGTCATTGTTGCGCGTCGCTCATCCATCATTGTCATTGTTGCACATCGATCATCGTCATTGTTGCGCGTTGCTCATCCATCATTGTCATTGTTGGACGTTGATCATTGTCATTGTCGCGCGTTGCTCATCCATGCCTTACCAAACCCATTCCAACCGCACCTCCAAGCGCTTGTCCAATCCTCGGACCCATCAATCTCCCACCTCACTCAGTCTGTCAGTTGCCAATCTCAAGCCTGTCAGAATTTACTCAATCGCCTTGAGCCAATCTCCTATCCGCCCATCCGCTGTGGTGCCCCATCCTGGACACCTTGGCCAGTGCGGAGACTTTAATTTTTTTTTATGATTTTTCCTTATCATCATTCATAGGCATCATGATCAAAAAAAAAAAAAACTCAATCTTGAATCTCATTCAACTCCAAGAAAGACCTGAATTTAATTGTTTGGGACGCTTAGAGGGATGACAATCAGTACTCAATTGATCTCCAACATCATCCATTCCTACCATTATCTTCCTCTCACTCATCACCCAATCCGATCAATCCCATCCATTGCCTCAATATCCTCCTCAACTCTCGATCATCAACCCAAGAAGACATTGGTCAAGCCAATTTTTGATCATCAACAATTGATTCAGATCCAGAGCAACTTCTTCTCAAGTAAGAATCAAGTCTTGATTAAGACCAAGAAGCAGAAGCGAGAGATTGAATGGCAGAGATTCAAGCAAAACAATCTTTGATTGCAGACCTCTACCCACCTCAGGCTCAAGTACAAGCCCAATCCAATCCTAGGTTACTCCACTTTGATCCCCAACGGCCACCTGAGTTGGCAGGAGTCCGAGCTCAACCGTCTGATCCTCAAGACTCACGACGTCTGGGCCGGCGGTCCGCAGACAACCGAGTCAATCAAAGCCACCCACCCAACGCTCTGATCCATCCAACCTGCTCATGATCAACCTACCCACGGTTTTTGTCACCGTGAGCCTTGCCGGCTTGCTGCTTGGTTACCCCTGTATGTATTGTCACTCCTCCTCCAATCAACTCATCCATCAACCCCTCAAATTCATCCGGGTGGACCTCCTGCAATCCCTCAAGTCCTGCAATCCTCCCAATCATCCTTGGACCCTCCAGTCCCAAGCCTCTTGACCACCATCATTTCCCATCTCATCCGGTTGTCTCAAGCGCCCATCTACCTCATTTGGTTGTCTCAAGCGCCCGTCTACCTCCTTTGGCCATCTCAAGCGCCTGTCTACCTCATCCTTTCCACCTCCAGCTCACCGGTCTCCTGCGCGGCTTGTCCATTGCCCGCGCGGGTCTCAGCTGTCTCTTGGGCCCATCAGCATGTCCGCGGGCCCCTCAATAGCTACTCTCCTGCCCGTGCCCACCATTGGCACGGGCCAGGGTCTTGATTCAACTCTTCTGTTTTTTTCTGAGTGTTTGTTTGTTTCTTTTTTTTCTTTTGTTTTCTCATGACAATCATCCTCAAAAAAAAAAAAAAAAAAAAAAAAATCCGCTCTATTTGTAAATCTCTCTTGTAAATAGTCTACAGAACTCTTTTCCATAAAAGGAGGGGCTCTCCCCAGCCTTTTGTTCATCAATCCATGGGAGTGTGTGCTTATGTCCCCCCATTATTGTGAAATTAGATCCTGATCCTTATCCTGGGTATATCTCTGATTGCCCCCTGATCCATTTTTGACCCTTAGTCTTTGCCCCTCTGTGGCCTGATCCTTATCAACAACCAATAGCCTTGCTGGTTGAGGAAAATTCTGTCTGTTGGAATTTTGAGTGTGTTAGACCACTCCTTGATCCCTTTCTCTGACCATACTGGTCCTGATCCCTGATCATCTTTCTGGAGCCAATCACGATTGATTGAAGAGGTCTTATTAAGCTTAAGACCTGGAGTGTTACACCTCCCTTTATTTTCTTTGGAGTTGCATTCTGCCAGCCTACCCTTGAGTCCCGAGAGAAGTGTTGAGGTTATCCTTGCTACAAATCAGTTACTGTTTGCTTTTAGAGCTTCTTAAACATTGTGCTTTGTATTTTACAGCCACCCTCAGTTATCTGGTACCCTTCAAGCCCTTGATTGAGGAGAGTTGGGCAGGTTCATTGAGAACCTGGAGGTTGTTTGGGTTTGAGTTGATCATCCCCAATCTTCTTCTGACAACCAGAGTTATCAGCTTGTGGGCGTTGTTTACATACAACAGCTTTTGTTCTTTGAACTCTAAGCAGACTTTAAATTATTTTGTTCAAGTTTTTTCCCTGCATAATCCTGTCTCAGATAGTGATGTTCCATTGCTACCAAACTATTATCATCTTTATCCTCTACTCCTTGATTCCTCATTTACCAGGTTCTGGACCTTGATCTTGGTTAGATCTAAATATTTTTGTAACACTCAGGAGGGCAGCCTAAACATCACCTTTCCCCTCCACAGAACTGCCACGGCCTAGCACCGTTTGGAGTCTTACACCGCGCTCTCATGAACTTCATCCATCACCCTTCCTGGGACTCTCCCACCCCCCTTCCATCTACGGGTGGGGGTGGAGAGTGTTGTCTACCGTCCGCAGACACCTGCGGGAGGTCTGATCTGTTTTTTCTTTTCCCACCCCTTCTGCCTTTGGGTGAGGGGTGGGTGATTCCGGTATTGTCGCGCGCGCCCATCCACAGACGGACGTGAGAGATGACCTGATTTTCTTTCTTTTTCTGCTCTATTTGTAGAATCCGTTGTACATAGTCTAACAGGGCCTCCTGCCCATATAAGGAGGGGCTCTCCCCTGCCTTTTGGAGACATCAGCACATCAGCAGCATGGAGATCAGCACATCCTATGATCACATCAGATATCTATGATTGCCCCTTGATCCTTGAGCCTCCATACTCAAACCCCTTGATCCTTGAGCCTTATCACCAATCAATAGCTTTGCTGGTTGAAGAAGAATTTGACTAATTGAATTCTTGAGTGTGTTACACCACTCCTGATCCCTTTATCCAACCATACTGGTCCTGATCATCCTTTTATTATCTTTCTGGAACCAGTCACGTTTAACTGAAGAGGTTTTATTAAGCTTAAAACCTGGAGTGTTAAACCTCCATTCACCTCTTTTGAAGTTGAATTCTACCACACTACTCTTGATTCCCTTGAGAAGTGTTGGGTTATTCTTGTTTGAATCAGTTATTGTTTTTGCTTCTAGAGCTTCTTCAAACAATTAGCTTTGTCTTGTGCAGCCACCCACAGTTATCTGGTACCCTTCAAGCGCTTGATTGCGGAGAGTTGGGCAGGTTCATTGAGAACCTGGAGGTTGTTTGGGATTGAGTTGATCTTTCCTAAGCTCCTGCTGACAACCAGAGCTATTAGCTTGTGGGCATTGTCACTAACAATTGCCTTGCCTTGTTGAACTCTGAACAATTCTTGACTCCTTCTATTCAAGTTTTCCCTGACATCATCTTGCCTCAGATAGTGTTGTCTCCCAGCAACTGACTACTATAATTGTTATCCTCTTACATTTTGTTTCCTGTTTACCAGGTTCTGGACTTTGATCTTGGTTACATTTAAATATTTTTGTAACAATCAGGAGGGCAGCCTAAAAAAGCACCTATACCCTCCACAGAACTGCCAACGCCCTGCGCCATTTGGATTCTTACACTGTGTGGCATGCTGCACGGCTGAAATGGGTCGTGTGTCATGCTACACGGCGCAAATGGGCCTGTGTGGCATGCTACATGGCTCAAATGGGCTGTGTGGCATGCTACATGGCTCAAATAGGCTGTGTGGCATGCTACATGGCCCATTTTAGTTGTACAGCACGCTAAACAACTAAAATCAAGTAGTGTAGCCTCCACTAAATCATAAATAATGAATTATTAATTATCAATTATAAATTATAAATTATAAATTATATATCATAAATAATAAAATATAAATTATAAATAATAAATAATAAATAACAATAAATTATAAATTATATATAATAAATAATAAATAATAAAGAATAAACATCAAACAATAGTAAATAATAATAAATAATAAATTTTAAATTATAAATTCTATGGAGTAGTGTATGGGCCCCCATGCATTGAGGGGCACTACACGGCTCCCACACGACCAGAGCTGTGAATTTAACATCACCCATAAATAATTATAAAAAATCAACAAGGTTTTTTTGGTGGTTTTTTGATCTAATTCAAGATTGATAGTTCACTCATTCTTCCTTCTTTCTTCATTTTTTAATTTTTCTTTCTTTTGATTTGATCTTTTACTTCTTTCTTTTTTATTTATCTTCTTTTTTCTTTTTTCTTTTTTCTTTTTTCTTTTTTCTTTTTTCTTTTTTCTTTTTTCTTTTTTCTTTTTTCTTTTTTCTTTTTTCTTTTTTCTTTTTTCTTTTTTCTTTTTTCTTTTTTCTTTTTTCTTTTTTCTTTTTTCTTTTTTCTTTTTTCTTTTTTCTTTTTTCTTTTTTCTTTTTTCTTTTTTCTTTTTTCTTTTTTCTTTTTTCTTTTTTCTTTTTTCTTTTTTCTTTTTTCTTTTTTCTTTTTTCTTTTTTCTTTTTTCTTTTTTCTTTTTTCTTTTTTCTTTTTTCTTTTTTCTTTTTTCTTTTTTCTTTTTTCTTTTTTCTTTTTTCTTTTTTCTTTTTTCTTTTTTCTTTTTTCTTTTTTCTTTTTTCTTTTTTCTTTTTTCTTTTTTCTTTTTTCTTTTTTCTTTTTTCTTTTTTCTTTTTTCTTTTTTCTTTTTTCTTTTTTCTTTTTTCTTTTTTCTTTTTTCTTTTTTTTTCTTTTTTCTTTCTTCTTTTTTCTTTTTTCTTTTTCTTTTTTCTTTTTTCTTTTTTCTTTTTTCTTTTTTCTTTTTTCTTTTTTCTTTTTTCTTTTTTCTTTTTTCTTTTTTCTTTTTTCTTTTTTCTTTTTTCTTTTTTCTTTTTTCTTTTTTCTTTTTTCTTTTTTCTTTTTTCTTTTTTCTTTTTTCTTTTTTCTTTTTTCTTTTTTCTTTTTTCTTTTTTCTTTTTTCTTTTTTCTTTTTTCTTTTTTCTTTTTTCTTTTTTCTTTTTTCTTTTTTCTTTTTTCTTTTTTCTTTTTTTTTTCTTTTTTCTTTTTTTACCTTTTCCCTTTTGCATTTTTTCTATTTATTTCTTTTTTCTTTTCTTTTTTATAAGTTTATTTTTCCATTTGCTTTTGCATATTAATGAGGCAATCAACTTTGGGGCTTGAAATTTTTATGACGGGACTGCGAATTGTCTATAATATTAAAAGCATATGAATATTGATTTAGGGAGGAATTTATCATGCCTGAAAAATTTCTGAGAGGGTGTAAAATGGGCTGCAACATACAAGCAGTGCTTGGTACTAGGTAATACATTCACATTCCCTCAGACAAAAATGTTGAATCTCATGGTAAAGCAATAAAAAATTCCAAGGGGCACTCCAAGGTGTTTAAATTAGAGAAACAAATATCAAGGAAGAAAATTTGTATTTTGAGCATTATTCAATCTTCTTAATTTAAAAGATCTATCACCATTCACTGAATCATCAACCACAGCTGACCCAATGGAAGTAACCAATAAATACATCCCAGGTCCCCAGTGCTATCCAAAATTCAAAAGGTGAATCAAGAATTGAAGAATCTGCACCACCACTATCAAGAATATTAGAAACTAAAATTTGTTTTAAATATGAAAGAGAGTGTTGAATTACCAAATAATATATACTATTTGTGGATCCAATGATTTTAGTTCAAGAGAAGAGCCAGCCCTTTTTTGAAAAAGGGAGTCTTTCAGCTGGCTAATTTCAGAGTCAACTGACTATTCCAAGAAAGTAAATGAACAATAATAAGGGCATTATTTTTTTGGCACTACCAATCCTTGAATTTTTTGGTGCTGAAATCCCCACATTGTTCCCCATCCATGTGGTTTTCCTCAAATTGGCAGGTTTTTGTGAGGTTTCAAAAAAAAAAGCACAAAGGTGGAAATCCAAAAAATCTCTAAGAAGGCTTTCAGAGTTTACTTTCCATTCAAAGGCCTTAAAAATTAGGTCCAAAAATTTGAAAAAAAAGAATATAAAAAATTATGTCTCAAATGTTTTACTTTTTTTGATAATTTTTTTTATTATTTTGGAAAATCTCAAGGAACAAAAATTTTCAAAATATAAAAGAAATTCAAATTTGATTTTTTCAGACTTTTAGTACTTCATTTTCATGCCAAAAAATGGGATTAACATAAAAAAAATGTTAATCAAGCATTTTCCAAATTTTAAGCTTGCAGTCTATTAGCAGGCATTGAGAAAGGCACAAAAAATCAGCTGGGTATGTTTCCAATCAATTATTAACCTCCAAATAGTTGATTCAACATCAACAATAACACTAAATTCTTGTTTTGGGGTGTGTTTTGGAACCATTTCAGATGATATTTTAATGGGTGATGATAAATTCACAACTCCCAGTCTTGCGGGGCCCTAAACAGCCCAATAAACGCGTGGGGGTCCATAAACGCGTCCAAAGCGTGGGTGCGGGCTAAAACACACGTCTACACGCGTCCAAGGGGTTGCCTCAAACAGGCGCAACCCCCAAGGGATGTATACCCCCCATAAACGGTGTTTTTGGGTTGTGTACCCCCATTCACGGCACTTTTGATGCATGGCAGGGGGTATAAAACCCCCTGGGGGGTTGTGCCAAAATTTTTGGCACCCACTGGACCACATTTGGGATCAAAACATACTATGTGGGATTTTTGGACCACACCTAGCAATCCCCAAGTGACACTAAAGTGAAACCAAGTGAAATTCAAGTGAAATTCAAGTGAGATTAAAGTGAAACAATAGGAAACTGCAAAAACATTTCCCACTAAACTTGATACTTCTCAACTGGAAAGTGAGAAAACTTTGTAGTTGTTCAATTGAAATTTGGATTGAATACTGAAATACTGTTGCATTTTTTGGCAATTATGGGAACAGTGGCAAGCACTCCTTTTTTTAACATGGCTGTGTTGAAGGAATAAATTGATAGTGCCATGAAAAAAGCTGAGGAAAAAAAGGATTTGGGTAATGAAAAATTGGAAGCCCCAATTGCATCCTCATTGAGGGTGACAATTGAAGAACAGAATGTTTCACAAGTAGACATGACCTCTGGTGGTGAGTAAAATTTTATGTTGCTCTGGTCTTTGGCTGATTTAATTTAATGGAAACTGAACTACGACAATGTGAATATGGAGTAAATATGACAGAAACATTTGCCCCACCTCCTGTGAGAGCTTTTCCCACAAAGGAAAAGGAAAAAAACTAATTTAAAACATGGGAAATGAAGCATGGTTAAGCTTTAAAATTTTTCAACTCAAAGTGTGATAAATATGTGGATTTAGCCTGTGATAGACATGTTTTGTACTCTGGGCAATTTCTCACCAAACGGTCAAGGCAAAATCACACAAGGAAGGTTGGGTGCAATTTTTTAATCCATGCAAGTTGCACAAAGGAAGACCCCTCAAGGAGAATCTCCTACAGAAATGATTAAAATAACCATGAACCATCTCCACACCCCTCAGTGCATCCTCACCTGAGGAGAATCTCTGGGGTAGCCTTAGACAATCAAAAAGAAGGCATGAATGATGGGCTCAATACACTTCAACTCAAAAGAAAATTGAGCAAGATCAATGGTGGGAAATATTTTGATGACCTAACAATCTAAAACACTAAGCATAAGTTAGCGCTAGCAGAACTAAAGGGGAATAGTGTTATGGAGGTCCTCTTTGAACAAATTGGTGATTCAGGTTGGGTTCATTGAGAAACATTCAGTGAAGAGGGTCACTTGGAGGCCCTATTCTTGGCTCACCCAGAGTCATTAAATCTTTGAAAGAAATTCTATCATATAGCTATGATGGATTGTACCTATAAAACAAATAAGTATAACATCCCCCTATTGCATGTTGTAGGAATTAAAGCCAACCAGAAAAATTTCACAAAAGCTCTTGTTTTTATAACAAAAGAAACATTTGAGCTCTAAAGTTGGTTTTTCAATGCACTAAAAGAGTTGGCTTATGATCCTGAGAGACTTCCCAGAGTCTTTGTGACGGACATTGACAAAGCTTTGATCCATGCTCTAGAAAAAATGTTACCTGATTCTACAAGACAGTGCTGTCAATGGCACTTTTCTAAAAAAATACAAGCAAACTGTAAAGTGCTCTTTATTAGTGATTTTGAAGGGTGGCAAATCTTTATGTCTCTGTGGGCTAAGTATGGGGCCTCAAAACCTAAGGAGGACGCAGAGGTCTATGATGCGGAACTTAGAGTAAGTGCCAAATCACAGAATCTAGTGTTAATATTCCTAGTTTTGGTTTGCTTACATTATGACTTGTATAGAGTGTTTCCTGGAAGACTGTGAAGATTTGCTTGAGTATATGGATCATCACATCTTCTCTTCAAAGAGACTTTTTTAACAGATTGGAATTGCAAAAAACCTGACTTTGGAAATAAAACAATGTCTTGGGTTAAAGGGGCCCATGCTACTCTCAAACAATCCTTTTCAAATTCTTTGGGAAAATGTTGGATGTTTGGCAAAACCTAGAGGGAACAGTGTCCAATCAAATTAAATTGGTTCGGGAAGCCCATTACAACCTTTGAATAAAGATTGGAATAGTTCTTCTTACTGAACTGTTACCATTGGGATTCAAGGTGTCTTTACAGTCAACTTGTTGTGGATCAATCAGAGAGATTAGAGGGGAACCATGATGGGGAAGTTTTCACCAAGACATACTTGATTACTATGGGTTTTTCCTGTTCCCACCAAATAGGTAACCTACTGGCGTAAAGAGGCTCTGTTGTGCCTGAGGATGTTCATCCTAAGTGGAGGTTGGATTATGAACCTTGCAGTTCTAGTTGTGTAAGTTGGTTTAGGTTGGATTGTTGAATTTTTCAAACCACTTTGTGATTAATTCCTTTTGATAAATTCTTTTTTAATGATTATTCTTACTTGACTAATATTTGATCCTTTCAAATTTTTAAACATCAATGTTGATGAACTGCTCAATGATTCTCAGTTTTATGAGAAGCTCAATGCAATTATCTTGCATCATCATGAACAAGATTATTGCTTTGTTTTGAAGCACATGATGAAGGAGATGGAAAATTATCAATCAAAACCAAGAGTTGAACCTAAAGTCTTGAAATAAAGCAGAGGCCATACAAAATTTACAGATAACCCGCGAGGTCCTTCTTGATTTGAAAATATTGAAAAGGAACTGAAGCAGGAAAAGAGAATTAGAAGGGCATCAAAGAAGAAAAGACAAAGGATTGTAAGTCTTTCTTTTTTGTGAAAGGTTCATTTTTATGGTTTAATGAACTGATGGGAAAATTATTTCTGTAGTGAAAGGATGGCTCTTCATCTGAATTTCATAGTTCATTTGAAGAGACTGAAATTTCATTAGGGTCTGTGCCATTGGAATTTGATTCCTTTTCCAAGGAGGAAGATGAAGAAATGTAGGATTCAAACAGAAGCTCATCTTTGGTTAGTTTTGATTCCTTTCATTAGATCAGAATTTTGGCTAACTATTTTTTGATTTTAGGAAGTGAATTACCTCAATCAATTACCTGAGAACTTACATAGGTTCTTGGGTGGGGTTTGGGATCTGGTTGGTGATGGGAATTGTGGATTCAGATTCATTTATAAATCAATTGGTTATGATGAGCATGGGTGGTTTCAAGTAAGGAAAGAGATGCTTGAAACATTGAGGATAAATAAGACGTGCTATGCTAAGATCCTGGGTGGCATTAGAGATGTTGAAAAGATAGAAAAAATAATTGATTTTAATGACATCAATGAAAACATTCCCTCTTCAAAAGGGCTTTTGAAGGTTGACATGGGTCAAATAATAGCTGATAATTATGTAAGACCAATATGTTTCATTTCATTGGAATCATTTGTTACTTTTAATCCTATGAAAATGGGCGTAGAAGAAAAATCAGATCCTATGTTCATTTGCTTTGTTAACAATAACCATTGGATCCACCTTTTTCTTAAGGGAGATGTGATTCCAATCCTGCCCATAGTTTCCCAAACCACGTTCCATGATTTCCAAAAAAGCCTCTGGTTAGGTTGATCACCTCAAAGATCAACTTGAGTTGTATTTTGATTTATAGATTAACTTCATCATTTGGTTTTGGGTTCTGATGCTGATCTTATAATTCTATTAATATAAAGGGTTATCACATTTTAAACATCATTATGTTGAGTGTTTTGAGCTAACATAATTTTGATGAGTGTTTTGAATGAGATTTTATAGGTAAGTCAGTTCAACTTGTGTTTGGCTGATCCCATCATAAGGACTATTATTTACTTCTTGTGATGGGATCAGCTTAACACAAGTTGAACTTGTTTTTTTTTGGATATTTTTACTTCAGGGCTGGCCAAAAAAACTAGTATTTTTGGGCACTATTACTTTAGGGCTAGTTTCAAGTTGAACTTGTATTTTTTGGCACTTTAACTTTAGGGATAGTCAAGTTGAACTTGTATTTTTTTGGGGGTTTTGCTTTAGGGCTAGTCAAGTTGAACTTGTATATTTTTGGGTTGGTTGTCTTCAGTTTTTTTTGTTTTTTATTTTTTATTTATTTTTACTTATTTTTACTTATTTTTACTTATTTTTACTTATTTTTACTTATTTTTACTTATTTTTACTTATTTTTACTTATTTTTACTTATTTTTACTTATTTTTTACTTATTTTTTACTTATTTTTACTTATTTTTACTTATTTTTACTTATTTTTACTTATTTTTACTTATTTTTACTTATTTTTACTTATTTTTACTTATTTTTACTTATTTTTACTTATTTTTACTTATTTTTACTTATTTTTACTTATTTTTACTTATTTTTTACTTATTTTTACTTATTTTTACTTATTTTTACTTATTTTTACTTATTTTTACTTATTTTTACTTATTTTTACTTATTTTTACTTATTTTTACTTATTTTTACTTATTTTTACTTATTTTTTACTTATTTTTACTTATTTTTTACTTATTTTTACTTATTTTTAACTTACTTTTTTTACTTATTTTTACTTATTTTTACTTATTTTTACTTATTTTTACTTATTTTTACTTATTTTTACTTATTTTTACTTATTTTTACTTATTTTTACTTATTTTTACTTATTTTTACTTATTTTTACTTATTTTTACTTATTTTTACTTATTTTTACTTATTTTTACTTATTTTTACTTATTTTTACTTATTTTTACTTATTTTTACTTATTTTTACTTATTTTTACTTATTTTTACTTATTTTTTACTTATTTTTTACTTATTTTTACTTATTTTTACTTATTTTTACTTATTTTTACTTATTTTTACTTATTTTTACTTATTTTTACTTATTTTTACTTATTTTTACTTATTTTTACTTATTTTTACTTATTTTTACTTATTTTTACTTATTTTTACTTATTTTTACTTATTTTTACTTATTTTTACTTATTTTTACTTATTTTTACTTATTTTTACTTATTTTTACTTATTTTTACTTATTTTTACTTATTTTTACTTATTTTTACTTATTTTTACTTATTTTTACTTATTTTTACTTATTTTTACTTTTTTTTACTTATTTTTACTTATTTTTACTTATTTTTACTTATTTTTACTTATTTTTACTTATTTTTACTTATTTTTACTTATTTTTACTTATTTTTACTTATTTTTACTTATTTTTACTTATTTTTACTTATTTTTACTTATTTTTACTTATTTTTACTTATTTTTACTTATTTTTACTTATTTTTACTTATTTTTACTTATTTTTACTTATTTTTACTTATTTTTACTTATTTTTACTTATTTTTACTTATTTTTACTTATTTTTACTTATTTTTACTTATTTTTACTTATTTTTACTTATTTTTACTTATTTTTACTTATTTTTACTTATTTTTACTTATTTTTACTTATTTTTACTTATTTTTACTTATTTTTACTTATTTTTACTTATTTTTACTTATTTTTACTTATTTTTACTTATTTTTACTTATTTTTACTTATTTTTACTTATTTTTACTTATTTTTACTTATTTTTACTTATTTTTACTTATTTTTACTTATTTTTACTTATTTTTACTTATTTTTACTTATTTTTACTTATTGTTACTTATTTTCCCTTATTTTTGCTTATTTTTGCTTATTTTTGTTTATTTTTAATTATTTTTCACTTAATTTTATTTTTTATTTTTTTTAACCAAAAAATTAATATTTTTCAATTTTTTTGGGTGATTTCTGTTTTTATTTTCTTTTCATTTAGTTTATTGTTATTATTATATTATCATTTTTTTTGGGACCACAAGAGTTGTAGTCGTGTGGCACAACAACACGACTACATTAGAGCTGTTTAGGGCCCCACACAACCCAAAGGTGGTCATGCTGTAGGCCACACAGCACCAGACCACCTTGCGGCGTGCCAGACAACTCAAATGAGTTGTGTACACAACTCATTTGAGTTGTGAATTTATCATTGCCCTATTTTAATTAACTTTACAGACAATCTGAGTCTATAATTGTGAAAATCACTTCCAATGACACCCAGAAATATTTTTTTTATATTTTTTGAAAATTGACTAATCCCTCAAATGGTTAACCTCAAATCACCATTTTTAGACCCCTTTTTGGGGTAGGTCTGCATTCTTGGGATTTTCTATATGAATAATCTGATACTCAATATGATTTTTACTGATTTCCTGCCTCCTTCTCACCTCTTGGGGCGGTAAAATTCTCTCATCAACCATAAAATCACCTGTCAACATCCAGAATCCACTCCACACCACACCAATCATCACCAATCATCACAACTTAACACCAATCAACCAATCACACATCACTACTCACCACAACAAAACCAATCCAATTCAAAACTCCACCCCAACTAAAAAAAAACACCTGAATCCAAAATTTTAATAAAAGATAAATAAAAAATCACTCCTCAACAAAATTTTCTCAACTTTTTTAGACTTTTTTTTTCTGATCATTAACAAATAAATCCAATATCAAATTCACTAACCAAAAAAAACTTTTTTCCTCCAAGCTCAAGTCTCTTAAATCTTCTCTCTCAAATTCTAAATCTTTATGCTATACATACTCTATCTGAAACTTCAAAGTCTTCATAAAAAAACCAATCTCAAAACAAAAATCAAAAAAAATTCTCAACACCACAACAACCCACTTTTACTATCAGCCTCTGCTGCTTCTTCTTCTGCTGCTTCTAATTATTTAAATTAAACCCATGATTCCACCCCTGTGGATCCTTCACCTCAATTATCATATCATTAAAAGGTGGAACTTGTGAATGCTGTTCAAGGGTGGTCTAAGTCCCATGGATATGCCATTTCCACCAAATTCTCCAATACTAAGGAGAAAAGATATACTTACCAATGTGAAAAAAATCTGGGGAATATAACCCAAATTTGGATAAAAAAAGACTACTAGAAAAAAAAATTCATTTCAAATTATCTCAAAGACTTTACATGAATACTGCTCTTTGGCAAATAAAAATCAAATTCCCTGATCACAATGATCCTCCATCAACTGATACATTCACCCATGCAGTTCATGGAAGGAGTCAGGGTGCTCAATAGAACATTTTTTATTCTTTAATCAAAGCTGGGGTTCCTACCCTCAAAATTCTCAATTAATTAATGCAACCCTCTACTTTTACCACCCACACAGACACTAGTACCCTATATAAAAAAAGAAAAACTTGTAGTAAAATAACACATAGAAGCTTTAATGATTGAATTGAAATACTCTTCTTTTAAATAATAAATTAATAATCAAAACTTTCATATTAGTTCTTTATCAATTTCTCACCCACATTCTCTAAAATTAATTAAACTCTTTTCATCAGTAGTCATGTTGGTTTGTACCTATAAAACCCACAAATTTTCCATGCCTCTTCTTCAAATTTTTGTATTTAACACTTGTGCTAGAAATTTCTCTTTTGGTTTCTGCTTCCTCTTCCAAGAAAAAAAAAAGGAAAAATATTCATGGGCCCTCACTCAGCTTAACAAAGTATTATAAAATGAAGAACCCCAAGTCATTGTGACAGACAAGGAGAAATCACTCATCAATTCCATTCAATATGTTTTTCCCAAGTCTCATCATCTAATTTTTCTCTAGAATATTTTCAAAAAAATTCAAACCAACTGTAAAAAAATCAAATCAGAAGAATAATGGCTGATCTTTAGAAAGCACTGGAACATTCTTTTAAAATCCAAATCTGAAGGAACATATCAAGAAAATTTCACCAAACTTGCTATAGTCTGGAATCCTTCCACTTCTGAATACATTCTTGAGAACTGGATTCCTCTCAAAATTAATTTTTTTTTCATACCCTGCAAAAAAAGCAGCTCCATTTTTGGAATACTAGTACATCCAGAATAGAAGGCCTCTACTATCATGTAAACAGATTTATCACTAATTCCTCTGGTTCCTTTTCTAATTTATTTGATAAAATCCATCATTCCCTTTCCATCAAAATCCATTAAAAAGACATTCAAAGATCCCAAAAAGACTTCAATAACTTTATTGGTATGTCATATTGTTTTGAAAACCCATCTGGAAAAATCAGCCACTATTCTCTCAAGGTTGTCCATTACTTTCACATTTCAGCAGAAAAATCAACCACCTGTTCTGATTGTGATTATTCTTCTTTCATGGGTATTCCTTGTTTACACAAAGTGAAAGCATGTTTATATATGTCTATTTTGTCTTCTCTTTTTTTGAAGAGAAAAAAATCCCAACATTGATTTCTGCAATTTTTTTTTGTTCTGGAATTATTAATACTCACTGAGAATTAATTATGTCAAAAATCTAAATCACCTGATGAACCACCTTATCAATCAACCAATTTAAATTGGTTTAAGAATGAACTATTTGAACAATTCCTTCTGTTGCGCCAAGGAGAAAAACATTTTTAGCTTGGAGCAATGATGAAACTATTGAACAGGAAGTATCAATGACTCCCATTCAAGAAAACCTATCAAACAAAGAAACAAAAATTTTTGGAAGACCCAAAGGAGCCCTCAATAAAATTAAAATATTTTCTCAAAATTCCTCTAAGATGGATCCATCTGGGTTTGAATATGTTGAAGCAACTAAGAGCAGAGGAAGACCAAGGAAGCACGCGCCAATTGGGTAAAGAAATTATTAGTTTTTATTTTTCTTTTCTCTCATTATTTTGGATTTATTTTAACAGAATTAGCTTGGAAATTGGTTTTATATAACTTCATACTGAGGAAAAATACAGGAAAGGAATCCCAAGAAAAGGCAAAGGGTAAAAAGAAACAATATTCAGAGGAAGAGGTGATTTTTTTTTGCTTGAAATTAGGCTAAAATTTCATTACAATCAGGAAAAATTTAGAGCAGAAGATAAATTAAGTGCAGAAGAATTTAAAAAAATCTTGAATGATTGGTTTAATCAAGACAGTTATTAATTGCTATTTGGGGAGGGTCAGTCTAGTTTTTCTAGTTTCCATTAATTTTCATATTTTTCTTTTTCAATCAGAGTTCAGGAAGCATCATCAATAAGTAATTTGTTTCCCATAATTTCAGTCCTGGGAATTTGAAGAGGAAAAAGACAATAAAGAAAGAAGACAAAGATTCAGATTCTTATAGGCCTCCATGGACTGCAATCTTTTCTTGCACAGCTAAAGCTTCTGAAACTGAAAATTTTAATAGTCTTCTGAAATAATCTTGCTTTATGGTTCATTTATTAACCTGACCTTTTTTTGTAATTATATTTAAGGTCAAAAAAATTCCTTTTCATCTTCTGATAATTTTGAAGCAGTACGTATGATAAATTAAATATTTTTTTTTTTCATTTCCTCTTATAAAAAACTCATTTTTATTTCCATATTATCCATGAAAAAATTTCATTTTCCCCAATCAGTCATACCACAAATATTACATGTTCAAGATTTTATGGGTGATGGGAACTGTGGTTTTAGATCTCTCTTCAAGGATGAAAGTTCCATGAATCAAGTCTGGGATGAAAATTTTGAAAAAGCAAGAAATCATCTCAACCACCCTTCTGGACCAGCCCCTGAGATTTACTGGATGAAATACCCTTGCCATTGTTTCTGGCTGGCAGATACATACAAAAGGCAAATTTTACTTTCATCTAATTTGATTCCATAAACTTATTTTCCCCTCAATCCACCTCCTACTTCCAATTCTTAAACTTCTCCCATATTTTTAAGTATTTTGGAATATTTTAAGAACATAGTTTCTTTTTACTATAATTCTGAACTGTGGTCAGATCCCAAATTTTTTCCCCTTTGGAAGACTTTTTCTAGCAAGGAATAAAAAAAATGGGAGAATTTTATTCATAATAAATTTGAACTTTATTTGAAAAATTTGTTTCCTCCTACAAATTTTGCGCATAAAATAAAGAAATTTGAAACAATTTACATTGATTGAATGATTTGTTTGTTCTTTTCCTGAATTTTTTATACTTTTCTTCTATTGATTATTGACTCAATGATTTGGTGCGGAAAATTCCACTTTTTTATTTTTAATTATGATTTTTTTCAGAAAAATAAACCTAGAAAAAAACCTTGCAAAATTCTCTTGTGCCATTTTAAAGCCCACTAAAAGACTTCAAGCTTAAAATTGCCAAATTCTTCAGGAGGATATGGGGGAACAAAATGAACAGAAACTCTTTTTTTATTTTAATCCCATTTTTGGTGGAAAAATGTGTTGACGCTGAGGAAATTCAGAGTGGATAGACAAATAGAAGGATGAATTTCATGCAGTCAAAGAAAAGAAGTAATGAGAACAAAGACACTTACCTGAGGAAATTCAGAGTGGAGAGACAAATAGAAGGATGAGGAGAGAGAATCCTTCCATGAGTCTTGAGCTCTGTCCTCCGGTAGGTACAGTGATAGAAATGTCACACAATCTGTGACATGATTAGTGTACATCTGAGAGTTGAAGAGGAAACGCCTGCGCGTGTGAAAATGAGTAGCAACAGACTGAATGGGGAGGAGATATGAGAGAGTCACACTAGGTTAAGAGATGACAGGGATCAGACTGAGAGCATATAGGTTGTAGAGTGAAAGAGATAGGATGAAAACAGAGAACAGTGAGGAAGACAGGAAAGAAAAGTTCAGAACAGATGGAAAAGGGTAAGGGAACATGGAAAAGAATACATGGGATTTAAGGTAGAAAGACCAGTAATCCCAACACCCCCCCTTGCTAACCACCCGTGGTGAGACCAAACAGAGCTTGCTGCGTCTTGAGAAGTACTTGAGACAGCGGTTTGGTTAGCATATCTGCAATCATCTGCTTAGTTCCCACATGATGAACAGTGAAGACTCCCCAAGCCACATATTCCCAGATAAAATGATGTTGAGCGTCAATATGTTTTGTGCGGGAGTGGTGCTCAGGATTCTTTGCTAAAGCCTTGGCACCTTTGTTTTTGACATAGAGAGGTACCGGGCTAGAGTCGCGGATACTGAGTTCAGCCATCACATTCCGTAGCCAGAGGCCTTCCTTGCAAGAGTCCGCAAGAGCTCTATATTCTGCTTCTGAGCTTGACAGAGAGATGGTGTGGTGCCCCATCCTGGACACCCCGGCCGCCTTAAAACCTCAACCCATAAACTGTTGCGCAAACGTACCGGCCGGCATCAAAAAAAAAAAAACTTATCCTCAGGCTCATCCAAACCTTCATTTATCTGCGCGCGTCGCGCGCTGCGCTTCCTTTATCTGCGCGCGTCGCGCACTGCGCCTTGCGCGTTGCGCATCCTTCATCTGTGTTGCTCATCATCCTTGCCGTTGCCTGTTGCTTGTCATCTCCGCCGTTGTCATTTCGCGTCCTCATCTTTGTTGTCGCGCATCCTCATCTTTGTTGTTGCGCGTCCCAATCTCCTCATTGCTACCGTTGCGCGGCGCTCATCCATGATTTACCAAATCCATCCCGACCGCACCCCCAAGCATTTGGCAAATCCTTGGATCCGTCAAATATCTCATCTCACTTGATCTATCAGTTGTGAATCTCAAGCCTGTCAGGATTTACTCAACCGTTTCAAGCCAATCTCCTATCCGCCCATCCGCGCTCTCATGGTCTTCATCCGTCACCTTTCCTGGGGCTCTCCCACCCGCTTCCGCCTTTGGACAAGGGGTGAAGAGTGCCCACTACCGCCTGTGGACATCCGCAGCGGTTTGGTTCATTTCTCTTTCCCACCCCTTCCGCCTTTGGATGAGGGGTTGGTGACTCTGGTATTGTTGCGTGCGCCCATCCACGGACAGACGCGAGTGACCACATGATTTTCTTCCCTTTTTCCGCTCTATTTGTAGAATCCGTTGTACATAGTCTAACAGGGCCTCCTGCCCATATAAGGAGGGGCTCTCCCCTGCCTTTTGGATCAACCATCAGAGCATCAAATCATCCAGCATGAAATCAGCACACCTTTGATCCTTGAGCCTCCATACTCAACCCTTGATCCCTGATCCTTATCACCAACAAATAGCCTTGCTGGTTGAAGAAAGATTCTGTCTGTTGGAATTTTTGAGTGTGTCATACCACTCCTTGATCCCTTTCTCTGACCATACTGGTCCTGATCCCTGATCACCTTTCTGGAGCCAATCACAATTGATTGAAGAGGTCTTATTAAGCTTAAGACCTGGAGTGTTATAACTCCCCTTAGCTTCTTTGGAGTTGCATTCTGCCAGCCTACTCTTGAGTCCCTTGAGAAGTGTTGAGGTTATCCTTGCTTCAAATCAGTTACTGTTTGTTTTAGAGCTTCTTAAACATTGTGCTTTGTCTTGAACAGCCACCCTCAGTTATCTGGTACCCTTCAAGCGCTTGATTGCAGAGAGTTGGGCAGGTTTATTGAGAACCTGGAGGTTGCTTGGGTTTGAGTTGATCATCCCCAATCTTCTGCTGACAACCAGAGTTATTAGCTTGTGGGCGTTGTTTACATACAACAGCTTTTGTTCTTTGAACTCTAAGAAGACTTTAACTTCTTTTGTTCAAGTTTTTCCCTGCATAATTGTGTCTCAGATAGTGCTGTTCCGTTGCTACCAAACTATTATCATCCTTATCCTCTACTCCTTGATTCCTCATTTACCAGGTTCTGGACCTTGATCTTGGTTATATTTAAATATTTTTGTAACACTCAGGAGGGTAGCCTTAACAGCACCTTTCCCCTCCGCAGAACTGCCACGGCCTAGCACCGTTTGGAGTCTTACATTTGGTCCCCCGGGCCGGGATCAAACCAGAAACCTTGGGATTTACAGTCCCAACTTGAAGAATCAACTCCAAAATCCAATCCGATTTTTTTTATTTTCTTTTTCTGTTTGTTATTTTTTCAGATCTGATCCGTGGAGGCAACTTGGTCCAGAAGTAAGTCCTCCCAATTGTGCACCATCTGGGCAAGATCCTTGTTGTTTTGTGAAAACTCTACTCTTGCCACACTAGTGAGCCACCTTGGAACTCTGCTTGTTTGGATCTCTTAGGAACCCTTCAACATGGAATCTGGTGGATCCTCTTTAGCTGTTCGGGCCAAGATGGTCTAAATCAAACCTCAGAACAAAATTTAGGCTTCAATGGGACCAACGTCGAACAATTCCTGGACTCCTATGAGATGGCTGCGGAAGTGGATGGTGCCAGTGAATATGATATGGCTTATCAGTTACGGTTTTTTATCTCTTCTGACAAAGTTATGGAATTTATAAAATTGTTTGAGGGATTTGAAACTCACAACTGGCGGCTCCTGAAAGAGGCTATGCTGGCCTATTGGGGAAAAATAGATATATCCAGATTCACTTTGCAAGACTTGGATGCCCTGGTTTCTCAATGAATCTCCAATGGTGGTATCTCCTCAGCCTCTGACTATCAGACTTTCAGAAAATCTTGGGACCCTATCCAGTCCTATCTTATCCGGAACAATCACATTGATACATTGGACGAAATTCAAGTGCAATTTTTTCAGTCTTTCTCTCCAGGAGTGCAGAAAAGAATTAAGGATGAATTGGTGAAATCTGGATCCATGATCACAACAAGAGAAAATTGGTTCAAGCTCCCTGCTTTCATGGTTCTTAGGAATACTGTGGATAAAGTGATGAAAGGCCAAACAGCTCTCACCTTTGAAAAACCTAAAATCACTGAAACAGTCCTTTCCCCCTCTTTTCAAGCATCTAACAAAATCATGAATAAGATGGAAGCCAATTGCAGACCTAAACCAAATCCTCAGACCCACCTGGAGACACCTACTATAGATGAGATGACTAAATTACTTCAGGCATTTGAGAATAAAATAGATCAGAAAATATCCTCTTTAGCCACTCCTAAACCTGCTAATTCTGTTCCTAAGTCTACTATAGTCTGTTATTATTGCCATAGGGAAGGCCATGGTACTGGTAGATGTCCTGAACTCCAGAAGGACAAGGAGGAGAAGTTAGTAGAGCAGAAGGGAAATAATTTTTTCCTTCCTAACGGTGCTTTTATCCCTTTCAATTCGTCTTGACCAATCTGTCATGTGGTGGCCTCATACCAACCACCAACTCCTAAGAAGGCATCCTTGGTCTCTGTGGATTTTTGATTGTCCTGTGGAACTATGCAACCTTGGTATACCCCAGCTATCACTTCTTCCAGCTTCCCTGGAACCTATCAATTCAATCCAGCTAGGAAACGCCATGAGGAACCAAAACCTCATAAGTCTCCTCCTGTTCCATCCTCCATTCTGCAAAAACCCATTAAACGCCAATCTTCACCTGAGCCTCCTTCCTCTGGTGCGGAAGACATGGAAGTAGAAAGGGAACCACTTATGGGAAGGTTCCAAGAAAACTCTGGTCCTCCCCCTCTTCAACCTGCCCAACCCTCAGATCCTCTTCCATCACCTATTACACCTGATCTTCCTCCCTCCACCCAGCCCAAAGTTCAATTTGAGAGGGGCATCTCCAAGGACTACCCTAATACTGTGGAAGGAGTATTAAAGAAAATTTCTGATCTTAAAATCCCCAATCTATCTGTGGCTGAACTCCTGTCTATCTCTCCATCTGTGGCAGAAGGGATGAAGAAATGGGTTTCTCATCAACGTGTGGAGATTGGTCCGGACAAATTAAAGGTCTCCTCTGGTACTCTGATAGAGGATTCTGGTGGAAACAATCCCTCTTCAGATACCAACCTGTATTCCTGTCCTCTTGGTTTTCTTCCATGTTGTCTTGGTGATTCAACTAAAACGGTTTCTCTCCTTGTGGATTCGGGTTCTCAGCTCAACTTGATTTTGGACTCCATGGCCTGCAAGCTTAAACTTAGCCCAAGGGTAAGTTTCAACTCTGCGGTCTATGGAATTGGGAATCAGTCCTGTGAACTGGTTGGTATTGCTGAGGATATTCCTGTTTGAATTGGTCAAAATATTGTTGGCACCTGTCACTTCTGGATCACTCGTCTGGATGGTCCCATGATCTTGGGAAGGCCTTTCTTAATGGACTTTGGTGCTACCCTGATGTTTTCTGATCAAGTTGGGGAGAGAATTCTCCTCCCTGGTGCTGATGGCAGAAAAATTGAAGTTCCCTTTTTTTCTTTGGATTCTGGTTGTTGGGAAAGAGACTTCCCTGGTCACCCTCCCAAATCTGTCCTGGACGGAAAGCAGAAAGAAAACTCTCATTCCTTTCATCCTCATTTTTTAGCAGAATAGTTTGCCCTAATGATAGTTGCAGTTCTCCTCAGCCTCAGACTTCAACTCATGGACCAACTTTCACCTCAGAGGCATATCTTTCTTTTTCCTCATCATTTTCTTCTCATCCAAATAAGATCAAAAACCAAACATGTGAAAAATCCGAAAAATACAAAAATATTTCTTCTCTGTTGGGATCTGTTGTATCTTCTTTTCCTTTTTCTTTTCAGCCTGATCACTCATCCTCTATTCCGGTTTCAAATCTCTGCAATGAGTCTAAACTAGATCTCAATCTCAATTATTTTCTTGGTGGCTTTGGTATGAAGGATTTTGGTCTTAGGTGGAGGCAATTTGGGGTAGAAGTAAGTCCTCCCACTTGTGCACCACCAGGGGCTTCTACTACAGTTGTTTTCAAAACTCTACCCTGTGCCACACATGTGAGCAATGTTTTATCTTTTGGATCCTCTTTTATGGAGAAGGCACCTTTCAAGGACAAAGCAGAACATTGGACTTGGAAGATGTTGGAACACAGCCTCAGTTTTTGTAGTCAGGTCTCACTGGTCAATGCTTGGAGGAAGCAGGGATTCCTCTCCTTTGCCACCAAGTACAAACCAGTTGCAAAGAAGGTCCAGCCATTCAACCAACCAATGCCTCTCAACCTCAATCCTCCTCTTATGCGTCCTCCGCTATCCCGCAATCCTTACTGTGGTCTATCCAAATCCCTCACTGGTCCATTTATTCCCTCTGGTTGGGTCACTGAAGAACTTCTGAAAGTGGTCAACTTTGGTCCAGATGGATGGCTTCTTCCTGATGAGTTAAATTTGATCAAAAATATTTTGTCTCTAAGGGAAAAATCTATTGCATTCTGTGAAGAAGAGAGAGGACTCTCGAAAGAATCCTATGGTCTCCCTTACATCATCCCTGTAGTTAAACATGACCCTTGGCAAAAGAAAAAGATCCCCATCCCTGCTGCTAAAGTTTACAAATTCATCAAGTTGGTCCATGAACAAGTCCAAACCAGTTTATACAAACAATCAACTTCTAGCTATTCCAGTCCTGTTTTTGGTGTTCTAAAGAGTAATGGTAAACTAAGAGTAGTTCATGATCTCCAAACTCTTAATAAAGTTACTATTAATGACTCTGGCGTTCCGCCTGCCACTGAAGAATTTGTTGAATCCTTCTCTGGGAGAGCTTGCTATGGTCTAGGTGACATTATGGGAGGCTATGACAAACAATCCTTGCATCCTATTTCTTTTCCCCTCACTACTTTCAATACTCCCCTTGGTCAATTTCAGCTGACTCAATTGCCTCAAGGTGCCACCAACTTGGTTGCAGTCTATCAGGCTCAGATGATGTGGATCCTCCAGGACAAAATCCCGGATCATGCGGGTATCTTTATTGATGATGGTGGGATTAAGGGGCCAGTTTCTGACTATGATAATGAGCTCTTACCTTGGCACTCAGGAATCCGACAATTTGTCTGGGAGTATGCTACTGTCTTGGAAAGAATTTTGTTTCCAATTGGGGAATCTGGCCTTACTGTCTCTGGATCAAAACTTGCCGCCTGTTTCCCTGCCTTGGAAATTGTTGGTCATATAGTCTGCAAGGACGGAAGAAGGATGGCACCCTCTAAAGTCAACAAAATCATCTCCTGGCCTACCCCAATAAATCCAACGGAAGTTAGAGGTTTCCTAGGTGTTGTAACTTATGTCAGGATCTTCATTCCCTCATTATCCAAAATCTGTATTCCCTTGCGTTGCTTAACCAGGAAGGATGCTGAATGGATTTGGACCCAAGACTGCAAACGATCATTTCAGTTGCTCAAAACAATTGTTGGGAAAGACATTGTTTTGAAAAAGATCACTTATGGACACGGAGCCGGCAAGATCAATCTGGAAGTGGACTCAAGTTATCAATCTGTTGGGGCTGTTCTTACCCAGGAAGATGAAAATTTTTTGGATCTTCCTGCTCTGTATGAATCTCTTCTTTTCTCAGATGTGGAATCCAGGTACTCCCAGCCAAAACTGGAACTTTGCGGTGTGGCCCGAATGTTGAAGAAGCTTCAGACTGTCCTTTGGGGTCAACACTTCAAGTTACAAGTTGATGCACAATCTATTATTGAAATGATCAACACCCCCAGCCTCCCAAATGCTCCAATGACTCATTGGGTGGCTTTCATCCAGTTGTTCTCTTTTGATATTGTTCACAAGCCTGGAAAATCTTTCACCATTCCTGATGGTTTATCTCGACAACCTATTGGAGACAATGAATCAGAGTTTGGAATGGATTTCAATGAGGAAGAACCCTTGTTCCGCCCTGTCTTTGCCTTCTCCTCCCAAAATTACTCTGGCTTCCAGCAAGGTTTCTGGCTTAAGTTGGAGCAGTACCTTTCAACTCTCCAAAGACCCCCTGATCTCTCTGCCAAAGAATTTCGGTCCCTTAAAAGGAAGTCCTCCAACTTCTTTGTCCAAGGTTCTAGGCTTATGAAAAGAGCAACTCCTTGTGCACTTGTTGTGGTCTCTATCCCTTCTAAGCAAGATTCAATCCCGCAAAATCTCCATGAAGGCCTTGGTCATTGTGGGGAAACCAAAACTTATTGACGAATATCCAAACAATTCTGGTGGCCATCCCTGAAGAAATCCGTCGCTCAATGGTGTAGGAGTTGTGAAGTGTGCCAGAAACGTGATCTTAGGCGCCCGGCCAAAATTTGTTACCCCACTGGAGAGTCCACTGTCTTTGGGAGGATTGCTATGGATGTGGTTCACATTAAGGCTGGTGGAGCTAAGTACCTCATTGTGGCTAGAGATGATTTTTCTGGATGGGTTGAAGCAAAGTTTCTTAAGAACCTCAGCTCTGAATCAGTAGCAGCTTTCCTTCATGAGGCTTGGACAATGCGTTATGGCTTGGCCCAATCTTATTCTACGGATGGTGGCTCGGAATTTGGTGGAAAACTCGCTGAAATGATCCAATTGCTCCCTGGACAACATAGAGTTACTACTCCCTATTATCCTGAAGGACAAGGCATGGTGGAAAGAGGCCATGCTCCTTTGAAGGCTGCTCTTGTCAAATTGGCGGGTGAAAGTGGCAAGAATTGTCAAAAGTTCCTCCCCTTGGTCCTCTTCTCTGATCAAATTTCCACCAAGCAAACCACTGGTTACTCTCCTTATGAAATAATCTTTGGTCAGAGTGCTGTTCTTCCTCTTGATCTTGAAATCAAGTCTTTCTTGGGCATCTCTTGGGAACAAGTTTCCTCAACTACTGACCTATTAGTTGCCAGATCAAAGCAACTAGAGCAGAGTGAAGATATTTGTAACAAAGCTTATCAGAAGAGATGGAATCAAGAGCAAAATCAGTTCAGCATTGGGAAGATAAACACCTAAATCAAATCAGGGACCCTTTAAACCCTGGTGAACTGGTATTGGCTTACAATTGTTCCTTGGAAACTCAGTGGGGAAAGCTTTTCTCTAACCGCTGGAATGGTCCTTACGGAGTAGTCGTTCAAGTTAGAGGTGGATCATATCTTTTGGAGGAGCTGGATGGTACTCAGATGGCCAGAATGTTCTCTGCTGATCAGGTCAAGAAATTTCACTCTTGTGGAGGCAACTTGGTCCAGAAGTAAGTCCTCCCAATTGTTCACTGCCTGGGCAAGATCCTTGTTGTTTTTGTGAAACTCCATGCCACGCGTGTGAGCACTTGGGATGCCTCCTTCATTTTATCTCAGCCACTTCTAGGATTTTTGGGTTGGATTGACATATTTTTTCTCAACCACTCTTGAGATCAAAATGGCTATTCTTTGGTTTCAATCATCTTTCTTTCCTTTCTTTTTCTATGGAATCAAACTCGGGAGCAGACTAGGGACAGTCTGTAAGTTGGGGAGAGATGTGGTGCCCCATCCTGGACACCCTGGCCGCCTTAAAACCTCAACCCATAAACTGTTGCGCAAACATATGGGCCAGCATCAAAAAAAAAAAACTTATCCTCAGGCTCATCCAAACCTTCCTTTATCCGCGCGCGTCGCGCGACGTGCCTCGCGCGTTGCGCATCCTTCATCCGCGTTGCTCATCATCCTTGCCGTTGCACGTTGCTTGTCATCTCCGCTGTCGTCATTGCCCGTCCTCATCTTTGTTGTTGCGCGTCCTCATCTTTGTCGTCGCGCGTCCCAATCTCCTCATTGCTACCGTCGCGCGGCGCTCATCCATGATTTACCAAATCCATCCCAACCGCACCCCCAAGCATTTGGCAAATCGTTGGATCCGTAAAATCTCTCATCTCACTTGATCTATCAGTCGTGAATCTCAAGACTGTCAGGATTTACTCAACCGTTTCAAGCCAATCTCCTATCCACCCATCCGCGCTCTCACGGTCTTCATCCGTCACCTTTCCTGGGGCTCTCCCACCCGCTTCCGCCTTTGGACAAGGGGTGAAGAGTGCCCACTACCGCCTGCAGACATCCGCGGCGGTTTGGTTCATTTCTCTTTCCCACCCCGTCCGCCTTTGGATGAGGGGTGGGTGACTCTGGTATTGTTGCGTGCGCCCATCCACGGACAGACGCGAGTGACCACATGATTTTCTTCCCTTTTTACGCTCTATTTGTAGAATCCGTTGTACTTAGTCTAACAGGGCCTCCTGCCCATATAAGGAGGGGCTCTCCCCTGCCTTTTGGATCCATCATCAGAGAATCAAATCATCCAGCATGAAATCAGCACACCTTTGATCCTTGAGCCTCCATACTCAACCCTTGACCCCTGATCCTTATCACCAACCAATAGCCTTGCTGGTTGAAGAAAGATTCTGTCTGTTGGAATTTTTGAGTGTGTCATACCACTCCTTGATCCCTTTCTCTGACAATACTGGTCCTGATCCCTGATCACCTTTCTGGAGCCAATCATGATTGATTGAAGAGGTCTTATTAAGCTTAAGATCTGGAGTTTTATACCTCCCCTTAGCTTCTTTGGAGTTGCATTCTGCCAGCCTACTCTTGATTCCCTTGATAAGTGTTGAGGTTATCCTTGCTTAAAATCAGTTACTGTTTGTTTTAGAGCTTCTTAAACATTGTGCTTTGTCTCGAAAAGCCACCCTCAGTTATCTGGTACCCTTCAAGCGCTTGATTGCGGAGAGTTGGGCAGGTTCATTGAGAACCTGGAGGTTGCTTGGGTTTGAGTTGATCATCCCCAATCTTCTGCTGAAAACCAGAGTTATTAGCTTGTGGGCGTTGTTTACATAAAACAGCTTTTGTTCTTTGAACTCTAAGAAGACTTTAACTTATTTTGTTCAAGTTTTTCCCTGCATGATCTTGTCTCAGATAGTGCTGTTCCGTTGCTACCAAACTATTATCATCCTTATCCTCTACTTCTTGATTCCTCATTTACCAGGTTCTGGACCTTGATCTTGGTTACATTTAAATATTTTTTTAACTCTCAGGAGGGCAGCCTAAACAGAACCTTTCCCCTCCGCAGAACTGCCACAGCCTAGCACAGTTTGGAGTCTTACAACAGTTGGTTGTTTCTTGGACCTCCAGGAAACAGAGCCGTCCCCTACCCGGAAAACATAACCCAAGACGGACCGACAATTATCGTGATCTTCAGCCCAGTCCGAGTCAGCAAAGCCTGCAAGAGTTAGGTGGGAGCTGCAGAGGGACAGATTCATATCCTTGGTGGCAGAGAGATAATGAAGGACTCAAACAGCCGCATCCCAGTGGTCGATGGAAGGATCTTGAAGGAACTGTGAGAGTTTGTTCACCGCAAACAAAACATCTGGGCAAGTGCACTGTGAAATCCAGAGAAGGGAGCCAATGAGTTGATTGTATTGGGGTGGAGAAGGCGGAACATTAGCCCCACGTTTCACCAAGGTTTTGAAGAACAAACTTGTGGGGGAGACAACAGGGGAAGAGACGGTTGGGAGAAAGGAGGAAGCAACAGAGCTGATGTAATGTTGCTGGCCAATGGAGACCATCCCGGACTTTTGGTTTTGCTTAATGGATATGGAGAGGAAAAAAGAAAGGTCTTTATCAGACCCAATGGTGAAATGCCTCCCAAGATCTGCAATGAACGGAGAAACAAAATATGGAATCCCCACAATGGCCAGATTTTCCATGTGGGCCGTGACCGCACCCACAAGCACACCGTTGCGCAGCTGGAAATAGAGAGAAGGGTCATAGGATGACCTGGTGAGTCCAAGGGAGAGCAGGGCTGAGTTGAGCTCAACGTTCCACTGCCGAGGAGACTGTTTCAAACCGTAGATTGCTCTTGAAACCTTGCACACCCAATCCGGGTGTAATGGATCTTCAAAACCCGGTGTTTGGGACATGTAGATTGGTTTGTCAAGGTTTCCGTTGAGAAATGCGGTTTTCAAATCCACCTGAAACCCAATCCATCCATTGTGGCCAAGGAGGCTGAGCAGGAGCCGGAGTGTCTCGAGGCGGAGAGTAGGAGCAAAGAATTTGGAAAAGTCAAGGCCATGGACCTGGGTGAAACCCATGGAAACAAGGCGTGCCTTGAGCTTGATGATGGAACCATCAGCCTTCCGTTTTACTTTGAAGATCCATTTGCATTGGATGATCTTCCGACCCTTGGGGGGGAACTAGGACCCAGGTGTTCATTCCACAAAGGGAAGAAATTTCTTCATGGGCCAAGAGTATCCAATGGGTGTGATGCAGGTTCTTCATCAGCTGTTTCCAGGTTTTTGGGGCTAGGATATCATCCTTGACGGAGGTAGAGCGAGATTAGTGACCATAACAGGAGGGGGGACGGGAGATCCTGGAGGAGTGCCGCAGGGCAGAGGGAGAAGTTGCCAAAGGGGGGGGGGCAGGAGAGGCAATTGGAGCAGCAGAGGGAGGAGAGAAAGAAGGGAGGGGGATTGAGGGACAAGGTGAGGAGGGGAGAGAGGAACAAATGGACAAGGGAGAGAGAGAGGGTGGGAAAATTGAGCTGTTGGAGCCTGAGGAGGAGGTGGAGCAAGGAACAGAAGACGCGGGTTGGAAACGAACAGCGGGTGAGGGAGGGCTTTCCGAGAGTGGTGCAGGAGGAGAGGAAAGGAGAGGAGAGGCCGGAAGAGCAGGGGTAAGGAGATTCAAAGAGGGGGGAAGCAGAGCAGGAGTCCCTGACAGGCGGGGGCACAACACCAGAGGCTGGAGGATGCTTGGGAGCCGGGGAGACAACCGGCCAGGAGAAGTCAATGGGGGGGGAAGGAGTGGTTGTAACGGGGGTTTGACGAGGCCCAGCGTAAGGGAAATTTGTGTCATCAAAGATGACGTCCCTAGATTTAATGACTTTCCAACTCTCAAGGTCCAGAATGTGGTGACCATTACCGTCCAAGAGGTACAACAGGAGGACTGCTTTCCGACCCTTTGGGTCAAGCTTGGACCGGTTGGGCTTGGGGACTTTGTACCATACCAGACAACCTAAAGAAGGCAGATAAGAAGGAGGAACGTTGGTGTGCTGGAGGATTGATTTTGGTGAGAGAAATCAGTGCGGTTTTTTGCAAGGATATGAGTTGAAGGCAAAGAGGGAGTGGTGTAGGGCATCAGCCCAGTATGACTTTGGCATGTGTGATGAGGAAAGAGAGTACTGTATAAGGTTGAGGATGGTTCAATTGGAACGTTCAGCAACCCCGTTTAGCTGAGGCAAGTGAGGGGGACCTGGTTCGTGGCAGATACCTTTAGATGAAAGAAATTCTTGCAGTCTGGCATTCACGTACTTGCCGCCGTTTTCTGTGCGTAAGGATAGAACCGGGTGACGGAACTGGGCCTCAAAGTGTGAGATGAACAACTTGATGGAGTTGGGGGCGTCCGATTTGGACCATAGGGGGTAGGCAAAAAGTGCTTTGGAGCAGTTGTCAATGAAGGTAATGATGTATTTGAAACCTTCTCTTGAGTTTGCATCAAAGCTGCATAGATCCAAGTGTATGATTTCGCCAGGTGTGTTGGAGCGGTAGCTTAATCTTGAATGAAAAGGGTTTTGCGACATTTTGGATTGAATGCAAGTAGTGCATTGTTGGACAGCCAGTTCATTGTTGGGTTTTGGAGTGATCCAAACGGACTTGAGCAGTTTCTTGAGTGACTTCAAGTTGAGATGGGAGAATCTGCAGTGGTAACCAAAAAGACTGTCATCAGGAAGGTTGCTATGGGTTGAAAGAGCTGTCTCACGGTGGCTCACAAATTTACGTGGGAGAAAGTATAGGTTGCCTTTTTGGTATCCCTGGAGGTTGATTTGCGAGTCCTTGTCTGAGAGTCCTCATTGTTGAATTTTGCATCCTGTGGAGTTGAAAATGACTTGGTATCCTGCATTGCAGATGCCCAAGATTGACAAAAGGGGTTCATGGAGGTCTGGGACCAGAAGGGCCTTGATCTTGCCAGTTGGTAGGGACATGGATCCTTCTTTGGTTGAGGTGATAGATGATCCATTGGCTAGTTGGATGGTGATCAACTTTAGTTTTTGAGAATCAAGTTGCCACGCGTGAGGCGTCATAGAGAGTGAACATCCGGAGTCAAGATTGAAGTTAAAATTTCCGGAAAGGTTTGCATTTGCTTGGGAGAGGTTACAGGACGCATAGCCGGCGTGAATGACGATTTCCAAATCAGAGAAGTCATCCTCTTCATGCGCATTGGAGGAGTTGTGATCTGCTTTGGTGGCGTTTGCTTTATGAGTGTTCAAAGTGGTAGGTTTGGTTTGGTTACGTTGCTTGTTCCTTTTTGATGCGGCAAGAGCTTCCTAAACCTCTGGGCATCTCACAAAAGAGTGCCCCTCGACCTTACAGTTGGTGCAGTAGTATATCCTTGGCTGGTTTTGTGTGTGCTTGTCTTGTTGATTTAGCGTGTTGTGTTGGTTTGACAATGTTTGCTTTTCCAAGTTTGCAGCTTGAAAGTCTTTGATTCTGGTTTGTCTCCTTAGGTGCTCCTGCTTGAGAGCATTAATGAGATTAGATTATGGGACAGATTCCTCATTCATCATGCTAGAGACGCATCCTAACCAGTTGTCAGGGAGTGAGAGTAGGATTGCGGTAGATTGGAGATTGTCGGCGGTGAGGGGGTTTTCAGCGGTAATCAGAGAAGCGAGTTTTTCACTGTATGAGGTTATTTTGGAGAGATGAGTGGTCATTTCCTTGTCGTTAAGTTTTTTCAGGAGTAGTTTTCTTAACCAATACATTTGTCCGCCGGATGAACTGTCTTGGTGTGCATTTTGTGGAGCATTCCACATGCCTATGGCACTTTCTTCATATTTTTGTATGAATTGAAAATTTGAGGGATTGATCAATCTCAATATGACTGAACATACCGCCAAGTTATCCTTAGTCCACGTTTCCCGAATGGGTTTGGAGGTGTTGTTGGCAAGTAGATATCCTACGCCAGTCGCTCAAAAATGGATTTGTAAGATCATGGACCAGTCGAGATAGTTTGAGTCTGATCCAGGAGAGCTGAGTGGAAGGAAGGAGGGAGCTTTCAAGACTGGGTGGCCATTGTGTCCGTCTTCCATGTCCAATAATTTATATTTCAACACAATCTGTGCCGGATCCTTCTAAGCTAAGTGGTTCAATTTGTTGGCAGGTTTATCTGGCGTCTCTGGGCTCATAACCTGTTGACGCTGAGGAAATTCAGAGTGGAGAGACAAATGGAAGGATGAATTTCATGCAGTCAAAGAAAAGAAGTAATGAAAACAAAGACACTTACCTGAGGAAATTCAGAGTGGAGAGACAAATAGAAGGATGAGGAGAGAGAATCCTTCCATGAGTCTTGAGCTCTGTCCTCAGGTAGGTACAGTGATAGAAATGTCACACAATCTGTAACATGATTAGTGTACATCTGAGATTTGAAGAGGAAACACGCGCGGGTGTGACAATAAGTAGCAACAGACTGAATGGGGAGGAGTTATGAGAGAGTCAAACTAGGGTAAGAGATGACAGGGATCAGACTGAGAGCATATATGTTGTAGAGTGAAAGAGATAGGATGAAAACAGAGAACAGTGAGGAAGACAGGAAAGAAAAGTTCAGAACAGATGGAAAAGGGTAAGGGAACATGAAAAAGACTACATGGGATTTAAGGTGAAAGACCAGTAATCCAAACAAAATGAAGCACTAAAAATCTGCAAAAATCATATTCGAATTGCCTGTTATACTTGAAAACTTTTTCTTTCTTCATATTTTCCAAAAATGTTTAAAAAAATATCAAAAAAAGAGAAAACATTGGTGAGAAAATTTTTTTTTTCAAATTTTCAGACCTGATTTTGGATGCCTTTGAATGGACCAAAAACTCTAAAATAATTATTAGATATTTCTTGGATGTCCACCTATGCGCTGGTTTTTTTTTCTTTGAAGCCTCACAAAATAACCCCAAGTCAAGGAAAACTGAATGGATGGGGGATGCTGTGGGGATTTCAAAATCACACAAATTTAAGTCTTGGGGACATGAAAAAAATAATTCCCTAATAATAATGATGATGATAATAAATAGGGGGGAAAATGAGAATAAGAATAAAGGATTAAAAATCATTCAAAGACTAAAATATCCCTAGGAATTATTTAAAAAATTGGTTTGTGGTGCCAAATTTTGTAGGTTCACCCACTGACACAACTCCACTATTCCCACTCCTTAACTTAAAAACACAACCCACCAGTGTAACCTATCTTTTTGTGTCAACATGTATGGTTCTCAACCCAAACTTTTTTCAGAAACCCATAGTTATGTATAGATTGGGATTTATGGGCAAAAAAGAATTTTTCCATAACCTTGCATGCAGCTGCAGGCCCTCTGTAACTGCAGAAAGCCTTTCCAGGCCTGCAAACAGCTTTTGAAACCTCCACAGGTTGCAGAGGCACTTGCAAGCAGATTCTGCAGCAAATGACTCTGCATTCCAGGAAATAAGCAATGGCTGTAACCAATTGCTAGACCCAGATGTAGTCACATGTTCCAGGAAGGTTGCTATTGTTGCTACCAACCACCGGCCCTGCTGGTAGCGGCGCAAATACCTTGCGCAGGCCCAAAACAGCCTTCCCAACCTTTTGAAAAGGCAACCCACTGAAGCAACAGCCTGCCACCTAGCCACCTAAGACTAAAACAGCTATAGGGTACCACAGATACACCCTACAGCCTGGTTCAACACCACATGGGGCCAAATAAGCACCGCCATGTGTTTGGGAACCTGGTGAAACCTCCGCAATCAAGCTAAAATCAGGAAAAATGGGGCCCTGAACCCCATTAAATATGTACCAAAGGTTTTCAGGGCCTCTTTAACTGGGCCTAAAAAGAGGGATTGGAGCCAATAAACAGTTCCTTCTGGCAACTGTAATACCCTGGGAGTGTTCCCAGAGCCCAAAAATAAGGTCTTTTTTTTCTGGCTCACTCTCAATGGCCTTGGGACTCAGCTATCTTCTGTAGGCCTTGAAATTAAAATTTTACATAATTTATGACAAAAAGGCTTGGCTACACACTTAGTGTCTTTCAATCAGGCAAAATATGGGCAAGAAAGCCTCAAAATAAAAGTTTTCACCCAGTGAAAGGTCCACAGAACATTTATATGAGCCCTTGTCTTCAGGAAACAAGGGCTTATACCTGAAATATTAATTTGAAACCACCCACATGGAAGGTACAATGAGTCCATTGAAGACATAGAAAAATGCACAAGAAACCTATAAATGATGACATTGGGCTTTCCACACCTCCTGCGTGCCTAAAGAAGGTCCACAAAATCCCATGGAAAGCTCCTTTGCCTCAGTGAAAGCCTGTGTCATACATTGTTTTCTGGTAGAAAATTTGTAACATTAGGGGGCCCAAAAGGTATTAATAATGGTCCCTCAACAGCTATTTTGATAGCATTAACTCCATTCAGAAAGAAATTATATATTCAGATATGGTTTTTCTCAGAAATAAAGCTCTTACTATAATATAAATGTGTGATCCTGGACCACTTTCACATCAAAGTTTAGACCAGAACTCTTGAATCTCCCTTTTTTGGAAAATTATAACCTAAACTCTTTAGCCCGCCCCATTACCAACTTAAAGCACCCTGAATCCTTGAATATGGGCCCATTACTCAACAATGACCCCAGATCTTGAACTATTAAGTTATGATGCTGAATTGAACCCCTTTCTTAGTTTTTCAATTACCAAACAACCAAGGAAAATATCAACACCCTTCTTGAAAGCAGTCCTTGAAATTCTCACAGGAACCAAAATTTTTCCTTTATTTCCCTAAAAATGAATATAACCAAGTTTTGGAGGGCTCAAAAACCCTTATTAGGTCTTTTCCCCTCCTTTTAAATTCAATTCCATAAACATGTAAATATATTTTAACCTTTTAGCCAAATCATATATCTGGCATTTCTTCCTATTTTCATTAGAATATTTTCATCACCACTAGTAGAAAGAAGAATTTAGTTCCTTGGCATCTAGTAGTCTGAAAGGGTCCCAGATGAAGAAGAACTGAAAAGGTCTTTTATTTCCATGTTTTATGATGCACTAGAAATAATGTTCATTTACATTTAATTTAAGTGGAGTTTTATGTTTGATTGAAGAGGAACCAAATGGAAAGTTTATGTATTAAATTTTAATGATAGATTATCTCTTGATGGGTGTTCATTTTTCTTTTTTTTGAGATTTAAAATTTTCAAGTAATATGATTTTCCAGAGAGGTTTAAAAATCAGTGATTGAAAATAAAGTGAGGAAATTGTGTTTTTTAAGAAAAAGAAGAGAAAAAAAGAGCAATAAAGGGCTGCAATTGTATGTGGTGGGTTCAAAGTTGTGAATTATTTTTTCTTCATAATCTTTCATAAAATAAAAATTGAAGAATTTAATTGAGTATGTTGGTAATTTTTAAGAAGAATATCCATGTATTTTTTTGTGAAAAATATGGACAAGTATTTTACTGAAACTGGTATTTTTTTGTTTGGAAGATTCTTTGAAATAAGAAGAATGAACAGAAATATAAAAAAACACTAGAGAATCAAAGTAAAATAATTTATGCGAAAAAATAAGATTATATTTTAGATTATTTTTGAAAGAAATTGAAAATTTATGTCACGATTGTAAAAAATATTCACCAATTGGATTGGGACTAATTTAAAAAAGAATGAGGTGTCATTTTTACATAAATATAATGAAAAAAATTAGAACTAAAAAATTGATTTAATTGTTAGATAAAAATTTTTGGTCTCAATTTTGAAATTTGGGATTAAATGAAAGCTTCTGATTTTTCTTACTTTTTAAATTTTTACTTATAAAATACTTTTCTTCCTGGAATGGAAGAATTAGAGGCTTTGATTTTAATAGATTGATATTATCATTGAATATTTATATATTTCAAATTTTATCATTTGGAATTGAAATGATATTCAAATATATATATAGAAATATTGTCTTCTAAATCCTTGGAAAATTACAGAATTGTTTGCCTTTAATTTTTGTAAAATATTCACTTTGCAAAACCAAGACGGTGTGATGTGCATCCCATTTATTTAAAACAGGCACCCACACAAGAAAAATCCCTTTCCTCCCCAAATTTTGAGCATAAATACATTAGCATATGTGTTTATATATTTTTTACTTTCATGAATAAAAAGTTAAAATATCAAATGAAACACCATTTGGGTATATTTATTTCAAAAAATTAATTTTATTTGAGTTTGAGAGGAGAAAAATTATGCAATTGTTAAATTCAGGCTTGGTTTAGATTCCCAAAAGTTTTTTTTAATTGTGCTTTTAAAAACTCTATATTTTAAAATTGAGAAAGGTTTTTCACACCTATTTATTGAATGAGCTGTATAAGATACTTCCCATTTTGAATGATCATCTATTTCAACTGGCTATAAAGGTTGATGTTTCAAATAAGATATGGGACTGTCCTCATAATGGGGAATATCACAATTAATAAAACCCATCATATTTTAATGGCAGGTTTCAAACCAAATATTCCATTTCAAACCCACCATTGAAAAATCAAAAAAACCACTTATTTCACATCAGAAGTGTCAGAGTTACCTGGAAATAAGTGGGTTTTTTCAAGTAAAGTATGTAAAGGCTTCCACCGCCTGTCCACTTCATACACCCCTGGTTTTCCACCTCTGATCCCAAAAAATTCTACCGCCAACCTCATCTGAAAAAAAATTGATTCATTTCTCTTCATATCTTCATCAATATCCTCATCACTTAATCACTGTCATCACTTGAGTTCTTTCATCAAATTCAACTAACTCTTATTGCATCACTATCCTAATCACTTCATTACTCTCATCTCTTTATTGCTTTCACCACATCCAGCTAACTCTCATTGCATCACTATCCTCATCACTTCATCACTCTCATCCCTTCATTGCTTTCATCACATCCAGCTAACTCTCATTGCATCACTATCCTCATCACTTCATCATTCTCTTCACTTTATTGCTTTCATCACATTTTAACTCTCATTGCTTTATCCCTATTGTCACTTCATCACTCTAATCTCTTCCCATCCTCTTTGCTTCATCACTCTCATACTCTCATCACTTAATCACTCTCACCACTTAAACTCTCTCATAGACCTTCATACCTTCATCACTCTTATTCTTTTTGAATGTCCCCTCAGCAATCCTCTCCCCAAAAGTCCACTAAACAATCCAATTTACCAAAGCAAGCATCCCCCAGGAACTCAATATCCAAAAATCCTCCCCCATCAGCATCCAAATGCTCAATTCAGCTCTAGAGAGCTGATCACATCTCCCTGGTAAACTGGCTCAAAATTACATCCAACTACAATGCTTGCTTTGGATCTGACAATGAAAAATGTGTTGGCCAACCTCCATCCTCTAAGGTCAATGGTTATCTCCTGATGGCAAATGAAGTCAAGAATAAAACAAAAGGTAGGCTTGATCTTTCATCCAAACAGATGAGGGAGAAATTCAAGAATTATTGAGCCAAGTACAAAAAGGCCCACTCAATTTCAATCTCCACCAGCTTTGGTATCACCAACTCCAACAAAGCCAAGGGAATCAACTTGGTGGTTGATAAGTTGGACTCCATTTGTCCTTTTTGTATTTGAATGGATGAAATCTTTGGAAAGAAGGCCAGTATCACCCCTCTAGCTTCTTTTGATGCCCAACAATCTGATTAAGTTGATGCCAAGGACTTGGCTGGGGATGCTCAGCCTAGAAATGAGTACCTTGATGAAACCTTTGCCTTGAGTGGCCCCCATCCGATTCCAAGGAGAATATTCAAACACAATCAGCATCAATCACATCTACTTCCACATTGATTGATGAGTAAAACCCAAGCTTGGACCCCTCACTTACTTATTTCAATTTCTCTCTTCCCGGGGTGGACAAACTGGAGAACTTGGCCAATGAGGAGGATGTCATTCCTGTATCACCATTGCCATCAAGATCTGCTCAAGTAAGGAACCAAGTTCTTTTCTCTTCTGTCTGGTTAATCCTGACTGATTTATATAGTAAAAAAACAGGCTCATCCATTCCTGAATGGCCAAAAACTCAATCCAATGGGGCCTCCCACATCCCCTTCAAATGAGAGAAATGATATTCCCACACAAACCTCCTCTGCAAATGGAAAGAAAAAGGCCTCCAATTCTATAAACATCAACCCCAATAGCATTCAAAAGAGGAGAAGAACTTCAAATTTTTTGCGCTTTGAGGAGATCATGGAAAAGCAAGATTCATGTAAGTTCATTGATTGATTTTAATTGCTTTCAAAATCAAGCTCATTCCTATTCCCCTCCAAAAAACAGTGAAATCAAAAATAGAATCCAAAATACTTCAATTTGAAAAGGAGAAGTGTGATTTTCAACTGGCTATGGATTGTCAAAAGTGGAAAGATGAGAGTTTGGATCATCAACACAAGTTGGATGCTGAGTGGAAGTTGAAACAGGATGATCTAGAATTTCAAAAAGAGGAAAAGGAGAAGGATTGACAGCAAGCACAATTGGAACTGGAGAGGGAACAACTGGAAACAGAAGAAAAGGATAAGTGGTCAATGGCTGGGGCATACATTTGTAGCAGTAGAACAGTAGATGAATTAAAGCAGATTACTCAAATTCTGGGCCGGTAAATATATTTTCTTTGATGAAAAACTTAAAAAATAAAAAAAATAATTTTTGATTACCACAATGCTGAAGACTATTTTTAACCCCACTAATAAAAAAATATTTTTTCTTTTTATTTATATTTTTTTTCCTAGAGTATATTTTCCCACTCCCCAAGTCCCTAGAAGTGTTTTGAGTGGTTTTGTTGATTTGCATTTAAATTGCCATTCTTGTATGAGTTGCAGTCTCCACAGCAGGAAAAATAAAGTGCTTTTACTTATTGGCTTCCCAAACCATTTTCACTATACCTTTTTGCTTGAAATCAATTCCAAAGCCAAGGTCAGGAAAAACAAATTGGATTTCTGATACTTGATATTCATCTGTAGTTTTAATAATTTGTAAATTAGATTTCTTGGTTGGAACTGCAAGTAAAAAGGAATACTCAGAGATGTCACCTTTTTCATTGTGAGGTGAGTTGTAAATAGAGTTGGATGTGAAGGTGAAATGCAGAGAGCAGTCAAAGGTAGTAGGCCAATAACCAAATTTGAGTGATGAGAATGAAGGGATGCAGTTGTCCTTCATTATTTCATTGTTTGATTCAAAGGGAATTCTGGCCAAATTGCAAAACATTTTTCCTAAAATTTGAGAGAATTTGTCTGCCTGAAGATTTAGAAGATCATACTCTTGAGGGGAAGATTGAATAGATGATTTCTTCAAATAGCGTTCAAATAACTCAAAGGGGTGCATAAATTTTTTCCATCCAATTGCCCACATTTTCCCACCCCAAGATCTTGAGGGACCAGAAGTTTTGAAAATTTTTTTTGACTGGTAAAGGAAATTTTTCACAATGTTGATTTCCTTTGTGTCTTGGTCAGAAAGTTTATCCAATGGGAAAAATTCAATAATTGCAACAAGACCCTTGTGATAAGAATTATTGAGAACAATTACTTTGCAATGGCTGAAGAAATGGAATCACTTGATTTTCTTCTTGGCATGTTTGAACTCAGCAGGTGAGGGTTTTTGATTATTCTTTTTGTTTTCAGAAGTGATTGTGGGATACAGATCCAAAGGTTTTAGTTTCCCTCCAGAACATACAACCTTTTTTTTGATGCCCACCTCTGCAAGTTCCAAAGAGTTTTCCAATGTCCTCATTTGATCCCTCTTTTTCTTCAAAGTCCTCTGCTTGCCACCTCCTCACCTTCCATCTTGTTTCCTCCCAGGAAAATTCTGCGCTTGGGGTGAGGATCTAGAAGGGATTCAATTTAGAGTATAACATTGTGAGTGCGGTGGGAGAAGCAATGAAATTGAATGAAAAGCCATCCAAAAAGGATTACCAAGAAAAAAAAACGTCAGTTATGTGATCACAAAAAAAAAATAAAATTACTGGGCACAAACCAATTGGGCCAGGCTTATTACCAAAAAAAAAGCAGTCATGTCATCACAAAAACAAATTACCTTGGTGTGAACAAATTGGGCGGGTCTATGGGGGCCAGGCAGGGGGTGTGGCTTAGCCGGCTGGGCAGGAGGGCATTAGGAGGGGCCCGGCAGCAACCAAGAGGGAGGGAGGGGGCTGTCAGAAAACAGGGGGGCGGAGCGGCAAGCCAGTGGCGGGGGTGGCAAGAGCAAACAAAGCGGGTTGGTGGGCCGGAGCAAAGGGGGTGGAGGGGGCGGAGCCAAGCAAGCAAGTAACAGTGGGGGGGCGGCAAGCAAGTCACAGGGGGGCCGGAAACCAAGCAACAGGGGGGGCGGCAAGCAATCAACAGGGGTGGGGGGCTGGCAACCAAGCAACAGGGGGGGGCGGCAACCAAGCAACAGGGGGGGGGCATCAAGAAAGCAACAGGGGTGGGGGGCTGGAAACCAAGTGAAAGGGGGGGCTGGCAAGCAAGCAACAGGGGTGGGGGGCTGGCAACCAAGCAAGCAAGAGGGGGGGACAGTGAGCAAGCAACAGGGGTGGGGGGCTGGAAACCAAGTGACAGGGGGGCTGGCAAGCAAGCAACAGGGGTGGGGGCTGGCAACCAATCAAGCAAGAGGGGGGGGGGGCAGTGAGCAAGCAACAGGGGTGGGGGCTGGTTAGAAAGTGACAGGGGTGGGGGACCAGTGACCAAGAAAGCAAGAGGGGGGGCTGGTAACCAAGCAAGCAAGAGGGGGGTGGCAATCAAGAAAGCAATAGAGGGGGGCCAGCAAGCAAGCAAAAGGGGTGAGGGGCCAGCAACCAAGCAAAAGGGGTGGGGGGCCGGCAACCAAGCAAGCAAGAGGGGGGGGGCGGCGGCAACCAAGCAAGAGGGGGGGCATCAAGGGAGCCAGAGGGGGAGACAAAGAGGAGGGAGGGGCCAAGTCAGCAGGAATGGGTGAGAGGGAGGGGAAAGGAGGATGAGGATTAGGGGGGGGGAGCCTACCTGGGGTGCAAACCAAAGTAGTAGGGGAGGTGATTGGTGAGGTGGGGGGGTATGGTGAGGGAGCAAGCAAGAGGGAGAGGAGGTGAGGGAGCAGGAAAGAGGGAGAGGAGGTCAGCAAGGATGGAGGGAAGAGGAGGATGAGGAGGAGGGGGGAGCTTAACTGAGGAAAGATGAAGTAAGGAGGTAGGGGGGCCTAAGGTGGATGGATCAAAGGATCAGTATCCCTTGATGGGGATGTATGAGGAGGAGGGGAGGTGGTGGGTGGCGGGGAGGTGGTGGGTGAGGTGGAGGTGGTGGGTGGCGGGGAGGTGGTGGGTGAGGTGGAGGTGGTGGGTGAGGCTGTGGTGGTGGGTGAGGTGGAGGTGGTGGGTGAGAAGGAGGGGTGAGGTGGAGGTGGTGTGAGGCGGAGGTGGTGTGAGGTGGAGGTGGTTGGTCAGAAGGAGGAAGGAGTGGACCAACCGGTGGTTTGGTGGGGTGAGGTGGGTGGTTTGGAAGTTTTGATTCTTTTTTGTCTAAGTCAACCCCACCAAAAGAGTAAAAAAAAACCAACTCATTGTGGGAATCATGGGCAAACAACCAAAACCAAAAAAATATGGTGAAGGGATTTTTTACCTAATTCAAAATCAAACATTAATCATCAAAGCAAGCAAGGGTGAGAGGAAGAATCTGTTCTCTAATAGAAAAAGATGAGGGAAAAGATGAGACAGGGATGACTTGAGGCTGATCTGGAATATCATCTCCAAATATTTCTTCCCATTAGGGCGTATCAAAGTTAGCAAAACTGCCATTAGAAACCCGCCATTAAAAATGGCGTGTTTCTGAAATACACAAACCCCCTAACTGGTTTATTTCAAAATGGCGTTTTTCAAACATCAAACCCCCCATTTCATCAATCCACCATCCATGGCATGCAAAAAACCCATCCACACCTCCAACTCTTAAAATCCATATCATGAAACACTTCAAATCTCCATCACTTCAAATCTCCATTGCTTCACATCTCCATCAATTCACATCTCCATCACTTCATATCTCAATTGCTTCACATCTCCATTGCTTCACATCTCCATCACTTCAAATCTCCATTGCTTCACATCTTGATCACGTCACATCTCCATTTCTTCACATCTCCATTTCTTCACATCTCCATTGCTTCACACACATCCCATCATCACCATATTGCCATCTTTCTCAACATTTCCAATCAAACTTCCCAGAAGCAAGTTGAAAATGCAAAAAAGCTGACTGAACTTTTTTTATTGTTTGACTCGGATTCAGAATCCAATTTGGAATAAACTTTGTTAGCTTTGAATTCTCTATTGGAAAACCAATACATGTTTCCACAAAGACACACTTTCCATAAACCTATGTATGAAAGGCAAAAGCTTCACCTACTGCCCAACTTAAGCTTCCAGCAACTGTTCCAAAATTTATTGCCTTCTTTCATGAAACTTTTGGAGATGATTGAAGACCACCACATCTTCCAGAAAAATTCTTGGAATCCTCAACGCCATCCAGCTATCCAACTTGCTGGTTCTCTTTGTAGCTTGGGATCAAATGGAAATGGAGCAGCAATTCATCAATTAGAAAATCTATTCTTTGTCAATTATGGATCCATTGACTTATACACCAAAAGAGTCCTGATTTATATCCTATCTTTCTGTCTCTCTGTCCTTTGTTGGCCAACCAAATAAGACTACCAGGAGATATCTCAAGTAATGGAGACTGAAGGATTTCCTTTTTGCATTGGTTTTGTTGATGGAACCACTATCCCCTTGAGTCAAAAAACCAAGCTAGATGGCAACCATTATTTTGATTGGAAAAAAGGCAATTGATTCATTTCCTTTCCAAAGCCTTTGATAATACACTGACCAAAGTTTTTTTATTGGTTTGTATAGATACTCTGTGGAACTAAAACTTGTTTTTGATAACAAAAAGAATTCCATATCCCTCCATGATGGCCTTCTGGGTTCTTGCCATGATTCATATGTTTTCAATTGGATGCGGATTGCCCAACAACCAGATAACTAATTTGACCATGATCAATACCTTCTGTCCAATTCAGCTTATTCTAGCAGGAAATATGTGGTTCCAGCATACCACAATGTTTCAACCAATGATCAAGCCAAAACTGATTTTGACTATCATCTTTCCCAATCACAATTTTGGATTGAGCATTCCATAGGAGTCCTGAAAGGAAGATGGGCCAGCTCAAGGGAAATGAAAAACCAGCTTCAAAAACCCAAAGGCATGAAGTTCCTCATCAATGGGATTATCAGTTGTGTTATCCTTCAAAACCTTCTTCCAAAAATCAAAAATGAATGGGAAAAAATATTCAAAGAAGATATTCCTGATCCTCCTCAAGTCATCCCAGCCTCATCTTCTACCTCATCTTTGGTCATGAGAGAGCGGATTTTACCCCTCACACTTTCTCACTTTCCATCACCTCCACCCCACCAACCACCTCCACCTCACCTCACCTCAGTCACTGCCTCCCCTCCTCCTAACCCTGGTAAGCTCCCTCTCCCCTCTTCCTCTTCACTCCCCTCACCATTTGCTGATCCTTTGATCATTCAACCTTTAGGTCCCCCCTGGATCCATTATTTAATCCATCAAGGTGAGCCCCTCCTCCTCCTCTCCCTGCCCGTGGTCAATTGGCAAGCAATTTTCACTTGACAGTTGATCCATTGGTCTACCTTCAAGCAATCAATTGCTTTCAAATCAATTTATTTGTCACTGGAAAGCAATTGATTGCTTGTTGGTTTACTGGCAACAATCAATCTTGCCGGTGGATCAATCAATCTATTGACCAACCAGTGACGTGCCCCCCCTTCAGCTCCTCCTCCTCCTCCCAGTTCTTGAGAAGTTGACTGACATTTTTTTTTTGGTAGGAAATTACTGGTAACATTCTTCTTATTTTCTATGTTGGTTGATCATCTAAGTGGTTTATACCAGAGTGATGATTTTTTTTTTGGTAGGAGAATTGCTGGTATTGTTTTTTTTATTTTCTATGTTTTTTGATCATCTAAGTGGTTTATACTGGACTAATGACCTTTTTTTTGCTTCTTTTTTTTTATTTAATGCAATTCAATGATACATTCCACCACTTTTACCACCCTTTCTTGACAGCCCATTCTTCACCCACCAAACTCAAAATGCTACAACTAATGGATTTCCATCTTGATCCTCACCCCAATCAAATTATATAGTCAAGAGGGAAAAAGATGGAAGAAGATAGTTTGAAGAACATACAGAGAAGTGGGAAGAAAAGGGCTTCCAGAGAAGGAGGGCTCAAATGAAGGATTTGGAAATTGCATTGGAAGTGACTGAGGAAACAATTAATGAAAAGGTTGTTTGGTCTTCATGAAAACTATGTCCCTTGAATCTTTATCCATCCATTTTCAAGAAAAGTCAAAACCCACCCCTGAAGAGTTGGAACAGGAAAAACAGAAGATCAAAACTTTCCACTTCTTCAGATCTGGAAAAGTATATGTTCAAGATCAATTGGATCATGAGGCTATGGTTGCCATCACCCAATTTATCCCTTTGAATGAACTCTCTGAGCAAGAGAAGAAGGACATCAACTCAGTAACAACATTCCTTCACCCATCCTAAAAAAATTTCAACACTGTTGGTCCCTCAAGATCTTTGGGTGGGAAAATGTGGGCAATTGGATGGCAAAAATCAATGGACCCTTCTGAACTATTTGGAAAATATTTGAAGAAAGATGCTTTCAAATCCTCCCCTAAAGAGTATTATTTTTTGAAACTTAGGTCTGAAAAGGTCTCTCAAAAATTGGTCCAAATGTTTCAAAAATTAGCCAAACTTTCATTTTATTCCAACCCTGAAGCTATGATGGACAACAATATCCCTTCCTTCTCCTCATTGGAATTTGGATCTGGTCTTACTGCTTTTGACTTCTCACCTCACATCACCTTGACCTCAGACTCCTTCTAAAACTTGCCCCATAATGACCAAGGTGATTCCTCTAACTATTCCTTTTTACTTGTGGTCCCAACCAAAAAATTGAATGGACAACTTATTAACAACAAGGATGAATATCAAGTATTCAACGGCCAATTTGTGTTCCCAGACTTGGGTTTTGGGATTTGCTTCAAACAAAAGGGTATTGTGAAAATGGTTTGGGCAGCAAAAAAGTAAAAACACTGTACTTTTCCTGCAGTGGATACTGCCACCCATACTAGGATGGCCATGTCCATGAAAATCAATAGAAAAACTCAAAACACTAACAAGTACTTGGCCGGTTGCAAAATATATCTTAGAAAAAAAAATATAAATAAGAATAAAAAATATTTTTTCATTGGTGGTGTTGAAAATAATCTCAAATGTTGTTGCAATCAAAAAAAAAATTGTTTTCATTTTTAAAATTTTTATCAAAGTAAATATCTTTAAAAACCAAGCAATTGAGTAATTTCCTTTAATTCATCCACAGTTCTACTTCTACAAATACATGTCACGCTTTGCACTTAGGGATTATTTTCTTCATCACTTTGACATGCCCTCCCCTCAGTACCATCTACCTCAGTCTAAAAGCGTGACACAAATAAAAGCACAACATCAATGGTGCAATCCGCTATTTCCTCTGGCTTGCGCTGACCTTCCAATCTCGGCGACCAAATCAGTATATAATTGCGAACTTCGCGGTTAACTCCATAACAGTTGGCCATCCATTATGAGATCCAATCTCCTTCCCTGGCCAATCAACAGCCTCGGACTTCCATCTTCCGTCATGCATTGTTTGTTAGTTCGCATCTACGTCTAACTAAGCCATCACTACTGTAAAGTTTGCAATTGGACTAGTCCCTACCCTGGATACACTATTACCTCTCATTTGCATTACCTTTGTAAGGAATAAAAAGAGCTTGGGCTCTGGTTAAATTTAAGTTAAAGAGAAATGAATGAAAAGGAGCTTATAACGTCAAGCGTAACGGACCTGAGATCAGGAGGAAAAGGACACTCCGATTAATGTGTTGGCTGAACAGATGATGAATTCCACTTGAGAGCACCATGGTTTATATAGACTAAATACATGATTGGCCAACAAGTGGTTGATTACAAAATGAATAAGGAAAAATTAGCATAAGCAGTTTAAGTGACATGGTAAGTTAAATGTTATGCTTGGACAGTCTGACAATAACTACTGAGAACACAGCCTAGCTATATTTGAGCCATTATTTTAATACTTCAATGAAAACAATAATATAAATCAAATCAATGCAATCAATGATACTTTGAACTCCAGTGGAAGTCACATATATATAAACTCAAATTCTAACAACCTTCAACGTCACTTGCTCCTGTCCCAATTTGTCATACAATTGTATGCTCAGATTCTATTGTATTGCCCTTACGCTATGGCCTTGGATCTATACCACTGCTTCATTTCCTATCCCGTTCCTGTCATTAATTGCCTCACCGCTTCAACTGTAGTTATCTCATCACCAGGTTGTATCTAGTCACTTTGGATTACCTTATAAGGGCTATCCCCTTGCCTGATGATTGTCTCCTCAGTTAGTTAATTTCATACATTCTTGCATTTGCTACAATCTAGTTATCACATTGGACTCAGGTTGAGTTTCCTTCTTCGGAGCACATTCCATTCATCTTGCCATTTGTTGAGTGGCATAACCAAGTTTGCACTTCGCAACTGGGCCTTGCTATTTGCACTTGTCCTTGCACTTGGAATTCCTTCGCGCTCACAATCATCTAAGAATTGCCCTATAGTACGTGGGGTGGTCGTGTGACAGTAAATTAACTAACTCAACTCATCTATTGTAGCCTGCCAACCTATAGTAGATTTCTTCTTTTCAATGTCACGTACTCGCTCAACCGGGAACGCTTCCCTTGCCCCTTACAATGATGAGATCCATTGGGTAGGGAGAACCAGCGCTCCTTGGGCCCAACAACCCTTAGATCCAGTTCCTCCTTCTAAATTGCCATCTGTTGAACCCCTTGATGATCCTTGGGCTCCTCCACGGGATTCTCCGACGGACCCTCTTGCGGAATTTTCAGACTCCGACCATTCTTCCGATGAAACCTTGACTCGTGGTAGACCAGGGGTTTGCACTACTGCTCCCGAGCCTGATGCTCCAACCCTGCTTTTGACATTGATCCAGGCCCTCACTCATGGTGCCCAGCGATCTAGTCCAAGTACTCCTAGCTTTTTCACTCCGGGCATGAAACAACCCAATCACTTTACGGGAGAACACCCTCATAAGCTTAGATCCTACCTACAGTCTTGTAAAATCATCTTTTCAAACGACTCCAACAATTCCCCTTCCAATAGACATAAAGTTATGTATGCTTTGTCCTTCTTAGGAGGTAGATCCTTGCAGTGGTTTGAACAGTACCTTGAACTTTTGTCCAACAACAGTCCCACTTGAATTCTCAACAACTGGGACAGGTTTGAGCAACAACTGTTCACCCTGTTTGGCAATCCCAATGAAGTTCAAAACGCCAAATACAAACTTAATAGTTTAGTTATGAAGGAAAATAGTAGAGCTTCCGTTTATATTTCTCATTTTTGAACCTTGCAGTCTTGCATCCAGTGGAACGAGGCCGCTCTTCTATTCCATTTCCAAAATGGTTTACCGGCACGCTTAATCGAACAGCTCGCAGTTGGGGGTCATAAGACAACCTTGCTTCAGCAGCTAATCGATTGAGTGATTGAGCTTGATAATGGCTATCATGACAAGAATTGCTCTTGGCAAAACAACCATGGACCGTCCACCTTGGCTCCAAGGGTGGACGACTCCTCAAAGCAAAACACAAGGAACCCAAAACCATGCAAACCAACCCCGACTTCAAACTCCAACTCAAAAGGGAAAGCCGTCACCAAAACTCTGAAGTTCTTGGACAAAGAAACTGGGATGCTTCAAAACGAGGAACGGCTGTGAAGGGAAAAGAACGGGCTGTGTATGTATTGTGGAGGAAAACATGATGTTGACAGCTGTGCAAAGCGGTTAGCGCGTGAAGCGGCTAAGCAGTCAAAAAATTAGCTTGTAGTTTTTCTGATACTTGCAAGGAAAACTACACATTATCTAAATCACCGCGAGTAAATCTTTGCACTTGCGAGTCACTAGGTGCTCCAAGTTTTAGATTCATCCTATTTCATTCCGAAAACACTCCTTATCAAGTATTACTTGATTCCGGCGCTAATGTTTCCTTCATCAGTGAATCTTTTGCCACTTCCAAAAATCTTACGCATTCCGAGATAGATAAATTTCCTATCTATTCAGTAAGTAGTGCAACTGAACCGTCTTATTGGGTATCCCAAAAGGCAAAATGGACCTTTGCATTCTCCAATTTCCCCAGCTTCAAATGGGATTTATTTTTCTTGGCTATACCCAGAATGGATGATACCATTCTAGGCCATGATTTCCTAGTTTACTGGAATCCAGATGTGAATTTGAAAGAAGGAGTAATTAACCTTTGAACCTTGCACCCCCAGAACACTAACCTTTTTTTCAATCAGGAATTAAACAGCCTACCTGAAACTGTCATTGAGTTGGATGACACTTTTCTGCCAGGAGATTTGCAATATCCTGACCTTCATTCCCAAATTCCCTCTTCAGATTTAGGAGTTATTGCTTACCTATCCAGCTTACCTCTTTCCTTTTCCTTTGAAGGGAAACAGACACCAACCAAACGGTGTATTTTGAGCTCCCTAATCCTCTTGCACCATGCAAGCACCTCAAACCCGGTGCTCGAAGATGAAAAGATTGAAGATTTAGAAATCATTCAAGAGTCTTTACCTTTGGTTTATCATGACTTTGCTGACGTCTTTTCAGCTGCAAAAGCAGATAAACTGCCTCCATCCCGTCCTTACAATCACAAGATTGAACTTACTGGCCCACCTCCGGCACCAGGACCAGTCTACTCTCTCTTGACGCAAGAATCAATTGCGCTTCAAGACTACATTGCGGAAAATGTAGCAAAAGGATTTCTTCAACCAAGCAATTCAAACACCAGTTCACCTGTCCTATTTGTCCCAAAGAAGGACGGAGGACTTTGCCTTTGTTTTGACTACAGGAAACTGAACCAGGTAACCCGGAAGAATGCCTATCCAGTACCGCCTGTCACATCTCCTCACCCTCTTCCATGGAGCAACTTATTTCTTGAAGTTAGACCTTTGAGGTGCCTATAACCTAATTCGCATTAAGGAAGGTAATGAGTATTTAACTGCAATGAGAACCCGGTTTGGCAGTTATGAGTATACCGTCATGCCTTTTGGCCTCTGTAATGCTCCTTCCACTTTTCAACATTTTGTCAACAACATTTTCTCCGATCTTGTAGGTAAATACCTTGTGGTATATCTTGATTATATACTAGTATACTCGAGGAACCTTGAAGATCACATTGCACATGTGCCAGAGGTGCTACAGCAACTTTGCAAGAATGACCTGTTTGCAAAAGCCTCTAAGTGCCAGTTCCATTCCTCTTCTCTTCATTTTCTAGGTGTTGTAGTCTTGCAGCAAGGACTATCGATGGACCCAGCCAAGAGCAAACGCATATTGGACTGGCCCCCACCTTCTTTGGTTAAATCTCTTCAAGTTTTCCTTGGTTTCAGTAATTTCTATAGAAGGTTTATTGCGCGTTACGCCAAAAAAACCGTGAATCTTACTAACCTTCTTCAAAAAGAAATTCCTTTTGTTTTTACCAAACAAGCTGCTTTGGAGTTCAAAGCTCTGAAAAAAGCGTTCACCACTGCTCCAATACTCGCTCACTTCAACAAGCTAGCTCAGACTATTGTCAAAACAGAAGCAAGGGACTATGCAATTGCAGGAGTAATCTTGCAGTTTTCTTCCTCCACTTCTCTCTTTCATCCTGTAGCTTTTGAGTCTCGCAAGTTGCTTGCTGCAGAGCTTAACTATGAGATTCATGACAAGGAACTTCTTGCAATTGTTTATTGCTTGAAAAAATGGCGTTCATACCTTTTTAGCCTTAGGGAATCCTTTGATGTTTTAAATGATCATAATTCTTTGAAGTATTTCATGAGCTCAAAAGTCCTCACACGTAGACAGGAACAATGGGCCAAATACCTCTCCAAGTTTCACTTTACAATCACATACCGTCCTGGGAAACAAGCGGTAGTTCCTGATGCTTTATCATGTCGGGACAACGTTTACCCAGGGGGGGGAGCACCTTTGCCAAAAACAACCCTGAAAACGTTAGGACACTCTTCTCAACCCAATCTGCCCAACTTAGATTGATCATTTCTGGCTTACAAGATTTGGCTTCCAAACTCCAACAAGCTCAACGCGACGACCTCAAGTGCATCGAACTTTGCAAAAGTGCAAAATTATTAGATATTAGTTACAGTATTGATGATAATAACTTTTTAGTCTATGATAATTGTATAGTAGTACCAGATAATTCTTGCATTAAGTTAGATATCTTTGAGTCATGGCACGATTCTCCGCTTGCTGGTCATCATGGGCAGGATAAAACCTACCAATTGATTGCATGAGACTTCTACTGGCCTGGTATGACCAAAGAAGTAAAAGACTATGTTAGCGCATGCTATGATTGCAATCGTAACAAGTCCTCAAAACACCGGAAGTATGGACTGCTCCAGCCACTTCCAATTCCGCCTCATCCTTGGCACTTGCTGTCTATGGATTTCATCTCTCAATTACCTTCTTCTAGTGGATATGATGCTATTCTAGTAATAGTAGATCACTTCTCAAAGATGGCTTTATTTTTGCGCAGTAATGTGACAGCCTCTTCAGAAGACTTAGCTAACTTGTTCATAGAATATTTATTTTTGAAACATGGTCTCCCTGATAATATAGTTGGTGATTGTGAATCTCTGTTTGTCTCAAGCTTCTGGACCTTGCTATGCCAACATTTGAAGATCACTTGCAATTTATCAATGGCTTACCACCCGGAAACGGATGGGCAAACCAAGCAAGTTAATCAGATTCTCAAACAATATCTTCAAATGTATGTTGCCTATCAACAAGACAACTGGTTGCAATGGCTCCCACTAGCCAAATTTGCCTATAACAACTCCACTCATTCCTCCACCAAACAGTTGCCCTTCCAAACTCTTTATGGTAGAAACCCAACTTTCTTGTCCCTTCACGTAGCACCTTCTCAACCTGCTACCAATTACCTTGAACAAATGAAATCCCTTCAATCGCAACTTTGAACCAACCTTGAAGAAGCAAATCAGCGCTATAAGGAGCAATCAGACCGATCTCGCACTTTGGCTCCAACCTTTGCAGTAGGAGATCAAGTATGGCTTGATGCTTGCAACATTTGCAGCACTCACCCAACTCGCAAACTCTCCGAAAGAAAGCTTGGCCCCTTTAAAGTAGAATCAGTCATCTCCCTTAACGCCTTTAAACTTACTTTACCTTCAAAATGGAAAGGTATCCACCCGGTCTTTCATGTGTCTCTCCTAGAGCCAGCTCAAGTCCTATACCCAGGCAAGACTCATCCCCCTCCTGAACCGGTCACTTTCCTCAATCATCAAGAGTGGGAAGTAAGCCATATTCTGGATTCCAGGTTACACAAAGTAAAACTTCAATACCTTGTTGAATGGTCTGGCTTCCATTCCGCAAAGATTGCACCTTGTGGGAACCAGACCATCACCTTTGCAATTCACCTGATCTTATTTGAGACTTCCATGCGAGCTACCCTTGCAAACCTGGACAATCATGATTCTATCCCATCCAATCTCATTCCATTCCATTCCATATTTCATCCCATCCAATCCCATTTCATTCCATCCCACTTTTTATCTTATCCAATCCCATTTCATCTTGCATTCTATCTCATCCAATCCCATTCCATTCCATATTCCATCCCATTTAACCCCATTTTATTTCACACCATCATTCCATCAGTTAATTCCTCCATCTCACCATGTTATTCCTTTTTCTCATTTCCCTTTCATTTCTACTAAATAAAACTCCATTCCTTATTATTATTAAAATAATAATAATAATAATAATAATAATAATAATAATAATATTTCTATTTATAAATAAAATATATATATATATATATATTTATAATAAATAATTACAAAGTATCCTTTACTTCCTTCTCCGCATCCTCCCAATTTGCCGTCAATTCCGCAACCATGGATCAAAAATTATCCAGGTCTTCATTGTTGATTAATGCGGACATTCTTTGGAGAACTAGAACTTCCATTACGATGTGCCTCTCGAAGATCTCCTTGCACCTTGCAACCCAAGCTTGCTTTGGCCAAGCATTCCATCCACGTTCCTCCAAGAGCTCTTTGTACGCTCTCTTCCTTTGGCCTCCCAAGGTGCCTTCTCCAATATTTTCCGTCAGCCGCCTTGCATCCGTTTTGATTGGCCCTACGACTCACACCAGATCCGTTTCGCCTCGGCCCTCCATTCCTTCCGTCCCATCCACTCCATCCCTTCCATCTCCTTCATTTCCTCCTTCTAGTTCATCTGCTCCATTTCTGTTTCCTCCATTTCCCAATTCTCTTCCCGCTTTGTTTCCTTCCTCCTCCCTCGCTTCCTTGGTTATAACTCCTACCGGTTCCTCACTGGCCACTTTGCCTCGCACCTTGGCATTCATCTGGGGCCCTGGGAGTTCAGTCGGTGGTCCCCAGTAAGGTGGTGGTGGTGGTGGTGTGTTTGTGGTATATGTTTGGAAACAAGGCAACACTAGCAAAACAAGCAAAATTAGTTATTATTTTATGATCATTAGTCAGTCCAGATTAGTACTTATCAGGAAGTTGAGTCCCCAAGTATTTGATCTCCAGCAATGGTGGTATCTCGTAATTAACCCTTGGCATAGAACTACAACTTTGCATCTCCCTCAATGATTCCAAAGGACCCTTGACAGTTGAATCAACATTTATAGGGAAATTGCATGCCACTTTGCAAAGGCAACATTGCTCGCACTTGCCTCAAAGTCCTTGGACGGCATTACTAGGAACACAACGCTCATTTCGGCAAATACAGTTTTTGCAACTGCGGGAAAACGATGAAAACAATGACAACATTTTATATAAATATTAAATTTATTGAGTAAAGAATTAAGTAGTATAAGGGGTATACAGTAATAATTAACAACTTGAAATCAATGGGAAAATTTATCTGAACACTTGCAGGAGCTCGCGTCTTTATACCCGGGCAATTGTCACGCTTTGCACTTAGGCATTATTGTCTTCATCACTTTGACATGCCCTCCCCTCAGTACCATCTAACTCAGTCTAAAAGTGTGACACAAATAAAAGCAAAACATCAATGGTGCAATCCACTATTTCCTCTGGCTTGCGCTGACCTTCCAATCTTGGCAACCAACTCAGTATATAGTTGCGAACTCGCGGTTAACTCCATACCAGTCAGCCATCCATTATGAGATCCAATGTCCTTCCCTGGCCAATCAACAGCCTTGGACTTCCATCTTTGGTCATGCGTTGTTTGTTAGTTCGCATCTATGTCTAACTAAGCCATCACTACTGTACAGTTTGCAATTGGACTAGTCCCTACCCTGCATACACTATTACCTCTCATTTGCATTACCTTCAATGTCACTCGCTCCTGTCCAAATTTGTCATACAATTGTACGCTCATATTCTATTGTCTTGCACTTACACTATGACCTCAGATCTATACCACTGCTTCATTTCCTATCCCGTTCCTGTCATTCATTGCCTCACTGCTTCAACTGTAGTTAGCTCATCACCAGGTTGTATCTAGTCACTTTGGATTACCTTATAAGGGCTATCCCCTTGCCTGATGATTGTCTCCTCAGTTAGTTAATTTCATACGTTCTCACATTTGCTACAATCTAGTTATCACATTGGACTCAGGTTGAGTTTCCTTCTTTGGAACACATTCCATCCCTCTTGCCGTTTGTTGAGTGGCATAACCAAGTTTGCACTTTGCAACTAAGTCTTTCTATCTTGCACTTGCCCTCACACTTGGTATTCCTTTGTGCTCACAATCATCTAAGAATTGCCCTGTAGTACGTGGGGTGGTCGTGTGACAATACATGCCATGGCTACCAATAACCTATCTTTTTTTGCTGTGGCTAGCCTTTCCCTCTCCTTTTCAATTTGGTCTTGCTCTTGATCCTTCTCCTTTTCCTCTTTTTGAAACTCCAGCTTGGCCTGTTTGATTTTCCACTCAGCATCCAACTTGTGTTGATGAGCCAAACTCTCATCTTTCCACTTTTGACAATCCATAGCAAGTTGAAAATTCCACTTCTCCTTTTCAAATTGAAGTTTTTTGGATTCTATTTGTGATTTCACTGTTTTCTGGAGGGGAATAGGAATGACCTTGATTTTGAAAGCAAGTACAATCAATCAATGAAATTACATGAATCTTGCTTCTACATGATATCCTCAAAGCCAGAAAAATTTGAAGTGTTTCCCCGCTTTTGAAGGCTATTAGGTTTTGGGTTGATGGAATTGGAGGCCTTCTGCTTTTTTTTTCAGAGGAGGTTTGTGTGGGAACGTCATTGCTCTCATTGCAGGGGGATTTGGGAGGCCCCATTGGCTTGAGGTTTTGGCCATTCAGGAATGGATGAGCCTGTTTTTTTACAATCTAAATCAGTCAGGATTAACCAGACAGGAGAGAAAAGATCTTGGTTCCTTACTTGAGAAGATGATTCCAATGGTGGTGATACAGTAATAACTTGCTCCTTGTTGGCCAAGTTGTTAAGTTCTTCCACCCCAGGAAGAGAGCATTTAAAGAAGCAAGTGAGGGGTCCAAGGAAGAGTTTGAATTTTTGATCAATCCTGATGTAGACGTGATTGGAGCTGATTCTGTTGGAATATCCTCCTCCACATCAGATTGGGGCCACTCTTGGGTTTCATTGGGATCATCATTGCTAGGCCAAGCATCAACAGCCAGGTCCTCAGCATCAACTGAATCTGATTTTTGGGCATCAAAAGGGGCTAAAGAGGTGATATTGGCCTTGTTTCCAAATATTTCATCCATTTGAATATAAAAAGGACAAATTTAGTCTAAATTATCAACCACAAATTTGATTCCCTTTTCTTTATTGGAGTTGGTGATACCAAAGCCAGTGGAGATTGAAATTGAGTGGGCCTTTTTTTACTTGGTTCAATATTTCTTGAATTGCTCCCACATCTGTTTGGATGAAAGATCCAGCCTACCTTTGGTTTTATTCTTGATTTCATTGGCCATCAGGAGATAACCATTAACCTTAGAGGATGGAGGTTGGCCAAATTGTGTTTCATTGATGGATCCAAAGCAAGCATTGTAGTTGGACAGAATTTTGAGGCAGTTTATCAGAATGATGTGGTCAGCTCTCTTGATCTGACTTGAGCCTTTGGAAGCTGATGGGGGAGGATTGTTGGATGTTGAGTTCCTGGGGGATGTTTGCTTTGGTTGAGTGGACTTGTGTGGGTAGTGTCTCTGAGGGGCCATCTAAAAAGAGTAAGTGGGATGAAGTGATGAAGAAATAAAGCAATGAAAGTTAGGATGTGATGAAAGGGGGGATGGAGTGATGAAGCAATGAAGCAATGAGAGGATGGATGTGATGACAGTGATAAAGCAAGGTGAGAGTGATGAAGTGATGAAGTGGAATGAAGGAATGAGAGTGATCAAGTGATGAGGATAGCAATGAAGCAATGAGAGTGATGAAGCAATGAGGATAGCAATGAAGCAATGAGAGTGATGAAGTGATGAGGATGGTGATGAAGCAATGAGATTGATGAAGTGATGAGGATATTGATGAAGCAATCAGAGTGATGAAGTGATGAGGATAGCAATGAAGCAATGAGAGTGGTTAAGTGATGAGGATAGCAATGAAGCAATGAGAGTGATGAAGTGATGAGGATAGCAATGAAGCAATGAGAGTGATGAAGTAATGATGTTAGCAATGAAGAAATGAGAGTGATGAATTATTCCAATAAGGTTGAAGGATGAAACCAGGGGTCATGATGTGGAATGACGCGTGGTTGAGCTTTTAAACGCCTTTATATACTTTATTTGAAAAAATCCACTTATTTAATGTTAACTTTGACACGTCTGATGTGAAATAAGTGGGTTTTTTGATTGTTTATGGTGGGTTTGAAATGGCTGATTTGGGTTGAAACCCACCATTAAAAAATGGTGAGTTTCCTTAAATTTTATATACCATATTAATCTTTGATGTTGGCCCAAAGATTGTGAAGGATTACACAATTTATAATCTAGTTGATGAGGAACTTCATGTCTTTGGGGTTTTGAAGCCATTTTTGAATTTAACTTAAGCTGGAACATGTTCCTTTCAGGACTCCTATGGCATGCTCAATCCAAAATTTTGACTGGGCAAGATGATAGTTGAAATGGGTTTTTCCTTGATTGTTGGACAAAAAATTATGGTATGCTGGAAACACATATTTTGCACTATCATAAGCTGAATTGGCAAGAAGGCATTGATCTTGGTCAAAGTAGTTCTCTGGTTTTTTGGTAATCTGCATCCAATTAAAAACATATGAATCATTAAAACAACCCAGAAGGCCAGCATGGAGGGATATGAAATTCTTGTTGTTATCAAAAACAAGTTGTAGGGCCACAGATTATCTAAATAAAAAGATGCAACATATTTGGTCAGTGTTTGATAAAAATTTTAATCATATTCATTGGAAAAGAAATGAATCAATTGCCTCTTTTTCCAATCAAAATAATGGTTGCAATCTAGCTTGTGTTTCTGACTCAAGGGGATGGTGGTTCTGTCAGAAAAACCAATGCAACCAGCAAAGCCTTCATTCTCCATTACTTGATATATCTCCTTGTGTTCTTCTTTGGTTGGCCAAGAAAGGACTGAGCAACAGAAAGATAGGATAGCAATCATGACTCTTTTGGTGTAAAAGTCAATGGTTCCATAAACAACTGAGAATAGATTTTCTGATTGATTAATTGCTTCTCCATTTCCATTTTATCCCAATCTACAATGATCACAGGCCAGTTGGATAGCTGGATTGTGTTGAGGATTCCAAGAATTGTTCTGGAAGATGTGGTGGTCTTCAATCATCTCCAAAAGTTTTATGAATGAAGGAAATAGAGTTTGGAACAGTTGCTGGAAGCTCAAGTTGGGGAGGAGATGAAGCTTTTGCCTTTGATACATAGGGTTGTGGATATTTTGTCTTCTTGGAACCATTTATTGGTTTTGTAATATAGCATTCAAAGCCAACCAAGTTGATTCCAAATTGGAGTATGAATTGGAGTCTGAATGGCAGTCAAATACCAACAAAAGTTCAGTCAAATTTTTTGCATTTTTGACTTGCTGCCAGGAAGTTTGATTGGAGATGTTGAGAAAGATGGTGATTTGATGTGGGGTGATGAGATGATGATGGTATTTGTGTGAAGATGGAGATGTGAAGCAATAGAGATGTGAAGCAATGGAGATGTGAAGCAATGGAGATGAGATGTGTGTGATGCAACGGAGATGGGATTGGTATGGATTTGCTGATGTGGAGGTGTGGATGGGTGTTTTGAATGTGATGGATGGTTGATGGATGATGATGCATAACTGGCGGGTTTAATGGCAGTTTTGATGTTTAAAATCCGCCATTTCCATGAAAACCTCCATTTTGAATGCACCAGTTAGGGGGTATGTGTATTTCAGAAGCCCCCAGTTAAAAATGGCGGGTTTGCTCAAAAGAAATGGCAGGTTTATAATGGTGGGTTTGCTAACTCTGATAGGCCCTAATTTTTTAGTAGTGAAGAGTGCAAGAATGGATGAATTTATGAGCATTTATCAGGTATCCATTAATTGAAGGAATTTTCTCCAAACCTTTAAATAATCAAAAATGGTCTAAATAATTATTTTGAATATCTTTTTTAAAGTAATTTTTCTTGATATTTGTTTAATAAATTAAAACCTGATTAACAAAATTCCAAAAAAATGGCCAACAGAATTTATCATGAAATAAGAATATCAGTTTAAATATATCAATTTTATTAAATTTTTAGTTGTTTCTTATTCTTTTTAAGGTGATTCATCTTCTTCTTTATTGGGAAGAGAAAAAATCTAGGATCAGAATATTTAGATTAAAATACATAATTAACTTTATCTGGAAACTCATCTTCAAATCTATATGAAAATCATGATGATTATTTTGGTAAATCAGAGAAATTAGAAACCTTGGAACATGTCCCCAAATTACTGTGTCAGTTTTAGTTCAAGTGGTAGTTTTCTGGACAGGTAAATTGAAATTTTTTCCCTTTATTTCAGAATTTCAGGGATTTGAGGTTTCCATAAATTGATTTGTAGTGCTTCCTCTTACATGGAAATTTAAATCAGTGCGAATTAAATGGGTTAAAAAAATCATTTGTAACAGGGATGAATTCTGGGAAAAATCATTCAACCAAAATTATTATAAAAATAATCCATATAAACTAATTTGAATTATTTTTAAATAAATCAGAAAAATTTTTAAAAAATTTCATATCATTGAAGAATCAAAGCAGTGTGTTGTGTATTTATATAAGGACGATGAAAGATTCACAACTCCCAGTATTGTGGGAGTTTTGTGAGGCCCTAAACCTCACAATGGGCGCATGGGGGCCCATAGACACTTCCAAAACACGCGTGCGGGCCAAAAAACGCTTCTACACGCGTTTACAGTGTTGTTTCAAACACATGAAACCCCCAGGGGGTTTTATACCCCCATACATGGTGTTTTTGAGTTTTGTACCCCAGTACAAGGCGGTTTTGAGGCATTTTTGGGGATATTTGGCCCCCTGGGGGTTGTTCCAAACTTTTTGGGACCCTCTGGACCACACTTGGGTGCCATCAACCCAAATTTGGGATCAACAGATACTATGTGAGAAAGTTGGACCACACCTAGTAATCCCCAAGTGAAGCTAAATTGGAATAAAATTAAATTCAAGTGAAACTAAAGTGAAACCGCATACAAAATTCCCACTAAAATTGATCTTTCTAAACTCAAAAGTGAGCAAACTTAGCAGTTGTTCAATTGAAATTTGGATTAACTACTGAAATACAATTGGATTTATTTTGCATCTTGGGAACAGTGGCAAGCCCTTTGTTTTGTAAAATTGCCCTGTTGAAGGAATACATTGATATTTCCATGAAAAAAGCTTCAGAAAAAAAAGATCTGATGAATTAATCATTGGAAGCCCCAATTGCATCCTCATCTAGGGTGACAATTGACAAACAAAATGTTTCAAAAATTGACATGACCTCTGGTAGTGAGTAAAATTAGATAATAATCTGGTCTTTGCCTCATTTAATTTGATTGAAACTGAACTATTACTATGTAACTATGAAAGATCCACTTCACCCACCTCCTGTGAGAGCTTTTCCTACTAGGGAAGAGGCAAAAAACTATTGTCAAACATGGGCAATGAATCATGGTTAAACTTTAACAGTTTTCAACTCAAAGCGTGATGAATATGTGGATCTAGCCTGTGATAGAAATGGTTTGTAATCTGGGCAATTTCTCACCAAACAGTCAAGGCAAACTCACACAAGGAAGTTTGGGTGCAAGTTTTTAATCCGTGGAAGTTGCACAAAGGCAGACCCCTTGTGACAAATCTCCTACAGAAATGATCACCACAACCATCAACCATCTCGACACCCCTCAGTACATTCTCACCTGAGGAAAATCTCTGGGATGGCCTTAGTTAATTTAAAAGAAGGCATTAATGATGGGCTCAATAAAATTCAACTTAAAAGAAAATTGAGAAAAACTGATGGTGGCAAATATGTTGATGACCAAACAATCTATAACACTAAGAATAAGGTAACAATAGCAGAACTCAAGGGAAAAAGTGTTATGAAGGTCCTCTTTGAACAGCTTGGTGATTCATTTTGGATTCATCAAGAAAAATTCAGTGGAGAGGGTCACTTGGAGGCCCTATTCTTGGCTCACCCAGATTCATTAAAGCTTTGCAAACAATTAAATCATATTGCTTTGTTGGATCTTAATTATAAAACAAATAGTTACAAAATCCCCCTATTGCATGTTTTAGGAATTACAGCCAACAAAAAACTTTCAGAAAAGCTCTTGTTTTTATAAAAAGAAAAACATTTGAGTTCTACAGTTGGTCTGTAAATCTACTAAAGGAGCTGCCTTTTGATACTGAGAGACTTCCCGAATTCTTTGTGACAGACTGTGAAAAATCCTTGATTTGTGCCATAGAACAAAGTTTCCCTGAGTCTAAAAGACAGTGTTGTCAATGGCATTTTTCTAAAAACATACAAGAAAACTATAAATTGTGCTTTAATAATGACCTTGAAGGGCACAAAAGCTTTATGTCTCTGTGGGATAAGTATGTGGCCTTGAAACCAAGGAGGAGGCAGATATCAATGATGCATAACTTAGAGTAAGTGCCAAATCACTTCCTCTACTGTTAATATTCCTATTTCTAAATTTCTTTTATTATGAATTGTATAAAGTGCTTCTTGGAAGACCATTAGGATGTGCTTGAGTATATGGATCATAACATCTTCTGTATCAAAGAGACATTTTTAACGGCCTGGACTTGCAAAAACCCTGACTTTGGAAATAAAACAATGTCTTTGGTTGAAGGGGCCCATGCTACTCTCAAACAATTTCTTGAAAATTCTTTGGGAAACATTTTGGATGTTTGGAAAAACCTAGAGGGAACATTTTACAATCAAAGTAAATTGATTCAGGCTGCCCTTCAAAACTCTTGAATTAAGATAGGAATGGTTCTTCCTACTGAAATTTTACCTTTGGGATACAAGTTGTCTTTAGAGGCAATTGAAGTTGTTGTGGAACAATTTTAGAAATTAAAGCAGAACCATTATGGGGAAGAGTGCACCAAGTCATACTGTAAGACTATGGGTTTGCCCTGTTCCCACAAAATAGGTGATCTACTAGTGTTCCAAGGTTCTGTTGTGCCTGAGGATTTTCATCCTCAGTGGAGGTTGGATTATGACCCTTGCAGTTCTAGTTCTGTAATTTGGTTTAAGTTGGATTGTTGGATTTTTCAAATCACATTGTGATTAATTCTTTTTTATAAATGCTTTTTGAATTAAAATTCCTAATTTCCTGATATTTGATACCTTTGAATTTTTAAAGCTTGATGTTAATGAAATTCTTGGCAATTCTCAGTTACATGAGAAGCTCAACACAATGATATTGGGATACCCTGAAGAAGATCATTGCGCACTGTTGAAGCACTTGATGATGGAGACCAAAAACTATTGATCAAAGCCAAGACTTGAACCTAAATTCTTGCAATCAAGCAGAGGACATTTTTCAGCCTACTAGATGAGGACCTCACTCCTTCTAGCTACTAGAGGTGATAGAAAGTTTGGGTCAAAAATAAGATAAAATGCCAGGTATATGATTTGGCTAAAAGGGTTAAATTTATTTATATATTTATAAAATAAATTTAAATGGAGGGGCCAAGACCTTAATGGGGTTGTTGAGCCCTCCGGAACACAGGTATATGTCTTTTAAGGACGATATAGGAGCAATTGTGGTGCCTGTGGGGTTGAAAAGGATTCCTTTCAAGAAGGGTGTGTGTAATTTCCTTGGGGCATAGGTTATGCAAAACCTACAAAAAGGGGCATAAGTCAGCAGGATCACTTACTAGGTCTAGATCCGTACTTGTTCTTGATGAATGGGCAAACATTCAACGATTCAGGGTGCTGGAAGTTGGTACTGGGGCAGGCTGAATGGTTGGTTGTTCAATTTGGCCAAAAAACAGGGATTCAAGAATTATGGTCTACAATTTTATCAGAAAGTGGTCCAGAATCACACACTTATTTCTGATAAGAATTTGATGGCTTGAGGACGAAAATATCTGAAGCAATAATGACTATATGACTGGATGAATGTGGTAGAAATAGCTGGGGGAAGGTCCTTTATTCATATTGTTTGGGTCCCCTCATGGTACAGTCCTTTTACCAGCCAAAGGAGGGTGACCCAGGCTAGTGCTGAGGCCAAGGAGCCATCAGTGTGTTGGTGTGGACCTGCTCAAGTTACTACAGAGGTAAAGGAAGCCCTATGTCATCATGCTTGGGGCTTGATACACGTTTCCAAGCCTCAAGTGATATCATTGTATCAGCCATGTATCCTGATTTGAGGCTAATAATTTAAGTACAGGCCCTTGTTTACTGAGGCTAGGGACTTGGAAGTATGTCCTAGACCTCTGAAGCCTGTTCGAAACTTTGATTTTGAGGCCTTATTGGTCATTATTGGTTGTGTATGGGCTAATTTGTACTGTAACAGCCACAAATACATACAGGGGCCTTTCTTCCTTAATTGGGTGATACAAGGTGTATCTGAGGTTTGGGGACTGTTTGAAGTGTTCTGGCCCAAAGCAGGGCATCTACTGTAGCTATTGTGACTGTCTTGGGTGCTACAGTATCTTCTTAGTACTGCAATAGAGCTTTAACATTTTTTTTTGGGAAAATTACAGGAGCCATGTATCTTCTAATGTGTACATATTACATTTAGGGTGATACAGGGTTTATCTGAGGTTTGGGTGCTTTGGGAGTGTTCTAGCCAAAAGCAGGACATCCGCTTTAGCTATAGTGGTTTTCCTGGGGTGCTACAGTGTCCTCTTAGTACTGCAATAGGGCTGTAACATCCCTTTTTGGAAAATTACAGGAGCCCTGTATCTTCTAATGTGTACATATTACATTTAAGGTGATACAGGGTTTATCTGAGGTTTGGGGGCTTTGGGAGTGTTCTAGCCCGAAGCAGGACATCTTCTGTAGCTATAGTGGTTGTCCTGGGGTGCTACAGTATCCTCTCAGTACTGTAATAGGGCTGTAACATCCCTTTTTGGGAAAATTACAGGAGCCCTGTATCTGCTAATGGGTACATATCACATTAGGGTTCCGGGCCCTAAATTCCAAATTTGTGGTGGTTAAGCTTACATAATTATGGGTTTCTGACCAAACTTTTGGTCAGAAACCAGTACTTGCGGATGTTACAAGCAAGGGTACATGAGTGAGCATAGTTCTACCTGAAGGAGTTGGAAATGGGTGGTGGTGCCAGTGGGTGACCCTACCTAAATTGGCACCACAAATCCATTTTTTTAATAATATTTTTGGATTTCTTACAAATTAAGGCTTTATTCATTATTTTTATTTTATTTTATTATTTCCATATTTATTTATTAATTCATTTATATTTTATTTGTTTTAGGATTTAGTCAGTTGGTTCTGAATAGTAGCCAGCTGACAACATAAAAAATTGACAGATACCCGCAGAGATCCTTCTTGATTTGAAAACATTGAGAAGTGACTTAGAGAATTAGAGTGGCACAAAATAAGAAAAGACAAAAGATTGTAAGTCTTTTCTTCTTTGAAAAGTTCATTTTTTTGTTTTAATGAACTGATGATGATATGATGTTAATTATTAGTCAAAGTCTGCAAGATCAGAATCTGAATTTCATAGTTGAGAGGAATGGAATGAAAGTGAACTAGCTTCACTTCATTTTGATTTGGAATCCTCTTCAGAGGAAGAATACATGCAAGAAGCATCAACCAGAAGCTCATCTTTGATGAGTATTTATTTGATTAATTGATTTTATTGGAATTTTGGCTGATTTTCTTTTGATTATATGAACCAAATATGAAATACCTCAATAAAATACCTGATAAATTACGTAAGTTCTTGGGTTTGTTTTTTTATCCATTTGGTGATGGGAATTGTGGTGCAGAGACTCCTGAGGGATTATATAAATAAAGTATCAAATAGCTTGCTGGAATTCCTTGAAGGGGAATTTAGTATTACTTCTAATCCTTTAGAGGATTAGTATATAATCAGGGTGATTTTGAATTGCCTGCCCTTCTAGTACTATAGTAATTCTGCACAATAATTTATTTAAATTAATGGCTGGTTTCTTTGAGACTTAAAATAGGTCTCAGATCAGACCTAGATTATTTATTAATTGTTATTGGCAGGTTTGTTGAAGAATGGACCAGATGTATTGGATTATTGGTTATTTATTGGTCAGATATATTTGATCTTAGCCAATATCCCAATATTAAACGGCTCAAGGGTTTATCAAAGGGATGGCTCCAGAGAGGACCCAAGGATGAGTTTACCCACAGGGGGCTGGGTAGAGGAAAGGTTGATAGTTTATTTTTGTTGTGCTATCTTTCTTTGTAAGGGTTATTTATTGATTTAAGGGTTTTTATTCTTTAATTTGGTGCTGAATATTTAGTTCATAGAAGAAACCTTATTCAAGCACCTTTTGGGTGGTTTAATGAGCTAAAGTTGGGTAATAAATTGTTTTCTGGTTTCTTGTTTCCTTTATAACTGATTCACTGATAATATTTATCTGGGTAGGTACCACAGATGGATGGGTTGGGTGATTGGGTGAATAGGCCAGATGGCATTAGCCAGATGGCATGAGATGGGTGGTAAGTGGGGATCATACAACTTGGATAGGGCAGAGAGGCCCTCCTTAAATATAAAATTCCTTCCCCCAGGGGTGCTCAAGGCTTCCCCTGAGGGTTCTCCCTGTTCTGGTGAGGAACAGTGAGATACAACTACTACATGAGACATTTTTTCTGGTTGGAAAAAGCTTGTACAGTTACATGAGTCATTTCTGCTGGTTGGAAAAAGCTGGTACAGGGGTTTCATGCATGCACAGCCCTGCATAAACTGCTGTGAAGTGCAGATAAAGTATATTCCTGTGCAGTACTGGTGGTTGGTTTGGTGCTACTTTCTTCTACCTTCATGTTTTTCTGTGCATTACTGGTGGTTTTTTTGTTGCTGCATGGTCTTGACTGCCTGCATATATTGCTGGGTAGCCCTGTGGTACCTGTACTGGTGGGTTGTTTGGTATTGCATGCTTCTGACTACATACATTGCTGTGTGCTTCTGAGGTTTTTTGGTACTGGTAGTTTGTTTTGTATCACATGCTACTTGCTGCATAAATTTCTGTGTGGTGGTGGGGGTTGTTGGTACTGGTATTTTTTTTTGTTATCACATTCTACTGGCTGCATAAATTGCTGTTTTGTGCCGGGAGTTGTTGGCACTGGTAGTTTGTTTTGTTATCACATGCTACTGCCTGCGTAGATTGCTGTGTGGTTCTGAGGGTTGTTTTTACTTGTAGTTTGTTTGGTATCACATGCTACTTGCTGCATAAATTGCTGTGTGGTGCTGGGGGTTGTTGGTACTGGTAGTTTGTTTGTTTATCACATGCTACTGCCTGCATAGATTGCTGTGTGGTTCTGAGGGTTGTTTGTGCTGGGAGTTTGTTTGGTATCACATGCTAATGTCTGCACAAATTGCTGTGTGGTGCTGAGGGTTGTTGGTACTGGTAGTTTTTTTGGTTATCACATGCTTCTGACTGCATTGTTCCTGTATACTTCTGTACAGCTTTGTGTAAGTATATTTGCTTGTTTGTTTGGTTTTGGTTGATACTGGTTGAACTTCCTCCTGCATGCACTGTTCCTGTATACTTCTGCAAAGCCTTCTGTATGTATATTTGCTTGTTTTTTTGGTGAGGTTACAGGGTAGGTGTATGGTCCTAGTTTTGAGGTTAAGCTGTTACTTGTATGTACTTGAGGGTTTCAAAGGTATGTCTTTATGCCTTACACAGAGCTGTGACACCTGGTTGAGTATGAGTTTGCCACAGTTGGAGTTTTGTTGGGCTGTATCTTCTGATCCATGAGGGATAGAGTGGTACTTTGGTTGAGTGACTATAGATTATGTTTGATTTAGAATCCATTTTTGAGGTTAATTTGAGGGTTTCAGCAGTTGTTACACTAGAAAAGTAAGTCTTATGGTTATAAGACAGGTTTGGTCTACCACAGAGGATTTAGAATTGTTGCTGAATTGCTTGGTTATGATGTAAATGGTTGGCTTAAAGTGAGAAAGGAAATGATTGAAACATTGGAGAAAAATAGAGCATGCTACATTAAGACTCTTGGTTGTTCAAAAGAGGTAGAAAATATTAAACACAGACTTGATGTTGAAAATGTCAATGCAAATATTGCCTCTTCAAAATGGCTGGCTATGTTAGATATGGGTCAAATAATAGCCAACACATATGCCAGACCTGTATTTTTAATTTCATTGGAGCCATGTTTTACTTATACTCCACTGAGAAAAGGCGTTACAGATCAATCAGATCCTATTTATACTTCCTTTTTCAACAATAACCACTTGGTTCTATTATTAATTGAGGGAGAAATGATTCCAATCCTACCTATTGTAGCAAAACCCTCTGCTTTCATTTCAAAGAAAGATTTTGGTTGGGTTGATCATCTCAAAAATCAATTGCATGTGTATTCTAGATTATAGAATTCAATTATAGAGATCATTTCATCATTTTGTTTCCATATGACTTTTAATTCTCATGCATCTAACTTTTAATCCTATTAATATAAAGGTTTATCACATTTTGAAAATCATTATGTTGAGTGTTTTGAGTTAAAATCATTATGATGAGTATTTTGAATGAGATTTTATTGGTAAGTCAATTCAACTTGTGTTGGGATGATCCAATCATAAGGAGTATTTTCACTTCTTGTGATGAGATCAGCTTAACACAAGTTGAAATTGTTTTTTTTGGTTCTTTTACTTTAGGGCTTGTAAAGTTACTTGTCTTTTTTTGGTGTTTTTACTTTAGGGCTTGTCAATTTGAACTTTTATTTTTTGACACTTTTAATTTAGGGCTAGTCAAGTTGAACATTTATTTTTTGGCACTTATACTTTAGGGATGCTCCATAGACTCTTTCATTGTTTATTTCATTTTTTGTTTTTTTGGTTGTCTTCAGTTTTTTTTTTTTTTATTGGGTGATGATAAATTCACGGCTCCAACCGTGTGGTAGTCTTTTATGGCCCTACACCGCCTATATACGACTACAAAGGGGTGTTCCAAACACGTACAACCCCAGGGGGGTCATATAGGAGCTGTTTACCCCCCTGAAACGGCAATTTTGAGCCAATAACCCCTGTACACAGCTTGAATCCACCATTTTCAGGGGTGCGCAACACGCCAGAAGTTGTTCCAGAATTTTGGGCACCCGCTGGACCACACTTGCCATAAACAGCCCATAACATCTGTAGTTGGAGTAGAATCACTTATCCTGCATCAAGTCCAGACTGATTCTACTTCTGACCCACAAATTGGTAGGCAAATTCATCCCTTGATGCAAAAAAAAGACCATTGGGTGCATTTCCTGACGCAATGATTTCTTTCTGTGTGGCAGTTTGACTGAGTGTTGGTCTTGAAGACTTTCAAGATCTAAAAAACAATTTAATCCAAGCCTTTGAGAAAGTGATCAGAGTAGTTTCAGGCCTCTACTGCTTTGCAGATTTTTTTTTGCTCGCTCAACATTGAACTTGGCTGATATTGTTAATTTGTAGTATGAATGCCATCACAGTAAACTATAAACCATTCTGGTTATCTATTTAGCCTTCCTGCCTCAATGTGCTTTGAAGAGCTTGAAAAGCAATAAAACAATAACAAAAAACACAATTACCCCTGGCTTGTGAGCCAAGGAGTCATCCTCAGATGTCCTAATTATTTGGTTTTTTTCTGAAACAATAGTGATGTATCTGGCCAACTACCCAGTAGATTGTAACAGGCTGGAATTTCTTCTTGAAAATATGACAGGATAGTGGTTTCAAAGCTGCAACACCTTTTTTGAAATTTTGGGACCTTGCAAATTACAGGCAATGAAGTAATGACTCACATTGTCTCCATTCTTCCCAAGCCCTCTTTTTCTTTCTTCCCTCCAAACCACTGCTACCTGTCATACACCTTGGCCCCTTCAACACCAAAAAAAACTACTACAGACCGGAAACTGCGGAGCACACTGCTTGGTCAGGCCTGAGCCACTATTCTTCACCACAATCCATTTAAAAAGAAAAAATAAGCTTTGCATTTTGATGTTGAATAGCCCTCCAAGTACAGCTACTATGGTGGATTTTGTGCAATCTGTGATGCACTTGGTTTCCTTCCTGGTCAAATAGTTGCAATCCAATTTTGCTTTGAACTTGATTTTTTTGAAAGACAAAGGAAATTTGCCGGATCGATCAAGTTCAAATGGAATATTGACTTTTTCTTGAATAATTGGGACCTGTGAGATTTTTTATCACAATTTTCTGCTAGTTCATATTCCAAGTGGGTGAGGTGGTTTTATTTTTCTGCCCTCAATGCTTCCAAAAGGCATCTAGGCTCCATGAGGACAAGTCAAATTTTTCAAATAAGCCTTTTTTGCCTTAGTAATTGTTGTAATCAAGGTTGTTATGGGTTATGTTAGTTGTCAGCTTGCTACTATGTACAGAGCAACCTGTCAATAGCAACACAAAACTATGAAAAATAATAATATCTCAATCAACAAAATAAGGAGTGAGAAATACATAAATATTATTAAATAAATGATTTCCTCACCCAAAATTAGGTAGGGTCACTTACTGACCCCACCCTTGAATTCCAAGTCCTTACATTTTTAAAATAATTAGAAAGAAAAGTACTAAAAATTACGACACCATTATGGCACTTTTTTGCCATTCTGATATTTCAAAAGTTTTGTCACATATAGGGTTTACACCTAAAATTCACTCAGAATTGAGGTGTTGTGTATATTTTAGGAGTTACACGCGGAAATGTGTTATGTCACAATTCCCACGCGCAGCCCCGCATCATTACATATCCCTACGTACTCGTAATAGCAGATTCCTGCGTACTAGAGACCCGCGCGCAGCTGATTCTGCAATGCACGCAGCGGATCCCACCCCGCGCGCATCTGTACTGACTGATCCCCGCGTCTGGATCCCTCGTGAATAATCTGACAACCAGGTACTGCTCAGAAGAGCTACAACCTAGTTAGAGTTGCCTAGCATATGTAACAAGTTGACATATGCATTAGTAATAGTCTAAAAAGATCAAAACTTAAATAAAATTAATAAAAATTAAGTTTAGAAAATTTTTTAATAATAAATCAAAGATCAAGGATTACCACATAAATCACTGACTCTGATCTTTGAAGACCATGAAACACTACAAGGAGTGTTCATAAAAATTATTGAAAATTATCTACATAATCAGCAGATGATAGGCAATTAGTAAACATCCACATCTGCCAGCTTTAAAGCAATACCAATATTACAAATGAAGGATGAGTACAGAATGATTAAATTTAGGCCATAACACATTAACAGATCCTGTGGCTAAAATAGTACAGAAATCCAGCAGATCTAAGGACAGCCAATTGACAGCACCAAGTGGACGTGCCAATCCTACCCTGACTGGCTTGCCAGCCTCAGAACACAAGCAGAACCCTCTCTACGTGCCCTGAGAAAGTCAAAATCAACCCAAAAAGGTATTTATACAGACCTCTTTGGATCCATTATTCCAGATCAGTTAATCAGTTTACCAGGAATTATTATTATCAATCAGACACTGTGTCATTTTTAATCAAGTGCTTATATGAAGATAAGCAAGTGATTTATGACTTAGTCTGTATTAGTATTATTTATTCTTATTAACCAATCAACCCTTGAAATGTAGTCAAGCAATCCACCCCATCTGCTCTGAAACCCTTCCAATTATTTCAGGATTCTTGTGGTAAAGTTCTCAAAGTGATTGTTTCCCTTCCTTTCTTGGCCATTGGTGCTGTTATGCCCGGCCATTAATGGAATAATTCCTTTCTAAGGCACCCATCTTCATTCAAAGGTTCTTAAACTGCCTAAGGAGGCCCCTTGAAGAGAGGTTGCTAGTCTGTAAAGATCCCCAGTAGTATAATACTGTGGCCCCTCTTTTATATCATATTGAAAACTATTTATTAACAAACCAATTAAACCTTGCAACTGCTCTTATTATATCATTTATTTGAGCTTCTAAGCGTTTCTTTTTGGAATAATAATTATTATTATCATTCCAGTATTTTTATCACTCTCTGTAGCTAAAGGACTGCAAGGTTCCTGGTATCAGAGAGCTGACATTAGTACCCTTTCATTCCTTTTTTTTTTGTTTTTTTTTTTTGGTCACCACAGTCTGGTGGCGTGTGGGATTCCACACAACTACATTCAACCCATGTGAAGTTCTACACAGCTGGAATGTAGTCATGCGGCATCCCACACAAGCCTGGACCGTGGTGTGTGGGCCGCGCGATTCTTTAAGCCATGGGGACATGGACATGGCTTGAATTTGGTAGTTTGGAATGCCACACAGCTCATTTTAAGCTGTTTCCATGGCTCAATGGGCCATGAATTTAACATTGCCCTTTTTATTTTTTTCATTTTTTTTTACTTATTTCTATTTCTATTTTCTATTTTTTATTTTTTCTTAACCAACAAATTATCAATTTTTGATCTTTTGGTTGATTTTTTTTTATTTAGCTTTTTTATTTTATTTTTTTTTGCCCACAACACTTGAAGCAATGTGGCACAAAACACCACTACATTCCAGCCGTCTACAAGCCCACACAACTCAAATGTAGTTGGGTTTTGTGCCACACGGCCCGGGCCATTGTTTGGGAGCCGCACAACTACACTTGATTTGTACGGCGGCTACAAAACTAGAATCAAGCTGTGTAGCATGCCACACAGCCTAAATGAGTTTTTTACCTGGATTGTTTGGGCTATGAATCTATCATCACCCTTTATATAAATATACCAAACTTTTAAGGGAAATATTGAAGTTTGATTCTTATCCTGAAAATTAAATAGTTCTTTTTCCTTATTCAGGGTTATTTCTTCAGTTCCCACCACACAAGGTAGATTTGCAATACCAAATCTCACAAATCCCTACACCAATCCAGGTGTGCCTTCAAATCATGATTCTGCATGGGAAGAAAATAAGACTTACAAGATAGGCATATTTGCTTAGGTTGACTTTAAAAAGAGGGAAAATGTAAAAAGAAAAGCAGAAACAGAGGCACTATTGTGCAAGTAGTTGTTATGGAATAATTTGGAGGTAGAATCATGGATGAAGAAAGGAAAATCAAAGGAGGAACTGGCTGAATATGGGTTATGAAATTTCAAAGTGATTTGGAATGTTATTGGTGAGACAAAGGGCATGGAAAAATATTTAAGCCATGGTTTCCAGGTTTAATTGGGTGGGATCAACCAAAGGATGAATAAAAACAGAATATTTTATAAAAATATTCTTTAGATAAAAACAATTTTTGGATTTGGAATATTTGTGTATTTGGGCCAAAAGTATTTTTGAGAATGATTGGGCCAGGTGAATTGTGCTGAGTCATTTTGAAATTTTTTGAGGGGAGTTTTTATCCTTTTTAAATTTCCTGTTTATTCTTCCTTGAATATTATAGAAGTAGAGACATTTGAAAGACAGAGAGAATTGAGGTAGTATTGATAAAAAATCATATATAACAGCATAGAATCATCAAAAAGAGTTAAATAATAATATCTAGTTTTGGAGATTCTCAATTCTTCAGTAACAGAATTTCAGAAATTTTATTTTTAAGAAAGAATTATTAATCTGCAAATGATTCCATACATTAACTTTTATGATTGGGAGAAAAAAGCTTTTTGGAGCTTATAAAAATACTTAGAGCTAGAATCTCAGTCTTGAGAAGTGTGGCAACCAATTCTTGGGTGCAATCATCTATTATCTATCTCAATATTTAAATCTATAAAATCAGTTATATTTTTGATGCTCTAGTAATTTATTTAAAATATAATAACTATCCATATGTATATTGAATTATTTTTCTATTGTGTAAGTGATTATTGCTTATATGTTCATCTGTTAATTTTAATTCAATAGAGTGCATTTCCTATTTTTATTATCCTAAAGACCATTCTCAAGAAATAAATTAATTCATTCAAAATTGATTATATTCTTCAATTCACCCAATTTCTAGCCTCTTTTGATTATTTTATTGGAGCCCTTTGTCTTCCTACTGGAATAAACCACATATGTACAAAATTTGAATTCACTGGAGTGTCCAATTGACTCCATATGATCCAATAATCTTGTTAACACAAGATTTATCTGTAAAAAATATCAATTGGTACTTTTAGCTCAAGTTTCAAAACTTGGGAGGTTTCAGAAAAACTGAGAATAAAATAAATTAGAATCAAAAGCAAAAAAAAGAGATGTTGTTTTTTATTATTTATCATTTTGAGAATTATGAGCCACAGTGTCAAAATTCCAAATTGTTAAATTTAAAAAGAAAAATTTAAGGAAATATAATTTTGGATCATTTTCAAGGTAAATGATATGATTTTTTATTCATAGTAGTATCATTTGAAGCCAGTAATTTTTGTATCCCTGCAATATCAGGATCAATTACAACTTTTAATGAATTGAATCAAGAATTGCATATCTGAAAGACAAATTACAATGGGGTGTATCAGAGTTAAGCAAACCCGCCATTAAAAATACAAAACACTCACTTATTTCACATCAGAAGTGTCAGAGTTACCTGGAAATAAGTGGGTTTTTTCAAGTTAAGAATATAAATGCTCCCACCACCTGTCCACTTCATACACCCCTGGTTTTCCACCTCCAACCTCATTGGAAAAAAATTTGATTCATTGCTCTTCATCTCTTCATCACTATCCTCATCACTTCATCACTCTCATCACTTTATTGCTTTCATCATATCCATCTAAATCTCATTGAATCACTATCCTCATCACTTTGTCACTTTCATCCCTTTATCACTTTCATCACATCCAGCCAACTCTCATTGCATCACTATCCTCATCACTCCCTCACCCTCATTTCTTTATTGCTTTCATCACATCCTAACTCTCATCACTTTATCCCTCTTGTCATTTCATCACTCTGATCTTTTCCTATCCTTTATGCTTCTTCACTCTCATAATGGCCCCTCAGAAATCCCCCCCCCCTGCAAGTCAACTAAACAATCCAATGGACCAAAGCAAACATCCCCCAGGAACTCAACATCTAACAATCCTCCCCCATCAGCTTCCAAAGTCTCAATTCAGCTCAAGAGAGCTGATCACATCATCCTGGTAAACTGGCTCAAAATTCCGTCCAACTACAATGCTTGCTTTGGATCCAAAAATGAAACAGGTCTTAGCCAACCTCCATCCTCTAAGGTCAATGGTTATTTCCTGATGGCCAATGAACTCAAGAAAAAAACAAAATGTTGGCTGGATCTGTCATCCAAAAATATGAGGAAGTGATTCAAGAATTATTGAGCCAAGTACAAAAAGGCCCACTCCATGTTAATCGCCACCAACTTTGGTATCATCAACTCTGAAGAATCCAAGGAAATCAACTTGGTGGTTGATAAGTTGGACTCCATTTTTCCTTTTTATATTCAAATGGATGGAATCTTTGGAAAGAAGGCCAACACCACCCCTCTAGCTGCTTTTGACACCCAACAATCTGAGTCAGTTGATGCCAAGGACTTTGATGGGGATGATAAGCCTAGCAATGAGGACCTTTATGAAACCTTTGCCTTTGAGTGGCCCCCATCCAATTCCAACAAGGATATTGAAACACAATCAGCTCCAATAATTTCTACTTCCACATTGCTTGATGAGTCAAACCCAGCCTTGGACCCCTCACTTACTTCTTTTGATTGCTCTCTTCCTGGGGTGGAAGAACTGGAGAACTTGGCCAATGAGGAGGATGTGATTCCTATATCACCATTGCCATCAAGATCTGCTCAAGTAAAGAACCAAGTTCTTTTCTCTCCTTTCTGGTTAATCCTGACTGATTTAAATTCAAAAGAAACAGGCTCATCCATTCCTGAATGGCCAAAAACTCAAGCCAATGGGGCCTCCCACATCCCCTTCAAATGAGAGCAATGATGTTCCCACACAAACCTCCTCTGCAAAGGGAAAGCAAAAGGCCTCCAACTCCATAAACATCAACCCCAATAGTATTCAAAAGAGTAGAAACACTTCAAATTTTTGGGGCTTTGAGGAGATCATGCAGAAGCAAGATTCAAGTACGCCCATTGGATTCTCCTTGCTGTCAAAATCAAGCTCATTATTATTCCCCTCTGGAAAACAGTGAAATCACAAATTGAATCTGAAAAACTTCAGTTTGAAAAGGAGAAGTGGAATTGTCAACTGGCTGTTGATTTTCAAAAGCAGAAAGCCAAGAGTTTGGCTGATCAACAAAAATGGGATTCTGAGTGGAAGTTGAAACAGGCTGAGCTAGAATTTCAAAAAGAGGAAAAGGAGAAGGATCAACAGCAAGCACAACTGGAAATGGAGAGGGAACAACTGGAAACAGAAGAAAAGGATAAGTGGTCAATTGGTGGGGCATACATTTGTAGCAGTAGAACAGTAGATTAATTAAAGCAGATTACTCAAATGCTGGGCTGGTAAATATATTTGCTTTGATGAAAAACTTAAAAAAGAAAAAAAATCATTTTTGATTACAACAATGGTTAAGACTATTTTTAAACCCACCAATAAAAAATATTTTTTATTTTTATTTATATTTTTTTTCCTGGGATATATTTTCCCACTCCCCAAGTCCCTGCAAGTTTTTTGAGTGGTTTGGTTGATTTGCATTGACATTGCCATTCTTGTATGAGTGGCAGTCTCCATAGCAGGAAAAGTAAAGTTCTTTTACTTATTGGCTGCCCAAACCATTTTCACTATACCTTTTTGCTTGAAATCAATTCCAAAGCCAAGTTCAGGAAAAAAAATTGGCCATCTGATACTTCATATTCATCCGTAGTTTCAATAGGTTGTCCATTTGATTTCTTGGTTGGAACTGCAATAAAAAGGAATACTCAGAGATGTCACCTTTGTCAATGTGAGGTGAGTTGTGAAAAGAGTTGGATGTGAAAGTGACATGCGGAGAGCAGTCAAAGGGAGTAGGCCAAGAACCAAATTTTAGTGATGAGAAGGAGGGGATGCCATTTTCCTTCATTATTTCACACCTTGATTCAAAGGGAAGTCTGGCCAAATTGCAATAAAATTTTCCTATAATTCAAGAGACTTTTTTTGCCTTAAGATTGAGAAAAGCATACTCTTGAGGGGAAGATTGAATAGATGATTTATTCACATAGTGTCCAAATAACTCAAAGGGTTCCATCAATTTTGAATGGTGGTTTGATGGGGTGAGGTGGTTTGAGGTGGGTGGTTTGACCAGAAGTTTGGTGGGGTGAGGTGGGTTGAGGTGGGTGGTTTGACCGTTGGTTTGGTGGGGTGAGGTGGGTGGTTTGGAAGTTTTGAGTCTTTTTTGTCCAAGTCCACTACACCAAATGAGAAAAAAAAACCAACTCAGCTTAGGAATCTTGGGTGAACAACCAAAACCAAAAAAAATTGGTGAAGGGATTTTTTAACTAATTTGAAATCAAAAATTACTCATCAAAGCAAGAAAGGGTGAGAGGAAGAATCTGTTCTCTCATAGAAGAAGATGAGGGACAAGATGAGACAGGGATTACTTGAGGTGGATCAGGAATATCATCTTCAAATATTTCTTCCCATTAATTTTTGATGTTGGCCAAAGTATTGTGAAGGATTACACAAGTGATAATCCAGTTGATGAGGAATTTCATTTCTTTTGGGTTTTGCAGCTGGTTTTGCATTTCCGTTAAGCTGGCCCATCTTCCTGTCAGCTTGCTACTATTGCAGAGCAAGCTGCAAAAGTGACAAAATAACATAAAAAATAAAAATCTTATGAAAGGAGAAATTATATCAAAAATATTATTTCAAATTATGATTCTACATAAAGTTTAAGGTAGGTTCACTGACTGACACCTACCTCAAATTCCTACTGCTTATATTTCTGAATAATTTATGAAAATTGGGAAAGAGACGTGGCCTTGGGATTTTGGCCGTATTCATAGGGCGTATCAAAGTTAGCAAACCCGCCATTAGAAACTTGCCTTTTTTTTTAACAAAACTGCCATTTTTAAGGGCAGTTTTCCAAAATACACATACCCCCTAACTGGTGTATTTTGAAATGGCATATTTCAAACATCAAACCTGCCATTTATGAATCATCATCCATCCACCATCCATCACATCTAAAACACCCATTCTCATCAGCAAATCAATACTGGTTGCATCTCCATTGCATCACACACATCTCATTTCCATCTCTTCACATATCTATCAATTTTCACATCTCCATCTTTACACAAATCCCATCATCATCTCATCACCCCACATCTGGTCACCATCTTTCTCAACATGTCAAATCAAACTTCCCACCAGCAAGTTTGAAATGCAAAAAAGCTAACTAAACTTTTGCTACTGTTTGACTCCCATTCAGACTCTGATTCAGGCTTGTTAAAATACGTATGCACTTACGTGTGTGCTACGTATAAGTGTAATCCAAATGGGATGCACATATGGGCCTCTCCGGCCCATTGGACACTCACACGGACCATACAGGCCTGTGTGGATGTCACTGATTTGGGGAAATTGGCCTCAAAACGTGTGAAACAGGCTCATTGGTACACGGGCCCTAATGGGCCCTGTGTGGGATATGGGCAAGTACAGCCAGATGGGCTCTTATGGGCGTAATTGGGCCCAAGGTTTATTTTGGACATACTTGGCCAGACGGGCTGGCCCGCCAAAGTATGTTTTACTTAGTTTTTGGGCTTGGGGCGGCCCATTGGGGCTGCCGCCCGTGTTGCAGCCCGGTTGGGGCTGAGGCCCGCTGAGGGCTGCTGCCTGTGTTGCAGCCTGCTTGGGGCCGCTGTTTTTGCCTTTGGCCTGTCTATGGGGCCCAACAGCCCCCGCGGGCCGTTGTCACGGCTGCCATGCTGGGTGGCAGCCGCGGGGGCTGGTTGTCCCGGCTCCTCCCCTCCCCTTGCTTGCCATTGCAAGGGGGAGGGGGAGGGCTGGCTGGTTGTAACCAGCCAGCGGCTGGTTGCAAGGGGAAACCGGTCATGGTGGGGGGGACTTGATCACCCCCCCACCAAAAGAGGTGGCCAGGCTGGTTGAATTGAGGCAACCGGTGGTTGGGGGGAATTGACCACCCCCCACCATTGAAGGGGCGCTGTCCCCCCCCTTTACCAAGGGGGAGGAGCAACGGGCTGGAGGGAACCTGACCACCCCCCAGCCCACTTACCATAGCAACGCCCTGGGGGTATTGACCCCCAGGGCCCCTGGTAGGGGGATTTGAGAGAAAGAGGGGGGGCTGCATGTCTGCCGGTTATAACCCCCCCCCCCCCCAGGTGAGATTTTGGTTGGACTCAGGTGAGTCCTGGGTCCCACCTGGCCCATATGAGGGGCCAGGGCACAAAAGCTAAGATAAGTAACAGTGCTGGTTGTAACAGACAACCAGCCAGGGATTGAACAGCACAGGGGCTGGTTCAGCCCCATTGAGGTGAAAACACCAGAAACAACTGGAATAGCCTGGTTGTAAGTGTACAGGGACTGATGCCATGTGGGCTGATGTAGCCCAAACCAAGTAACAAGGCCTGTAGAGCCTTTATAGCTATTTTGGGGCGGAAAATTTGCCTTTTGGCTTGTTGTATCATGGGCTCACAAGAGGCCAATCTTTTGTACTTAAGGAGCTCTTCTCCCTGCTGTTTTCCATCATCCATTCATCATCCAATAAAATTCATTAACAATATCATCCAAAGTGTTGCCCCATTTGTGAGAGCCCATCAAGCAATTATTTACACAAGGTGTCCAGCATTTCTTTTGCTTTAAATACTGCTCATTTGAATGAGCTAATTTCTGGCCATAATTATAACAAGGCTCCAATTTGGAATCAACTTGGTTGGCTTTGAATTCTCTTTTGGAAAAGCAATACATGGTTCCAAGAATACACACCCTCCACAACCCTATGTATGAAAGGCAAAAGCTTCATCTCATCCCCAACTTAAGCTTCCAGAAACTATTCCAAACTTTTTTTCCTTCATTCTCAAAACTTTTAGAGATGATTGAAGACCACCACATCTTCCAGAAAAATTCTTGGAATCCTCAACGCAATCCATCCATCCAAATTGCTGTTTCTCTTTGTAGATTGGGATCAAATGGAAATGGAGCAGCAATCCATCAATTGGGAAATCTATTCTCATTCAATTATAGAAGCATTGACTTATACACCAAAAGAGTCATGATTTCTATTGTATCTTTCCATTTCTCAGTCCTTTCTTGGTCAACCAAAGAAGAACTCAAGGAGATATCTCAAGTAATAGAGACCAAAGGCTTTCCTGCTTGCATTGGGTTTGTTGATGTAACCACCATCCCCTTGAGTCAAAAACCCAAGCTAGGTGGCAACCACTATTTTGATTGCAAAAAAAGGCAACTGATTCATTTCTTTTCCAATGAATTTGATAATTTTCTAATGACTTTGATGACACCTTTGATCAAACCACTGACCAAATATGTTTCATCTTTTTGTTTAGATACTCCATGACCCTACAACTTGTTTGTCATAACAAAAAGAAGCTCATATCCCTCCATGCTGGCCTTCCAGGTTCTTTTCATGATTCATACGTCTTCAATTGGATGTGAATTTCCCAACAACCAGGGAACTACTTTGACCAAGATCAATACCTTCTGGCCAATTCAGCTTATGCTAGTGGCAAATATGTGTTTCCAGCATACCAGAATGTTTCATTTAACAATCAAGGAAAAACCAATTTCAACTATCATCTTGCCCAATCACAAGTTTGGATTGAGCATCCCATAGGAGTCCTGAAAGGAAGATGAGTCAGCTTAAGGGAAATGTTAAACCAGCTTCAAAACCCCAAATAAATGAATTTCATCATCAACTGGATTATCACTTGTGTAATCCTTCACAATCTTTTGGCCAAAATCAAAGGTGAATGAGAAAAATCATTTGAAGATGATATTCCTGACCCAACTCAATTCATCCCTGTCTAATCTTGTCAGCTTTCTACTATTGCAAAGCAAGCTGCAAAAGTAACAGAAATAACATAAAATAATAATAATAAAATTAACCTAAGAAGGAGTAGGATAACCATAAATATTATTGCAAAATTTGATTCTCCACCCAAAATTAGGTAGGGTCACTCACTGACCCCACCCTTGAAATCCAACTCCTTATATTTTTAAATAATCAAGGAAAGAAAGACCAAAATACCACGGCACCACTATTGAACTTTTTGGCCAGTTCAATATTTCACATGTATTGTCACATTTAGTTTTCACACCTAGCATTCAGTCAGAATTGAGGTGTTGTGTATATTTTAGGAGTTACAGATTGAAATGTGTTCTGTCACAATTCCCGCACACAGACACAGCAGCCAATACACCTGCGCGCGGCTGAGCTACAGCACTGTCACCCTGTCAAAGCCGTGTACGCAGCCCCGGGCCTCTGGAAAGTACACAGCCGCAGGACTATGGGTTGACAAAGTGACAGGCGGCCTGAGAAACCTAGGTACTGCTTAAACATGCTACAACCTACACGGTGTGGTGAACCATTTGGGACACCTTGGGAAAAGAATTCAAAAATTGTAAAAAAAAAAAAAAAAAAAAAAAAAAAAAAAAAAAAAAAAAAAAAAAAAAAAAAAAAAAAAAAAAGCTGTCCTCGTGCGTCTCTCATCCTCATCCCCGCGCGTCGCTCCTCTCTCATCCTCATCCCCCCGCATTGCTCCTTGCTCATCCTCATCCCCGGGCGTTCCTCCTTGCTCATCCTCATCCTCGCGCGTTGCTCCTCCTCATCCTCATCGTTGCGCGTCGCTCACTCATCCTCATCCTCAAGGCTCAGATCAAAACTCAAGACTCATCAGGGTGCCAAGAAACAATTCTTGGTCACCGATAGTGGTCAATTCAAATAATCTTAGCCACTCCTATCTTCCCACCATCATCAATCCGTTGATTGTCATCGATTGGTTGAGCGTTATCAAATCATCCAACTCAAGGCCAAACTCGATTCCCCATCTGACCCCCCAGCCTCTCCCCAACCAATCCGTCACCCTTCCTGGGACTCTCCCATCCCCTTCCATCTCCAGGTGGGGGTGGAGAGTGTTGAATACCGCCCAAGGACACCTGCGGGCGGTCTGATCCATTTTCCTTTCCCACTCCTTCAGCCTTTGGGCAAGGGGTGGGTGATTCCGGTATTGTCGGGCGCACCCCTCGACGGACGGACGCAAAAGATGATGAAGGGATTAGAAGGATCCCACCCCAGTCAGGCAGGCTGGATTTCCACCGGCCTGCGTGATCAAATTTTTCTGATCATCTAAAAATCTGAAAATCAAAAAAAAAAAATTCTTTCTTTTTCCGCTCTATTTGTAAAATCCGTTGTACATAGTCTAACAGGGATTCCTGCACATATAAGGAGGGGCTCTCCCCTGCCTTTTAGAGGAAATCCTAGATCACATCAGATCAGCAAATGGTATCCTAAACACACACCACATCCTAAGATCATCAGTATCCGCTTGAAATACATCATCCGTGGGGTCTTCATTCCCCTTTATCTGAGACAAAACATTTTGGGTATATATATGATTGCCCCTTGATCCTTGAACTCCATACTCAAACTCCTTGATCCCTGATCCTTATTACCAACCAATAGCTTTGCTGGTTGAAGAAGAATTTTACTAATTGAATTCTTGAGGGTGTTACACCACTCCTGATCTTTTTATCCAACCATACTGGTCCTGATCATCCTTTGATTATCTTTCTGGACCCAGTCACGTTTGACTGAAGAGGTTTTATTAAGCTTAAAACCTGGAGTGTTAAACCTCCCTTCACTTCTTTTGAAGTTGAATTCCGCCACGCTACTCTTGAGTCCCTTGAGAATTGTTGGGTTATTCTTCTTTGAATCAGTTATTGTTTTTGCTTCTAGAGCTTCTTCAAACAATTAGCTTTGTCTTGTGCAGCCACCCACAGTTATCTGGTACCCTTCAAGCGCTTGATTGCGGACAGTTGGGCAGGTTCATTGAGAACCTGGAGGTTGTTTGGGATTGAGTTGATCTTTCCTAAGCTCCTGCTGACAACCAGAGCTATTAGCTCGTGGGCATTTTCACTCACAATTGCCTTTTCTTGTTGAACTCTGAAAAATTCTTGACTCCTTCTATTCAAGTTTTCCCCAACATCATCTTGCCTCAGATAGTGTTGTCTCCCAGCTACCAACTACTATAATCTTTATGCTCTTACATTTGGTTCCCCATTTAACAGGTTCTGGACTTTGATCTTGGTTACATTTAAATATTTTTGCAACACTCAGGAGGGAAGCCTCAAAAAGCACCTATCCCCTCCACAGAACTCCTAACGCCCTGCGCCATTTGGAGTCTTACATTTGGTCCCCCAAGCCGGGATTGAACCAGAAACCTTGGGATTTACAGTCCCAGATTTGTGGAATCAACTTTGAAATCCAATCTTTTTCTCTTTTTCTGTTTTTCTTTTTTTCTGTGTTTCTGTTATCATTTAGATCTGATCCGTGGAGGCAACTTGTTTCAGAAGTAAGTCCTCCCAATTGTGCACCATCAAGGGGTTTGATCCTGGTTGTTTTTTTTGTAAACCCTACCCTTGCCACACTTGTGAGCCACTTTGGAAATCTGTTCTTTGGATTCCTTAGGAAATCTTTTGTCAAAATGGAATCTATTGGTACCCCTTCTACCTCTGTTTGGGCCAAGATGATCAATATCAAACCTCAGAACAATAAATTATGCTTTAACGGTACAAATGTTGAACGTTTCCTGAATTCCTACAAGATGGCTGCTGAAGTGGACGGTGCTAGCAAATATGACATGGCTTATCAACTTTGATTCTTTATCTCCTCTGATGAAGTCATGGAAGTGATTGAATCATTCAATGGATTTGAATCCCATGACTGGGTACTTCTTAAGGAGGCAATGATTGCCTATTGGGGCAAAATTGACATAGCTAGGTTCACTCTCCAAGATCTGGATGCCCTAGTCTCTCAATGGACCTCCAATGGTGGTATCTCCTCAGCCTCTGATTATCAAGCTTTCAGAAAATCTTGGGACCCTATCCAATCCTATCTTATCCAAAACAATCACATTGATACGGTGGAAAAAATTTGAGTGCAATTGTTTCAGTCTTTCTCTCCAGGAGTGCAGGAAAGAATTAAGGATGAATTGGTGAAATCTGGATCCATGATCACTACAAGAGATAATTGGTTCAAGCTCCCTGCTTTCATGTTTCTTAGGAATACTGTGGATAAGGTGATGAAAGGTCAAACAGCTCTCACCTTTGAAAAACCTAAAATCACTGAAACAGTCCCTTCCCCCTCTTTTCAAGCATCTAACAAAATCATGAATAAGATGGAAGCCAATTGCAGACCTAAACCAAATCCTCAGGCTCACCGGGAAACACCTACTATTGATGAGATCACCAAACTCCTGCAAGCTTTTGAGAATAAAATGGATCAGAAACTCTCCTCTCTGGCTGTCCCCAAACCCTCAAAATCTGTTCCTAGGTCAACCATAGTTTGCTATTATTGCCACAGAGAAGGTCATGGAACTGGTTGCTGTCCTGAACTCCAGAAGGACAAGGAGGAAATGTTGGTGGAACAGAAAGGGAGTCAATTCTTTCTTCCTAATGGTGCACTTATCCCTTTTGATTCATCTTGTCCAATTCATCATGTGGTGGCCACTTTCCAGCCTTCTGCTCCCAAGAAGGCATCCTTGGCCAATTTTGATTTTTGATCTGCTTGTGGAACTCTTCAACCTTGTTATCCTCCTGCTGTCTCATCTTCCAGCTTTTCTGGAACTTATCAATCTGATCCAGCTAGGAAACATCATGAAGAACCCAGACCTCATAAAGCTCCTCCTGTTCCATCTTCAATTCTTCAAAAACTGGTCAAACGTTGATCTTCACTTGAGCCTCCTTCTTCTGAGGTAGAAGACATGGAAGTAGAAAAGGAACCCCTCATGCATAGGTTCCCAGAATACTCTGATCCTGCTCCTCTGCCATCCAAATCACCTTCACCAACTGAGCCAGTTATAGTGCCACCCTCACCTGAACTTCCTCTTCCAACTCAACCCAAGGTTCAATTCAAAAGGGGAATTTCCAAAGACCACCCCAACGCTGTGGAAGGGGTATTAAAGAAAATCTCTGATCTTAAAATCCCTGATCTATCTGTGGCTGAACTCCTTTCCATCTCACTATCTGTGGCTGAAGGCATGAAGAAATGGGTTTCTTGGAAACGTGTGGAGATTGGTCCTGACAAATTGAAAGTTTCCTCTGGAACCTTGATGGAAGACTCCGGTGGAACAGATCCTCCTTCTGATTCAAATCTTTATTCTTGTCCTCTTGGATTTTTACCATGCTCTCTAGGTGACTCATCCAAAATGGTTTCTCTACTTGTTGATTCTGGGTCCCAACTAAACTTAATTTTGGATGCAATGGCCTGCAAGCTCAATCTCAGTCAAAGGGTCAGCTTCAACTGTGCTGTTTATGGAATTGGGAATCAATCTTTTGAGTTGTTGGGTATTGCTGAGGATGTTCCAGTTTGAATTGGTCAAAATATTGTTGGAACCTGTCACTTTTGGATCACTCATTTGGAAGGTCCTATGATTTTGGGTTGTCCTTTCTTAATAGACTTTGGAGCCACCCTGATGTTTTCTGATCAAGTTGGGGAGAGAATTCTTCTTGCTGATGCTGATGGTAGGAAGATTGAATTTCCTCTCTGTTCTTTGGATTCTGGTTTTTGGGAAAGAGATTTCCCTGGTCTTTTACCTAAATTGGTTCTGAAGGGGAAGCAGAAGGATTCTTCTAACTCCTCTCATTTTTTAGCAGAATAGTTGGTAATACTAATAGTTGTAGTTCTTCTAAGCCTCAGACTTCAACTACATGCCCAACCTTTATCTCTGAGGCATGTTTTTCATCCTTTTCATCTCTTTCTTCTTTTTCTTCTGATCTTGAAAATGTCCAAAATCAAAAACACGTTAAAACACAAAATTCCAAAAATATTTCTCTTCTCTCTGGTTCTGTTGTTTCTTCTTTTCCTTTTACTTTTATCACTGATCAATCTTCCTCTAGCTCTGGTTTGATTCTCTGCAATGAGTATAAACTAGAATCTGATCTTGATTCTTTTCTTAATGGTTTTGGTATGGAGGAGTATGGGCTCCAGTGGAGGCACTTGGGGGTAAAAGTAAGTCCTCGCAATTGTGAACCACCAGGGTCTTCTGCTGCGTTTTGTTGTAAAAACTCTACTTTATGCCACATACGTGAGCACCTGGGACGCCTTTTCTTTCATCTTCTCCAAATTTAGGCTCTTTTGGATGGATCAAGATGGGTGTCAACATTTTTTTTACTTAGAGGATCAAGAAACGGCCAATTATTTTCTTTTTTTTTCTTCTTTTTCAGGTTTTCAAAATTATGATGTAAACTAGGGACAGTCTGTAAGTTGGGCAGAGATTTGGTGAACCATTTGGGACACCTTGGGAAAAGAATTCAAAAATTGAAAAAAAAAACTGTCCTCGCACGTTGCTCATTCTCATCCCCACGCATTGCTCCTCGCTCATCCTCATCCCCGCGCGTTGCTCCTTGCTCATCCTCATCCTTGCCGGTCACTCCTTGCTCATCCTCATCCCCATGCGTTGCTTGCTCATCCTCATCCCTGCGCGTTGCTCCTTGCTCATCCTCATCCTTGCGCTCCCTGCGCGTTGCTCCTCCTCATCCTCATTGTCCCGTGTCGCTCGCTCATCCTCATCCTCAAGGCCCAGATCAAAACTCAAGACTCATCAAAGTGCCAAGAAACAATTCTTGGTCACCGGTAGTGGTCAATTCAAATAATCTTAGCCACTCCTATCTTCCCACCATCATCAATCCCTCAATCTTCATTGATTGGTTGAGCGTTATCAAATCATCCAACTCAAGGCCAAACTCAATTCCCCATCTGACCCCCCATCTGCTCCCCAACCAATCCATCACCCTCCCTGGGACTCTCCCACCCCCTTCCATCTCCGTATGGGGGTGGAGAGTGTTGACTACCGCCCGTGGACACCCGCGGGCAGTCTGATCCGTTTCCCTTTCCCACCCCTTCCGCCTTTGGGCAAGGGCTGGGTGATTCCGGTATTTTTGCGCGCGCTGTAAGACTCAAAACGGTGCTAGGCCGTGGCAGTTCTGTGGAGGGGAAAGGTGCTGTTTAGGCTGACCTCCTGAGTGTTACAAAAATATTTAGATGTAACCAAGATCAAGGTCCAGAACCTGGTAAATGAGGAATCAAGCGGGTAGAGGATAAAGATGATAATAGTTTGTTAGCAATGGAACAGCACTATCTGAGACAAGATTATGCAGGGAAAAACTTGAACAAAGGAAGTTAAAGTCTGTTTAGAGTTCAAGGAACAAAAGCTTTTTTATGTAAACAACTCCCACAAGCTAATAACTCTGGTTTTCAGCAGAAGATTGGGGATGATCAACTCAAACCCAACCAACCTCCAGGTTCTCAATGAACCTGCCCAACTCTCCGCAATCAAGCGCTTGAAGGGTACCAGATAACTGAGGGTGGCTGTACAAGACAAAGCACAATGTTTAAGAAGCTCTTAAAGCAAACAGTAACTAATTTGAAGCAAGGATAACCTCAACGCTTCTCAAGGGACTCAAGAGTAGGCTGGCAGAATGCAACTCCAAAGAAAATAAAGGGAGTTATAACACTCCAGGTCTTAAGCTTAATAAGACCTCTTCAATCAATTGTGATTGGCTCCAGAATGATGATCAGGGATCAGGACCAGTATGGTCAGAGAAAGGGATCAAGGAGTGGTATAAAACACTCAAAAATTCCAACAGACAGAATTTTTCTTCAACCAGAAAGGCTATTGGTTGGTGATAAGGATCAGGCCACAGAGGGGCAAAGACTCAGGGTCAAAAAATGGATCAGGGGGCAATCAAAGATATACCCAGGATAAGGATCAGGATCTTAATTTCACAATGGGGGGGACATAGGCACACACTCCCCTTGGATCATTCTATGATGATGATATCCTGCAGAAAAAGCAGGGGAGAGCCCCTCCTTTTATAGACCAGCGGCCTGTAGACTATTTACAAGAGAGATTTACAAATGGGAGCGGATTTTTTTTTTTTTTTTTTTTTTTTTTTAAGGATCAGTGTCATGAGAAAACAAAAGAAAAAAAAGAAACAAACGAGCACTCAGAAAAAAAACCAAAGAGCCAAATCAAGACCCCGGCCCATGCCAAATGATGGGCACGGGCAAGCAAGTAGCTAGTGGGACGCCCGTGGGCATCCTGATGGGCCCGGGCAACTGCCAAGACCGCGGATGACCACCAACAGGTGTCTGACAGGCACTGGCAGTAGAAGAGACCCGCGCAAGCAATGGAAAAGCCGCGCGGGAGACCGGTGAGCTAGAGGTGGAAAGGATTGATGGACGGCCAAATGAGGTAGACGGCCGTTGTTGCGGGAGGGTGATCTGAGATGAACTGATGGCTAGCAAGTATCAACCAAGTTGATCAATCATTGAGTTCTCTCTGGTGATCCAAGATCCTTTGGGCAATGAGAGGATTGAGTTGGAAGGTATTCAAGGATTTTCTGTCTCTCTTGAACCATTGGTGGTGTTTTTGGGTCAAAATCAAAGATTGATCCCGTTTGGATGGGATCTTGAGATCTTGAGATTAGGGTCAGAGATAGTAAGGCGCTTGACTGGCATTGATACCGTACTCGGCAAGCGCTTGGGCTAGGTCCTCTTGAGTCAAGACGGTTTGAGTACAATCCTTTAGAGTACCAGGATGATTGGGTAAAGCAGTGGATAGACCGGCCGAATTGGAGAGAGGGGCAAGAGGACCTTGTCAACTACCGGGAGCTTGACTGGTCCTAGTCCTAGCATAACTGAAGGCATCCTTACTGAGGTAGTAAGCCGCCACTTGATCAGGGATCACCAGTTTATAATCTTCCATCCTGAATAAGAACTGAGCCAACTCTTGATCCTTTTGGTGCATCTCCTGCTCTTGGCTGGATGACGTTTCATCCCTCAGGTTGGGTAGGATGGATTGAGTAGGAGTAGTAGAACCATTGAGTAGGGTAGGATTGGAGTTGGATGGGATCGTTGGAGGGATGGAGGATTGAGATGGAGGGAGGTTGAGGGATGAGGAGGTTGGATGATGATGATGATGATGAATGGGATTGGTGATGGATGGCAATGGCAATGGCAATGGATGGTTTTTTTTTTTTTTTTTTTTTTTTTTTTTTGATAATGATACCTATGAATGATGATAAGGAAAAATCATAAAAAAATTAAAATCTTCGCACTGAACAGGGTGTCCAGGATTGGGAACCACATTTCTCCCCAACTTACAGACTTTCCCTAGTCTTCTCCCAAGTTTTATGCCATAAAAAAGAAAGGAAAGAAAGATGATTGAAACCAAAGAATGGCCATTTTGATCTTGAGAGTGGTTGAAAAAGAATATGTTGATCCGCCCAAAAATCCTAGAAGTGGCTGAGATAAAATAAAGAAGGTGTACCAGGTGCTCACATGCGTGGCATGAAGTAGAGTTTCACAACAAAACGCAGCAGATGACCCTGGTGGTGCACAATTGGGAGGACTTACTTCTAGAACAGGTTGCCTCCACGCAAATAAATTTCTTGACCTGATCAGCAGAGAACCTTCTGGCCATCTGAGTACCATCCAGTTCCTCCAAAACATATGATCCACCTCTAACTTGACGGACCACTTGGTAAGGACCATTCCAGCGGTTAGAGAAAAGCTTTCCCCACTGAGTTTCCAAGGAACAATTATAAGCTAAGACTAGATCCCCAGGGTTCAAGGGATCCCTGATTTGCTTCAAATTCTTGTCTTCCCAATACTGAACTGATTTTTCCCTAGAATCCATCATCTTCTGATAAGCTTCATTACAGAAATCTTCACTCCTTTCCAGCTGCTTGGATCTAGCAACTAATAGATCAGTGGTGGAAGAAACCTTTTCCCAAGAAATACCTAAGAAAGATTCCATTTCCAGATACAGAGAAAGGACAGCCCTCTGACCAAAAATGATTTTGTAAGGTGAGTAGCCAGTGGTTTGTTTAGTTGAAATTCAATCAGAGAAAAGGACCAGGGGGAGGAATTTGCAACAATTCTTGCCACTTTCACCAGCCAGTTTGACAAGAGCAGCCTTCAAAGAAGTATGGCCTCTTTCCACCATGCCTTGGCCTTCAGGATAATAAGGAGTGGTCACCCTATGTTGACCAGGAAGTGATTGGATCATATCAGCCAGTTTACCACCAAACTCGGAGCCCCCATCAGTCAAATAAGATTGTTCCAAGCCATAACGCATTGTCCAAGTCTCATAAAGGAAAGCTTCTACTGATTCAGAGCTGAGGTTCTTAAGAAACTTTGCTTCAAACCATCCAGAAAAATCATCTCTAGCCACAATGAGGTACTTAGCTCCACCAGCCTTAATGTGAACCACATCCATAGCAATCCTCCCAAAGACAGTAGACTCTCCAGTGGGGTAACAAATTTCAGCCGGGCGCCTAAGATCACATTTCTGGCATACTTCACAACTCCTGCACCATTGAGAGACTGATTTCTTCAGAGATGGCCACCAAAATTGTTTGGATATTCTTCAATAAGTTTCAGTTTCCCCACAATGACCAAGGCCTTCATGGAGACTTTCAAGGATTAAATCTTGTTTAGAAGGGATAGTGACCACAATAAGGGCACAAGGATTCCCTCTTTTCATAAGCCTGGTGCCTTGAACAAAGAAGTTGGAGGACTTCCTCTTGAGAGATCAAAAATCTTTAGCAGAGATATCAGGGGGTCTTTGGAGAGTTGAAAGGTACTGCTCTAACTTAAGCCAGAAAACTTGCTGGAAACCAGAGTAATCTTGGGAGGAGAAAGCAAAAAGAGGGCAGAACAAGGGTTCTTCCTCATCAAAATCCATTCCAACATCTGATTCATTGTCTCCAATAGGTTTCCTAGATAAACCATCAGGCATAGTAAAAGATTTCCCAGGCCTGTGGACAATATCAAAAGAGAAAAGCTGGATAAAAGCTACCCAGCAAGTCATTGGAGCATTTGGAAGACTGGGAGCATTGATCATTTCCACAATGGATCAAGCATCAACTTGCAATTCAAAATGTTGGCCCCAAAGGACAGTCTGGAGCTTCTTCAACATTTGGGCCACACCGCAAAGTTCCAGTTTTGGCTGGGAGTACCTGGATTCCACATCTGAGAAAAGAAGAGATTCATACAGAGCAGGAAAATCCAAACCATTTTCATCTTCCTGGGTAAGGACAGCCCCAACAGATTGATAACTAGAGTCCACTGCCAGCTTGATCTTGCCAGCTCCAGGTCCATAAGTGATCTTTTTCAAAAAAATGTCTTTCCCAACAATTGTTGTGAGCAACTGAAATGATTGTTTGCAATCTTGGGTCCAAATCCATTCAACTTCCTTTCTGGTTAGATGACGCAAGGGTGCACAGATTTTGGATAGTGAGGGAATGAAGATCCTGACATAAGTTACAACACCTAGGAAACCTCTAACTTCCGTTGGATTTATTGGAGTAGGCCAGGAAATGATTTTGTTGGCTTTAGAGGGTGCCATCCTTCTTCCTTCCTTGCAGACTATATGACCAACAATTTCCAAGGCAGGGACACAGGCGGCAAGTTTTGATCCAGAGACAGTAAGGCCAGATTCCTCAATTCAAAACAAAATTCTTTCCAAGATAGTAGCATACTCCCAGACAAATTTTTGGATTCCTGAGTGCCAAGGTAAGAGCTCATTATCATAGTCAGAAACTGGACCTTTAATCCCACCATCATCAATAAAGATACCCGCATGATCTGGGATTTTGTCCTGGAGGATCCACATCATCTGAGCCTGATAGACTGCAACCAAGTTGGTGGCACCTTGAGGCAATCAAGTCAGTTGAAATCAACCAAGGGGAGTATTGAAAGTAGTGAGCGGCCAAGAAATAGGATGCAAAGATTGTTGGTCGTAACCACCCATATTGTCACCTAGACCATAGCAAGCTCTCCCAGAGAAGGATTCAACAAACTCTTCAGTGGCAGGAAGCACACCAGAGTCTTTAATAGTAACTTTATTAAGAGGTTGGAGATCATGAACTACTCTAAGTTTACCATTACTCTTGAGAACACAGAAAACCGCGCTAGAGTAACTAGAAGTCAATTGTTTGTATAAACCGGTTTGGACTTGTTTGCGGACCAACTTCATGAATTAGTTGACTTTTGCAGCAGGAATAGGGATCTTCTTCTTTTTCCAATGATGATGTTCAACTACAGGGATGATTTAAGGGAGACCATAGGATTCTTTCAAGAGACCTCTCTCTTCTTCACAGAATGCAATAGATTTTTCCCTTAGAGACAAGATATTTTTGATCAAATTTAACTCATCAGGAAGAAGCCATCCATCTGGACCAAAGTTGACCACTTTCAGACGTTCTTCAGTGACCCAACCAGAGGGAATGAATGGACCAGTGAGGGATTGGGATAGACCACAGTAAGGATTGCGGGATAGAGGAGGACGCATAAGGGGAGGATTGAGGTTGAGAGGCATTGGTTGGTTGACTGGCTGGACCTTCTTTGCAACTGGTTTGTCCTTGGTGGCAAAGGAGAGGAATCCTTGCTTCCTCCAAGCATTGGCCAGTGAGACCTGACTACAAAAACTGAGACCATATTCCAACATCTTCCAAGTTTGATGTTCTTCTGCGTCCTTGAAAGTTGCCTTCTCCATAAAAGAGGATCCAAAAGATAACACATTGCTCACATGTGTGGCACAGGGTAGAGTTTTGAAAATGACAGTAGTAGAAGCCCCTCATGGTGCACAATTGGGAGGACTTACTTCTACCCCAAATTGCCTCCACCTAAGACCATACTCCTTCATACCAAAGCCACCAAGAAAAGAATCAAGATCAAGATCTAGTTTAGACTCATTGCGGAGATTCAAAACCGGAATAGAGGATGATTGATCAGGCTAAAAAGAAAAAGGAAAAGAAGATACAACAGATCCAGACAGAGAAGAAATACTTATGGATTTTTTGGATTTTTTATGTGTTTTATTTTTGATCTTATTTGGATGAGAAGGAAATGATGAGGAAAAAGAAAGATATGCCTCTGAGGTGGGAGCTGGTCCATGAGTTGAAGTCTGAGGCTGAGAAGAACTACAACTATCAGTAGGGCCAACTATTCTTCTAAAAAATGAGGATGAGAGGAATGAGAGTTTTCTTTCTGCTTTCCCTTCAGGACAGATTTGGGAGGATGACCAGGGAAGTCTCTTTCCCAACAACCAGAATCCAGAGAACAAAGAGGAACTTCAATCTTTCTGCCATCAGCATCAGGGAGGAGAATTCTCTCCCCAACTTGATCAGAAAACATCAGGGTAGCACCAAGATCCATTAAGAAAGGCCTTCCCAAGATCATGGGACCATCCAGACGAGTGATCCAGAAGTGACAGGTGCCAACAATATTTTGACCAATTCTAACAGGGATATCCTCAGCAATACCAACCAGCTCACAGGACTGGTTCCCTATTCCATACACAGCAGAATTGAAACTGACCCTTGGGCTAAGTTTAAGCTTGCAGGCCATGGAGTCCAAAATCAAGTTGAGCCGAGAACCCAAATCCACAAGGAGAGAAACCATTTTAGTTGAATCACCAAGATAACATGGGAGAAAGCCAAGAGGACAGGAATACAGGTTGGTATCTGAAGAGGGATCTGTTCCACCAGAATCCTCTATCAGAGTACCAGAGGAGACCTTTAATTTGTCCGGACCAATCTCCACACGTCAACAAGAAACCCATTTCTTCATCTCTTCAGCCACAGATGGAGAGATTGACAGGATTTCAGCCACAGATAGATCAGGGATTTTAATATCAGAAATCTTCTTTAATGCTCCTTCCACAGCATTAGGGTAGTCCTTGGAGATGCCCCTCTCAAATCAAACTTTGGGCTGGGTGGAGAGAGGAAGATCAGGTGAAATAGGTGCTGGAAGAGGATCTGAGGGTCGGACAGGTTGAAGAGGGGGAAGATCAGAGTTGTCCTGGAACCTTTCCATAAGTGGTTCCCTTTCTACTTCCATGTCTTCCACATCAGAGGAAGGAGGCTCAGGTGAAGATTGAAGTTTAATGGGTTTTTGCAGGATTGAGGATGGAACAGGAGGAGACTTATGAGATTTTGGTTTCTCATGGCGTTTCCTAGCTGGATCAGATTGATATGTGCCAGGGAAGCTGGAAGAAGTGATAGCTGGAGGATACCAAGGTTGCAGAGTTCCACAGGATGATTGAAAATCCACAGAGACCAAGGATGCCTTCTTGGGAGTTGGTGGTTGGTATGAGGCCACCACATGACGGATCGGACAAGATGAATCAAAAGGGATCAAGGTACCATTAGGAAGGAAGAAATTATTTCCCTTCTGCTCTACTAACTTCTCCTCCTTGTCCTTCTGGAGTTCAGGACATCTACCAGTACCATGGCCTTCCCTATGGCAATAATAACAGACTATAGTAGATTTAGGAACAGAATTTGCAGGTTTAGGAGTGGCTGAAGAGGATATTTTCTGATCTAGTTTATTCTCAAATGCCTGAAGTAATTTAGTGATCTCATCTATAGTAGGTGTCTCCCGGTGGGTCTGAGGATTGGGTTTAGGTCTGCGATTGGCTTCGATCTTATTCATGATTTTGTTAGATGCTTGAAAAGAGGGGGCAAGGACTGGTTCAGTAATTTTGGGTTTTTCAAAGGTGAGAGCTGTTTGACCTTTCATCACTTTATCCACAGTATTCCTAAGAACCATGAAAGCAGGGAGCTTGAACCAATTATCTCTTGTTGTGATCATGGATCCAGATTTCACCAATTCATCCTTAATTCTTTCCTGCACTCCTGGAGAGAAGGACTGAAAAAATTGCATTCAAATTTTGTCCAACGTATCAATGTGATTGTTCCGGATAAGATAGGACTGGATAGGGTCCCAAGATTTTCTGAAAGCTTGATATTCAGAGGCTGAGGAGATACCACCATTTGAGATCCATTGAGAGACTAGGGCATCCAAGTCTTGCAAAGTAAATCTGGCTACATCTATTTTTCCCCAATAGGCCAACATAGCCTCCTTCAGGAGCCTCCAGTTATGAGTTTTGAATCCATCAAACAATTCAATAACCTCCATAACTTTGTCAGAAGAGATAAAAAATCGTAACTGATAAGCCATATCATATTCACTGGCACCATCCACTTCAGCAGCCATCTCATAGGAGTCCAAGAATTGTTTGACATTTTTCCCATTGAAGCCTAAGTTTTTGTTCTGAGGTTTGATTTTGACCATCTTGGCCCGAACAGATGAGGAGGATCCAGCAGATTCCATGTTGAAGGGTTCCTAAGAGATCCAAACAAGCAGAGTTCCAAGGTGGCTCACAAGCGTGGCAAGAGTAGAGTTTCACAAAACAACAAGGATCTTGCCCAGATGGTGCACAATTGGGAGGACTTACTTCTGGACCAAGTTGCCTCCACAGATCAGATCTGAAAAAAGAACAAAAAGAAAGAGAAAGAAAAAGAAAAAAATCGGATTGGATTTTGGAGTTGATTCTTCAAGTTGGGACTGTAAATCCCAAGGTTGCTGGTTTGATCCCGGCCCGGGGGGCCAAATGTAAGACTCCAAACGGTGCTAGGCCATGGCAGTTCTGTGGAGGGGAAAGGTTCTGTTTAGGCTGCCCTCCTGAGTGTTACAAAAATATTTAGATGTAACCAAGATTGAGGTCCATAACCTGGTGAATGAGGAATCAAGGGGGTAGAGGATAAAGATGATAATAGTTTGGTAGAAATGGAACAGGACTATCTGAGACAAGATTATGCAGGGAAAAACTTGAACAAAAGAATTTAAAGTGTGTTTAGAGTTCAAGGAACAAAAGCTGTTGTATGTAAACAACGCCCAAAAGGTAATAACTCTGGTCGTCAGCAGAAGATTGGGGATGATCAACTCAAACCCAACCAACCTCCAGGTTCTCAATGAACCTGCCCAACTCTCCACAATCAAGCGCTTGAAGGGTACCAGATAACTGAGGGTGGCTGTACAAGACAAAGCACAATGTTTAAGAAGCTCTCAAAGCAAACAGTAACTAATTTGAAGCAAGGATAACCTTAACACTTCTCAAGGGACTCAAGAGTAGGCTGGCAGAATGCAACTCCAAAGAAAATAAAGGGAGTTATAACACTCCAGGTCTTAAGCTTAATAAGACCTCTTCAATCAATTGTGATTGGCTCCAGAAAGATGATCAGGAATCAGGACCAGTATGGTCAGAGAAAGGGATCAAGGAGTGGTATAAAACACTCCAAAATTTCAACAGACAGAATTTTTCTTCAACCAGGAAGGCTATTGGTTGGTGATAAGGATCAGGCCACAGAGGGGCAAAGACTCAGGGTCTAAAAATGGATCAGGGGGCAATCAAAGATATACCCAGGATAAGGATCAGGATCTTAATTTCACAATGGGGGGGACATACGCACACACTCCCCTTGGATGATTCTATGATGATGATATCCTGCAGAAAAAGCAGGGGAGAGCCCCTCCTTTTATAAACCAGAGGCCTGTAGACTATTTACAAGATAGATTTACAAATGGGAGCATATTTTTTTTTTCTTTTTCTTTTTTTTTTTTTTTAAGGATCAGTGTCATGAGAAAACAAAAGAAACAAAAGAAACAAACAAGCACTCAGAAAAAAAACCAAAGAGCCAAATCAAGACCCCGGCCCGTTCCAAATGATGGGCACGGGCAAGCGAGTAGCTAGTGGGACGCCCGCGGGCATCCTGATGGGCCCGGGCAACTGCCAAGACCGCGGATGACCGCCAACAGGTGTCTGACAGGCACTGGCAGTAGAAGAGACCCGCGCAAGCAATGGAAAAGCCGCGCGGGAGACCGGTGAGCTAGAGGTGGAAAGGATTGATGGACAGCCGCTTGAGACGGCCAAATGAGGTAGACGGCCGTCGTTGCGGGAGGGTGATCTGAGATGAACTGATAGCTAGGGAGTATCAACCGGGTTGATCAATTGTCGAGTTCTCTCTAGTGATCTGAGATCCTTTGGGCAATGAGAGGACCAAGTTGGAAGGTATTCAAGGATTTTCTGTCTCTCTTGAACCATCGGTGGTGTTTGTGGGTCAAAATGAAAGATCAATCCCGTTTGGATGGGATCTTGAGATCTTGAGATTAGGGTCAGAGATAGTAAGGCGCTTGACTGGCATTGATACCGTACTTGGCAAGCGCTTGAGCTAGGTCCTCTTGAGTCAAGACGGTTTGAGTATGATCCTTTTGAGTACCAGGATGATTGGGTAAAGCGGTGGATAGACCGGCCAAATTGGAGAGAGGGGCAAGAGGACCTTGTCAACTACCGGGAGCTTGACCGGTCCTAGTCCTAGCATAACTGAAGGCATCCTTACTGAGGTAGTAAGCCGCCACTTGATTGGGGAGCACCGGTTTATAATCTTCCATCCTGAATAAGAACTGAGCCAACTCTTGATCCTTTTGGTGCATCTCCTGCTCTTGGCTGGATGACGTTTCATCCCTCAGGTTGGGTAGGTTGGATTGAGTAGGAGTAGTAGAACCGTTGAGGAGGGTAGGATTGGAGTTGGATGGGATTGTTGGAGGGATGGAGGATGGAGATGGAGGGAGGTTGAGGGATGAGGAGGTTGGATGATGATGATGATGATGAATGGGATTGGTGATGGATGGCAGCATGAGGATGGTGATGGCAATGGCGATGGATGGTTTTTTTTTTTTTTTTGATAATGACACCTATGAATGATGATAAGGAAAAATCATAAAAAAATTAAAATCTCCGCACTGGCCAGGGTGTCCAGGATGGGGCACCACAGCACCCCTCGACGGACGGATGCAAAAGATGGTGAAGGGATGAGAAGGATCCCACCCCGGTCAGGCAGGCCAGATTTCCACCGGCCTGCATGATCAAATTTTTCTGATCACATGGTAATCAAAAAAAAAAAATCTTTCTTTTTCCACTCTATTTGTAGAATCTGTTGTTCATAGTCTAACAGAGCTTCCTGCCCATATAAGGAGGGGCTCTCCCCTGCCTTTTGGAGGAGGACATTGGACATGACATCAGATCAGCACATGGTATCCTAACATACACTACATCCTAAGATCATCAGTATCCTCTTGAAATACATCATCTGTGGGGTCTTCATTCCCCTTTATCTGAGACAAAAAAATTTGGGTATATTTATGATTGCCCCTTGATCCTTGAGCCTCCATACTCAAACCCCTTGATCCTTGATCCTTATCACCAACCAATAGCTTTGCTGGTTGAAGAAGAATTTTACTAATTGAATTCTTGAGTGTGTTACACCACTCCTGATCCCTTTTGTCCAACCATACTGGTCCTGATCATCCTTTTATTATCTTTCTGGACCCAGTCACGTTTTACTGAAGAGGTTTTATTAAGCTTAAAAAAACCTGGAGTGTTAAAACTCCCTTCATCTCTTTTGAAGTTGAATTCCGCCACGCTACTCTTGAGTCCCTTGAGAAGTGTTGGGTTATTCTTCTTTGAATCAGTTATTGTTTTTGCTTCTAGAGCTTCTTCAAACAATTATATTTGTCTTGTTCAGCCACCCACAGTTATCTGGTACCCTTCAAGCCCTTGATTGCGGAGAGTTGGGCAGGTTCATTGAGAACCTGGAGGTTTTTTGGGATTGAGTTGATCTTTCCTAAGCTCCTGCTGACAACCAGAGCTATTAACTTGTGGGCGTTGTCACTAACAATTGCCTTGTCTTGTTGAACTCTGAACAATTCTTGACTCCTTCTATTCAAGTTTTCCCCGACATCATCTTGCCTCGGATAGTGTTGTCTCCAAGCTACCAACTACTATAATCTTTATACTCTTACATTTTGTTCCCTGTTTACCAGGTTCTGGACTTTAATCTTGGTTACATTTAAATATTTTTGTAACACTCAGGAGGGCAGCCTTAAAAAGCACCCATCCCCTCCACAGAACTGCCAATGCCCTGCACCGTTTGGAGTCTTACAACGGGAACATTCTACATATGTAATAAATGTTCCTGTGGATACGAGATAGTATAAAAATACATAAACTTATATAAAAATATCTAAATGACCTTTATACGTATTTTTTATTAAATATAATTCAAAGTACCAAAAATGTCAAAAATAAGACAATGACTACTTCTAAGAATATATTAAAATACTTTAACATACTATTATGAGAACTTCTAGAGATCAATATATTTGTGACATACTAAGAAAACTAATGATTTAAAATTATTACATGAATACCCATGACTTTTATTTTCAAGTAATTATTTTAGTAAATCAACTGAAATTCAAAAATAATGAGTAAAATCAATATCATTACATTACTCCAATTATTTAATACATAATGAGAACTTACCTGAAATCAGAATATCCGTAAAAATGTCTATTAAAATAATTATTAACTTACTGGGAACATTTACTAAGGATAATTAATTAAAGAATAAATAAAAAGGAAAGATTAGTGTTATTCACACGTCCAAACATCAATTATAAAATAGAATAATTCCCATACCCTGTGGAATTAGATGTTAACTGTGCTAAAGCACCAAGAACACTTGAAAGGCTACCACTGGTACCCTTCTTGCCTTAGCACCCGTCCCTTTGAGCCCCTGTATCCCTCAGAAGGACAGAATTGGGACTCAAAAAGCTATAAATAAAGAGCTCTTTTGAGGATATTGATACCCAGAGAACCAGTTATATTTACATCCAGACACCATGCAAAGGTAATCAAATACTTATAAGATATAATTAAGTGATTTATGGCTTTATTCTGATTAATAATATCCATCCCCAACCCTTTTTATCAATCTAAACTGCTGAACAACCTCATAACCCCAGTAAACAGGTTTAACCCATCAGTGCACATCCCAAACAGGTAACCAAAGGATTTTATAATATACCAGTGAGTCTCATTATCCTTTCTCTGTTGTGGCAGCTTGGTTACAAAGCCCTTCCACTCCACCGTGTATTTTATATACATATTATATTTGGGCAATATATCCTTTAAGAATATAAATTAAAGGTTCCAAAGTAACCAGGCCTACATGTTTTCATACTGAATTCCCTGAATAGAGGTGTTAAAGATACCCAATATAATTGTGGCCCCTCTATAAAAATATTTCACAATCAATTTATTTATATTGATTTATAACAATAAACCATATCCAAACCAATTAACCTTGCAATAAGCTTTATCCAAATATTTTACGGATTTTTGCTGCATTTATTGAATAATATATTTATTATTTACTCTATCACCTCTGGTAGATAAAGGATAGCAAGGATCTTGGCATCCAGGAGGCTGACACATCTTGTCCCTCATCTTCTTCTATGAGAGAGTGGATTCTTCCTCTCACCCTTGCTAGCTTTGATGAGTCATGTTTGATTTTTAAATAGGTGAAAAATAACTTCCAGTATTTTTTTTTTTTGGTTGTTCACCCAAGTTTGCAGGCTGATTTTTTTTTTTTCTTAGTGGACTTAGACAAAATCAAAAAACACCTCCCCCTCATACCCCACCACTTGCCAGCCCACCCACATCTCCCCTCCACCTCACCACTCCAACACTTCCACCTCACCCCACACACAAACCGGTCACCTTCCTTCCTTCTCCTCATCAAACCACCTCCTTCACCTCAGCAACCTAACCAACCTCACTAGCCTCATGAACCTCACCAAGCTCCCCAAAAAATCCACCATCCAACTCACCAACAGACTCAGTGAGTCCCCTTCCCTCATTCTTTCCACTCACTAAACCACCCTTGCTTACCTCTCCTTTGAAATTCCCCCAGGTCTTCTCTCTCAGCTCCACCTCATCTCAATTTCATCCCCCTCCTCATCTGGTAAGCCCCTCCCTTCTCTTTCTCCCCCCTTCCTCCTCCTCCTCCTCCTCTTTCCTTGCTCAACCAACCCCCACTGATTGATTAGGAATCCACCAGTCAATTTATTCCTAATCAATCAATCTCACTGAGGCTCAGCTGGAAAAATTCTATGTATTGGAAGCAAACCATCCATCAGAGCACAGAGTATACAAACTCCTTCCATTGCATCATGATTTTCCTTCCAGTATTTTGATCCCTCATCTTGATTGCTTGTATTTGCGCTGCATACTCACCTTTGGCATGATTCTCATCTTTTTAGCATTACTATCTTCCAAGGAGGGAGGTCCAAAGGCCATCCTCAAGATTGGGGCCAAACCGCTTCCAACCAATCCCTTGATCACATCCACCGCTGACAAAACTAATTTGGTATTGGCGCCAGTCAAAAAACAATGATGACCCCCAGTAGATTGGTCAAAGGCCCAGGCCAATCTAATAACTCAAACAATTGCCAGCATCACCCTAAAGTTGATACCAATACTAATAATCACCTGGGCCCAGAGAAGGGAAAAGCAATCAATCCACTTCAAGATTGGCAACTTAAAAAGAGAGTGCTTCAAATCACCCCAATCTACATCAGTTGCATAAGGAGATGGTCATTGGTGGTCAAATCTCCAAAGTTGAATTTTGGGATGGCCAAGAAGAACTGCTGTACCATGGGGAAAGATTAGAGTCCCAGAGAGTTGGTAGGTCTGCTCAAATGGTTGACCCTTGTCCGGAAACTACCAAGACCAGGAAGATAAGGATTAGAATCACCCCTCAAATGATTTGAAATATATTTGAGCAATAGCACATTGTTCAAAAGATCTACAATGAAAACATACCCCCTGTGAGTCAAGCTCTTCTTGAAATCCTAGCCCAATGATTATGATGAGAACCATCAAGGTTTAATTGCTGAATACTCATTTTTAGCTTGATGACAATTTTTTCCTTTTGAAATTTCTTAGCTAAAAAACCAATTTTTCTGGACTTGTTACTTTTGCTCTAGATTATTCAACTGCCACTGTTCTTCAGCTAGACAATCAGGTGATGTGGTAAGAGATGACAAAATATTTGATAAATATTTGGGGAAAAATGACAATGGCATCAAGCCTAAAACCATTAACACCCAAGAAGTCTTCAAGCGCCTTGATTTGGCCGCTACTCAAGAAGATCATGTTGAAGTATGTCATCTATTGATTCTGGACTTAATCTCCCGCTTTTCCAACAGGGTGTTTTTGGTTTTTTCAGGTGTTCTTTGCCATAGAAGGTAGGTTTTTTTTTAATTTTAATTTTTTTGATTACTTTGCTTGTTGGTGTGTTGCATGGGTCACTCATGCCAATTTTTTGGGGGGGATTCAGCTTCTGGTGTCCCTAGGTTCAAGTCCAGGTTTGGTTTCTTTTTTTTTATTCAATCATGTTTCACCAATGATGTCTATTGGACTTACTTTTTTTTTTTTTGAAAACATTTGATTGCTTTTGGAGAACATCCAATTCTTCTCCCACCCCCCTCAAAATGTTACACAAACAATTGAATCCTGTCTTGTTTCTCACCCCAATCTAATTATAGGATTGGGAGGGAACAAGATGGAAGGAGATGGCTTGAAAAACATACAGAGAGGTGGGAAGAGTAGGGCTGCTTGCCAAAAGAGGCTTCAATCTTGGGATTCAGAAATGTCTTTGGGAGTTACTGAGGAATTTATTAATGGAAAGGTGTTCTTGTGTGGTTGGAAACCACGTCCTTTGGATCTGTACCTTTCAATTGTTGCCAAAAAGAAAAAGAGTAGTCAAAAACCCACCCAGGAATAGCTTGAGCAAGCAAAACAAACGATCAAACAGTTCCATTTCTTCCACCATGGAAAAGTAATTGTCCTTGATCAATCTGATCACCAAGCCCTGGTTGCAATAATCAAATTTGTGCCCTTGGATGAATTCTCAGATCAAGATAAGAAGGACATCAACTTTGTCACCACTTTCCTTCATGGTTCAAAAAAATTTGTCAACCCAGTTGGTCCTTCAAGATCTTGGGGTGGAAAAATGTGGGCAGTTGGATGGCAAAAATTGATGCACCCTTTGGATTTATTTGGACGTTATGTGAAGAAATCATCTCTTAGATCTTCTCCTAAAGAGTATGCTTTCCTCAACCTTAAGGCCAATAAAGTATCCCAAATTCTAGGACAAATGCTTTGCAATTTGGCCAAACTTTCCTTCAAATCAAACCATGATACCATGAAGGACAACAACATCCCCTCTTTCTCTTTTTTGGAATTTGGTTCCAAGCCTACAACTTTTGATTGCTCCCCACACATCACTTTCACCTTGGATTCTTTTTACAACTCTCCTCATATCAACAAAGGCAACATCTCTGGCTACTCCTTTTTACTTGTGGTTCAAACCAAGAAATCAAATGGTTGACTTATTGAAAATACAGACAGATATAAAGTATTGGATGGCCAATTTGTTTTTCCTGACCTTGGCTTTGGAATTGATTTCAAGAAAAAAGGTATAGCCACAATGTTTTGGGCAGCTAATAAGTACAAGAACTGTACCTTTCCTGCTGTGGACACAGAAACCCATACCAGAATGGCCATTTCACTTCAAATTAATAAAACAACTAGAAACACTTGTAGGTACTTGAATAATGGCCAAATTTACTCTAGAAAGAAAAATATAAATAAAAACAAAAAAGATCTGTATGTTGGTGGGGTTAAGAATACTCTCAAAATTTGTAATCAAAAATAATTTTTTTGTCTTTCTTTCACCCATGCAAATATATTTACAAGCCCAGCATTCAAGTTATCTGCTGTATTTCATCCACTGTTCTACTTCTACCAATGCAAGCCAAGGCTACTGATACCTTATCCCTTTTTTTGGTTGCCAGTAGTTCCCTCTCCTTTTGCAGTTGTGCTTTCTGTCAATCCTTCTCCTTTTCCTCTTTTTGAAACTCTAGCTCAGCCTGTTTCAACTTCCACTCAGCATCCCATTTTTATTGATGAGACAAACTCTTGCCTTTCTGCTTTTGAAAATCCATGGCCAGTTGACAATCCCACTTCTGCTTTTCAAACTCATGTTTTTTGGATTCAATTTGTGATTTGAGTGTTTTTTGAAGGGGAAAAGCAATGAGCATGATTTTGAAAGCAAAAGGATATTCAACCAATGGCCTTACATGAATCTTGCTTCTCCATGATTTCTTTGAAGCCCAATAAACCAGAAGTTTTTCTCCTCTTTTGATGACTTTTGGGGTTGATATTGATTGAATTGGAGACCTTTTGCTTACCCTTGGCAGAGGAGGTTTGAGTCTGAAGGTTTTCACTAGTGTTCAAAGGTGATCTGGGAGGCCCCATTGGCTTGAGTTTTTGGCCATTCAGGAATGGATGAGCATGTTTTTTACAATCTAAATCAGTCAGGATTAACCACACACAAGAGAAAAGAGCTTGGTTCCTTACTTGAACAAATTTTGAGGGTAATGGAGACTGAGAAGTATCTTGTTCCGCATCAGCAACATTGATGAGATCTGCTAACCCAGGAAGATAGCAATCCAAAGAAGGAGGGGAGGGTTCCAAGGTATGGTTTGAAACATCAATAAACGCAGAAGTAGATGTGATTGGAGATGATGGAGTTTGAATATCCTCCTTGGCATTGGATGGGTGCCACTCCAAGCCAAATTTTTTTTCAGGATCACCACTGCTAGGCTGAGAATCCCCAGCCAAGTCCTCAGCCTCAACTGAATTGGATTTTTGGCCATCAAAAGTGGCTAGAGGGGTGATGTTGGCCTTCTTTCCAAAGATTTCATCCATTCAAATATAAAAAGGACAAATGGAGTCCAAATTATCAACCACCAAGTTGATTCCCTTGGCTTGGTCAGAGTTGTTGATACCAAAGCCGGTGGAGATTGACATGGAGTGGGCCTTTTTTTACTTGGCTTTATAATTCTTGAATTTCTCCCTCATCTGTTTGGATGAAAGATTCAGCCTACCTTTTGTTTTTTTCTTGAGTTCATTGGCCATCAGGAGATAACCATTGACCTTAGAGGATGGAGGTTGGCCAACACATGTTTCATTGTCTGATCCCAAGCAGGCATCAAAGTTGGAGGGAATTTTGAGCCAGTTGACCAGGAAAATGTTATCAGCTCTCTTGAGCTGACTTGAGCCCTTGGAAGCTGATGGGGGAGGATTGTTTGTTGTGGAGTTCCTTGGAAATTTTTGCTCTGGTGTGTTGGACTTTTGTGTGAACTTGTGGGGGGAGGTTTGCTGAGGGGACATTTGGAAATAGTAAGGGCAATAAGGTGATGAGAGAGATAAAGTGACAAGCAAGATAAAGTGATGAGAGATATGAAGTGATGATATCAATAAATTTACAAGAGAAATAAAACAATGATTGGATTATTTGGATGAGGTTGGAGGTGCAAGTTCTTGTTGGAGGTAGAGTGATGAGAGAAATGAAGCAATGAGAGAAATGAAGCAATGAGGGCAATAAAGTGGTGAGTGATCAAGTGATGATGATGATAAATTGATGAGAGTGATGATCATAGTGATAAAGTGATGAGAGTGGTGAATCTTTTTATGATAAGGCTGGAGGTAAAAAATTTGCAATGAGGTTGGAGGTAGAAGGAGGTGGGAAGCCAGGGGTGGATGATGTGGACAGGTGGCAGAAGCCTTTAAATAATTTATTTTAAAAAACCCACTTATTTAATGTTAACTTTGACACATCTGATCTGAAATAAGTGGTTTTTTTTTGATTTTTCATGGCGGGTTTGAAATGGCTGATTTAGGTTGAAACCTGCCATTGAAAAATGGTAGGTTTGGTTAACTTTGGTACGCCCTAATATCTCACATGAAACCCCATGTATAGGTTTCACAGTGGATTTTGTGTCAGAATCCAAGAATTCTGTGATTTAGAGGATTTATGGGAAGAAATGTGATTTGTCACAATTCCTGCACGCAGCCGGGGCAACCAGCACATCTGCGTGGGGCTGAGCAGCAGCAATTTTATCCTTTCCCCGTACCCTGAGAAGCCATGTACGCAGCCCCGGGTATCTGACAGGTAAGCAGCCGTGGGACTAGGGACTGACAGATTGACAGACAGCTTGAGAAGCCCAGGTACCATGTAAAAAAGCTACAACCAAGACAGGGACATACTACATATGTAATAAATCTCCCTGTGGATATTAGATAGTCTAAAAATACATGAAACTATATAAAAATACTTAAATAAACTTTCTACATATTTTTTTAAAAAATATAATAAAAATACCAAATATGTCAAAAAATAAGATAACTACCATCTGTAAAATATCTTAAAATACTTTTAATATACATTGTGAGTACTTCAAGACATCAGTATGTCCATGAAATACTAAGGAAAATGATTATGTAAAAATATCACATTTATTTCTATAGCTTATATTTTTAATTAATTATTCCAAGAAAATCAACAGAATTATGAAAATAAGGATCAAAATCAATATTATGATTTTACTCCCATCAGCTGATACATTATGAGAGCCCATCTGAAATAAGATTACCCTTAAAAATTTCTACTAAGAAAACTTATTGTCATCTTGAGAGAATTTACTAAGGATAATTAATTAAATGATGATCATGTGGATAGATTAGTATTATTCACAGGTCAAAACATCAATAAAAAGGTGGAATAATTCCCATACCCTGTGGAATTAGATGTTAACTGTGCTAAAGCACCAAGAACACTTGACAGGCTACCACTGTTACCCTTCTAGCCTTAGCACCCGTCCCTTTGAGCCCCTGTATCCCTCAGAAGGACAGAATTGGGACTCAAAAAGCTATAAATATAGAGCTCTTTTGAGATTGTTGATACCCAGAGACCCAGCTGTATTTACATCCAGGCACCGTGCCAAGGTAATCAAGTACTTATAAGAGATAAGTAAGTGATTTATTGCTAATTCTGATCAATAATATCCATCCTCAACCTCTTTTTTTATCAATTAAAACTGCTGAACAACCTTTTAAACCCAAGCAATAGGTTTAGCCCATCATTACACATCCCAAACAGGTACCTAAAGGATCCAATAATGTACCAGTGAGTTTTATTATCCTTTTTTCTGTTGTGGAAGCTTTTTTACAAGGCCCTGCCACTCCACCATATATTATATATATATATTATCTTTGGGAAACATCTCCTTTGAGAATATAAATTAAAGGTTCCAAAGTAACCAGGTATACATGTTTTCAAAGTGAATTCCATTAAGAGAGGTGTTAAGGATCCCCAATATCATTGTGGCCCCTTTATTAATTTTTTTAATAATCAATTTATTAATATTGATTAATAACATTCAATCATAACCAAACCAATCAACCTTGCAATAGCTTTATCCAAATATTTTATGGATTTTTGCTGCATTTGTTGAATGAAATATTTATTATTTATTACATCACCTCTGGTAGCTAAAGGATAGCAAGGGTCTTGGCATCCAGGAGGCTGAAAATTCCTTTCAGAACTCCTATGGCATGCTCAATCCAAACTTGTGATTGGGCAAGATGATAGTTGAAATTGGTTTTTCCTTTATTTTTGGAAAAAACATTCTGGTATGCTGGAACCACATATTTCCCAATAGCATAAGCTGAATTGGCCAGAAGGTATTGATCTTGAAATATGCATCTGATTGAAAACATATTAATCATGACAATAAACCAGAAGGCCAGCATGGAGTGATATTAACTTCTTGTTGTTATCACAAACAAGTTGTAGTGCCACAGAGTATCCAAACAAACAGATAAAACATATCTGGTCAGTGTTTTATCAAAGATTTTATCAAAGGTTTTGGAAAAGAAATGAATGAATTGCCTTTTTTTCTGATCAAAATAGTGGTTGCCATCTAGCTTGAGTTTTTGACTCAAGGGGATGGTGGTTCTGTCAAAAAAACCAAGGCAACCATTAAAGCCTTCATTCTCCATTACTTGAGATATCTCCTTTTGTTCTTCTTTGGTTGGCCAAGAAAGGACTGAGCAAAATAAAGATAGGATAGCAATCATGACTCTTTTGGTGTAAAAGTCAATGGTTCCATAAACAACTGAGAATATATTTTCTGATTGATTAATTGCTTCTCCATTTCCATTTGATCCCAATCTACAAAGAGCACCAGCCAGTTTGATAGCTGGATTGTGTTGAGGATTCCAAGAATTTTTCTGGAAGATGTGGTGGTCTTCAATCATCTCCAAAAGCTTCATGAATGAAGGAAATAGAGTTTGGAACAGTTTCTGGAAGCTTAAGTTGGGGAGGAGATGAAGCTTTTGCCTTTCATACATAGGGTTGTGGAGAGTTTGTTTTCTTGGAACCATTTATTGCTTTTGTAATAGAGCATTCAAAGCCAACCAAGTTGATTCCAAATCAGAGTCTGAATCAGAGTCCGAATGGCAGTCAAATACTAACAAAAGTTCAGTCAGCTTTTTGGCATTTTCAACTTGCTGCCGGGAAGTTTGATGGGACATGTTGAGAAAGATGGTAATTTGATGTGGGTTGATGAGATGATGATGGATTTGTGTGAACATGGAGATGTTAAGCAATAGAGATTTGAAGCAATGGAGATGAGATGTGTGTGATGTGATGGAGATGGGATTGGTATGGATTTGCTGACGTGGATGGGTGTTTTGGATGTGATGGATGGTGGATTGATGATGATGCATAAATGGCGGGTTTAATGGTGGTTTTGATGTTTGAAATCCAACATTTCCATGAAACCCGCCATTTTAAAATACACCAGTTAGTGGGTATGTGTATTTCAGAAACCCGCCATTAAAAATGGAAGGTTTGGTCAAAAAAATGGTGGGTTTCTAATGGTGGGTTTGCTAACTCTGATACGCTCTTATTAATTCAATCCAAATGATGTAATTTACTTTGATTTACTTCAGATATGGATATTACCAGGATTTCTCAAAATAATTGGTTTATTTTACCTAGGGTTTTGATTTAGAATAAGTGATTGGAACTATTTAATATATCCAAATAAAATGAAAGAAAAGTTTCAGTTTGATGAGGATTAAGTAATTCATTTAAATTTTTCAGATGATTTCTTGCAAGGAGAGGACCCAAGAGTGATTATTTAGAGTGGAAATCCAAGTATGATAATTTATCAATAATTCAAATGATCATTTCAAAGATAATTTATAATAAGAATAATTTAAATGATTTCTTGGGGAAAGAAATCAGGAAACAAGAAAGAAAGGCTGTAATAAACAAGAACAAAGTATCAAACATCAGAAAATACAATTGAGAGAAAATCTTCCTGAGGTAATTACTCACCAGTTTAATTAGTTTCTAATAAATTGAAATCAAAAAATGTATCTAATGAATTTCTTGGATACATGTTTTAAAAAAGAACTTAACTTTTGAATGGGATTCAATTCCTTTCCAAAAATATATCTAAGTTTCCAAGGTAGTAAATGTATAAATTTTACAATGCACTAAAGAGGCTTTGAAACTGTAGATTCTACACAAGATTAGAAAGATTGAATAAGTTCAATTAATCCACCAGCCCTGAGGGAATATTCATAAGGTACTAATAAAACCTTCCTGAGATAATTACTGATGCAGAGCCACATCAAATCCTTTTGTGATAAAACCTTCCTTTCAGCCAAGAGCCTGAGAGGGTTTATTTTCTGAAGTGTTACAGGATATTCTTATGTTGATTTATAATTTAAAAATGATCTCTGAGGTTTGCTTGAATTTTTTTCATAAATCCTTTAGAGCTTTTATGAGAAAAATCTTGGGATTCATCTCAAAAACCTAATTTTTAACCATGTTCAGTCATACTTAGATTTCTCAATTTTTTTTTTCTATGAAGAGATTCAACAAGGATAATCATAAAAAAGAGGCTTGGAAACCAGTTTCAAATTGAAACTTCTATTTTTATTGAAAAATGAGTTAGTTTGATATTGAATTTTCATTCATCTGGCATTCTTCCAATTCATAGTGTGTGAATTATGAGTTTTGTGTTGGATTCACCAGACAAATTCAATCTTAAATTGGGAAATTGAACTAGAAGATCTAAGTATATCTGGATGAGATTTGAAGAAATTTTAAATTTGTTGTTGAAATACATCAACAACAAGTCTTCATCTAAATTCACTAGCAATACTCAATTTTTCACCATGAGTGGATCAATAAAATCAAGAAATGTAGGTTCTCAAACAGCAGAGGCTTGATAACAACATGCATTTTTGAACCCAGTGATATGTATATCTTTTCAAAGAAGATTTGGTGATTAATTCTGTTCATCAAAAAATAAATAAGTAAATAAATCAAATAAAATAAACAAACAAATTGAAATTGTTTATTTAGTAGATCATATCTTTGAGAATGATTTGCATCTTTAATTGATTGATTTATCCAGTTTCTCCTGTAAGCTTCATGTTTTTGAGTCCAAAAAAGAAGGCTCCCTTGATTATGATCCAATTTGAAATTTGAGCTAATCTATTATCTATATACAGTTTCAACTGATTTTGAAATTAGTCTTCAAGTTTTAGGTGCAAGACACCCTTTTTTCATTTGTGGAGAAAATGCTTGAACACATGTTGGTATTCTAAAGACAATATTCTTTTACTGAATGTTTCTGTTTCTAATACTCCTTCCTCTTGACATCTTTGGTTCAGTCTGACCCCACCTCTGGTCATACAACCCATGCACAGCTTGTAAGACTGTTGCCAGGGGATGGATAATAGTCTAGTGGTAACTATCACCCATGGAAGCTTGGTACAAGCCCTACAACAACGGGATTGGAATTATGTACAAGTCCCGTGTTTGAATCCTGGAAGAACTCATCCCTGGACACTACTTCTCTCAATTGTCCAGTTACACAACCCCTTTCAACCTTAAAGCGCTTTATTAGCTGGCCCTCAAACATGTGTATGCCCCCCCCCCTCCCCCAAAAAACTCAATCTTACAAGAATCAATTACCAGCTGGTCATTGGATCATGGTCTCCAACACCACATCCTCTCTTGTAGAAGTCCCATCTGAGCTGACACCCCAATTTTATCACCTTGGGCCAGTCCAATATCTTGCACATGACTAGTGCGCAACGTCAGATGGAACGGCACGCTTGAAACAACAAGGGCTGTGGCAAGATGGCTGGATGGGCATGTGGTGGTGGTGAGTGAGGTTGTAGACGATAGGTATTTTATGTATTGTAAGAATGGATCACATCTGGGTGTTGAGGATCGGGCGCCTCTCCCGGGGCGTCGGTTGGTCTTGAAATCCAAAAGCGGTGGTGTAGGTCAAGGTTGAGTGGGTAGCAGGAGCAAGTCTCATTGACTCGATCACGTGTTTGCGCAGTGCGTGCTCCCCAGACCCGATGCGATGGGTGGGTGGGTGGTGAGAGTTTTTCGTTTTCTGGGCTTCTTTTTGTCGTCGTGGTGGAGTATTTATCCTGGGTTTTGTTCGCGAATGGTCACTGAAATCTCCGTTTTTTTTTTTTTTTTTTTTTTTTTTTTTCATCGATGAATATTCATCTGGTTTTGTCCTGGTGCTTTGGTCGTGGTTTTGTCCTCGTCCTGGCTTTTGTCTCCAGGTCGTAGTGTATGTAGTGTGGTGTGTCCTGTAGTCGTTCTCTGTCTCCCTCCTCCCCCTTCCTCCTCCCTCCGCGGTCTTCCAGCTCTTGACCACTTCCGTCATTCGGAACTTGCACACCTTCCCCCTCATCATCATCATCCTCGTTGAAAACTATTATTCCCAACAACCAACAACTAAACGTTCCTCTTATATCTTCGGAAACTCTTGACGACCTTTCACCCCCCCCCCCCCCCTCACATCCTCCATCTCGATCAACAGCGACTCGAGCGCGACTGTCATCACCCTACCCCTTCCTACCCCCCCTCAAGCCAGAGGACAGCAGACTCTTCAGTCTCTCACCTTCCTCGTCAACCCCATCCAATCCATCGATCTCGGCTGGGTGGTCTCCTCAGATTCGACTCTAGTTGTGCATAATCCAATCCAGTCAAACTTCGGCCCAGCCCCGCTCAGCCTCTGACTGGTGGCCCTATCCGTCCTCCTCATCAAGTTTCACCCCTACCTCCCCTCCTCCCCCCCCCCCCCCCCCCCTCTCCCAAAACACCAAATTGAAAAACATGGCAGAACACGCTGAAGATCTTATTGGTTTGTCAAATCATTCTACTTCTTCAAGCACTCCACCGTCATCATCACCATCATCACTGTCATCATCACCCGTCGATCTCGCTCATCATCATCGGTTGATGTCACTCATCATCATCGTCCTTCGACAACTGAAAATATCCTCCTCCCTCCTCCCTTGGCTGGCACATTACACCTTGATCGCGCCTTTCCAGACTACGATGAGGATGATGCTGGCGTAGCCCCACCAACAACTGTCACTTCGACTACGAACGGTGGCGCGTTGCCCTTGAATGGTAAAGACCAAAAAGGCTCTTATGTCGGAATTCATTCGTAAGTTAAACCAACTCCCTCCTCTCCCCTCATCGTGTTTTGCCCTCTTGCTCGTAAACAAACAAACAAACAAAAAATCATCATAAAGATCGCGTTCATCGTTCAAGATTCCGTCTCACCTATCGGTCTTGCTTCCTACTCCATAATCCAGTACTGGTTTCCGTGATTTTTTGCTCAAACCCGAGCTTTTACGAGCAATCAGTGACTTGGGTTTTGAACACCCTTCCGAAGGTACTGCCTCCTCTCGTCCTTCTTCACACTCGATCACCTCGATCTGACCTTCTACCTTCCTCCTCAGTCCAACAGGAGTGCATCCCCCAAGCTATCCTTGGTATGGATGTACTGTGTCAAGCCAAGTCCGGTATGGGTAAAACAGCAGTGTTTGTGACGGCTACTCTACAGCAGATGGACCCCAAAGACGGGGAGGTGTCGATGTTGGTGTTGTGTCACACCAGGGAACTGGCTTATCAGATCAAGAACGAGTATGCCAGGTTTAGTAAATACATGCCGGATATTCGTACTGCCGTCGTCTATGGTGGGATCTCGATCAAACAGGATGCCGAGATGTTGAAATCAAAGGAAAAATGCCCTCACATTCTCGTTGGTACTCCTGGAAGATTGAATGCACTTGTGCGAGATGGGATCCTCAAGTGTAACACCGTTCGGACCTTTGTATTAGATGAATGTGACAAGATGTTAGAGTCCGTTGGTTAGTAGCACTCCTCATCAACTCGTTCGACTGTCATTGCTTCATCCCCTTTCCCCCTCAGCCTCTCCATCGCCTACCCCTTCATGACTTCACGCCCCGTTTCGCTGGCACTTTATTCTCGGATGGTTTTACTTGAGCTCCGCCAGGAGTGCGATTTTGGCGGGCGAGGGGACCGGTCGCCTTACTCTGAATCTTGATTCCATCTGGATCTCGAAGATACTCCTGGATCGCCCTTTTTAACAAGACTCACAAAAGCGCTGATCAAACCCAGAGAGGAGCCAGTCTCAGGTTCATCCCTTCGCCAATCTCTATATTTCAGGTCTCTCCTTATAGCGTGACCGCTCAGGGGATCATTTGAAAGAGAACGCCAGTCGAAATTTGGGTGTCTTGGTTACTCGTCTCACTCTTTTCTTGTATCGCCTTCCAAGACTTCGCTCTTCCCAAACCGTGACGCGACAGAGGCACATCTATCTCTCGCGGCGAGGGCATTTCTCGACTGAGCGGCATTCTGCAACACACTCTTCAACATTCAACACTCCTTATTGAGGAAAACGATTATTTTTTTCCCCTTCGACTCGGGCTTCTGATTTGCTATACTTGGGCTCTATCGCTACCCCTCTTTCTTCTCTCCATGAAACCTTCACGCAACCCGCTTGATTAATTCTCATTGCTCACTATCGCATCTTTCTGTCACATTCTCATCTTCATCTCTTCCATCTTCCATCTTCAATCGTCCTTGTTTTTTTAATGATCGTCGAGGACATTACAGATATGCGTCGGGACGTCCAACAAGTCTTTTTGGCCACGCCCCATGCCAAACAAGTGATGATGTTTAGTGCTACGTTAAGCAAAGACATTCGACCGATTTGTAAAAAGTTCATGCAAAATGTCAGTTTCCTCTTTCCTCATTAGCAACTCGCTTCTTCCTCATCTAAGGTTCTTTTGGTCACTTGAACCAACCTCAAGCTTAATTTGTTTTTTGTTTGCCACAGCCCCTAGAAATTTATGTCGACGATGAAGCCAAATTAACCCTTCATGGTCTCCAACAACATTTTGTCAAAATCGATGAAGCCGCGAAAAACCGAAAATTGAATGATTTGCTTGATACCCTCGAGTTTAACCAAGTGAGCCTAATCTGTGTTTACACCCGTTCTTCTTTCCCATCCCAAGGTTGATTTACGGGGGATTATTAAATCCAATCCGATGCCAAATACTAGAAGGATTGATGTGATGGTTATCATGACGATTTAGGTTTGTATCTTTGTCAAATCGGTGTCTCGAGCTGTTCAATTAGATCAACTACTACGTGACTGCAACTTTCCTTCGATTGCCATTCACTCTGGTCTTGGACAAGAAGAGCGAATCGATCGGTACAAGCAGTTCAAAGCTTTTGAAAAACGTATTCTGGTTCGTCGAATCTGGCCTTTTGGTACTCCAGTCTATATTGCTGAGCCGGCTCGATAAACCTTCAATGTACCTTTTTTTCTTTTGATGACGAACAGGTGGCTACTGATATCTTTGGTCGTGGGATCGATGTCGAGCGGGTCAATATTGTGATCAACTACGATACTCCTGGTGAAGCCGATTCATATCTTCATCGAGTAGGGTCAGTACATCCCACTTTTCGGGTTTGCACGCGCGCAGATCTCTAATCGATTTTCCTCTACGAATCTACAGACGTGCTGGCCGGTTTGGTACCAAAGGTTTGGCGATAACATTCGTGTCAAGTGAGGGTGATCAAACCGTGCTGGATGCCATTCAATCTAGGTTCGAAGTGGCGATTACTGAATTGCCCGACCATATCGAAGCTAGTTCTTACAGTTGAGTATCACCATCCTTCAGGATGATGCCATTTGTCGTCAGGTTCGTGAGAACTCTGATGAGTTGCTGATCTTTTGCTTCTTTTCACAGTGAATGCCTAGAATCATTCAAGTTTCAATTTGTCATTGGTCTCTCTAATAAACACATCAACTCGGTCGTTTTTCTCACCCTTGCGTATTCTCCCGCGTCGATCCCCTTGTCATCTCCATTCGCGTGAGAACCATACATTCGAAAAGAAAATGCATAGTCCAACTTGCCAACCCCCGCGTTTCTTGGGAATCGACTCTCCTCTAATCATGGCGGTCCTGTCCGCTCCCTTATCCCGTTCACTACAACTCATCCTCTTCATCGCACGAGATTGTCGATTATTGAGCGCCCTCTCTGCGTCCATGGTCAACTTGTTGGTGTGTACGTGGGCTGCCTGTTGTCACCCGTCCATGCTTGTGTGTTGTGCGTGTCTAGGTCAGAATTTGAGAAGAAGAGCTAGCCAGACGCAAATGTGGGAAGTTAGGTCGGCGACGCGACAAATTTGTTACGCCAAATTAGGCGTGCCGATCATGTCTTAGCTTCGAAGCCCTCCCTCCCCCCCCTCCCCCCTTACCCCCCTTGGCGTGCCAAATTCTTATCAAAAACCTATCTCCTACTAGGGGAGACCGTTGCTTGATTTGAGCTTAGGAATGAGTACCTGAATATTCCTAAGCTCTCGAGCTCGGGTGTCGAAGAGACTTATGGGGAACGCCTCACGAGAAGAAGTCTTGGATATGTGACTTGAGGATGAGTCATCATCGATGCCGGGATTGATTGGATCCAGCAGCAAGCCAACAGGCTAGTGACTCTGGGGTGTGTCCATGCATACATACTTGAACTCGAGAGCCAGGTCTCGAAGCCAGGCCCCTCACCATCGCGCCTGGCGATCGATCGACAGGCTTGCGCGACAGAAGTCTTGGTGGCTTTGGACAGCCCGTCACGCTGGCCGGCCCCACCTGCCCGAGGCGGCGCGCCAGCGAGCGAGAGGGCGATGAGGGCACGCCGCTGTCACTGCCTCCTTGGGTATCAGGAACCTCTCGCTGCAGATACACAACGCGCCCTCACACTGCCGACCACCGGTGCGACCCATGCAGACTCGTCTCGATGAAGTCAACTGCAGCGCAGGCTCGCTGTCGTCCGGCTTTGGTCGTCTCTGGACCGCCTTCGGGGCGCTGGGTATTTCTCAGTGCTCCCCGACTATCTGAGTCAGGTGAGAAGAGATCGGGAGGTGAGGTCAAGGACCAAGCTGGGATTCGAATTAGCCCTCTCGACTCGAAGTGTTCTACTTAACCCCCCTTGAGTAAGCCCTACGATCAATAATTATTACCCACGATCATAATCAATCTCATATATATATATATATATATATATATATATATATATATATATATATTTTATTTTTATTTTTATTTTTTCTTATTTCATCGTGTAGAGTAGTGGAGTACTTGTGCTCATCAGTATCTATCAGACCTCTAGACGATCGACTCGGGCAAGCCGTGGTGTCGCACAGAGTTCAGACCGGCGGAGGGAGGACCGAGTGAGGAAATTAATGAGATCAAACGTGATTTTTTGTTTATACTCATTACATGTGTGCATACGTACATGTGTACAGTGGAGGGGGCGGGGGGGGGGGGAAGTAAGTCTTCCCATCGATTGGCCAAAATCATGTTAGTTTGATTTTTTGGATACATTTTCAAGGCCAAAGTTACCAGTCCCGAAAAAAAGAGGATCGATTTATGTTTGATCGTAAGTACGTATTATCAAGTATTTCGGCATCCGTTCTTCTAAGATGTTCTCAAACGATCCAACTGATACATCTTTTGATAAATTACATCATATGGGAAGCTATAGAAAAAAAGAAAAAAAAAAAAAAAAAAATTCAACCCAAAGATACATAGATGTTCCCAGAAAGAGAAAAAGAATGGGACTGTTGGTTTGTGGTCGATGTGATTGTTAATCGATTTGATGTTGAGGAAGAATCAGAAGAGCAGTTTGAAAAGAAAGAAAAAATATGAATGTTGAATTTCATGATATATTTTCTGTTCTATTGTCCTTTCATATTGTATTTAACAACCTATTGCCTGAGTTTTAATGAATCTAAAAATGTCCAAAGGTCACAAACTTGTCAGCAGTAAATAAATTACAAAGCTGCTCATCCTTGTCATCCAACTTTCATAATCCTTTAATTATTCTCAAATATTAAATCTTTTCATTCTCATATTATCAGCCTAACTTCTTGATTTCTCATTTTATTTATTTGCATATTATTCCTTCCCTTATTTTGAAAAATTAATCTCATCATTGAAAAATTTAAAAATCCCAAGGATCTACATAAACCAAACCCATATTCAATCAAAAACTGAATTAAAAGTCAGGACCTCTGTTCCCAATCATTCAACTTAGGCTCTCCGCCATCATCAAATCCAACTTCCTAATCCTCAACCAACATCATTCTGCTTACACCCTGATTTCCTCAATCCAGAAATACAACCTTGACCTTGGATCAAACATAGAACCTCCTTGATTCATTGGTATTATTTCTATTGATTTTTTTTAAAAATATGTAAATAATTATACTCTCAAAATTTTATGCCTCTATTCTTCATTTTTGTTCTTAATTTTTTCCTATCTAAGATTTTTTGTTCTGTCTTTATGAGTTCTTGAAAATTTCAAGTACCTATATAAGCATGGGCAATGGTACAAGGGTATTTTCATTATGATAAATTTTTATAATGGTTGCAAGGTTTTTTTGTCTTTTAAAATTCTTATTATCCTTTTGAAAGGATTGGAGCTGAAGTTATGGGGGAGTAAGTAAGTTTCAAGAGGGTTATTAAAGGATTTAGGGTTTTTGTTCATAATGGTAATGGTTATGATGAATTCAAGGGGTTTCTTACCTAACGGAAGCTTTGCTTTCTTATAATAACAGTCTTTTAAAATTTAAGCATTGTCATTAAACCACAGGTGAATCTTAGTGCCTTGATGATGGTGATGGTTATAGTGAATTCAAGGTTTGATTTCCATAATATAAGAGTTTCATTTTGATAAAAGACTTGTTCTAATAAGATTTAGGTGCATGATAATAAATACAATGGTCAAAAAAATTGCAAAAGGATTGAGATCACCCCAGGGGGGGCTGGTAGATGCATGCCATGATAGTGCACCAATTAAATAAAAGAGCTTGAGCCCAACACAGTGGTGGAGGGAGGTCCTCTATCCTCAAAATTGGGGGGGGGGGAGGTTGGCAGTTACCACCTTTCACCAAATTTTTGAAGGGTATTGATAGGTGGTGCTGGCTGACTTGGGGTTGTGACAGGAAGACTTCATTTCTTGAAAATTCCATGATTTTTAATCATGAATTACTTGGGTTTGAGGCTCATTTAGGTCTTCAATGGTTTGCAAGAATTTTTTCTCTAAGAAACACCCACCCCTCATAACTTACACCAGCCTGAGAGATTCCAAAGACCTAAGAGAATCAACCACTGTCTTGAGAAAATCCTTGAAAAATTTGAAAAGTTTTTGAGGCCTGAAAGGATGGATAACATTCAAAACCGAATTTTGCACACTTGTTGAAAAAAATTGGGCCTGAAAAAAAATTATAAAGGAGTTTATGAGAAGTTACCACCATTTTAATTTCCACAGATACCACTAAATGTTGTTTGAGAATACTCCCAAAAATGGCACAAAAAATAGTTCTTGCATCATTTTATTTATTTTTTTTTTAAAAAAAAATCATTGATAGAAGAGGTGATATTCAGGAAAACTGTTGAGAAGACAATGGACATCCAATTCAAAAAATTATTGATAATTCAGCTTGTCAAGTGGACTTATGACCAAAGTGGTGGATGATTTAACTCCTTTTAGCTACTGATGGTGGTTGAAGTAAAGGTAAGTGGATATTTTTGATAGTAATACTGATTGCAGACCAATCAATGAATAGTCAAGGTAAAAAATCATTTTTAATGATACCAAAAAAGCTTTTTAAAAGAGGGGCAGAGGCCTTTGAGAGTGATTTCATAGATGTGCAGTGATTAATTATAACCATTGGTAAATATTCTGGAAGAAATTAATTTCCTTAAGTAGCCCAGATCTGGATGGAAATTTGGTGTTAGGTTGGATATTAAATTTTAATCAAGCTAGGATTTTTCAATTGTTTTCTGCTTGATTAAAGTTGGTACCAATCAGAAATTTTTGATTTATTTATGAAAGAATCCCAAAAAAGGATTAGATGGTTCCCAAAGTCATGCTCTCAAAAATTCAAAAAGGCTTTATTATGCTGGACCAAGTATCTGTTTTTAAATAATTTACTTGATTGAATGAATTGGGGAATTTTTTTTTAAAAATTTCATTTATTCCAATATTTTTGGATCCCTCATGATACCTAGTTATACGCAGCCAAATGAGGGGGGGGGGGAGCCTATCCTACTACAAAGAGACTTAAGAAAAACTATCTGGAGGATTTTATTTGTGATTTGTTTGTGATAAAAGCCTCATTCCCTCATAAGAGGCAGTTAAACCACTTTTTGTTTGAATAGTGATGTAATATTAACAGTAATTTTTAGCTGCAATACACTATTTCATCAATAATTTTTGGGGCTGGATTTGAATGTCTCAAAGAGACATTCTCATAAAAATAATTCCTTGGGATCATCACTAGTGCCTCAAAATGAAAGACAACCCAGATCCCTTGACACTTTCCTGTGTCTTTTTTGTGGGCCCTTAGCCAAGGTTTCATACCAATCAGGGATGGTTTTCCTTTTTTGGTTGCTGTTCCAAATCAAAAAAAAACATTTTTTATTGGTTGGGCATAGATTTATATAATTTTAAGGTTAATTTGAAGGGTTTCAGACTCCAACCAATAAATTTGTGGTGGTGTTTCAGCCCCATCATCTTGAGAAATAACTAATTTAGGGTAAATGGTGTAACCTCTTATCAATTTTTTGTTGAGGCAGACTTCCAAACTGGTCTCTCATTCCCAGGAATTTGATTTGATTTGGAAAAATGTGCATTGGGATTTTTTTTGTTTCCTACATTTTTTTTTGAAAAATATCCACCATGCAGAAGGGTTTCAAGGATTTTGTGAAAAAATTTTGCTGCATGCAGGGATGGGCATATTTTTTTTCTTTTTTTAATAAGTCAATGAAAGACACAAATATGAGTTTTTTGACTGGTTTCTGCCCATAATTTCAAAAAAACCAGAAGATACAATAAATGAAGGTGGGGGGGGGGATATCACATCCAATAGCTCCATGAAGCAGTGGGAAATTTATGGGGGTAAAAACAAGTGAATTTACCTAATTTTTAGCAAAAAATCCACTTCTGCAGAAATGATTTCACATATAAAACTGCTTCCTTTATCCCCCCTTAATCATATTATCAATTTGGTAATTTATTATCAATTATATCAATAAGTGATGTTATTTTATTTTTCATTAATGGTGCAAATTTTTATATTTTCAAATATTTTGACTATTTCAGGTAGCTCTGACTAGTAGAAAGATGAATATTTAGGTATGAAGGAAGAATTTTGTAAGCATTGTGAAAATATAAATATTTCAAATCAAGTTCACAGTTTTAGTCACTTTATTTGAATTTTGGAGAAATGTGGAAGGATAAGTTGCAAGGCTTTGGAAAATTTTCCTATGAAGAAGGGAAATGGTAAAATATCAATTTGATACTTGTAACACAGAAAATTAAATAAAATTTCAAATTAAATAATTTAGGAAAAGTAAAACAGGAAAGAATAGTTTTTTCAAGTTCAAGAGTGTGCAAATTGGTTGAAAGATAAAAACCCAAGAAAAGCCTGCCTCATTGATGAAGGAATTGTCATCTTTTTCTGTCATTTTCAATTGAGGAAACTCTCCCAAGTTCCAATAATTCAAAAGGAATGATAACTCTTTCAAAATACCTTTCTTTATCACCCCCAAAAGAAGATCATATCCATTTCATTGACCATCTTCCTTAATTTGATCCCAAACTCCTGGCCATTCTATCCCCTCCATTCAATCTAAATAATCTGCCCTCATATTTTCCTATAAATACGTCACATTGCTTCTTAATTTTACCATTGAAAACCTTCCCCCATCATTCTCACATGCTTGAATCCATCCCATATTTCATTGCTTTTATTATTCTAAAATGTATCCTGTCTTGGCTCTTCCCTATATTTTTTCCTTTGTTTCCTTGCCATTTTTCAGCTGGCTAATATTCAGAGCCAACTGACTAAGCCATGAAAATTTAAAAACAAAAGTAAAATAAGAAAAAACATTGAAATATGAAATTAAAAATAAAAACTTAAGTAATGAGAAAAATGAGGAATTTTATTGAAGAAATGGGTTCCTGGCGCCAATTCAGGTAGGGTCACCCACTGGTGCCACCCCCCATTCCCTACTCCTTCAGGTAGAAACATTACATACCTGCAACCCGCGTACCCCACCCATCACATCCGCAGGTATGGTTTTATGACCAAAAATGTGGTCAGAAACCCATAATTGTGTCTAGTTTAGGAGTTATGGACAAAAAAATGTTTTTTCCATAACCCTGCGCGCAGCCGCACAATCAAGCTATGGCATGCACCAGCTCTGAAAGCAGTTGAGCAACCACCTTGCACAACCCTGAGGTAGTTGCTAGATGGCAACTACTGCACAAGGCAGTTGCTAGATGGCAACTACCACACAAGGAAGTTTCCACCAACTAAACCATGGGTAGTCAAGCAACTACCGCACAAGATAGTTGCTACCAACCAACCTGCGGGTAGTTGAGCAACTACCATGCGTGGTGGTCACTGCCAGTTGCCGGCTCTGCAAGTAGTCAACCAGCTACCTTGCGCGGGCTCCAGGCAACTAACCGGGCAGTTGCCCCAGGTTTCCCATCAGCTTCTGGAGAAACCGCTGTCTCCCAAAGTGGAAATAAAGCTCTGGGGTACCTCACATACACCCCAAAGCCCTGTTCCACACCACATGGGGTCCAAAGAGCGCCACCATTTGGTGGGGAATAGTATGAAAAGACCTAAACAAGCTAAAAATCCGGAAAAATGGGCCCTGAACCCCTCTTGAAACTATATCAAAGGTTGTCAGGGCCCCTGTAAAGGGACATGTACAGAGGATTTAGACCCCAAAAGAATAAATAATAATTACTGTAGCACCCTGAGAGTCTACACTGAGGAAATACAGAGGCCTAGCTTTGTGCTAACTGGCTCACAAGACACCAGGTACCTATACAACCTCCTCTGTAACTCATACAGAGAAGACTGTGACTGTACGTAACTAGGCACAAACAGGGGTTTAATTCCTGATTGAGTGACTTTAAAACATACCAATATGCACAGAAGAGCCTCAGACTCAAAATCATCATTCAGAATAAGATACCCAGAGCATGTGTTCAAGCCCCTGACCTCAGGAAGCCATGGCTTATGTTTAAAAATATTAATTGAATATTACCTCTTTGGTTGATACAGTGAGGTCATTAAGGGTAAAGAAACGTGTATCAAGCCCCTAGTATGATGAAATAGGGCTTTCAATATTACTGTAGTGGCTAGAGAATCTCCAAAAAAAAAACACTGATGGTCCCCTGGCCTCAGCACTAGCCTGGTTCACCCTCCTTTGGCTGGTAAAAAGACTGTACAATGAGAGGACCCAAACAATATAAATAAGGGCCCTTCCCCAACCCATTTCTAAGGCATTCATCCAGTCATATAGTAATTATTGCTTCAGATATTTTTTTCCTTAAGCCATCAAAACCTTAATAGAAATAAGTGTGTGATCCTGGACCACTTTCTGATAAAAAATTATAGACCAAAACTCCTGAATCCCTATTTTTGGGCCAAAATCATCAACCAACCATTCAGCCTGCCCCAGTACCAACTTCCAGCACCCTGAATAATTGCATATTGGCCCATTAATCAAGAATAAGTCGGGATCTAGACCTAGTAAGTGATCCTTCTGACTCATACCCCTTTTGTAGGTTTTGCATAACCCAAACCCCAAGGAAGTTACCCACACCCTTCTTGAAAGGAATCCTTGTAAAATCCACAGGCACCCAAATTGCTCCTATGTTTTCCCAAACAGACATTTACCTTTGTTCTGGAGGGCTCAAAAACCCTAATAAGGTCTTGACCCCTCCATTTAAATTTATTTTACAAATATATAAATAAATTTACTCCTTTTAGCCAAATCATATACCTGGAATTTTATCCTATTTTTACTCCAAACTTTCTATCACATCTAATAGCTAGAAGATGTGAGGTCCTTGGCATCTAGTAGGCTTAAACCGTTAATTTTTAATCCTGACTCAATTTTTTTGGCTAAAAACATCTTTTCTTTCTGCCAGTTATGAATCCTGTTATAATTTTAGATTTTTATTTCCCATTTATGGTGTGAATAACCATTTAGATACCATTTTTATTTTAAAAAATTAAATCAAGTTTTATAAGCTCCAAGATTCAAAGAACTTTGCAATGCTTTAGCTACTAGAATTGATGGAAGTAAAGAATGATAAAATTCTCAAAAAAAAAACAAAGAAAAATTTACAAAAGGATATATATGATTGTTAATAGTGCAAGGCTTAAATGGTTTTTTTAGAGGGTTCTCAATATGATTCATAAATAAGAATAAATAGGGGCAAAATTTTATACAGACTGGTGGTCTTCAAAAACTCTTCTTCAGGAGATTAAATTTGAATCTGGTACCCTGGAACAGTGGTTTCCTTATGAATCAAAAATAAGGGGTAACACCAAATAAAAAGGAAGTGTGGCTGAGATATTCTAGCACACAAGAAAAAAGCAGAGAGGCAATAACTTAATGAGAAGTCAATTTCTGGGTACCTGCAGTGGTTCACAATTGCAGGGTTTCAGATAAAAGGTGGGGCGCTTGTTGATTTATTCTTCAATGAAAACAATCATGGTGGCTAAGAATTAATACTAGTATAATTCATAATCAAGCCATAAATAAATTGCTTATCTATCTATAAGCACTTTATAACCAATGGCACAGTTGCTGGATGATAAATGATGAACTGTTCCTGGAAAAGAGCTAAAAAAGGTCCTGTATAAATAACATTTTGGGGTTATGAGAGCTTTCTCAGGGCACACAGAGAGGGTAGGGCTCATGTTCTGAGGATAGAAAGCCATTCAGAGATTCATTTTCACGTCCTATTGATGATCTAGACAGGCTAATCCTGTATCTGTAGGATCAGTGCATGATTATTGGATTTGGATAAGTCTTTTTTTTATTTGTCAATTTGATTATCCTGCAATCAGCTTATTGTTGTACTACTTGTATTTGACAGAATTATCACTAGTGGTTTTTTATTGATTTTTGAGCCCTTTCTCATCATATTAGTATTTTTTCTTGTTTTAAACACCAATTTATTGATGTGTTTTGTGGTCTTCAAAGATATGGTTGTGTTAATTTGGTGGTATTTTTTAATTTGATTTTTTATTTCAAATGCTTTTGAGTTTTTTTTTCTGCATTTTTATTTGACAAATCAAATTTTTCGATCATCCTTTATACATATGTTATTTAATTACATATGCAGGGAAGATCCTTGCAGTTTTTAGTAGTTATGTATGGTACCTATCAGCGCTTATGTGTTTCTGAGGATCTGAGATGAGCAGATCAGATCTGCTTCATGCAGGACTTGATCAGCTGCATTTGGAAATTTGGTGCAGAATTTGCATGTGGTTCTTGGACCAATTTATGCATGCGTAGAAGGATTGGAGCGTGGGGGCCGTGTGCCAAATTTTTGACAAAGCCTCTTTTTGCCTGTAACTCTTAAAATACACACAATTTGTCAATCCTGAATACGTTTTAGGTGTGAAATCTATATGTGATGAAATATGTTGAATATTAAGTTGGCCAAAAAAAAGAACAGTGGTGCTACAAGTTTTGGACCATTTTTAACATTTATTTTTGAGGTGTTAAGGAGTAGGAATTCAAAGGTGGGCTCAGTGGGTGACCCTACCTAATTTTAGGCTAGAAATCCAAATCTAGAATAATATGCAGGTTTTTTGCACTACTTGTCTAATTTTTTATTGTTTTATTATTTTTTCTACTTTTACAGGTTGCTCTGTGCATAGTAGCAAGCTGACAATTGTCACCTTTAAAAGAAAAAGAATCCATAAATTGCTCCCTAAAGCTCCCCAGGACAAATGGAATCCAAAAGAGACCTACTTCAAACCCTCAAAAATCTCATTTTTGACCCCTCTGAATCTCACTTCTCCTTATTTTTGAAAATTTTTACCATATTTCCTCTCAAAGGAACAATTAGCTGGGACAGCTCCTTGGATCCCAACAAATTAACTCAAAACAAAAATTTGGAGATTGAATGATATGTTTTGAAAAAAATTGAGAACAAGAATTACATAGATTTTGCAAAGGAAAATTGCCTAAAAAATGGTATTGAACTCTGGAAATCAATTGAAAAAATGTATCTCTCTTCTTAGACTTCAAACCAAGAAAGCATTTTTCCAAGTTTTCTTGGCTTGAAATGTGATATCAAAAGTTTTTAAAGTTTCATAACCAATTTTCAGGCCTGCCTACTACAAATAAATAAAATTGGCATTCACATGAACAGATACATAGTTCCATATTTAATAATATATAAATACTCCACAAAACTGAACCATTTGAATAAAACCACAAATAAATCACTTGGAAAAATCAGGAAAAATTCAGAATTACTCATCAGGAACTGAAATTGGATTAATTCAGAACATAATATCAGCTGGAACTTATGCATCAGAACTTGTAAGAAAGAATGAAGAAATCAAGTATAATTAAAATTGGCACAAACCTCCAGAATATAATGACAAAAATAGTTTCTACTGCCTTGATAAATTAACACAACCTGGCTAATCAAAGGGATATCAATTAAATACTTCTTCACAACCTCAATGATCTGAATCCTTGAAAAATACCCCCCTCATCTTCCATGAGTCTTTGGAATCATTTATTCCAGCCTTATTTTTGAAATAAAATTCTTTTTGAATCTTTGATAAACCAAATTTATATTCAACAGGATCTATTTTCCAGGGTATAAAAATATTATTTTCACTGGGATTGTGAAAACTATTTAAGAGGCTCAGGTATTCATGATTGATTTTTCAATATATTCAAGAACATAAGAGATGGGAGGGAAGTTTTTCTGAGTTCCTATATTATTTTTTGGATTTAAAAAATTGATTCATGATTTCAGTATGTTTAAATTTATTTTACCTTGATTAAAAAGATAGAAATCTAATGTTAATCTGATCCTACAGCAGATTAGTATCACAAAAGATATTATAATGCTTCCATTGAAATTTTAATTTTTCCAGTTTTCCTTTTTGAACATGATAATTTGAATTCTATAGCTCTGGATGTTTTTTTTTTCACCTGAAAATGCTTATTTTGGGTTCTTTATATGAATGATATCTCAAATAGGATTTAAATGATTGATTAAAAAAATTTAGTGATTTTAATCATTGGGGTTGTGATAAGGTCCATACAAATGCTAAATTACCCCTTGAATTGGCACCATATCTCTTCTCTTTAATTTGTTTTTTGTATAAATTAAGAGAGTTGGTATTTTCACCAAAGAAATATTTTTCTAAATGTGCTTCTTATGTAGAGCCTCTCCCATTCTATTCAAGCAAGAATAAATATAGAAATTAAATTTTAATTTATTTATTCTGGTTGACAAAGTACTTGAGAAAATTAATTTAATTCTCTAAGTTCTTCCTCAATTTGAAATAATTGAAAATCAATTTCAATATAGAAAATGTGTTTTGGTTAAATATTTTGCACACAATATTTGACAGAGTGTTGATGATGTAGATCAATCAAGCCATCATCTCTAAATATTTTCTTTCTTTCTATTTCTTTCTGTTTCTTATTCTCTTTACTTTTTACTTTTTTCTTTTTATTTAATTAGTCCTGGTTGATCACAAATGGGTGTGAGGATGCGTGCGGTTCATATTCAATAGTCATATTCATTATCAGTTCTTAAGCCGCACTAGTTTTTAACACTCTCAAGTTCAAGGATCAAGAGGAGGAAGGAAAAATTTTCAACTCTTTTATTTACAAACTCAAGACTTTCAAATCTCAAATCAATCATTCAAAAATTTGAATATATGAAGGCTCCATGGAAGATTGACCAATAACAAGGATTTCAGGATAATTTGGTGCAATCAAATGTTATACCTACTATACTCTCCCATACTGAATCAAAACCTCATCTTAGTTAACAGTAGAGGCATTGTTAATAGGCTCATTTGGAATCATCACTAGGCTTGATCTCAGTCATTTTCCTTGTTATATGTTATCTGGGTAGGAACTTTCATTGTCATGATCTTGATTCCCTTTGTTCTAATGATCTTTTTTATTATGTGTCAGTTCCTTGGTTTTTATAAGACAAAGAAATTCAAAAGTTATCACAGAGATTCAAAGATATGCATGGAATTTTTTTAATAGATACCAAAACTTTTGAAAAAAAACACTTCAGTTATTTCTGGAGGAAAAAGTATTTTCATGAAAACATCTATTTCATTATGATCAAAAATCAACAGATTACTAATAATATGTTTTCAAGATATTTTATTTTGCTTTCAAAATTGTAGATTCCAAGGGCCTTCCCAAATTTCTTCCACTAGAGGTGCCCAAAATAATGGGATAGACTTATTCAAAACAAACCAATAATTTATGAAAATATGGAAATATAACAGAATAAAGGATTAAACTACTTTTTTTCTTTGAAGTATACTGAATAAAGTGAAAAAGGTAGAATAAGGGAAAAATAAATTTGGTGTTCTCAAAACCTTATTTACAGGCTTTAAACAAATTTTAAAGGAAGTATTAGACATTGAAAACTATAGGGAAATAATTCAAATTAAATTTCCAAAAGATGAGACAAATGAAATGATTCAAAATATGCAAATATAATCAAAATATGAATCAATATTCACCTTTCCCATTATGGCACAAACAAATTAGAAGGGAATGCTTGATTGAAATTGATGCTGATTAAATTTCAATGATACATAAGATAAAGGTGAGACAGAAAATTTCAAATTAAAGAAGTTTCCATGTATGCAATTCTTATTTATAAGAACAAGGAATTCATAATTATGTTAATTATACCTGATGAACCAGATTAGGGTGTATCAGATTTAACCAAACCCTCAATTAAAAATTGAAAAAACCGACTTATTTCACATCAGATGTGTCAGATTTACCTGAAAATAAATGGGGTTTTTCAGATAAATTATTGAAAGGATTTCACCACCTCAACCACACATCAATCCACGTCATACACTCCTGATTTTGACCTCACCTCCTTCTACCTCCAGCCCCATTGGGAAAATTCTACCTCCAAAGTCATTGGAAAAATATGATTCATCACTCTCATCACTTGATCACTCTCATCAATTGATCACTCTCATCACTTGATCACTCTCATCACTTTATAACTCTCATCACTGTCTTGCTCTTGTCACTTGATTAATCTCATCACTTTATTACTATTGTCACTTGATCAATCTCATCAATTTATTACTATTGTCACTTCATCAATCTCATAAATTTATTTCTCTTGTCACTTGATAAATCTCATGACTTTGTTTCTCTCATCAATTTATTGCTCTTATCAGTTCATCACTCTCATCACTTCACCGGTATTATCATTCCAATGCTCTAGCTTTTTTCAAATGTCCCCTCAGTGAATCTCCCCCTGCAATTCTACACAAAAATCAAATACACAAGGGGACCATTGCCAAGGAACTCTACAAATGACAATCCTTTACCATCAGCTTCCAAAGGCTCAAGTCAACTCAAGAGAGATGATCAAATCATCCCGGTAAACTGGCTCAAAATTTCCTCCAATTATGACACTTCCTTTGGATCCAACAATGAAACATGAGTTGGAAAACCTCCATCCTCTAAGGTGAATGGTTATCTGCTGATGGCCAATGAACTGAATAATAGAACACAAGGTAGGCTAAATATTTTGGAAAAACAGATGAGAGAGTGTTACAAGAATTATCGAGACAAGTACAAATAGGCCCACTCAATGTCAATCTACACTGGCTTTGGTATCACAGACTCCAATTGAGCCAAGGGAATTTACTTGGTAGTGGATAAGTTGGACTTTATTTTCCCTTTTTATATTAAAATGGATGAATTATTTTGAAAGAAGCCCAAAATGAACCCTTTAACTGCTTTCTATGCCCAAAAATCCAATTCAGTTTATGCTGAGGACTTGGCTATGGATGCTAAGCCTAGCAATGATGATCCTGATGAAAACTTTGCATGGCCTCAATCTGATGCCAGGGTGAATATTCCAACACAATCAGCTCCAATCATGTCTACATTGGCATTTATCAATGATTCGAACCCTTCCTTGGATCCCTCACTTACTTCTTTGGATTGCTCTCTTCCTGGGGTGGAAAAAATCAAAAGCTTTGCCAATGAGGAGGAATTTATTCCACTATCTCCATTACAATCAAAATCTGTTCAAGTAAGGAAGCAATTTATTGTATTTCCTGTCCAGTTAACCCTGACTGAGTTAGATTGTAAAAAACAGGCTCATCCTTTCCTGAATGGCCAAACACTCAAGCCAATGGGGCCTCCCACATCACCTTCAAATAAGAGTGATTATGTTCCCACACAAATCACCTCTGAAAAGGAAAAGTGAAAGGCCTCAAATTCCATCAAAATCAACCCCAATAGATGTAAAAAGAGGAAAAACACTTCCAATTTTTTGGGCTTTGAAGATATATTGGAGAAGAGGGATTTAAGTAAGTGCATTGATTGAATCTCCTTGATTTCAAAATTGAGCTCATTTATATTCCCCTCCAAAAAACAGTGAAATCACAAATTGAATCTGAAATAAATTAATTCAAAAAGGAAAAAAAGGGATTTTCAACTGGCTATTGATTTCCAAAAGCAGAAAGACAAGAGTTTGGCTTGTCAATAAAGATTTGATGCTGAGTGGAAATTGAAACAGACTAAGGGGGAGTTTCAAAAAGAGGAAAAGGAGAAGGATTGACTGAAAGAGTGACTGGAAAAGGAGAGGGAACAACTGGAAATGAAAAAAAGATTGGTTATTGGTAGCCATGGAATGTATTGGTAGCAGTAGAACAGTTGAGAAAACACAGCAGATAACTAAATTCCTGGGCTTTGAAATATATTTACTTTGATAAAAATTTTAAAAATAAAATCAAAAAAAATCATTTTTGATTAAAAAGGTGTTTGAGATTATTTTTAGCCCCACCAAAAAACAAATCTTTTTTATTTTTATTTTTATTTTTATTTTTATTTTTATTTTTATTTTTATTTTTATTTTTATTTTTATTTTTATTTTTATTTTTATTTTTATTTTTATTTTTATTTTTATTTTTATTTTTATTTTTATTTTTATTTTTATTTTTATTTTTATTTTTATTTTTATTTTTATTTTTATTTTTATTTTTATTTTTATTTTTATTTTTATTTTTATTTTTATTTTTATTTTTATTTTTATTTTTATTTTTATTTTTATTTTTATTTTTATTTTTATTTTTATTTTTATTTTTATTTTTATTTTTATTTTTATTTTTATTTTTATTTTTATTTTTATTTTTATTTTTATTTTTATTTTTATTTTTATTTTTATTTTTATTTTTATTTTTATTTTTATTTTTATTTTTATTTTTATTTTTATTTTTATTTTTATTTTTATTTTTATTTTTATTTTTATTTTTATTTTTATTTTTATTTTTATTTTTATTTCTATTTTTTTCCCTAGAATAAATTTTGCCACTGTTCAAGTCCTTGCAAGTGTTTCTAGTGGTTTTGTTGATTTGCATAGAAATTGCCATTCTGGTATGAGTGGCAGTTTCCACAGCAGGAAATGTACAGTGCTTGTACTTTTTTGCTGCCCAAACCATTTTAACAAAGCTTTTTGTTTGAAATAAATCTAAAAATCCAAGTCAGGAACCACAAATTGGCTGTTGGATACTTGATATTCAGAGCCCTCTTTTGCTGAAAACCCTATTCTTGCCACTTCTCTATATGCTTATAAAATCATTCCCTGCAATCTTGTTCCCTTCCATCCAAATAATTTGATTGGGGTGAGGATCAAGAAAGGATTCAATTCATTGTGCAATATTTGGAGGGCAGTGGGAGAAGAATGGGTGCTTAAGAAAAAGGGCTGGTGTAGAAGCAACAGGGGGTCAAACAGTGTGTTGCATTGCATGGAATCAAAAAAAAAGGAAAGAAAGGTAAAAAAACATGATTATTCTTGTTAGGATCAAGGTAGATGATAAAAAAACATACAAAAAAATACCAGTCAATGGTCCTAACAAAAAAATGGTTGGTCAGATTTTTTAATCATTAGCATCATGGATTAAAGAGGAGGAATACTGCTCAATAGTCCTAACCAAATAAAAAAAATTTCAGTCATATTTTTTTAATCATCAGTATGATGGATTAAAGAGGAGGAGGGAGGGAAGCCAACCTTGGATTTCCTATTTATCAATTGAGGATTGATGGGGGGGCTATAAAGATGAATCAATCAATTATCAATTGATTGATTGAGAAGGAGGAGGAGGGGAGCAATGGCAATAATTTATTGGCAAGGAGGAGGAGGAGGAGGGGAGCAATGGCAATAATTAATTGGCAAGGAGGTGGAGGAGGAGGGGAGCAATGGAAAGCAATCAAGCAATTTTTTGCTTTCCATTCCTCCCCTCCTCCTCCAAACGGGGCCAATAGGGTCAGGAAGTTGGCAGGGATAAATTGATTGGGTCTTCCTGACAAGGTTCAATTGAGTTGATGAATGCTTCAAAGATGGCCAGTAGTTTAACCAGGGAGAAAACCAACATCTGATGAGGCAAGCAAAAATCCCAGTCAAACTCTTCTTCCCATTTTTCTTCCTACCATTCAGTATTGAAGCCATCAAGGAAGGCTTGGGTGATGAGTTAAGTATTACTAGAGCTCAGGTCCTGATTGGAGGGAATGGAAAGCCGTGCTTGGGGTTTGGGAGGATGAGATTTGAGTCCAAATAGGATTGGATTGATTTGCAAGGTCTGGGTGGTGAGCTGGAGGAGTTGGATGATTTTCTTGGACTTTGATTGAGTGAGATTGGCCTCAAACTTGACTTTGGCCAGTTGGTTACTCCTGATGGATTCTTGGGATTGAGGGCAAGAGAAAAAGCTGAGGGTATTTGATTTTTCAACTTGGTTTCTTTGCTGACAACCGGAAAACTCTTACTTTTGAGTGCAATGGTTAGAGACAGATTTGACAGTTGTTTGTCAATTTCTGCTTTGGTTAACTTGAGAGGATATTTAGGAACAATCCAACACTTCTTCTTGTACAATTTTGGTAATGTTCTCAATTGTCTTTGGGAAACCATTAACTTTCAAGAGAAGGCACCAAGAAGAAAGGTGAGAAAAACATCAAATTGATAAAAGCATAGTTTTTTTTTGTGAAAAAGAATTTGTTAGAAAGATAAGAAGATGAGAGCTCAACTGGTAAAGAGTATTTTTGAAGGAGATTGTGTGACACACCACCCATCAAACTGTTCTTTGAGGATGCCATCCTGAAATGAACAAAAATGACCAACTTAGGCTTGAGATAGTATATGAAATTGAATGACATGTGCTTGGGGTTTTTTCCATTTATTGACTGGCAGGTCACTTTTCAATTCAACCCAGTTTTCTCCAATAATTCTGTGGCTAGGGTGATATCCCAATGGTAAGTTAGTGCTTTGAATTGTGGAAACCAACAGAATCAAAACAATATTCTTATACAAGCATTGCAGCTTTTTCTTGTTGTCTTTTTTGTTTTTGATCTTGGCTGTTTGTTCAGCAGCCAAGCAAATACCATTGTCCCAATTGACTGAGGGGATGATAAGTGAAGAAGAATCCCCATGTTAATAATAACTTCAATGGAAATTTGAAGAAGGCTTTATCATATAGAGGTGGAGGTGTGGATGGGTGTTTTGAATGCAATGGATGACTGATGGATGATGATGCATAAATGGCCAATTTGATTTTTGAAATCCCCCATTTCCATGAAACACACCATTTTGAAAGACACCAGTTAGGGGGTATGTGTATTTCAGTACCCACCATTAAGAATGGCGGGTTTGGTCAAAAAAATGGCAGGTTTGGTCAAAAAATGGCAGGTTTGGTCAAAAAAATGGCAGGTTTGGTCAAAATAATGGCAGGTTTGGTCAAAAAAATGGCAGGTTTGCTAACTCTGATACACCCTATGCCAGCTTGCTACTATGTACAGAGCAACCTGTCATAGCAACAAAAAAATATAAAAAATAAGAATATCTAAATTAAAAAAAGAAGGAGTGAGAGATCCATAAATATTATTGAAGAAATGGATTTCTCAACCAAAATTAGGTAGGGTCACTCACTGACCCCACCCTTGAAATCCAAGTCCTTACATTTTTAAAATAATTAAAAAGAAAAGTACTAAAAATCACAACACCAGTATGGCACCTTTTTTCCATTTTAACATTTCATACGTGTTGTCACGTATAGGGTTTAAAACTAAAATTCACTAAGAATTGAGGTGTTGTGTATATTTTAGGAGTTACACGCGGAAATGTGTTATTTCACAATTCCCGCGCACAGCCCCGCATCATTACATACCCCTACGTACTCATAGTAGCAGTTTCCCGCGTACTAGAGACCCGCGCGCAGCCAATTCTGCCACGCATGCAGCAGATCCCACCCCGCGCGCATCTGAACTGACTGATCCCCACGTCTGGATCCGTCATGACTAATCTGACAACCAGGTACCGCTCAAAAGAGCTAGAAACTAATTAGGGTTGCCTGGCATATGTAACAAGTTGACATATGCATTAATAATAATCCAAAAAGATCAAAAATTAACTAAAATTAATAAAAATTAAGTTAAGAAAATTTTTTAATAATAAATTAAAGATCAAGGATTACCATGCAAATCATTGACTCTGATCTTTGAAGACCACAAAACAGTACAAGGAGTGTTCATAAAAACTATTAAAAATTATCTACGTGATCAGCAGATGATGGAAAATTAGTAAAAGTCCACATTGTTCACTCAAAAGCAATACTAATAGTACAAATGAAGGATGAGTGCAGAATGATCAAATTTACGCCAAATAGATTAACAGATCCTGTGGCTAAAATAGTACAGAAATCCAGCAGATCTAAGGTCAGCTGATTCAAAGCACTAAGTGGAAGTGATAATCTTGCTCTGACTGGCTTTCCAGGCTCAGCCCATGAGAAGAACTCTCTCTAAGCGCCCTGAGAAGCTCAAAATCACCCCAAAAAGGTATTTATACAGACCTCTTTGGAGCCATTATTCCATCATCAGTTTACCAGGAATTATTATTATCAATCAGACACCGTGTCATTTTTAGTCAAGTGCTTACGAGGAATCTAAGCAAGTTATTTATGAAAAAGTCTTTAGTATTATTATTTATTTCTTAAAACCAACTAACCCTTGAAGTTTAGTCAGGCAATCCACCCCATCAGCTCTGAAACCCTTCCTATTATTGCAGGATTTTTGTGGTAAAGTGCTCAGAGTGAGTTTTTCCCTTCCTGTCTTGGCCATTGTGCTGTTATGCCTGGAAATTAGTGGAATAAGCCCTTTCTAAGGCACACATCTTCATTCCAAGGTTCTTAAACTGCCTATGGAGGCCCCTTGAAGAGAGGTTGCTTTGTCTGTAAAGACCCCCAGTAGTATAATACTGTAGCCCCTCATTTATATACATATTGAAAACCTTTTATTACCAAAACAATTAAACCTTGCAACTGCTCTTATTATATTATTCATTTGAGCCTCTAAGCGTTTATTTTTGGAATAATAATAATAATTATTATTCCATGATTTTTATCACTCTCTGTAGCTAAAGGACTGAAAGGTTCCTGGTATCAGAGAGCTGACAGGAACAGTTCATTAAAAGAATTGAGAAACTGGCTAGAATTCAGAATGCAGGAGGAATAGATATAGCTTTGCAACTACCCTTTCTAGTCCAAGACAAAAAGATTAGGGAATTTATTGAGGATATGGAAGGACATGAATATGGAGACTGGGACCTTTTGAAGAAGGAATTGAAGAGGAAATGGGGCACAGCTACCCCCCTTAGAAGGTTTAATGAGGAATCCATATCTAGATTGCTCAGACTTACTCAAGATCAGGGAGGAATCAAGACAAAACAGGACTTCCAAAAGTTTATTGGTAATTATGAGGAGATGGTACTTTATTTCATTAGGATGGGGTATGAAAACACCAACTGGGAAAGTGGAGAGAATCTCTGGAAAGCCTTGTCCACTGATCTTAGGAGGGAGGTTAACAGAGAATTGGCCCATGCAGGTAGAATCAAGATTGCAAGGGATGGAAGATAACTTGCCCCTGACCTGAAAACCTTGAAGGAATTTGTGGAAATGACTTTGGCATTATGGGATGTGGATGAAGAAGAAGCACCTAGACCATACAGCCAGAACCTAGTGGAACCTAAGAAAGAAGTAAAATTCCAGCCATCAGGAATGGATGAACTTTTAAAGATGAAAGAAGAAATCACCAAGCTCACCATGGCTTTAAATCAGAAGCAGGCACCACCACATCTTGAAAGAACCAACCAAGGGATGGCACCAAACTTCAGACCCCCAGTTACCAATGCAGGACCCAGATGGCCAGTCAGATGCAACTACTGCAAGGATGAGTTCCATACCCAGTTCACCTGTCCAGATCTCTCAGAGGAGCTCAAGAACAGCAAAGTGTTCAAGCAAGGATCCAGTTTCTTCTTTCCAAATGGGGAACCAGTACCACTGAGTAGCTAGGAAACAGCCAGAGATCAAGTGAAGAATTTATCAGAAAACCAAAAGAGCCTTAAGGTTGAAGAGCCCCAGAAGAAGGAGGAACCATCCAATGTTGCAGCATTCTTGGAGATTGTAAATTGGGAAGCTTGGAAACCACCAGAAGTAAATGTGAAGGAATCTCAAGTCCAATGGGGAATGAGGAAGTCCCAGAGATTGGCTGACAAGTCCCAGGGAAATCCCAAGCCAGTGAACCAAGACACCCCAGAGCCAGAAAATGAACCTTCAGCACCAGTCAAGGATGTTGGAGCCAGGAAAAGAAGAGTGAGTTATCCAGGAGCATGGGTTGAGGAGGATGGCTAGGACTCAGATGAAGAAGAAGACCCCCCAGAAGAACCTGTGAAAAAACCTGAAACTGACCCTGTGGAAGTGGACAAGGAAAGGTCAGAACCAGTATATACTGAAGGAGGAACCAAGATTGAAGAAAGCCTGAAGAAGAAAATATTAAGACAAATCTGAAAACTTACCTTGGAGGAGCTCCTTTCAGTTGAACCAAAATTCTTCCAGCATCTAAAAGATATGAACCCTGAAGGAACCTTGGATTTGAAAGTCTCTAAATCATCAGCCAGAAAAAAAATAGGAGGATTAATGGATTTAAACACCATTTTTAAGGCTATTCTGATGAAGAATACCCATGTTCCATTGGCAACAATCTCACTTATGCTTGTCCATTGGGATTCATAGACATTTGGATCAAAGGAAAGAAGATAAGGGCCCTGGTGGATACTGGTGCTGAATTAAATGTCATACCTGAACATGTGGAAATCCAGGCAGGCTTGGTGTGCAGGGAATTATTCATGAGGGTTACAGGAATTGGAGGCCACTCAACTCCACCAATTGGTTTGGCTGAAAGAAAAATGTTTGAGATAACTCCTGGGGAACCCAAATCTTCTCACTTCTTCATAGCCAAAGGATCAATGCATACAGTTCTGGGAAGACCCTTCTTGGTGGATCATAAAGTCAGGCTGGAATTATCTAAAAATAAAGGAGAAGTCTTAAGCTATGAAATAGCAGAAGGGGAGAGGTTACGCATCCCAATCTGTTCACAAAATCAAGCAGGATGGAAGGTGACTCCACCAAGAAGACCAATGGGGATGAATAGCATCACAGCAAATCTAGAGACCAAATTATACCAGGAAGAAGATTGGACCAGTGGACAGGATATACCTGAAATAAACTTGGAAGGCTTACCAGATCCTTGGGAAAATAATATTCTCAACCCATCAATCTATGCAGAAGAAACAATTGACAGGATGTGGAATGATCTCCTTGATAAAATGGAAGCTGAAGAGAACTATGAAAATTTCCAAAGATTATTTGGAGGATTCTGGACCAACCTGGAAGACATGGAGGGAGAAAACTGGGAGGATTTACCTGGAGAAGGCTTGGAAAACTCTGAATTTATTGAGTTAATCAATAACCAAGCCACTAATGTTATTCTGATTGATGGGGATTTGCCATCCCATTATGGGAAAGTTCCTTGGGTCATCAGGTACAGCTTGTACTATGGTGAAGAATGGGCCAAGGATTGGATGAAATGTTTGGTTGTAATGTACCAGGTAATACTAGACCATATCAGGTGGTCAGGGTACCTGGAGGAGTAAGTCCTTCTCTCTACTTGATTTGATTGATGAAGTAGTAAGCCTCCAGTTTCCTTTGGTGAGCTGAGGGAAAGGGTGAACAGTACCACCACTGTAATATTCATTATACGTTTTTCACATTGAAGCTGATTTCATTTCCACAAGAATAATAAATATCTATATACTGAAAAAGAAAAAAAAGAGGTATCAGTGATCTTTTTTAGTCCTTTTTTATTTCAAAAAAAAAAAGAAGAATATACTCACCATGTTTTAGCATCAAATCATTCTCCTACCATCAACCATAGAAAAACCATCAAGATAGAAAAAAATACAAGCAAAAAAATCTCATAATAATCCTATAAAAAAGGGGGGTATCAGTGATACTGTTGGTACCTCCAACAAAAAAAATATATATAATGAATGCTCACCATACTTGCAATACCAGATTTCTCTCTCTATCACCAATCACCAGAAAAACTGTAAAAATCATAAAACAAATCCAAAAAAAAAAAAACATATACAAAAAAAAATCCTAAAAAAACAAAAAGAGAGATCAGTAATCACTCCTCAAAACATGAATAGATATCAAACTCACAAGCTTAGTTTTTTTTTCTGAATTCTTACCATCCCAAGAAATATACTTACAAAAACAAAAAAAAGGGGGGAATAAGTATTCTTTTCTTCCTAGGATCATTAAAAACAAAATGTCAAAAAGGTCAATTGGCAGGTTTATCTCAAGTGATACGCAGAAGGAAAAGCTTGGGAGGAGGAGCAATTAATTGCGGGGAGTCACTTGCCATTGAATCAGTGCCACCAAGCAACATAAAAAAAATATATATAAAAATAATAATTAATTAATGAAATAACTAAAAATGAAAAAAAGGAGAGTAGGGAACAAATGGGCGGTGATCAGCACATCATAGGCCAATTAATGAATGAAGAAAACCTTGAAAGATGCAGGGTGATAGGCGATGGCAAGAGGTCATGCCAATCATTGTTGCGGCAAAGCAAAGATGGAAAATAAAAAATGGGGCCAAATCCAATTGGACAACAACGCCAATGGCCAGTGTGGTGATCAAATCTGGACACCTCAGGAAAACATGGAAAATTTCAATTTTTTACAATTTTTTTTTCTTAACAGCTATCATTGATCAAAAAAAAATGGAATTTTCCTTGCTTTGGTATCACACCTCCAAATTTCTCAGCTCTCCAACATTTCCCTGTCCCAGTGGTCTGGAGACAGGACTCTAGTTGTCTTTTCAACTTTGTCTTGTGACCAATCCCCCTCCTCCTGCACTAACCAAGTCCAAACTTGATGAACCAGCCCAGTCTGACGGCCACCCACCACCACCAGTTCTAGTTAGCCTCAACCCAGACCATTCTTTGCTCCAATAATCAATCAACCAATGATGTGGAGGAGAGGATGAGGATGAATTGAGAACAACGACGTCAAAAGTATCACGGCACAATTCAACAATCTTCATCCATCACGCCGGCATTGGCCATCACTCACAGCCCACATTCCCCATCATCGGCATCTGAACCAATCCACTGAAGACAATTGGTTGCTTTCCAACCAATCATCCGCCTACCCATCTATCTCGAGCCTTTGAAGACAATCAAGGCATCCACAACCAATCAACTTTGAATGATTGGTCAAATTTTCACTAATCATCCAAAGATCCGCCCCTCAACCCTCCCTTCTGGCGTCCCAATTGTCCAAAGACAATTGGCCGGCTTTGATCCATATCAAACCAACTCCCCCATTGCCTCGCTCTGATTGCATTGATTGAGCAAGGATGATCAACCACTCAATTCCCCTTTGACCAACCAATCAAAACAGACAGATTGGTCAATCCCAACTAATTGCAACCCTTGACCGCCAACTCCAACTGCTGGCTGGTGTCAGTTGATTCTTGTTTTGTGTTCAAGTGCTCTGCCATGTCAATTCATATTTGTTGGTTTTTGAAATTTTTGTTTGATCATCTCAAAAAAAAAAAGAAAAGAAAAAAAAAAAAAAGAAAAAAAAAAAGAAAAGAAAAAAAAAAAAAGAAAAAAAAAAAACTTTTTTCCGCTCAATTTGTAGTCTCACTTGTAACTAGTATACAGGGCCTCCTGCCCATAAAAGGAGGGGCTCTCCCCGCTTTTCTGATATCATCCATGGGATTCATATCATATCCATTTCATCTCATCATATCATTTTTTGCATCTATCATTTCTGATCATCAGAAATTCATCCATTGTCTGCCATCTGGGACAAGTTTTGATCCTCATCTTTAAAACTGGGTATATCTTTTGATTTCCCCCTGATCCTTGATCCTTATCACCAACCAATAGCCTTTCTGGTTGAAGAAGAATTGGACTGATAGAATTCTTGAGTGTGTTAAACCACTCTTTGATCCCTTCATCCGACCATACTGGTCCTGATCATTCTTTGATTATCTTTTCCAGAGCCAGTCACGTTTGATTGAAGGGGTTTTATTAGGCTTAAAACATGGAGTGTTATACCTCCCTTTATTCCCTCAAATTTGCTTCTTTGCCACACTATTCTTGAGTCCCTTGAGAAGTTTTGAGGCTATTCTTGTCCAAATCAGGTATTGTCTGCTTCTAGAGCTTCATCAAACAATTTGCTTTGTCTTGTGCAGCCACCCAAAGTTATCTGGTACCCTTCAAGCGCTTGATTGCGGAGAGTTGGGCAGGTTCATTGAGAACCTGGAGGTGGGTTAGGTTTGAGTTGATCAAGCCCAATCTTCTGCTGACAACCAGAGCTATTAGCTTGTGGGCGTTGTTACTTGCAACTGCCTTGTTCTGTCAAACTCTGAACAAACCTTGACTTCTTTTGTTCAAAGTTTATCCCAACACCATCTTGCCTCAGATAGTGTTGTTTCCTTGCTACCAACAACTGCTATCATCTTTATCTTCCACTCTTTGGTTCCTCATTTACCAGGTTCTGGACCTTGATCTTGGTTACATTTAAAGATTTTTGTGACACTCAGGAGGGCAGCCTAAACAGCACCTTTCCCCTCCGCAGAACTGCCACAGCCTAGCATTGTTTTGAGTCTTACATTTGGTCCCCTGGGCCAGGATCAAACCAGAAACCTTGGGATTTACAGTCCCAAGCTTGAAGAATCAACTCCAAATTCCGATCTTTTTTTCTTTTTTTTCTTCTTTTCTGTCATCATCCAGATCTGATTGGTGGAGGCAACTTGTTCCAGAAGTAAGTCCTCCCAATTGTGCACCATGCGGGAAAGATCCTTTTTGTTGTTTTTGTGAAACTCTACTCTTGCCATGCTTGTGAGCCACTTTGGAAATCTCCTCTTTGGATCCCCTTAGGAACTCTGTCTTCAAAATGGAATCTGCTCCCTCCACCTCTGTTTGGGCCAAGATGGTCAAGATCAAACCTCAGAACAAGAAATTAAGCTTCAATGGAACAAATGCAGAGCAGTTTCTGGACTCCTACAAAATGGCTGCTGAAGTGGATGGTGCAAGTGAACACAATATGGGGTATCAGTTAAATTTTTTATCTCCTCTGACAAAGTTATGGAAGTGATCAAATCATTCAATGGATTCAAAACTCATAACTGGAGGCTCTTGAAGGAGGCTATGTTGGCTTATTGGGGAAAGATAGATGTGGCCAGATTTACCTTACAGGACTTGGATGCTCTGGTTTTGCAGTGGATCTCCAATGGTGGTGTCTCTTCAGCCTCTGACTATCAGTCTTTGAGAAAGTCTTGGGATCCTATTCAGTCTTGTCTTATCAGAAACAATCACATTGACACTGTGGACAAAATTTGAGTTTGATTTTTCCAATCTTTTTTTCCAGGAGTACAGGAAAGGATTCGGGACAAATTGGTCAACTCTGGATCCATGATCACCACCAAGGATAATTGGTTCAAACTCCCTGTCTTTCTGGTACTTAGGAATGCGGTGGATAAGGTTATGAAAGGTAAACCACCTTGACTTTTGAGAAGCCAAGGGTCATTGAACCAGTTCAGGCTCCCTTTTTCCAAGAATCCAACAAGATCATGAACAAGATGGAAGCAAATTGCAGACCCAAATAAAATCCCCAGACCAATAAGGAATCTGCCACTATAGATGAGATCACTAAATTACTCCAGGAATTTGAGAATAAAATTGATCAGAAAATATCCTCTTTAGCTACTCCTAAGCCTGATTATTCTGTTCCTAAATCCACCTTAGTCTGTTATTAATGTCATAGGGAAGGCCATGGAACTGGTAGATGTCCTGAACTCCAGAAGGACAAGGAGGAGAAGTTAGTGGAGCAGAAGGGAAATAATTTCTTTCTTCCCAATGGTGCTTTGATCCCTTTTGATTCATCTCATCCAATCAGTCATGTGGTGGCCTCTTACCAACCACCAACTCCCAAGAAGGCATCTCTGGTCTCCTTGGATTTTTGATCATCCTGTGGTACTCTTCAACCTTGGTATCCTCCAGCTATCACTTCTTCCAGCTTCTCTGGTGCCTATCAATCCAATCCAGCTAGGAAAAGGCATGAGGAACCCAAACCTCACAAGTCTCCTCCTGTTACATCTTCAATCCTTTGAAAACCTGTCAAAAATTGGTCTTTGCCTGAGCCTCCTTCTTCTGATGTGGAATACATGGAAGTGGAAAAGGAACAACTCATGGAAAGGTTCCAGGACCCCCCTAATCCTTCACCTCCTCTTCAATCTGTTCAATCCCCTCAGTCTTCCAATCCTCTTCCAGTACCTCCTTCACCTGACCTTTCTCCCTCCACCCAGCCCAAAGTTTGGTTTGAGAGTGGAATCTCCAAGGATCACCCCAATGCTGTAGAAGCAGTATTAAAGAAAATCTCTGATCTCAAAATCCCTGATCTGTCTGTGGCTGAACTACTGTCTATCTCTCCATCTGTGGCTGAAGGAATGAAGAAGTGGGTTTCTTGTCAAAGTGTGGAAATTGTTCCGGACAAATTGAAAGTCTCTTCTGGCACTTTGATGGAGGATTCTGGTGGAACAGATCCCCCTTCAGATTCCAATCTGTATTCTTGTCCTCTTGGATTTCTTCCCTGTTATCTTGGTGAATCAGCTAAAAAGGTTTCTCTTCTTGTGGATTTGGGCTCCCGGCTCAACTTAATTGTGGATGCTATGGCCTGCAAGCTCAAACTTAGCCCAAGGGTCAGCTTTACTTCTGCAGTTTATGGAATAGGGAATCAGTCATTTGAACTGGTTGGTATTGCTGAGGATGTCCCTGTTTTAATTGGTCAAAATATTGTTGGAAACTGTCACTTCTGGATCACTTGTTTGGAAGGTCCTATGATCTTGGGCCAACCTTTCTTAATGGATTTTGGTGCTACCCTGATGTTTTCTGATCAAGTTGGGGAGAGAATCCTTCTCCCTGATGCCAATGGCAGAAAAATAGAAGTTCCTCTCTGTTCTTTGGGTTCTGGTCATTGGGAAAGGGATTTCCCTGGTCATCCTCCCAAATCAGTTCTCAAGGGAAAGAAGAAGGACAACTCTCATTCCTCTCATTCTCATTTTTTATTGGATTAGTTGATCCTTCTGACAGTTGTAGTTCCTCTCAGCCTCAAACTTCAACTTACGGATCAACTTCTATCCCAGAGGCATATCTTTCTCTTTCCTCATCATCTCTTCCTCATCCAAATAAGATCAAAGATCAAAAAAATGAAAAATCTGAAAAATCCAAAAATATTTCTCCTCTCTCTGGATATTTTATCTCTTATTTTCCTTCTTATCTTCAGCCTGATCAATCATCTTCTATTCTGGTTTTGAATCTCCGCAATGAGTCTAAAATAGATCCCAATCTTGATTCTATTCTTGGTGGTTTTGGTATGAACGAGTATGGCCTTAGGTGGAGGCAATTTGGGGTAGAAGTAAGTTCTCCCCATTGTGAACCATCAGGGGCTTCTACTACTGTCATTTTCAAAACTCTACCCTGTGCCACACATGTGAGCAATGTGTTATCCTTTGGATCATCTCTTATGGAAAAGGCACCTTTCAAGGACAAGGCAGAACACCAAACTTGGAAGATGTTGGAACTTGGTCTCAGCTTTTGGAGTCAGGTCTCTCTGGTCAATGCTTGGAGGAAACAAGGATTCCTCTCCTTTTCCACTAAGTATAAACCAGTTGCAAAGAAGGTTCAATCAGTCAACCAACCAATGCCTCTCAAACTCAATCCTCCTCTTATGCGTCCTCCTCTATTGGGCAATCCTTACTGTGGTCTATCTTGATCTCTCACTGGTCCATTCATCCCCTCTGGTCATGTCACTGAAGAACATCTTAAAGTGGTTAAATTTGGTCCTGATGGATGGCTTCTTCCTGATGAGTTGAATTTGATCAAAAATGTCTTAGATCTTAGGGAAAAAGCTAATTCTTTCTGTGAGGAAGAGAGAGGTCTCTTGAAAGAATCCTATGGTCTACCTTATATCATTCCTGTAGTAGAACATGGTCCCTGGAAAAAGAAGAAGATCCCAATCCCTGCAGCTAAAGTTGACTAATTTGTCAATTTGGTCTGCAAACAAGTCCAAGCCAGTCTATACAAAAAATCAACTTCTAGCTATTCCAGTCATGTTTTCTGTGTTCTCAAGAGTAATGGTAAACTTAGAATAGTTCATGATCTCCAGCCTCTGAATAAGGTTACTATTAAAGACTCTGGTATTCCCCCTGCTACTGAAGAATTTTTCAAATCCTTCTCTGGGAGAGATTGATATGGTCTAGGTGACATTATGGGTGGCTATGACAAACAATCCTTACATCCCACTTCTTGTCCCCTTACCACTTTTGATACTCCTCTTGGTCGCTTCCAGCTTACTCAATTGCCTCAAGGTGCCACCAATTTGGTTGCAGTCTATCAGGCTCAGATGGTCTGGATCCTCCAGGATGAAATCCCTGATCATGCTGGGATATTTATTGACTATGGTGGAATTAAAGGTCCAGTTTCTGATTATGACAATGAGCTCTTACCCTGGCATTCAGGAATCCGTCTATTTATCTGGGAATATGCAATCACTTTGGAAAGGATCCTGTTTCAAATTGAGGAGTCTGGTCTCACGGTCTCTGGATCCAAATTGGCTGCCTGTGTCCCTGCTTTGGAAATTTTTGGTCATGTGGTCTGCAAGGAAGGAAGAAGAATGGCTCCATCCAAAGTCAACAAAATCCTCTCTTGGCCTACTCCCATCAATCCAACTGAAGTCAGAGGTTTCTTAGGTGTTGTGATCTATGTTCAAATCTTTATCCCCTCCCTATCCAAAATTTACATCCCCTTGCGTTGCTTAAACAGGAAGGATGCTGAATGGCTTGGGACCCAAGCTTGTGAACAATAATTTCAGATGCTCAAAACAATTGTTGGAAAGCACATTGTTTTGAAAAAGATCACTTATGGACCTGGAGCTGGCAAGATCAAGCTGGCTGTGGACTTGAGTTATCAATCCGTTGGGGCTGTCCTTACTCAGGAAGATGAAAATGTTTTGGATTGTCCTGCTCTGTATGAATCTCTTCTTTTTTCAGATGTGGAATCCAGGTACTCCCAGCCAAGACTGGAACTTTGCGGTGTGGCCCGGATGTTGAAGAAGCTCCAAACTGTTCTCTGGGGTCAACACTTTGAGTTACAAGTCAACGCACAATCCATCATTGAAATGATCAATGCCCCCAGTCTTCCAAATGCTCCAATGACTTGTTGGGTGGCTTTCATCCAGTTGTTCTCTTTTGATATTGTTCATAGGCCTGGGAAATCCTTCACCATGCCTGACGGTTTATCTTGAAGCCCCCTTGGAGATGAAGAATTGGATTTTGGAGTAGATTTTGACGAGGAGGAGCCTTTAATTTGTCCTGTCTTCACCTTTTACTCCCAAGATTATTTGGGCTTCCAACAAGGGTTCTGGCTTAAATTAGAGCAGTACCTTTCCACTCTCCAAAGGCCCCCTGATATCTCTGCTAAAGATTTTTGATCACTCAAAAGGAAGTCCTCCAGTTTCTTTGTCCAAGGTACTAGGCTTATGGAAAGAGGCAACCCTTGTGCTCTCATTGTTGTCACTATCCCCGCTAAGCAAGATTTGGTCCTTGAAAGTCTCCATGAAGGCCTTGGTCATTGTGGAGAAACCAAAACTTATCATTGAATATCCAAACAATTCTGGTGGCCATCCTTGAAGAAATCAGTCTCCCAATGTCGCCAGAGTTGTGAGGTATGTCAGAAACATTATCTTAGGCACCCAACTGAAATTTGTTATCCCACTGGAGAGTCCACTGTCTTTGGAAGGATTGCTATGGATGTGGTTCATATTAAGGCTGGTGGAGCTAAGTACCTCATTGTGGCTAGAGATAATTTTTCTGGATGGGTTGAAGCAAAATTTCTTAAGAACCTCAGTTCTGAATCAGTAGCAGCCTTCCTCTATGAGACTTGGAAAATGCGTTATGGCTTGGCTCAATCTTATTCAACTGATGGTGGCTCTGAGTTTGGTGGCAAACTGGCCAAAATGATCCAATTGCTTCCTGGACAACATAGGGTGACCACCCCTTATTGTCCTGAAGGTCAAGGCATGGTGGAAAGAGGCCATGCTCCTATGAAGGCTGCTCTTGTCAAGCTGGCTGGTGAAAGTGGGAAAAATTGTTGCAAATTTCTTCCTCTGGTCCTCTTCTCTGATTGAATTTCAACCAAACAAACAACTGGCTACTCACCCTACAAAATCATCTTTGGTCAAAGGGCTGTCCTTCCTCTTGATCTGGAAATGGAATCTTTCTTAGGTATTTCTTGGGACAAGGTTTTTTCCACCTCCAATCTATTAGTTGCCAGATCCAAGCAACTGGAGCAAAGTGAAGATGTTTGTGACAGAGCTTATCAGAAAATGATGGAGTAAAGGGAAAAATAAGTCCAGTATTGGGAGGATAAGCACTCCAATCAACTCAGGGATCCCGTGAACCCTGGTGATCGAGTTTTAGCTTATAATTGATCTTTGGAAACCCAGTGGGGAAAGCTTTTCTCTAACCGCTGGAATGGTTCTTATTGAGTGGTCCCTCAAGTCAGAGGTGGATCATATGTATTGGAAGAACTGGATGGTACTCAGATGGCCAGAAGGTTCTCTGCTGATCAGGTCAAGAAATTTCATTTTTGTGGAGGCAACTCGGACCAGAAGTAAGTCTTCCCAATTGTGCACCACCAGGGTCATCTGCTGCTTTTGTTGTGAAACTCTACTGTATGCCAAATACGTGAGCACCTGGGACACCTTCTTCATTTTTTCAGAGCCAGCTCTAGGATTTCCTTTGGATGGATCAAGATCTTCTTTTCAATCACCCTCAAGATCAAATGGGTGGTTTTCTGTTTCAATCCCTTTTCTTTCTTTCTTTATATGTCATCAAACTCAGGTGTAGACTAGGGAAAGTCTGTAAGTTGGGGAGAGATGTGGTTACCAAATCTGGAAAACTCAGGAAAACATGGAAAATTTCAATTTTTTACAATTTTTTTTTTCTTAACAGCTATCATCAATCAAAAAAAAAAAAAAATTGGAATTTTCCTTGCTTTGGTATCACACCTCCAAATTTCTCAGCTCTCCAACATTTCCCTGTCCCAGTGGTCTGGGGACAGGCCTCTAGTTGTCTTGTCAACTTTGTCTTGTGACCAATCCCCCTCCTCCTGCACTAACCAAGTCCAAACTTGATGAACCAGCCCAGTCTGACGGCCACCCACCACCACCAGTTCTAGTTAGCCTCAACCCGGACCATTCTTTGCTCCAATAATCAATCAACCAATGATGTGGAGGAGAGGATGAGGATGAATTGAGAACAACAACATCAAAAGTATCACAACACAATTCAACAATCTTCATCCATCACGCTGGCATTGGCCATCACTCACAGCCCACATTCCCCATCATTGGCATCTGAACCAATCCACTGAAGACAATTGGTTGCTTTCCAACAGATCATCCACCTACCCATCTATTTCAACCCTTTGAAGACAATCCAGGCATCCACAACCAATCAACTTTGAATGATTGGTCAAATTTTCACTAATCATCCAAATATCCGCCCCTTGACCCTCCCTTCTGGCCTCCCAATTGTCCAAAGATGATTGGCCGGCTTTGATCCATATCAACCCAACTCCCCCATTGACTTGCTCTGATTGCATTGATCAAGCAAGGATGATCAACCACTCGATCCCCCTTTGACCAACCAATCAAAACAGACAGATTGGTCAATCCCAACCGATTGCAACCCTTGACCGCCAACTCTGACCGCTGGCTGGTGTCAGTTGATTCTTGTTTTGTTTTCAAGTGCTCTGCCATGTCAATTCATATTTGCTGGTTTTTGAAATTTTTGTTTGATCATCTCAAAAAAAAAAAAAAAGAAAAAAGAAAAAAGAAAAAAGAAAAAAAGAAAAAAAAAAGAAAAAAAAAAAGAAAAAAAAAAAAGAAAAAAAAAAAAAGAAAAAAAAAAAAAGAAAAAAAAAAAGAAAAAAAAAAAGAAAAAAAAGAAAAAAGAAAAAAAAAGAAAAAAAGAAAAAAGAAAAAAAAAAAAAACTTTTTTCCGCTCAATTTGTAGTCTCACTTGTAACTAGTATACAGGGCCTCCTTCCCATAAAAGGAGGGGCTCTTCCCTGCTTTTCTGATATCATCCATGGGATCCATATCATATCCATGTCATCTCATCACATCATTTTTTGCATCTATCATTTCTGATCATCAGAAATTCATCCGTCGTCTGCCATCTGGGACAAGTTTTGATCCTCATCTTTAAAAATGGGTATATCTTTTGATTTCCCCCTGATACTTGATCCTTATCACCAACCAATAGCCTTGCTGGTTGAAGAAGAATTGGAATGATAGAATTCTTGAGTGTTTTAAACCACTCTTTTATCCCTTCATCCAACCATACTGGTCCTGATCATTCTTTGATTATCTTTTCTGGAGCCAGTCACATTTGACTGAAGGGGTTTTATTAAGCTTAAAAACTGGAGTGTTATACCTCCCTTTATTCACTCAAAGTTGCTTCTTTGCCACGCTATTCTTGAGTCCCTTGGGAAGTGTTGAGGCTATCCTTGTTCAAATCAGTTTTTGTATGCTTCTAGAGCTTCATCAAAAAATTTGCATTGTCTTGTGCATTCACCCACAGTTATCTGGTACCCTTCAAGTGCTTGATTGCAGAGAGTTGGGCAGGTTCATTGAGAACCTGGAGGTGGGTTGGGTTTGAGTTGATCAAGCCTAATCTTCTGCTGACTACCAGAGCTATTAGCTTGTGGGCGTTGTTACTTGCAACTGCCTTGTTCTGTCAAACTCTGAACAAACCTTGAATTATTTTGTTCAAAGTTTATCCCAACACCATCTTTCCTCAGATAGTGTTGTTTCCTTGCTACCAACAACTGCTATCATCTTTATCCTCCACTCTTTGGTTCCTCATTTATCAGGTTTTGGACCTTGATCTTGGTAACATTTAAATATTTTTGTAACACTCAGGAGGGCAGCCTAAACAGCACCTTTACCCCCCACAGAACTGCCACGGCCTAGCACCGTTTGGAGTCTTACACCGGAAACCTTGGCTCAGCTTGCGGCCGAATCAGCATCAATAAAAAAAAAAGAGGGAAAAAGAAAAAGAAAGATGGGATAAATACCTCAAGGATGGGTGATGGGCAAGACCAAGAGGTAATGCCAATCATAATTGCATCAAGGCAAAGATGAAAGAATGAAGAAAAAGATCGGGCCAAATCGGATTGACAACAACGCCAATGGCTGGGCACCACTCAAATGGGAGGCTCAATCTTGCGATTGATTGATTGACCTCCCAAGAAACTCCTTATCTATAAACCAATTGATTGCGCCAATTGGCGCAACCGTTATTAAAAGCTACATTGACCATCCATTCCCAGCCGCAACCTCTATTGCTATCTCCATCCCAACCAACCGCTCATGGCAAACAAGGTTTTGTTGGTTTCATCTTTCTGCAGCATCAATGGACCCCCCACCTCTTCCTGAAACCTGGGCAATTGCAATTTCTTTTTGCAGATTGCCGCCGCCACCATAAAACAAGAAAAAAAAATAAAAGAGATGCACCATAGATTCAACTGGGTCGCGCCTCATCACTTGGAACCAAAAAAAGAAATGATATTAAATAATAATAATAATAATAATAAAATAGAAGCTCACCTTGGACCAAAGAGCGCAAGCACGCGCTTGGCATCATACAAACAGGCGTATAGGTCTTCCAGCTCCAACCCTCCGGACCTAATGTTCCAGGCGCAGCATTGGAGACAAATGGCTGTGGAGCAAGCAAGGTTGTGGAAAACCACCAATGGCTCCCCTTCAAAGGGCAAGAACGGCTGGTCATTGGAGGTTGGGCTAGGGTGCAATTGGGCTGGGAGGTTTGAACAATGCAACGCGAATGATAATCAAAAAAAAGGGGACAAGTTAGTATAGATAGAGAAGAAGGAAGGAACAAGAAAAACAAGCGGACCAATAGGGGACAAAAAATTGGGGTTGGCCTCTTGGCCATTGTTGTGGATATTATTGGCCAGAATAGCCATCTTGTCAGGATGACCATTGGTTGGTCGGCCAGGCCACCCAAACAATCTTGACAATAGCACTGGAGGTTCCAAATCAAGTTGCGGTTCCGGGATGGGGGCAGGAGCACTTGGAAGCAGGGACCCAGGGAGCCGCAGATAGATGACTATGTTGGAAGGGGGACTTGGCATTCTCAGGGCTTTGAATAACCACCAACAATTTTTTTTCTTTGATGAAGGAGGAGGAAGGGATGCCATTCCCAAACCCCCCTTTTTTAACCTCAAAAATTGAGGAGACATTGCTCCACCAATCACCAGTGCAACCCACCACTTTCCAGCGCCAGCAATCAGGGCACACAATGCTGCCAGCCCCAGGAGGTCTTATCAATACCACTACTGCCCCCAACCAAGCTTATCAGAGCCCAAATTAGACTCCAAGTTTTAAACAAAGGATCAAGTCAGCGCTTGCTTCTGCTTTGACACCGTGAAGGCCTATGCACAACCTCAAACTCAATCAAAAACACGGCCGCTAAGCGCAACAACCCTCCTGTCCTATTTGATTGCGCAACCATGCGGGTCCCCTGCAAGACTTGAAACTGCAGAGGTTCTCCAAACGCGTTTCCATTTTCTCAAATGCTCACAAAGGTCCTCTGCAAGACCTAGAACTGCAGAAGTCACTTAGGATTTGTTTTCTATCTCAAGGTTGCATCTGGGTCCCCTGCATGACCTAAAACTGCAGATTAGCTCTCAAGACCCATCCTTGCATTAAAGTAATATTTACCAGGGTCCCCTGCATGACCTAAAACTGCAGATTAGCTCTCAAGACCTATCTTTTCTTTAAACTAATATTTACCAGGGTCCCTGCAAGACCTAAAACTGCAGACAAGTTCAGACTTGTTCCAAAAAAAAAAAAAAAATCAAAGGAGAAGGGAGTGATAACCAAAAAAAAAGTGATTAATTGAATAATAACCAAAAATAGTAAAATGGTAAAAATAATAGAAATAAGAAATAAATGCTTATAAAGAATAAATAAATAAATAAAATAAATCAATCAATAAAAAAAGAAAACCTCTTAGAAAACTTCCAACAGCCCACCATGGACCTCCAGGCCATGGCGGCCAAATACAAATCCGTAGAAAAGAAAATTAGACCAGTCAACCAGCCCATCCCTCAAGATCTCAACCCCCCACTCCAAAGACCACCTCTGTCCAGGGACCCTTACCAAACACCCCTGACACCATACCCCCCGGAATTCAAGCCAACACCTAGGATAACTCTGGAAAGGTTGAAGATGATCAACCTAGGACCAGAAGGATGGCTCAAATCAGAAGAAATAAAACTTCTTCAACATGTAATGACCTTGAGAGAAAAGGCTATTGCTTTCACAGAAGAAGAAAGGGTACTGTTAAAACAATCTTATGGACTCCCTCACAAAATAACCACCATACCCCATCAACCGTGGCAGAAGAGACCCATCCCAATACCCCAAGCTTCCAGAAAAGCCTTTACAGAACTCGTAAGGAAAAGGATCAGCTCTGGAATTTATGAAAAATCCACCTCCAGCTACTCCAGCCCAGTCTTCCCTGTAGCAAAATCAAATGGAAAGCTCAGGATAGTGCATGACCTCCAACCATTGAACAAAGTTAACATCAAGGATGCTGGGCTGCCACCAAAGATAGAAGAATTTGTAGAATCCTTCTCTGGGAGGGCCTGCTATGGGCTTGTGGATATCATGGGAGGATATGATGAAAGAGAACTAGACAAAAACACAAGACCAATGACTACCTTTGAGACTACCTTGGGAAGATTACAGCTCACCAGACTACCTCAGGGGGGCACCAACTCAGTAGCAGTTTACCAAGCTCAAATGACCTGGATTCTCCAAGAAGAAATACCAGAAAATGTTGGAATATGCATAGATGATGGAGGGTTCAAGGGCCCCAGATCAAGATATCAAGAAGAAAATCTAGAAGGAAACCCCAAAATAAGGAGGCTTATCTGGGAGTATGCCATAACCTTGGAAAGGGTACTATTCAGGACTGAGGAGGCTGGACTCACCATCTCAGGGGAGAAGTTCTCCTGCTGTGTCCATGCAATAAACATAGTAGGGCATGTGTTATCTCAAGAAGGGAGGAAGGTAGCAGCACAGAAAGTAAACAAGATTCAAAGCTGGCCTCAACCAAGGAGCAAGAAAGAAGCAAGGGTATTTTTGGGACTTTGTTCCTATGTCAGGATGTTCATCAAGAATTAATCTGCCCTATCAGCACCCATCAGGACATTGACTTGGAAAGATGTGGAATTAAAGTGGGATGCAACTAGTGAGGAGGCCTTTGTCCTTCTCAAGAAAATAGTGGGAGAAGATATAGTGCTCAAAGGCCTTTACTATGAATCAGGGGCTGGAAAAATTATATTAGCAGTAGACTAAAGTTACTTAGCAGCTGGGGCAGTACTAATGCAGGAAGACCAACAGGGGAGGCCAAGGCCAGTCTATTATGAATCAGTTGGATTCTCAAAAACAGAAAAAAAGTACTCCAAGTCCAAGCTGGAAATATGTGGGGTTGCCAAAATACTCAAAAAGCTCCAAACAACTTTATGGGGCCAGCACTTTGAAATTCAAGTGGATTCCAAATCCCTCATAGAAATGATTAATGCCCCTAGCCTACCCAGTGCCCCCATGACCAGATGAGTTGCATTTATCCAGCTATTCTACTTTGAACTGGTTGATAGACCAGGGAAGACTTTCAAAATGCCTGACAGCCTATCTAGAAGACCAGAAGACCCAGAAGAGATTCACAATGACTTTGATGAAGACAAAGAATGGATTACCCCACACCCAGGGCTAGGGATAAAGCAAGTAAATATTATTGAATAACAGAATGTAAACTTGGTCCAAAAAGGGTTCTGGAAAACCATGAAGGAGTTTCTAGGGACTTTGAAAAGGCCTGAAGATATCACTGACAAGGAATTCCAGAAAATCAAAAGAAGGTCACCAAACTTCTACCTGGAGGAGGGAAAACTGAAAAGAAGAGGGATCTGGGGTCCCCAGCTTGTGGTCTCAACACAAGAAGAAATAAAGAAAATACTAAAAAACCTGCATGAAGACATGGGATACAGGGGAACAGGAAAAATGTATAGGAGGGTCAAACTCAGATTTTTGTGGGAAGGAATGAAGAAAATTATCAGTAAATGGTTTCAATCCTGTGAAGCATGCCAAAGGAGAAGCAACTCCAGCAAAAAGAAGAGTGAAAATCTTCTATATCAAATACCCTGTTCCAAAGAGTGGGGATGGATGCAGTCCATGTGAAGGCAGGAAAGTGGAAATACTTGGTGGTGGCCAGAGATGACTTCTCAGGTTGGGCAGAAACTGTGGGACTTACAATCCTGAATTCAAGGATCATAGCTACTTGGTTTGTGTCTGAATGGATATACAGGTATGGGATCCCCAAGGAAGTAACAGTGGATGGAGGGGGAGAATTCAAGAAAGAGCTCCAGTTGGCAATGAGGAAAGTTGGTACTAAGCTCAGAATAGTAAACCCATATTATCCAGAGGATCAGGGAATGATAGAAAGAGGACACAAAGAAATTAAAGATGCATTGGTTAGAATGTGTGGGGAAAATGGCTCCAAGTGAAAAGAGTACCTCCCATTGGTAACTTTTGCTGACAGGATCTCCACCAAGAGGACAACAGGATTCTCCCCATTTGAACTGAAATATGGCAAACAAGCAGTACTCCAAATTGATATGGAAATGGAAAACTACCTTGGAATTGACTGGGACCAAGTACAAACTACCTTGGATCTCTTGGAGGCAAGGGAAGAGCAACTGGCTAGGAAGGAAGAGAACATCCAAAAAGCTAAGACAAAACTGCAACAATCAAAGGAACTGTCAATCAAATAATGGGATAGAAGGCTAGCTCATAGAATAAGGGAACTTCTAAAGCAAGGAGACTTGGTATTGGTGTACAAAAGAACTCTGGAATCCCAGTGGGGACTACTCTTCAAGAATATATGGAATGGACCCTACAGGGTAGTAAAACAAATTAATGAAGGACCTTATATACTGGAAGAACTGGATGGTACAAAAATCTCAAGGATGTTTGCAGCAAGCCAGTTAAAGAAATTTTACAGCAAGGGAACTCCTACAGAGGAATAAGAATGCAATTCAAGTTCAGTTGAGGAAGAAGGGGAAGAGGATCAAGACAAGTAACTCAAAAAAAATTAGGTTTCCTTTGACATAAGATCCCAGAAAATGAGCCTAGCTAGCTTATAATTTTTGAATTATCAAGAGGAATTAGGTCCTTGGTAAGAACTTAAACTTCCTAAAATAAACTAAACTAAACTATACAAAAAATTTTATATAATAAAAAAAGTTATCCTTTACTAAGGATTTGATGCTCAGTATGGAAGTATTGGGACCAAGGAATCAAGAAATACTATGAAGAAAGAAGGGCCTGAAGATATCAAAAATAGTTTAAATCCAAAGTGGATCCAATTCACAATTTAAGAAGTATCAAGGTAGCAAGGAAAATTAGTAAAATTAGTCTTTGGAAAGAAAATCAAGAATGAAGACATTATATTAGGCATCTGAGGAAAAGGTATATATCAATTTTGAATAGATGAAAACAGGGTAAATATACAGTAATGGATAATCAGTTTAAACCAGAAAAAAAATAAAAGTCTGTCTTTATCCAGGAAGGACCATACAAAGAATATGGAGAAGGGAAAAGAAGACAAAGGAAAAAAGAGGAAATATAATCTGTAATTACCCAGCCAGACCCATAAAAGAACATAGGGTAGGTAAGATCAAGACAGAAACCAGAAAAATTAATGAAAGAGGATCAATAACCATACACAAGATATATAAAGAGACCTGTCTTTTCCCAAATGAAACCAACTATAATTGAAAAATATAGGAAGAAGAAAGAAGATTATTTAGAATTTTTGAATTTCTAAAAGGATTACAACAAGATGAATGAAGAAGATATAACTTAGAAATAAACCATCAAGATTTTGACAGGAACAACTGGAGCATATAGGAATTTTTTTTTGGATCTTTTTATCCCATTAATTTGACTATATCTGAACAATTAATGAACTAGGAAAGAATAATGATAAAAAAATTAATCAAAATTATTAAGCAAAAAATTAAAAGGTGGAAGAAGAATGTCAGCCTACTAGATGCCAAGGACCTCACTCCTTCTAGCTACTGGAGGTGATAGAAAGTTTGGATCAAAAATAAGATAAAATGCCAGTTATATGATTTGGCTAAAAGGGTTAAATTTATTTATATATTTATAAAATAAATTTAAATGGAGGGGCCAAGACCTTAATGGGGTTGTTGAGCCCTCCGGAACACAGGTATATGTCTTTTAAGGAAAATATAGGAGCAATTTTGGTGCCTGTGGGGTTGACAAGGATTCCTTTCAAGAAGGGTGTGTGTAATTTCCTTGGGGCATAGGTTATGCAAAACCTACAAAAAGGGGTATAAGTCAGCAGGATCACTTACTAGGTCTGAATCCAGACTTATTCTTGATGAATGGGCCAATATTCAAGGATTCAGGGTGCTGGAAGTTGGTACTGGGGCAGGCTGAATGGTTGGTTGTTCAATTTGGCAAAAAAACAGGGATTCAAGAATTATGGTCTAAAATTTTATCAGAAAGTGGTCCAGGATCACACACTTATTTCTGATAAGGGTTTGATGTCTTGAGGAAGAAAATATCTGAAGCAATAATGACTATATGACTGGATGAATGTGGTAGAAATAGCTGGGGGAAGGTCCTTTATTTATATTGTTTGGGTCCCCTCATGGTACAGTCCTTTTACCAACCAAAGGAGGGTGACCCAGGTTAGTTCTGAGGCCAAGAAGCCATCAGTGTGTTTGTGTGGACCTTCTCTAGTTACTACAGAGGTACAGGAAGCCCTATGTCATCATGCTTGGGGCTTGATACACATTTCCAAGCCTCAAGTGATATCATTGTACCAGCCATGTATCCTGATTTTAGGCTAATACTTTAAGTACAGGCCCTTTTTTTACTGAGGCTAGGGACTTGGAAGTATGTCCTAGACCTCTGAAACCTGTTCGCAAATTCGATTTTGAGGCCTTATTGGTCATTATTGGTTGTGTATGGGCTAATTTGTACTGTAACAGCCACAAATACATACAGGGGCCTTTCTTCCTTAATTGGGTGATACAGGGTTTATCTGAGGTTTGGGGACTGTTTGGAGTATTCTGACCCAAAGCAGGGCATCTACTGTAGCTATTTTGACTGTCTTGGGGTGCTACAGTATCTTCTTAGTACTGCAATAGGGCTGTAACATTCCTTTTTGGGAACATTACAGGAGCCCTGTACCTTCTAATGTGTACATATTACATTTAGGGTGATACAGGGTTTATCTGAGGTTTGGGGGCTTTGGGAGTGTTCTAGCCCAAAGCAGAACATTTTCTGTAGCTATAGTGGTTGTCCTGGGGTGCTACAGTATCCTCTTAGTACTGCAATAGGGCTGTAACATCCCTTTTTGGAAAATTACAGGAGCCCTGTATCTGCTAATGGGTACATATCACAATGGGTAAATATTACATTAGGGTGCAGGGCCCTAAATTCCAAATTTCTGGTGGTTAAGCTTACATAATTATGGGTTTCTGACCAAACTTTTGGTCAGAAACCAGTACTTGCTAATGTTACAAGCAAGGGTACATGAGTGAGCATAGTTCTACCTGAAGGAGTCGGAAATGGGTGGTGGTGCCAGTGGGTGACCCTACCTAAATTGGCACCACAAATCCATTTTTTTAATAATATTTTTGGATTTCTTACAAATCAAGGCTTTATTCCTTTTTTTTATTTTATTTTATTATTTCTGTATTTATTTATTAATTCATTTATATTTTATTTGTTTTAGGGTTTAGTCAGTTGGTTCTGAATAGTAGCCAGCTTACAAAGAAGGAGGAGTCTGATGTCTTTATGTGGAAATTCTGTGGACAGCACTAAGTCTGGAGGGGGATGTGGTAAACCAAACCTGTCCTATAGCCATCAGACTCATTTTATCTTATTAATTATTATTCTTTTATCAAATTAAAGTCAAAAAAAATTACAAACCCCTCATAAACTATACTCTAAACTCAAACCAACCTGAGAAACCAAATCAATCACCAGATAACCCCCTTCAACCATATCCACACCTGTCACAAAAACAATCCAACACCTGGAACAGACTGGATTATGTCACATGGATTAATAAAAAGTCTTAAATGAATATATAATCAAAAAAAATATGCTTAAAATAACCACACAACAAAACAACATACCCCATACCAGCCCGACTTAAACCATATCAGTACCAATCTTACACTACAACCAGTACTATGAAAACAAGTTACACTAATTTTCTGGAAGCTTCACCACCAGATAAGACCTCTGAAGCGTCTTCTCAAGCACTCTGATACTCAGTTTGCCACCATTCCAACCACACAACACACACACACGCATCAACTGAAGTAGGGGCTCATGCAGCCAAGTATATCTCAATTCTCACCAACCAGCAATAACAACTCAGTACACATGACTTTTCTTGAAATTTCACCACCAGATAAGAGCTCTGAATCGTCCTCTGAAGCACTCTGATACTCACTTTGCCACCATTCCAACCATAGAACACACACACACGCACCAACTGAAGTAAGGGCCCATGCAGACAAGTATATCTCAATTCTTACCAACCAGCAATAACAACTCAGTACACATGACTTCTTTTCTGGAACTTTCACCACCAGATAAGCCCTCTGAAGCGTTCTCTCAAGCACTCTGATACTCAGTTTGCCACCATTTGAACCATAAAACACACACACATTCACAAACAGAAGTAGGGGCTCATGCAGCCAAGTATATCTCAATTCTCATCAACCAGCAATAACAAATCAGTTCACATGCCTTTTCTGGAACTTTCACCACCAGATAAGCCCTCTGAAGCGTCCTCTCAAGCACTCTGATACTCAGTTTGTCACAATATCAACCACACAGCACCTACAAGCCACACTCTCAAGCTACCCAAGGGGGCATGCAGTAAAACAGCATACCTCATATATCTACAACTAATTCCATTGAAACAGCATGCAGGTAGTTCCTGCAACATTTTACATATGATAAGGGCTCAGACGCGTCCTAAGAAACACCCATAACATGAATTTACACCACAAAACCCATGCAGGTCACACAATTCAAGCTACCAAAGAGGGCTTGCAGCTGCCAAGCATGTTTCATGCTTTTCCCAACCAGAAAAATTAACTAAAGCTGCAGGGAACTTCTGCATAAATTTTTTATACAAGATAAGCACTCAGAAGCGTCCAGATCACACCATTCTTATTGCTTATCTCATATCTTATCCTGACTATCAAAAATTAAACTAAAAAATACAGTTATCTCTCAGTCTGATTTACACGTTTTCTCACCAGAATTATTTGTCTCATGTAACTGTACCCTCCTGTGCTTCAACAGTGCAGAGAGAGGCTCAGAACCGCACTCAGGGGAGCCCTGAGCATCCCCTGAGGAAGTATTTGTCCATTTAAGGGGGGCCCTTTTTCCCTATCCAAGTTGTCCAGCATATGTCATCAGCCCCAGAGTATGGCATCAGCCCCCACCCATGATATATGACCCCTAAGATCTATGGCCTCTGCCTGATCAGTACCAGCTTTTTAGTGAACCAGAATCAAGTGAAAAAGAAATAAAAGATCAAAAACGAAATTATCCTTGACCATTTGACCAAACCCCTGGTGCTTTTGAAGAAGGGTTCTTGAGAAAAGGCCTGATATTCAGCACCTATTTTTAAAAGGAAAACCCTTATCTTTGATTAGTAATACTATAAAAAAGGAAGAGGAAAACAGAAAAAACAACCAAGCTTCTTTTCCTCCCAGCTCCCTCTGGGAAAACCCATCTTTGGGTCCTGATTGCATTAAAAAAACTTTTGGTCACCCTCTTTCCCAAAACTGGACTTCAGTGAGTGACACATCCCTCCATCTGAAATCTTTGATTGTGAGCAACTTGACTTAATGAAGAGCCAAGTGCTTTCTTAGCCCCTGTCTGGTTAGGGTCTTTAGTTTTGCTAACATGATGTACTCTAGCAAAAGCTGCACAAGTAACAAATTTTCTTGAGGAAGTTTGCTTGCATGTTATGACTATTGTTATAAATTTTGGCTCCATGTACCTGACTGATGACCAAGATACTCTGGATTTTTTGGAGACTCTGAGGCGCCTCTTGTCTTGCAGAGGTCCTTTTGGTGGTAGGGTAGATAGAATAATACCAGCAATACTTTTCCGCAACACAAGCACACCTTTGGAAAGCTTGTTGCTTTCTTCCTTCTTCATTAGGTCTGTCCCACTAATCACTCATGATGTCCACTTGCCCCTATTGTAAAAAATTGGACCAGAAGTTTTTCTATTAGGAATTTCTGGTTAAGAATCCATTTTGGTTGAGGCAAGGTACACAAAAACTCAAGAGTAATTAAGGAACAAATATTCAAGCAAATTATAAGAACAATAGTCCAGTTAAAGCTGCCATTTAATTAATTATGGTAGATAGCAAATTGTGTGGAAGGGAAAAACTGCATCCTCCAAGCCATTCCTTTTTTCATCAACTAGAATTTTGCTTGGAGTTAATTATAAAAAACCAAGTTTATGTTGTATCTTATCCCTCTTTTCCTTATGGGATTATCTTTGTAAATTACTTTCATTTAATAAGATAAATTTAATAATATAACATTGTAAGAAAACCATTATTTTTCAAATTTAGGTCTATTTGGAATATCCAAAATATAGAATACTAGGGAAGTACTCAAACATCTCACAATTATAATCCCATCATCTATCAACTGTCACATTATTTGCACTTAATTAGAGTCAACTATGTTAAAATATGTAGGCACTTATGTGCCATGTATAGGTGTAATCCAAATGGGATGCACGTATGTGCCTCTGCGGCCCATTGTACAATCACACAGATCACACAGAGCTGTATGGATGTTGCAGATTTGGGGAAACTGGCCTCAAAATAGGCAAAATAAGTCATTTGGTACACAGGCCCATTGGGATGGATGGGCCATGTTATAATTATGGCCAGCTGTTAGCTTAGGCAAATGAGCAGTATTTAAAGCAAAAGAAATGCTGGACACCTTGTGTCAATAATTGCTGATGGGCTCTCACAATGGGGTAATATGTTGGATTTTGTAAAAAGCATGGAAGAAAAACTCACAATCCCCCCTTGAGATTGACTGCCGCCATAAACAAGGTTTCCAAAGTTCCCTCCACCAAATCCGGGGCTGATTCCCCCAAAATTCCCGCCTTGGCCATAACAATATTCTCATGAGCGGTGGAATCAAGCTTTGAAATGAGGAGAAGCTTCAGCTTGTTGTTAACCAAGGCGTCTAAGACAGAGGGATCCTTGTTGATAATATGGGCGCATACCCTGACGTCAAGAACTGCGTCCATTTTGTCTCTCCAGATCCCGTAATTGTTGTCTCCAAGGAGGGGAATTGTTTTGAGAGCGGTCTTGAGCATGGTTTGTCAAAAGACATCCATTGTGCCCAGTTAGGTTTGTTCCTCTTTCAGTCTGTGGGTTGGTGATTGATTAAGCTAGATGGGAGTCTTTTAGCTTTTAACTGTGAAGAAAAAACACGGGATTGATTGATCACACAGCAGGGAGAGGAAGCATAGACCGCAAGAAAAATGACATATCTGAGGAAGTTGAGTTGGTCAGACAGTTGAGCTTGAGACAATGATTCAATTTGAGACAATTGGTTGGTGATTGGATTAGCAGGCTGTTTGCTCAGTGAAAGTGAGTCTTATTTGAAGTTGTTGAGTAGGCAGTGAGGTATGAATCTCACCAGGAATTCACAGCGTTGAGTTGAAGTTGAGTGGGAGGTGGTTGAAGGAGACAGAAAGAAAATGAAAAGATAGAAGATGAAGAAGAAAAAGGATGACCATATTCTTGATCAGGTAGACAGAGAGTGAAGTTGGGAGAAAGATGTCCGGTGAAGAACTCCTCCTCCTCCCGGGGTCTCCAACGTGCGCGTAAAAGAAAGAGTGGTTTGAATTACCGGGTGCGGCTACCCGGACAATTGGGGGAGAGGAGAGAAGACCTTGCGCGTCTGACAGAATTGAAGCTGAGAATCTCAACACGCCCCATGCCTGGAGAGATGAAGACCAAGGCTGAGCGGGCCCAGGCATTGGCTGAATACAAGAACATGAAGTGAAGAAAAAGAGAGCAAACTACAACTCCTCAAGGGAGGAAAAAGAAGACTGAAGGAGCTTTAGGCTAGTAAGAATTGTGCTTTTGGTGAGAGCATCTTCTGGCATTGCCTCTGAATTGATGAGTTGAACTCTGATGTTCCCTGACTTCAATTCTTCTCTCATTCCCCTGGTTTTCAGGTTGAGGTGTAGTGTTTTTGAGTTGGATCCAAACTTTTCAAGCTTTTCTGTCAACCCGCTGTTGTCTGTTTGAATGGTGATGGCAGAGATCTTGGACAAAAAGATTTCACAAGTTAGAGCTCTGATCAAGGTGGCCTTGTGAAATGCATCAACAAATGCATTGAGCTTGGCGTCTGTGGAGCTGAAAGTGATTTTTTTCTGTTTTCTGCTGTTCCACAACACTACACATCCATAAACGGTGCAGAGATAGCCAGTTTGAGATTATCTGGTGGTTGGATCATCTGCCCAGGATGCGTTGGAGTATGCTGCAGTCAGAGAGTCGGGATTGTCCACTCTCAACCAAAGCTTGATGTGCCAAGTTCCTTTGAGGTATTTCCAGGTCTTCTTTAGCTTGTTCCAGTGAGGCAGACCGGGCTTGGCGTTGAATCTTGAAAGGCTGGAAACCGCAAAACTTATGTCAGGCCAAGAGTAGCAGGCGATGTGGTTGAGGAGCCTAATGGCTGATTGGTAGTTGACGTTCAGAGCCCGGCACTTTTCAAACTCTTCTTCAGTGGCGGGTTTGAGTTGCAGATTTTGCGTCAGGGGAGACTTTATTGTCCTTGCGTCTTCAAGGGCAAGTTCTTTGAGTCCATGTGCAATGTGATTTGGCTGGCTGAGGAGAATTTCCTGTTCTTTGACCTCTATTTTCATACGTAGGATTGTGTCTGAATCCTTGGCAGTTGACCCGGAAAAACAAGTCAAGAATTTTCTTTCAAAGTTATTGCCATCCCCAACTAAGATTAAATTGTCAATGTGAAAGAAGAGTCGGGACTTCCCATCATTGGACAGAGAGAGGCATGAATCACACGTCAATTCCTTGAATCCTACATCCTTGAACCAAGCTGTGAGAGTCTTGAACCAATTCTTTGGTGCTTTCTTGAGGCCGTAGAGAGAATTTTGGAGTTTTAGGAATCAAGAGTTCCTTTTTGAGCCCTTGGGGGTGTGGATTATTACTTCCTTGTTGATTGTTGAGTGTAGGAATGCACTCTTGACATTGAATTGTCAAATCTTCTGCTTGGATTTGAGGGCAAAAAGCAACATTAAGCGTAAGTAGGAGGGTTTACCCGTTGGCCCAAAGGTTTCTGTGTAGTCAAGTCCCTCAATTTGATTTAACCCTTGAACACACAGTCAAGCCTTGTATCTCACCGGGTTGCCATGACAGTTCTGTTTGATATTGTAGATCTAGGTTGTCTTGAGTGCATTCTTAGGTTCAGGACCGTTGTATTCTTCCCATACAAGAATATCTTTGATTGATCCAAGCTTGTTTTCCATTGCTTCAGTCCACTCAAGGTGTTCCTTGCAGCTCTGAGCGTCCTTGTATCATTTTGGCTCATAGTCATGATAGAAACCATACCTTTGTGGAGGAGCAATGCAAGAGCGGTCTCTCAGGGTTTGTCCTGAGGGCGCAAAAGCTTTCTGTTCAGGTTGGACAGTTATTGGATTTGACTGAACGGCTGGTGTTGTCAATTCAGATGCATTGGAAGACCGGTTGCCAACTTCTGATTTGGATTTGTCTTCATCTGCAGAACTAGCTGAGTCATTGGAATGGTTGCAATTTCCCGTCCATGGTGCTGAAGGAAGAGGGGGTGCTACAGGACCCTGATCCTTAGTGTGAGATGAATTGGAAACCTTAGGCCAAGGGTTGTCATCAATGTTTAGTCCAGCTCTGGGTGTATTTGGTCTGGGCATGTGAAGAAAATTGACATGCTTTGAGGAGAAAATAGAACCATGTTTTGTCAGAATGCATTATTACAGGAGAAGTGGGTTGAAGCCTACTAAAATGCCCTCTTTGCCCTTTGAGTCAAATTTTGCCCCTTTTGGCCTCTTCTGGAGGAGGTAAATGCATGGGTTCCCAATCAGTTTCAGGTAGTCACATGGAGGGACCCTACCATGCATTTTTGTCCAAGGATTTGAGTCTTTGCCTTTTGCCAGGATGTGGTTGAGCATGATGCAGCAGCCCTTGACAACTTCATGCAACACCGTGGAAGGAAGGCAACTATCCTTGAGTGTGGCCCTTTTTGACTCCGCTATGGTGCAATTGGCTTGTTTGGCTTGGCCGTTGTGTTTGGGATGGTAAGGTTCCAAGATGATGTGAGTGATATGTTTTTCTTTGAAGAAGGAAAACAATTTTGAGTTGACAAATTTGGTCCCGCCATCTGAGCAGATCTCTGAGGGATATACACCCTGTCTTTTGTGTTCTTTCTTGAGCAGACTGATGATGATGTTGGCCGTCTTGTCTTTTGAGTTCATCGGAAAAGCAGCCAAGTATCCACTTGCCTTGTCCACAAGAGACAGGATGAAACGGTGGCCGGATTTGGAGGATGGTTTTATTGGACCCATGAGATCCAGGTGGACTCAATGGAAGACCTTGGATGATTGCATCAAAGTGCAATTGAACAACGCTTTTGTGATCTTGCTCTTGACACACTCAACACATTGAAGTTTGTGTTTGACTTTGCTTGGAATGTGTTGAATGAGGGGGCCTAGCCTTGTTAGGGAGGCACGACCAAATTTTCTGTGGATTTTGAGCAGAGAGTCCTCCGGCATGGTAAAAAGAGTAGAGACGTGGGATTTGAGAGATGTGGAAGGGCTATGGCAAGGCGTGGGCAGACTGTAGAGGTTTTCCTTGATCATTCCATTCAGGACCAACTTGCCACTGTGAGAGACTGTGAATTGATTGTTGCAGGAATTAATTGTGCAGCCTTTGCCATTCAAAGCCCCAGCGCTGATGAGATTGACTTTCATGTCTGGGACGTAGAACACATTAGTGAGTTTCAGGTTGATGTCACTCAAGTGGAGCATGGTGTTCCCTTTTCCCTTGATGGAGAGACTGGCTCCTTCCTTTCCTGTTTTGATTGGATGGCCAGAATAGGGTTCCATTTTGCTGAAGAAATGGCTGTCGTTAAGCATGTGCACAGATGCTCCGCTGTCCAGTAGAAATTGCCGGTTGGTGTCTCCATGTTTGACCCACAGGTTGAGGAGGGCCAGATAGTGGGCAGAGGGGGGTTCTGCTTTCTCTTTTTGATTACTCTTCTTTGCCTTCCATTTAGCCTGATTATCTCTCCACCATTCAGGAGCTACGTCAGGATGAATGTGCCAGCAGTTGTTGGCAGAGTGATTCTTTTCTTGGCTGGGATGATGGTATCCTTCAATGCATTCTCTCAGATCCGACCCCTTGTTGGTGTGTTGGTGAGATGAGGCCTTTCCCCCAAAAAGGGCAAATTCGCCTTTTGATTTTGAATTTGAGATGGAGAATTGGGCCATGGATTTGTTGTTCAACTGCGTGAGATGATTCAATACATATTCAACTGAGAGTTCCTTATTGAAGTGCATGATTTGCCTCTTGAAGTCATCCATAGAGGCGGGAAATTTGAATAGAATGAGGTACACCACAATGTCCTCAGGGAGTTTGATTCTGACCTCAGCCATCTTTTTAAGACTAACTTTAACATGGGTGATGAAGTTAACAATTTAATTGGGATTGAATGAGAGGTAGAGAAAGGTGTTGAAGACCCTTTCATGTTTTGAAGCTTGTGACAAGGCAAACTTTTGAATGATGGCCTTCCACAGGAGTTTAGCCAACTTTCTGTTTTTGGCCATAACAATATTCTCATGAGCGGTGGAATCAAGCTTTGAAATGAGGAGAAGCTTCAGCTTGTTGTTAACCAAGGCGTCTAAGACAGAGGGATCCTTGTTGATAATATGGGCGCATACCCTGACGTCAAGAACTGCGTCCATTTTGTCTCTCCAGATCCCGTAATTGTTGTCTCCAAGGAGGGGAATTGTTTTGAGAGCGGTCTTGAGCATGGTTTGTCAAAAGACATCCATTGTGCCCAGTTAGGTTTGTTCCTCTTTCAGTCTGTGGGTTGGTGATTGATTAAGCTAGATGGGAGTCTTTTAGCTTTTAACTGTGAAGAAAAAACACGGGATTGATTGATCACACAGCAGGGAGAGGAAGCATAGACCGCAAGAAACATGACATATCTGAGGAAGTTGAGTTGGTCAGACAGTTGAGCTTGAGACAATGATTCAATTTGAGACAATTGGTTGGTGATTGGATTAGCAGGCTGTTTGCTCAGTGAAAGTGAGTCTTAGTTGAAGTTGTTGAGTAGGCAGTGAGGTATGAATCTCACCAGGAATTCACAGCGTTGAGTTGAAGTTGAGTGGGAGGTGGTTGAAGGAGACAGAAAGAAAATGACAAGATAGAAGATGAAGAAGAAAAAGGATGACCATATTCTTGATCAGGTAGACAGAGAGTGAAGTTGGGAGAAAGATGTCCGGTGAAGAACTCCTCCTCCTCCCGGGGTCTCCAACGTGCGCGTAAAAGAAAGAGTGGTTTGAATTACCGGGTGCGGCTACCCGGACAATTGGGGGAGAGGAGAGCAGACCTTGCGCCTCTGACAGAATTGAAGCTGAGAATCTGAACAAAAACCCTGGCTGCTTGTCTATTACAACCGGCATGTTACCTCAAATGCTGGCTTGTTTCCTCATGTAACCAGCCCCTGGCCATACAAATGGCCAGGAGGGACCCAGGACACACCTGGGTCCTTTCTCAGACACACATGGGGGGGGGGTGCGACCAGCGGACATGCTGTCCCCCCCCTCCTTCTCACAGATCCCTGGAGGGGGCAGTCAAATCCCCCTACCAGGGGTCCTGGGGGTTGATACCCCCAGGGCGTCATCATGCTAGGTGGGCTGGGGGGTGGTCAGGTCCCCTCCAGCCAGTCGCTCCTCCCCCTTGGTAAAGGGGGGGGGGGGGGGGAGAGTGCCCCTTCCTTGGTGGGGGGGTGGTGAATTCCCCCCCACTTCCCGTTGCATCAATGCAACTGGCCTAGCCGCCACTTTTGGTGGGGGGGTGATCAAGTCCCCCCCACCATGACCGTTTTCTGGCTGGTTCCATCCAGCTAGTCCTCCCCATCCTCCTTGCAATGGCAAGCAAGGGGAGGGGGAGGAGACAGGGCCACCAGCCCTGTGGCAGCCGCAACGGGATCAACAGCCGTGACTGGGGTGGGGGGCTCCATTTTTAGTCCGCCTGCCCCCTACGAGGGCCCCGCGCGGGCCTTTGGGCCCCACAAACGGGCTGTAAGCAAAAACAGCAGCCCCCAGAGGGCTGCGTCACGGGCAGCAGCCCCAACCGCGCTGCGACACGGGCTGCGGCCCCAATGGGCCTCCCCAAGCCAAAAAACTAATTAAACCATACTTTTCCGGGCCAGCCCATCTGGCCAAGTATGTCCAAAATAAACCTTGTGCCCAATTATGCCAATACAAGCCCATCTGGCTGTATGTGCCCATATACCTTGCTGGGCCCGTTAGGGCCTGTGTACCAATAGGCCTGTTTCATGCGTTTTGAGGCCATTTTCCCCAAATCCATGACATCCACACAGGCCCGTTGTGGAAACAAAAGAGCGGTGGCACCCCCAAAGTTGTCCTCAAGTTCCCAAAGTTATTGGTCTAAGCTTCTGTAAGGAGATTGGATGCGATGAGTTTAAGAATAGAGAGAGTGATGATAAGATAAATTCCTTCCCTCCAATCCTTCTTATACCATTTCCTGGCGGTCTGGTGATATCAACTATATGATATGTATTGTAATCTGATAGCCTCTCCCCCAACCCGGAGTTGAGAGTGAGGTATTTTTGAGTCCTCCTCTCAACCGTAACCTAGGTACAACCACAAGCAGCAAGATAGATGAAAACATAACCCCAAGTACAGAACCCTAGCTCCACCCTAACCCTACCCCATACCACCCACCCCGTCCAAAACCCTCCCCTTTGATATCACATATGTCCGGTTTGTCCTTCTCATGGCGCGGCCCTCCGCCGTGCCCTACTTGGAGCCCCCTGGGTTTATCCATCCGCGTGCGCCCGCAGATCCCGCAATCTGTGAGTTGGCCCGCGCTTATGCCCATGCAAACCTCCCCGGGGCGTATAACCCCCGATCACCCCGCCCTTGCCTTCCGGACTAGCCCCCCGCAAGCTTGGTTGGGCCAGCTCCATAACTTGGTCTGTGTTCCCTGGGCGGTTTGCGGCCTGGAGCCCCCCCCAGAGTAGGCCCAACCCACACCTGTTGCCAAGCCCTGCAATCCCTGCAGCTGAGCCCACAGCAGGCACTGCTGAGACCTCTGTGGAAAGAATAAGGGTTCTCCCCCTATAATTGTCCCAAGGTTTGGAAGTTAACGGTTCTCCGCGTCTGAAAGGAGATGAGGATGCCCAAAGTCGCACTTAAATGAGAAATAGAAAAATAGAGAGAGAGTGAAATCTCCAATCCTTCAATCCTAAGAACTTTCCACCTGGATGTGTATCCGGTATGAGTTCCTTTAATCTCTTGGTGAGATGATTGATCCAGTCCAATGATATGATGGTCTGATCCCATGCCCCCCCCTCCCTAACCCGGATTTGAGAGTGAGGATAAGTCCTCCCCCTCAACCCTAACCTAAGTACAAGCGCAAATAACAGTATGAAAAAGAAACAGAAAACAATCCCAAAACATAAACCCTAGCCTCCTCTCCCCACCTCCTTACCAAACTTCCCCCAACGTCCGTATGCTGTTCTGTCCATCCGGTTTGTCCTTCTCATGACGCGGTCCTTGCACCGCGCCCTACTTGGAGCCCCCCGCGCCTGTCCGTATCCGTTTGTCCGCGCCCGTTGTGGATGTCCGGTATTATCCGGCGTGATCTGCACGCTTTCACACGCGCTCCGTCCGTTCCTTTATAGCCCGCAGATTGCTCTGCTCCTACGTATCCAAACCGGCGCGCCCGCAAACCTAGTTGAGCACACTACCTTCCAAATCCAATCTCCGGCGCGGATTGCCACCCACGCCGCATTTGATGCTGAGCCCAAGCCGTCCACTAGGTGCGGAGCCAAACAGCGGCTGCTGCTGAGCACTCCGCATACCTTAATTCTGAGCCTTCTTGCCTCCAATGCTGAGAGCGCAGCCGCAAAGCAGTTCCCAATCTGTGTCTATAAATTGACACCACATCCCCCCCAACTTGAGTTCTGTCCCCAGAAGTCTTCCATTGCTTCACCACACTACCACAACCGCTACTTCCACTACCACTCCCACCACTCCCACTACCAACTTCCCCCATCCTCCTTCCTCACCCTCATCACGGTCCCTCCCTGCACCTACTGCGCAAGGAATGGTCTTCCGTGCACACTCCTCTCTGGCCGTCCAGCTTGCTCGGCCTGCCTTGCCGGCCACCGCCGATGTTCTCTCGGAAACACAATGCCGCGAGCCCGTCCCAGACCCAACCCCACCCGACTGCGCAAGAGAACCAGGCGCGACTTGTTTGTGGCCTTGAGCGACGACTTGACCTTGGAAGGCTTGTGGACACCCCCTGGTTCACCTTCACCCCGCCGCCCCCAAGCTCCGTCACCCCCCACCTTGCACGTGAGCTGCAACTCAGCATCACCTCTCCACCAGGCCGGACCTCCGCAACAAAGCGGATAGGGAACCTTGGAGGAATGGCGCGCGGCAACCTGCGCTTGGGCCACCGCTGTCGGCGTGAATCAAACGGTACCGGACCCAAGGCTTTCCAGACAACCCGCGGCCGCGCCAGCACCCCCTCCTCCTCCTCCACAACTGCCAACACCCCCTCCGGCTCCGTTGCCTACTCCACCGCCACCACCATTGCCATATCCGGTCCCGGCGTCCTCCCCCTCGCCAGCCCCCTCACTGGAGAAGGTGGTTATCTTGTCCTCACCTACCCCTGGTCAGACGTCTCCCGAGGTCCCGGAGATTCCAATTGGCCGCATGCTACCCAAGGTTTGATTTGATTGGTTTGCCGACGAATTGGTCAAGCTACTTTGTGGCTTCCTCTCAATCCCAAGGGCCCACGGAAAGGATTCCCGGCGCAAAGTATTGGCGCGATTCTGGGCGCTCCTGGTGGATGCAAGGAATGGAATGGTCCGGGCGATGGAGGCGGATTAGGCCCGGCCCCTCTTTCCTTTCCTTCACACTCTTGTTGTACCTTTTCTTCTCATCATTCCGCGCTTGAAATTGATTACCCATTGCGCGTACCACTTCCAAGTGAGCCAGTGAGCGGCCTAAGTAAAAGTAAGAGACCCCACGAGTAAAATTGAGAAAAATCTAAGTCAAGAAAAGAGAGGGCAGAGCTGGAGTAGGTCCGCGCGTGAGATCCGCGCTTTCCGCAAAGTTGCCTTCTGGTTCTCCGCAAAGGTACCTGGACCGCCCCAGATGGACTGCCACACAGTTCCCCGTACCCCTCCTGTAACAAACACAGCAACCAAACACCAGCGCGCGCCACCGTAAGGGAAGAGAGAGAGAGAGAGTAAGAGAACAGACATTCTGGGGTGCCTAGTTGTCCCGGCTGTGAACCGGCTAGAGAACCCCCTCACCAAATCAAGCTTATTCCCATACCAACCACCAATCCTCAAGATATCCTGAGAGAAAAGAAAAAGAGAAAAATAAACCAGCAGAGAAGAAAAATAGAAAAGAACACATATTTTTTTTTTTTGCGCAACACCTGTAGACCGCCCGCAAATTGCTCTTTGTCCCGCTTCCCCCATCCGCGGGATTGTCCTTGCGTCCTGGTTCCGCGGGGCTTGTCCTTGCATTCATGGACCTGGCTTTGTTCCGCGCCTGCGTTTCCTGCAAAAACCCCAAGCCAGCAAAGACCCCACAATCCAGATAAGAAAGAAACATAGAGAAACAAACATTCTGGGGTGTCTAGTTGTTCCGGCTGTGAACCAGCTAGAGCACCCCCTCACCAAATCAAAACTTATCCCCTACCTCCACCACCCCCCCCAACTTGGCCACTGTCCCCAGCTGGTCGCAACCGCCTACTCCGTTGCAACGGCACGTTTTCCGCTTCTCCGCCTGAAGACAAATCCCCGGATTGCGTTCCTACACCATCTCTGCGCTTCACACTCCCCTTTTCTGATCCGTCACCCCCTTCCCCTGTCTTGTCAAACAAGGTAGATCCTCGCGCGAAGAAGTGCTTGACATGCAAAGCTGCCGTCTTCCGTTTCAGCGGAGTACCGTCTGATTCCTCCAACTGATAGCTGCCACCATCGAACTTGGACAAAACGCGGAATGGGCCGTTCCACCGGTTAGCAAACAACTTCCCCCACTGAGACTCCAGACTCCGGTTGTACAGGAGCACCAAATCCCCCTTTGGCAAGGGATCCCGGAGACAATGCAAGCAGCGCTTGTCCCAATAGCGCACCAATTCCGTCCGAGTCTTCTTCAGCCGGTCTGCGGCCTTGGAGAGCATCCCGTCCCGTCAAAGGAGCTGTTTGGCGCAAGCCTCAAGCAATTTGGCGGAGGTCTTCACCTTCCACCAGTCAACCCCCAGGAACGTCTCCAACTCAATGTCCACCGGAAGCACAGGGCGCTGCCCAAAAAGTAACTCATACAGCAAGTAGCCTGTTGACCGCTTCACCAAAATCCAATCCGCGAACAGAACCATTGGAAGGGTCTCCTGCCAGCGCTTACCGTCCTCCCTGCACATCTTGACCAGGGCGTTCTTGATTGGTTGATGCCCGTGTTTGATCATGCCGGCCCCCTTGGGAGAATACTCCGTTACTCGGCCAAAATTGGCTCCGCAACTCTTCACCAACTCAACCAAACGGCCGCGAAACTCAGCCCCTCCGTCCACTGTAACCAGACAAAGCAACCTGTACCGCGCAAACCAATCTTCCTCCAGAAACAGAGCAACTTTGTCCGCCAAGAGCTTGACCAATGGACACGCTTCCGCCCAACCGGACAGGTTGTCCTGCGCAACAAGCAGATAGGCAAACTTACCGGCCTTGATGTGGACAACATCAAGCAAGACTCAACCAAAGAGGGCGTCTTCCCCTGTGGGGTTTCCAACTTCCTTAGGCAATCTCGCGCTCCGCTGTTGACAGGCTTTGCAGGACGCCAACCATTCCTGTACCGCACGCACCACCCCCGGCCACCAGAACCACTCTTTCACCCGCCTCCGCGTTTCTACCTCCCCTCAATGGCCAAGATTGTCGTGAAGGCTTTGGAGGATAGCTTCCTGATCCGCCCTTGAAGTGGTAACCACAAGAGGAACCGGAGTCTTCCGCTGCCAAAGCTGCCCCTCCTGTTTATAGAAGTTTCCCGCTCGCCGCCTTGCCCATCGCATGTGCTTGTCCGTAGTTCTGTTGGGAAAAAAGGTCCCGCAAGTAATCACAAAGAATTGTGTACCGCCCGGTCTGCCGGAGCGGCAGCTGAATGCCCACCTCCACAACCCCTACCTTGACAACCGGGGTCTCCACATTGAGCTGTTCCGCGTCCTCAAACGGGTTGTCCCTTGGATACTGCAACAACGCGTTGGGCATAGTGAAAGCTTTCCCGGGAACATGAACAACAGCAAAGGAAAAAAGTTGAAGAAATGCCACCCACCTGGTCATGGGAGCATTGGGCAACTCCGGAGAATTGATCATCCGCGCCAGCGCCTCCGCATCCAACAAAAGCTCAAAGTGAACCCCCCACAAAAGATACTGAAGCCGCCGCACAATCTTGGTGACCCCGCACAACTCCAACTTTGGCTGAGAGTACTGGCTTTCCGTCGGAGTGAAGGTGACTGACTCGTAAAGCACTGGCCTATCCTTACCTCTGTCCTCTTGAGTGAGAACCCCCCCCCCCCCCGCGCCAAATTTGCTGGAATCAACTGCTAGCCTAATTCCTCCTGCATTGTAGTCGAGATCGCAGAGCACAATGTCACGCCCCACGATCTCCTTGAGCTTCCAGAACGCGCTATTGCACACTTCTCCCCCATTCCACTCCGCGCCTTTCCACGTTAGTGATCGGAGCGGGCTTGCCACCTCTGCAAACCTCTTGATGAACATACGGACATAGCTACATAATCCCAAGAACTGAAGGATATGCAACACCGTCCACGGGGTCGGCCATTTGAGGACCTTGTTCCGCTTTTTCTCTGCAATGCGCCGGCTGTTGGAAGCAACAACATGGCCAAGGACTTTGAGCGCCGGAACACAAACCGCCAACTTCTTCCCCGACACCGTCAGTCCTGCCTCCTCAATGTGAAACAGGATGCGTTCCAACGTCTGCGCATATTCCCACACAAAACGTTGGACGCCGGGAACTTCAACCAGCTCTGCTCCTCCGTAACCGGATTTTGGACCTTTGATGCCCGCATCGTTGATGAAGATTTGGACTCCCTCCGGAAGATCATCTTTCAGGATCCAAGCCATTTGCGCCTGGTACACCGCCACAGAATTGGTTGCGCCCTGCGCTAGCCGAGTCAGCTGCATTCTTCCCAACCCAGTCTCAAATTCCATTAGAGGCCGCAAGCGAGGATCCAACTTGCGCTGGTTGTATCCCCCCATCACATCCACCAAACCGTAGCAAGCGCGCCCCTCCATTGACTCAAGGAACTTTTCAACGCAAGGGGGCCGTCCTGCGTCCCGGATTGTAAAGGAGTTGAGCCGCTGCAGATCATGGAAAATCCTCAACAACTTTCCATCCTGCTTAACTACGGCAAAAATTGGACTGGAGTAACTAGACGTTGACTTTTTGTAAAGGCCAGTCTTCACCTGTTCCCGCACCAACTCCAGAAACTGCTCCCGGACCGCCCGCGGTATTGGAATTGGCTTGATCTGCCACGGCTCGTGATTGACAGTGGGGATGACATAGGGGTTACCAATATTGTTTTTCAGAAGCCCCCGCTCTTCAGGTCCAAACGCAAGCACTCTTTCCCAAAGAACCAGAACCGATACCAGCAACTCACGCTCCTCCGTACTCAACCATCCCATTGGGCCAAAATTGAAAGCTGCAATCAACTCCTCCATGATCCGCACCAAACTAGTAACCCACCCCAAAGCCTTAATCGGTGTGACCAAGCAATTGGTCAAAGCGGTCTGTTCAATTCCAAGGGCATTGGATCATTCCTTGGTTGGACCTCCTGCAACACCAGCTTGTACTTGCCAGCGTTGCACCGCATCATCCGCACGCATCCTTTGCTGTAGGTCCTGCACAGAATGGAACCGCGGCTTTCGCCTTGGCTCACGAGTGTGGCACAATGATAGGGCTTTCAAAGCGTAGTACCCTTGGGAAATGCATACTGAGAAAAGGGACTTACTTCTGCAACATGCGCGCCCTGCACTTTCCTTCCTACCCCTCCCTGCTCCTCATTATTTTACCGCCCGCACAAAACCGGAGCTTGTTCCATGCAGTCTCCTTGGTTGACTAAGAAAAAAACTCCAAGGGTTGCCTGTTGCAGACCAACTCCGCGTCCGGTTCCTCCTCATACTCCAACACTCTCCTCCGCTTTCCTTTCCTGTGATTGCAGATAGTTTTCTTGAACCTTCCGCCGGAAGAATCCTCCACCGTCAACGACTCCGTTGCCGCCTCCGGATCAAAAACCATTTGTGCTTGGGACCCAAACATGAACGGCCTTCCCAAAATCACATCCCCAAAATCCACCAAAATAAAAGAAAGAGGCCTACAGACCCTTGCAACCTTGACCTCCTCCTCCTCAACTACCCCATACACACAACACTCCCCTCCGTTAAGCGTGCGGAGACCCATCACACATTTCCGCCAAACCAACCCCAAATCATCCACCATCTGCAATGGCAGCAGATTCACCATTGAACCTCTGTCCACCATAGCCCACACCTTCCTCCCCGCTATGACCATTGGAACGTAAGCAAGTGGAGTCAAAAACGATTTCAACTCACACTCCTCGCGCCCCTCCTCCTTCCGGGCCACATGAACCTGCTGCACCGTCTGAGGTACCCGGCCCTGACCGCAATCCTGCAACGCCTGCACCATCTTTTCTACCACCACTGGAGACACAGCCGCCAGTTCCCGCAAGGTCTGCAGGACCGGAGTCTCGTTCCCCATCACCCTATGCACAATGTCTGCCACTTTCTTCTTCCCTACAGGATTTGCTGCCGGCGCCTCAATTCCGGGCATGCGTGCAGCTGGTTTCAGAACGGTCAACGGGGGTCTCTCCTTTGCATCCACCTCCATCTTATCCGAGACCGCCACCTTCTCTTCCGTTGCCAATACCCTTACCTCAGCTTCCACCCAAGGTGGTTGCCACAATCCGGGACCGGTAACGATGCCTAGTGACGCTTGCGCCGTTGTTCCCGCCTCCTGACCCCATGTGCGCACCTGCTGCATTGCGGTTGGCTGGCTTGGCTCCATTGGAATCTGTTTGCCCATCGGAAACATGTACCCCATCCCCGCCGGTCAAACCAATCCCGCGTTGAGATCCTTTGTAAGCTCCTTGCACGCCAATCGCCAATGACTGTTTGCCCCGCAGTACAAGCACCCCCTCGGCACAAAGGTACCGGGGGGCCGAAACCCTTCCACCATGTGAGGTGGAGGCCCTTGTGGCTGCTTCTGGCCCATACGGCTCATGCAGATCTTCAAATCCTTCATCAGTTCCCTCAATTCACTTACCGGAGGGGCGTGCTTGAGAAACCAGAACACGCGTGGAAGTAGGTTGAACCGGGGCCAAAAATTACGCCGGAGCCAAAACCTGGGGGGAGGATTTCTTTGGTCCCGCTGGGAAGGACTTAGCGGTATCCTCAATAAGCTCTTCTAAGTCAAGCTCACTCTCCACAGCCTGGCAAATCACAGCCAACTCCGGAAGGAGCGCAATGCTCCCGTCAAATGACCGCTTTACCAAGTTGTGATCATAACAATGCCACTGCACCCTTGCCCGGAGTTGGGAACCTAAACTGCCCAGAAACGCGCGTTTCATGGCCCCCGTCTGTCCCGCCACCACCTCTTTCTTTGAAAAGTACCAATAGATCCAATTGAATGTTGAGGTGTAATCCGCCAGCTCCACCCAAGTTCTGACTCCTCCGCGCGTGCTTGCCTCCAAGGCCACGCGGTCAAAATCGCTTTCCCGGAATCAAGGTTTGCGCCTACCCCACCGCGTTAGGATCTCCGCCTTCAGTTTTGGCCAATCCTGATTCTCGTAACCTTCCATCTCCTCCACATCCCTGAGCTTCTCTTTGTCCATAATGAACAGGACAACAAGCCGGGCCTTATTGGCATCTGACGCACCTTCCGCATCTGCAATACCTTTGTATCTCAAGATGAATCACTCCACATCTGCAGTGTTGAATTGGATGTGAGGGTAGTCGCGCGGCCTGATGCAAACCAGACGAGTGGGTTCATGGTCACTGGAGACCAATGGGGGAACGGTGTAGCTTGGCCTGGGTTGAGCGGAGGGACGGGGAGGAGGAGGGATGGAAGACACAAGTGGGGTCGGAGTAGCGGGCCCGGAAACGGAAGGAGAAGAAGAAGAGGAAGAGGAAGCAACTTTAGGGAGGTATAAATAGGAAATTGCGCCCAGTTACCTTTGAAAGACAAGAAACAGAAGGTTATTTCCCGGCCAGACCCCCAGATGTGGAAAGAATAAGGGTTCTCCCCCTATAATTTTCCCAAGGTTTGGAAGTTAACGGTTCCCTGCGTCTGAAAGGAGATGAGGATGCCCAAAGTTGCACTTAAATGAGAAATAGAAAAATAGAGAGAGAGTGAAATCTCCAATCCTTCAATCCTAAGAACTTTCCACCTGGATGTGTATCCGGTATGAGTTCCTTTAATCTCTTGGTGAGATGATTGATCCAGTCCAATGATATGATGGTCTGATCCCATGACCCCCCCCCTCCCTAACCCGGAGTTGAGAGTGAGGATAAGTCCTCCACCTCAACCCTAACCTAAGTACAAGCGCAAATAAAAGTATTACAAAGAAACAGAAAACAATCCCAAAACAGAAACCCTAGCCTCCTTTCCCCACCTCCGTACCAAACTTCCCCCGACGTCTGTACGCCGTTCTGTCCATCCGGTTTGTCCTTCTCATGACGCGGTCCTTTCACCGCGCCCTACTTGGAGCCCCCCGCACCTGTCTGTATCCGTTTGTCCGCCCCCTTTGTGGATGTCCGGTATTATCCGGCGTGATCTGCGCGCTTGCACGCGCGCTCCATCTGTTCCTTTATAGCCCGCGGATTTCTCCGATCCTAAGTATCCAAACCGGCGCTCCCGCGAACCTAGTTGAGCGCACTACCTTCTGAATCCAATCTCCGGCGCGGATTGCCGCCCATGCCGCATTCAATGCTGAGCCCAACCCGTCCACTAGGTGCGGAGCCAAACAGCGGCTGCTGCTGAGCACTCCGCATACCCTAATGCTGAGCCCGCTTGCCTCCAATGCTGAGCGCGCAGCCGCAAAGTAGTTCCCAATCCGTGTCTATAAATCAACACCACACCATGCCCACCCCAAATGATGAGCCCAACCTACCCAAATGCTGAGCGCGCAGCCTGCAACACAGCTCCCAATCCAAGGTTATAAATACAACACCACATCCCCCCCAAGTTGAGTTCTGTCCCCAGAGGTCCTTCCATCACTACCTCAACCCTACCGCGCTACCAGACCACCCCCCCCTTACTCCTCCCAGTCCACCCCAGCTACTAGCCCCGCCCCTCCTTACAATTTTCAACAACACTATGATCCTGTGTGATTTCTGCTCCCGGAATGGGCATGCATGTTTAATTGCTCCTTGTTGACGCGCCTGCAGCGCTTGCCGTCACGGCCACCATTGCTGCTGGCTTAGTGAGGGAATGCCTCAGCCTCCCCCTCAATCTGGCTCACGTTCCTGCCTGCGCAAGAGGGCCCGTCCCAACCCATTTGTGGTATTGGAAAATGAAACCATCTTGGAGGACTTATGGACTCCGCCCAGATCACCCCATTGCCGTTCTGCCCCAAGCTTGATCCATGATTCCTCTTTGCCGTTCCCCCACGCAGGACCTCCCCGGTGTGGTGACCAAATCTGGACACCCTGGACCAGATGCGGAAAATTCAAAATTTTTTCTATGATTCTTTTATTTAGGTGTCATTTATCTAAAAAAAAAAAAAAAAAAAAAAAATGGAATTTTTTTTATTGGTATGACTCCTCAATTTTGTCCTCCTGCCAAGCATTCCTATTTTCCAGTGGTCTAGGACAGGCCTCTCTTGGTCTCATCACCTAGGCATTGTGTTCGATTCCTTCTCTCTTTGTTCCCCCCTTCCTTTTAGGCCGAACGCGCGGGCCAAGACCTGCTCGGCCCGATCTTCCTCCGCTCAACCATTGCCAGCTGTAATCAACCCTATCTTCAACTACTCCTGTCCACGTTCTATCTCTCCCACCCATCTCCCACTCCATCTCTTCAGCCATGGGACCCCAACTCCTCCTCAGCCTTCCCTTCCCCGGCTCCCCAACAATGGTTTTATTGCCCCCATGATCCTCCTCCTCCAGTAGTGCCACAATCCTGGAGGCCGTCTGTCTACATAATCAATTCCCCCTGTTATTTGCTTGCAATCTTTGGCTTTCAAGGTCTGGTCAGCCCTGGAACAGACAGCTCCTTCATTGGGACTAAAAAAATTTGGAATTTATTGTTGCTGATGTTGCTATGCGTCTGAGGGGTGGTGGTCCAAAGAAAAGGTGCCAGCATGGCAAGAGCTCTCTGACCAAATCTCAATGCACCCAGCCAGCCTTGTGCCTTGTTGGTGATTGTCCCCATTGCACGCTGCCCTTTTGCTCTCGTCATTGACTTCCTGAGGATTGCGCTTGTCTCAACATGTCATCCTGTTGTGAGGCAGCATTTGCAAAAAACAAGGCCAAGCTTGAAATAAAGCATACGGTTGTCAAAAAGATGCTACTATTTCTGGCTCCCCTCTTGCTCCATCCCAATTGATCTTGCACCCTCATATTCCCTCCCCGGCCAGTGTCAACCAACCAACAACCTCCCTCTCCTATCCTGTCATTCAACCTTCCCCCCCCCTCTCTCTTTTTTTTTCTCTTCCGGCTCACAGCCTGCTTCATAGTCTCTTGTTCTTGTCTCCACCACCAACCCAACCCCATGCTTTGTTTGCATAGATTACCTTTTAACTTTAGTCCAAGGCACCTTTCAACCAGTGTGTTCCTGCTCCCGCTCTGAGGATTGATTGACCTTGCCCTCTTGCGCTTGATCAACATCCTCTCATCCTCATCGCCATCCCTACCCCCACCCTGAGGGACTCTGCCTTGGCCAGTTTTCGCGACTCTCCTGCCCATGCCCATGATCCTGTCTGCGCGGCTCCTCACCTGAGACTCTCCTGCCTGTGCCCGTGATTGGCACGGGCTGGTGTCTCTCCATCCCCACTCATCCATGATTCTGTCCATTATTTCAATTTTGTTTGATTTTTTTTTTCTCATCAGTTTCTCCTTTGTTTTTTTTCTCATGTCCAAAAAAAAAAAAAAAAAAATTCCGCTCTATCTGTAGTATCACTTGTACATAGTCTAACAGGGCCTCCTGCCCATATAAGGAGGGTATTTCCCCTGCCTTTTTGCATGGGGGGGGGGGGGAGTATCATATGGTATCTTATGAGGGAATTATCATCACTATCATCCTGAAGTAAATCATCTGTGGGGTCTCATTCCCCTTTATCTGAGACTGAATTCTGGGTATATCCATGATTGCCCCTTGATCCTTGAGCTTCCATACTCAAATCCTGATCCTTGATCTTTATCACCAACCAATAGCCTTGCTGATTGAAGAAGAATTTGACTGATTGAATTCTTGAGTGTGTTACACCACTCCTGATCCCTTTATCCAACCATACTGGTCCTGATCATCCTTTGATTATCTTTCCAGAACCGGTCAAGTTTGACTGAAGAGGTTTTATTAAGCTTAAAACCTGGATTTTTAAACCTCCCTTCATTTCTTTTGAAGTTGAATTCCCCCACGCTACTCTTGAATCCCTTGAGAAGTGTTGGGTTATCCTTGTTTGAATCAGTCATTGTTTTGCTTCTAGAGCTTCTTCAAACAATTAGCTTTGTCTTGTGCAGCCACCCACAGTTATCTGGTACCCTTCAAGAGCTTGATTGCGGAGAGTTGGGCAGGTTCATTGAGAACCTGGAGGTTGTTTGGGATTGAGTTGATCTTTCCTAAGCTTCTGCTGACAACCAGAGCTATTAGCTTGTGGGTGTTGTTACTTACAACTGCATTGTCTTGTTGAACTCTGAACAATCCTTGACTTCTTCTATTCAAGTTTCCCCTGCATCATCTTGCCTCAGATAGTGTTGTCTCCCAGCTACCAACTACTATCATCTTTATCCTTTACTCTTTGGTCTCTCATTTACCAGGTTCTGGACTTTGATCCCGGTTACATTTAAATATTTTTGTAACACTCATGAGGGCAGCCTAAACAGCACCTTTCCCCTCCACAGAACTGCCATGTCCTAGCACTGTTTGGAGTCTTACACCGGAAGCAGGACTTCCCAAACTTTGCGGCTTACCAAGTGGCTATGCGATTCTGGGTAGAACACCTCCGGGTTACGCAAGGCGCAAGGGACCCGCGTATTGATGAAATCCTTTGACGTCGCGCGGCTCCTCCTCAAGCTCCTACTCCAGCCCCTGCCCCGGCTCCTGCCCCTGCTCTGCAAGGCACCCCTCCACCCCCCGCGTCACCCATTGTTGTCCCGTTGTTGCCTCCCATTGGAACAAGTCCCCCAGATGGCCCTCCAGAGGTCCCCTCCTCACCGGTCCCGCCTCCCTCCAGCCCACCCAAGATCCCGGAAATCCCCGTTGTGTTGGCACTCCCGGCGGACGGATTTGAAATCTTTTCTGAGAGGTTGACTGCAATGCTCTGCAACTTCCTAGCAACCCCCAGCGCTCAATCCTTGGAATCCTGGCACCAGCTCTTGGCGTCTTTCTGGGCCTTACTGGTGTCGTTGCGGGCAGACATGGAGGAAATAATGAGAATGGCTTAGGCGCATTTCCCCCCCTCTCCCCCTTCCCCTTTTCCGTGTTTTCCTTCCCTTGTTGAGAGAAATACACGTCTTCTGCGGGCGCTTCCTTTCCCAGCAGGTTGTCCTGCAGACAAATCCCCACGTCCCAAGTGAGTTTGAGAGTGAGATTAAAATTGGAACCCGCGTCCTGGTGAGAATGATAGTGAGATTGAGATCCGCGCCTGCGTCCTGGTGAGAATGAGAATGAGATTGAGATCCACGCCCCCATCCTGGTTAGCATGAGAATGAGATTGAGATCCGCGCTGTGGTAGTCCAAACCTTTCCTATAGCCATCAGACTCAATTTTCTAGTGTAACAACAGCTCAATCCCTCAAATTAACCTCAGAATTGGATTCTACATCACAAATAACCCATAGTCACTCAGCCAAAGTACCCCACTATCTCTCATGGATTAGAAGATACAGTCCAACAAACCTCCAACTGCGGCAAACTCATACCCAACCAGTTGTCACATCTCTGTAGAAGACACAAGACATACCTTGTAAACTCTCAAATACATGCCAGTAACAGCTTACCCTCAATACCAGGACCATACACCAACCCTGTCACCCCAAACAGAATACAGCAATACAGATACAGGAGGCAGTACAGCTAGTTCAGCTCCTATCACCTCACCCAGAAAGCAAGCAAATATACATGCAGGAGGCTGTGAAGAAGTGTAAAGGAACAGTGCAGGCAGGAGGAAGTGGAACCAGTCTCAACCAGTACCAAACAAAAAACAGGCAAACATACATACAGAAGGCTGTGCAGAAGTATACAGGAGCAATATATGCAGGAGGAAGTGGAACCAGGCTCAACCAGAACCATGCAGTACCAAACAACCTCAGCACCACACAGCAATTTATGCAGCCAGTAGCATGTGATGCCAAACAGACTACCAGTACAAGTACCACAGGCCTACCCAGCAATATATGCAGGCAGTCAGAACCATGCAGTATCAACCCACCACAGAACCACACAGCAATTTATGTAGTCAGAAGCATGTGATACCCAGCAAACCACCAGTAACAACAACCCCCAGCACTACCCAGCAATATACGCAGGTAGTCAAGACCATGCAGCACCAAACAAATCACCAGTGAATGAACAGCAGCCCATGTATGGAGAATCAAGTAGCACCAGACCAACCATCAGTACTGCACAGGAATACATTTTATCTGCACTTCACAGCAGTTCATGCAGGGCTGTGCATGCATGAAACCCCTGTACCAGCTTTTCCCAACCAGCAGAAATGCCTCATGTAACTGTAAAAGCCTTTTTCAACCAGCTAAAATGTCTCATGTAATTTTAGCTCACTGTTCCTCACCAGAACAGGGAGAACCCTCAGGGGCAGCCTTGAGCACCCCTGGGGGCAGGATTTTCTATTTAAGGAGGGCCTCTATATCCTATCCAAGTGGTATCATCACCCAACTCATCATCCCTATCCAGATATCCCCATCCACCCTATCAGGCCCTCTTGGCCCATCCATCTGTGGTACCTACCCAGATAAAATATTAGTAGTGAATTGGTTATAAAAGGAAACAAGAAATCAGAAACCAAGTTATTACCCATCTTTAGCCAATTAAACCACCCAACAGGTGCTTGAATAAGGGTTCTTCTGTGACCTAAATATTCAGCACCATATTAAAGAAAACCCACCCATTAGTTAATAAATAACCTTTACAAAGAAAGAGAGCACAACAAAAAGAAACTACCAACCTTTCCTCTGCCAAGCCCCCTGTGGGTAAACCCATCCTTGGGTCCTCTCCTGAACCAGCCCTTTGATAAACCTTGAACCATTTGATATTGGGGTATTAGTTAAGATCAAACATATCTGATCAATAAATTAACCAATAGTCCAATAAATCTGGTCTATTCTTCAACAAACCCTACCAATATCACAGTCAATAATTAATCTAGGTCTGATCTGAGACCTATATTAAGTCTCAAAGAAACCAGCCATTAATTTAAATAAATTATTGTGCAGACTTACTATATTACTAGAAGGGCAGGCAATTCAAAACCACTCTTAGTATATACAAATACTCCAAAGGAGTAGAAGTAATAACTAAATTCCCCTTCAAGGGCTGCCAGCAAGCTATTTTGCTACTTTTTATATAATCCCACAGGATTCTCTACAGCGCCCGCGTCCTGGTGAGAATGAGAGTGAGATTTAGATCCGTGCCCGCGTCCTGAGCCAACAAAGTTCCCCAGAAGGTACCTGGACCACCCCAGCCAAACTGCCGCACAGTTCCCCGTAGAAGACAAATGATAAAGAGAAGACAGAGAAAAGAACCAAACCCAAAAAAAAGAAATTTTTTTTTTGCTAACACCGGGCCTTGGCTCCTTGTCCTTCATTACCCAACCGGGGGGCTTGTCCTTGGGTTTACGTACCCGGCTTGCACCACGCCCGCATCCCATCCTGCGCTAGCTTCCCCCCCCCCCAACTTGGCTGCTGTCCTCAGCAGACACTCTCAACCAATCCCACAAAGTTCGCGTCCACTGGCCAATTCTCCAAACTTCCGTCCCAACGCGCCTTCTGCCGCTATGCCATTCTGCACCTGACGCCCTGCCACAAGTGTCTGTTGCACCAACGCCAAAACCTCCGCTAGCCATGATGGCAACAGGCCTGTCCTCCGTCAATCCGTTCCGCACTCCCCGCGCCCTTCATCCTTCCATTCCGCATTCATCCTCCTTGCCACCACCATGTCCTTCCGTCCCGCGGGCATTCTCCCCACTGTCAAAGAGGCCCAGCCCCGGTTACAATCCTCCAACGCTTGGCCGGTTCCCACGTCCGCCACTCCTTCCCTCTCCGCAAGACCCATCCGCCATTCATTGGTTCCTGAGACGCACGGAGTATCCGCTCCCCGTTCCTTTGTCCTTGCTCGCTTCCTATCAGCAGGCTGAACCAGTTCTGCCAAGACCCGCTTTCCCAACACACACCCCGCCTCTGACAAGGAAACCGGTCCCGCATTTGAATCTTTTGTCCAATCCTCGCTTCCCAGCTGCCAAAAATTGTTATTGTCCCCATATGTGAACACGCGGGGCGCAGACGCGCTAGGACGCTGAATACTCTCCAGGTAGGCCTGAAGGCCCCTTACCACCTCTGCAAGTTTGTTGGCCCAAGGGATGGTCGCCAGTGATGGGCCCGGAACGCACAATGCCCTGTAATACAGCTCCGCGTAATCCAATTCTGCTTTTAACCGGACCCTGCCACACATGCCTGCTTTGTAGTCCGATTCCACGGACTGCTTGAAATTGCCTTCCCAAAAACAACTGTTGCGCCTCCCCCATCTTGCCAACATGTCCCCCTTCAGTGTTGGTCAATCCAGTTTCCAGTATCCTGTCATTGCTTCTACGTCCCGACGCTCTTCTGCGTCCTCAATGAACAGGACAACATGGCGCGCGTTCTCAAAATCCAATGCGCCTTCAGAGTCTGCAATTGTTTCATAGCGTGAGATGAATCGCTCCAAATCCGTAGTGTTGAATCAAATATGAGGGTATCCTTTGGGCTGGTGCGGAGGGGGTGGGAGAAGGAGGAAGAAAGAGGGGAAACTGCTGCTAGCATCCGTAAGTACCTTCAAGAGACTTTGAAAAAAAAAATTTCCTGGCCAGACCCCCAGATGTGGAAACAAGAGCGGCGGTACCCCCAAAGTTGTCCTCAAGTTCCCAAAGTTATTGGTCTAAGCGTCTGTAAAGAGATTGGATGCAATGATTTTAACAATAGAGAGAGTGATGATAAGATAAATTCCTTCCCTCCAATCCTTCTTATACCATTTCCTGGCGGTCTGGTGATATGAACTATATGATATGTATTGTAATCTGATAGCCTCTCCCCCAACCCAGAGTTGAGAGTCAGATATTTTTGAGTCCTCCCTCTCAACCCTAACCTAGGTACAACCACAAGCAGAAAGATAGATGAAAACATAACCCCAAGTACAGAACCCTAGCTCCACCCTAACCCTACCCTGTACCACCCACCCCGTCCAAAACCCTCCCCTTTGATATCACGTACGTCCAGTTTGTCCTTCTCATGGCGCGGCCCTCCGCCGTGCCCTACTTGGAGCCCCCCGGGTTTATCCATCTGTGCACGCCCGCGGATCCCGCAATCCGTGAGTCGGCCTGTGCAAATCTCCCCAGCGTGTATAACCCCCAATCGCCCCGCCCTTGCCTTTGGGACTAGCCCCCCCCAAGCTTGGTTGGGCCGTCTCCATCACTTGGTCCGCGTTCCCTGGGCGGGTCGCAGCCCGGCGCCCCCCCCAGAGTAGGCCTGACCCACACCTGGTTCCGAGCCCCGCAATCCCTGCAGCTGAGCCCTCAACCGCTGCTGCTAAGCCTGCAGAAGGCACTGCTGAGACTGCGCACACCCCAGATGCTGAGCCTGACCTACCCAACTGCTGAGCGCGCAGCCCGCAATGCAGATCCCAATCCAAGGTTATAAATACAACACCACATTGGGGCAGGGGCCGGAGTAGGAGCTTGAGGAGGAGCCGCGCAACATCAAAGGATTTCATCAATACGCGGGTCCCTTGAGCCTTGCCTAACCCAGCCGTCCAGAATTGCATAGCCACTTGGTAAGCTGCAAAGTTGGGGAAGTCCTCCTTCTGTGGAGGTCCCGCGCGGGGGAATGGCAAAGAGGAATCATGGATAGAGCTTGGGGCGGAAAGGCAATGGGGTGATCCGGGCGGAGTTGTCAGCTCTCTGATACCAGGAACCTTGCAGTCCTTTAGCTACAGAGAGTGATAAAAGAACTTGGAGCAATAATATTCCAAAGAATAAACACTTTAAAGCTCCAATAATGGTATGGTAAGAGCAAGTGCAAGGTTTATTTGGTTTGGTTATAAATATTTTAAATATAATATAAAAAGAGGGGCCACAGTATTATACTACTGGGGATCTTTACAGACTAGCAACCTCTCTTCAAGGGGCCTCCTTAGGCAGTTTAAGAACCTTGGAACAAATATGGGTGCCTTAGAAAGGACTTATTCCACTAATGGCCGGGCTTAACAGCACAAGTGGCCTAGACAGGAAGGGAAACACTCACTCTGAGCACTTGACCATGAAAATCCTGGAATAATTGGAAGGGTTTCAGAGCAGATGGGGTAGATTGCTTGACTAAACTTCAATTGTTGATTGGTTAATAAAGGTAAATAATACTACTACAGACTAAGTCATAAATCACTTGCTTATCTTCATATAAGCACTTGATTAACAATGACACCGTGTCTGATTGATAATAAATAATTCCTGATAACTGATTAACTGATTGGAAACAGAAGGGCAAAAAGAGCCTGTTTAAATATTCTTTTTGGGTGCTTGAGGACCTCTAGAAGGAGTACTAGCCATGGGCTGAGGCTAGGGGGACAATCAGGGCAAGATTGGCACGTCCTCAAGGTGCTGTTAGCCTGCTGGCTTTAGATCTGTCAAGGAACAGCTCCTTTTTAGCTGCAGGATCTGTTAATCAATAGATTAGTCATTTTGCTGATCCTGCACTGATCCTCAATTTGTACAGTAAGTAGTGGTCCAAAGTGAGCAGACGTGAATGTTTATTGATTCTCCATCCTCTGCTGATCCTGTATATAATTTTTAATAATTTTTACGACCACTCCTTATGTAGTTTCGTGGTCTTTGAAGGTTCTGATCAACTTATTTCGTGGTGAGTCTGGATCTTTATTTAATTAATAAAAAATACTAAAAATTAGTTACTAACTAATTTTAATTGATTTTTAAGGTTTTTGAACCATAATCTATGCTCTTGTGGTAGCTTTACATATGTAGTGTAGATCCTACTATATTGTAGCTTCTCTGAGCGGTACCTGGATGTCATAGGAGGCGCGGGGATCAGTCCATTCAAATGCGCGCGGGGACTGATCCGCTGCTCAGATGCGCGCGGGGGACTGTACCGCTGCGCGCTTGACTAGGTCACAGGATTACCTGCGCGGGAATTCAGTTGCGCGGGAGTTCAGCGCTGTAGGGACGCGGGGCTGCGTGCGGGAGTTGGCGTACGCGGGAGTCCAACGCTGTAGGGACGCGGGGCTGCGTGCGGGAATTGTGACAAAACACAATTTCCCGTGTAACTCCTAAACTACACACAACACCTGGATTTCGACTGAAATTTAGGTGTGAAACCTATACATGAGATATCATGTGAAATATTAAAATGGCTAAAAGGTGCCATACTGGTGCCGTGGTCATTTACCATTTTGTATTAAATTAATTAAAAAATATAAGGAGTAAGAATTCAAGGGTGGGGTCAGTGAGTGACCCTACCTTATTTTGGGTGGGGAATCCATTTCTGCAATAATATTTATGGAATTCCTAATCCTTTATTTTATAATAATTTTATTTATTCATTTATCATTGTTCCTTTTAATTTTGTTAGTATTATTATTGTTGTTGCTTTGTCAGGTTGCTCTGTGCTAAGTAGCAGGCTGACAGGAGTCCACGAGTCCTCCAAGATGGTTTCATTGTCCAATAACACAAACAGGTCCGGATGGGCCCTCTTGTGCAGGCAGGAATGGGAGCCAGATTGAGGGGGAGGCTGGGGCATTCCCTCACTAAGCAAGCAGCAATGGTGGCCGCAATGACAAGCGCTGCAGGCGTGTCAACCAGGAGCAATCAAACATGTGTGCCCGTTCTGGGCGCAGAAATTGCAGGGGATCATAGCGTTGTCAAAAGGTGTAAGGAGGGGCGGGGCTAGTAGCTGGGGTGGACTGGAAGGAGTAAGGGGGGGTGGTCTGGTAGTGCGGTAGGGTTGAGGTAGTGATGGAAGGACCTCTGGGGACAGAACTCAACTTGGGGGGGATGTGGTGTTGTATTTATAAACTTGGATTGGGAGCTGCGTTGCAGGCTGCGCGCTCAGCAGTTGGGTAGGTTGGGCTAAGCATTTGGGGTGCGTGCGGTCTCAGAAGTACCTGCTGAGGGCTCAGCAGCAGCAGTTGAGGGCTCAGTGGCAGGGATCGTGGGGCTTGGCACCAGGTGTGGGTCGGGCCTACTCTGGGGGGGGCGCTGGGCCGCAACCTGCCCAGGGAACGCGGACCAAGTGATGGAGCTGGCCCGACAAAGCTTGTGGGGGGCTAGTCCCAAAGGCAAGGGCGGGGCAATTGGGGGTTATACGGGCCAGGGAGGTTTGCCCGGGCATAAGCGTTGGCCGGCTCACGGATTGTGGGATCCGCGGGCGCGTGCGGATGGATAAACCCAGGGGGCCTCCAAGTAGGGCGCGGCAGAGGGCCACACCATGAGAAGGACAAACCGGACGTACTTGATATCAAAGGGGAGGTTTTCGGACGGGGTGGGTGGTACAGGGTAGGGTTAGGGTGGAGCTAGGGTTCTGTACTTGGGGTTATGTTTTCATCTATCTTGCTGCTTGTGGTTGTACCTAGGTTAGGGTTGAGAGGGAGGACTCAAAAATACTGTCAGCCTGCTACTTAGCACAGAGCAACCTGACAAAGCAGCAACAATAATAATATTAACAAAATAAAGATAAATGAATAAATAAAATCATTATAAAATGAAGGAGTAGGAAATCCATAAATATTATTGCAGAAATGGATTCCCCACCCAAAATAAGGTAGGGTCACTCACTGACCCCACCCTTGAATTCGTACTCCTTATATTTTTTAATTAATTTAATACAGAATGGTAAATGACCACGGTACCAGTATGGCACCTTTTAGCCATTTTAATATTTCACATGATATGCCATGTATAGGTTTCACACCTAAATTTCAGTCGAAATCCAGGTGTTGTGTGTATTTTAGGAGTTACACGGGAAATTGTGTTTTGTCACAATTCCCGCACGCAGCCCCGCGTCCCTACAGCGCTGGTCTCCCGCGTACGCAAACTCCCGCACGCAGCTCCGCGTCCCTACAGCGTTGAACTCCCGCGTACGCCAACTCCCACACGCAGCCCCGCGTCCCTACAGCGCTGAACTCCCGCGCGCATCTGAGCAGCGGATCAGTCCCTGCGCGCATTTGAATGGACTGATCCCCGCGCCTCCTATGACATCCAGGTACCGCTCAGAGAAGCTACAACATAGTAGGATATACACTACATATGTAAAGCCAACACACGAGCATAGATTAAGGTTCAAAAACCTTAAAAATCAATTGAAATTAGTTAATAACTAATTTTTAGTATTTTTTTATTAATTAAATAAAGATCCAGACTCACCACGAAGTAAGTTGATCAGAACCTTCAAAGACCACGAAACTACATAAGGAGTGGTCGTAAAAATTATTAAAAATTACATACAGGATCAGCAGAGGATGGAGAATCAATAAAAATCTACGTCTGCTCACTTTGGACCAGTACTTATTGTACAAATTAAGGATCAATGCAGGATCAGCAAAATGACTAATCTATTGATTAACAGATCCTGCAGCTAAAAAGGAGCTGTTCCTTGACAGATCTAAGGCCAGCAGGCTAACAGCACCTTGAGGACGTGCCAATCTTGCCCTGATTGCCCCCCTAGCCTCAGCCCACGGCTAGTACCCCTTCTAGAGGTCCTCAAGCACCCAAAAAGGAATATTTAAACAGGCTCCTTTGCCCTCCTGTTTCGAAGAAGTTAATCAGTTATCAGGAATTATTTATTATCAATCAGACACGGTGTCATTGTTAATCAAGTGCTTATATGAAGATAAGCAAGTGATTTATGACTTAGTCTGTAGTAGTATTATTTACCTTTATTAACCAATCAACCATTGAAGTTTAGTCAGGCAATCAACCCCATCTGCTCTGAAACCCTTCCAATTACTCCAGGATTTTCGTGGCCAAGTACTCAGAGTGAGTGTTTCCCTTCCTGTCTAGGCCACGTGCGCTGTTAAGCCCGGCCATTAGTGGAATAAGTCCTTATAAGGCACCCATATTTATTCCAAGGTTCTTAAACTGCCTAAGGAGGCCCCTTGAAGAGAGGTTGCTAGTCTGTAAAGATCCCCAGTAGTATAATACTGTGGCCCCTCTTTATATTTTATATTTAAAATATTTATAACCAAACCAAATAAACCTTGCACTTGCTCTTACCGTACCATTATTGGAGCTTTAAAGTGTTTATTCTTTGGAATATTATTGCTCCAAGTTCTTTTATCACTCTCTGTAGCTAAAGGACTGCAAGGTTCCTGGTATCAGAGAGCTGACAACTGGGGGTCTGGCCGGGAAATATCCTCAATAATTAATTATTTAATTAATTATCTCCTGGACCAGTTATTTATATAAAAATTATATAAGTAGAAATACTTATCATTTATCTTGATCTTTTAATTCGTCCAGTGGATTTAAAAACCAACGGAGAATTGATCAATTATTATTTAAATCTTCTTAAACAGAAAAAAGAAGAAAAATTACGTAACTTTGTGCCTGTTGTTATAACTCCTGAGCAGAAACAAGAGAGACTTCTTTATTACAGAGAACAAATCTCAAAAGAAAAGGAACAAGAGTTAGAAAGAATTATCAATTTTAACTCCTTGTTAAGACAGCACAAAGAGTGGAAAACCTATCAAAGAAAGCTTTCTGCTTTTAAGAGACGGTATCCAAATTATAAAAGTGAGCTTTGATCTCCTTTTTATTTTTTTTTTATATATAAAAAAATCACAAAAAAACTCGAAAATTATAATAAAAATTATTATAAAATAAATAAATATATAACTTATATTTTATTATTTCTAGTGGACTTTGTCTTTGGTGATCTTATTGACCAAGACCTCTTAGAGGACGTCCCAGACTGTGGACCCTTGGATTTGTCCCAAGATTTAATTGGAACCCACTCAGATCCCGTTGGAATACCCTCCAAGGACGGACCTGACCCCAACAAGGACTTAGTGCCTTTAAACCTTCATATAAGTAAGAAATATTTTTTTTTAAAAAAAAATATATTACTCGAAAGAAAATTATTTTTATAAAGTTTCGACAAAAACTTATATAACCTTTAAAATGCTTCAAAACAGACGCAACACCCGTGCCAGTGGACGCGCCCCGTCATATGGATCTTTGCCCGGAGGAACCCGTGTGCGCAAGGATGCCAGTCGCGAATGCAATGAGGATCGAGCCAGTGATTGCTCCGATCCGAGCGACCGCGACAACGACCGCGGCCGCCGACTCGACCAACTCACCGTTGGAGGGTCGTCCATTGTTGAACGTGAAATCCCAGGAGGATACCGTTCCACCTACACCACCCCAGCCGGACTCCTCCAAGGAGGAGAAAATAAAGGTATTAGTGAAAGAACACGTGGGTCATTGGGAACTGTTCAAACAGGCTCAGACCCAGGAAGACCATCAGGGTATGAGAAAAGCCATATATTTGGCAAAGAAGACTCAAATAACCCTCCAAAAGTTAATTCCCAAGAAAGAAGTAGAAAGTTACGTGAAGAATTGGAATCCTTGGGACCAATTAGTTTCCTTAAGAGGAAACAACAACAACAAGAAGAAGAGATCTCTAGCCCATCAGAAGTTAAAGAGTCCCAAAGAGTGGGACAACATAATATCTTTGGCAAGAAAATGGAAGAAAGTTTACCGCAATTAGACGTAGAAACTTTCAATTTGTTTTCCATAAATGTTTCTCATAACTTTGATATCATTGGCAAATGTTTTGATAAAGTATATGAGCAATTGGATAAAGTAAATACCAATTTTGGTAAAGTCATGCAATCCCAATCCAACTTGATCAAAATCAATGAGTTAGAAGTAAAACAAATAAGAGACAGCATTAGTTTGAGTAAAGGAGAACTAATAAATTACCTAGAAAACAATACTTCAGCTATCCAAGAAGAAATTCTTCTATCTATTGAACAAATCAAAGAAAGTATTAATAAAACAGACCACACTTCACCCACTCATATTATTAATAAAATTGATTCATTAAGTAACAAACTTGACCTTGAATTAGGTATGATTAAGAATGATCTCAGAGATCTAAAGATAAACTTATCTCAACCCATTGCAGACTCTGATGAAATCAGACCTTCCAGGTACCACAGTACGCCCCAACTACCTTCTAGACCAAGACTAACAAGGCTTGAATCTTTCAGACCTAGTCCCTCTCCTGAAGTAGAACAAGCATTAAAATTACTTCCCCCTATCACTGAGTGGCCTAAATTCTCCGGAGAAGGAGAATACAATCATGTCAGTTTTATTAAGTTTATTGACTATACTCTGGCCTCTTATGAACTTCCTGATAACATAGCCGTAGTAAGACTACCTAGACTATTTGAAGGAGTAGCCCTTGACTGGTTCATCAATAAGAGAGAAGAGGTAGGATCTTTGTCATGGAATTCATGGAAAGATTTGATTAAGGAACAATTTGGTACCAGAATTTGGAAAAGAAAAATGATGAAGACTTTCAAAACTTCTTTGTTTGATCCATCTAAGGACAAACCTCACAAATGGTGCCTTGACCAGAAGAGAAGACTAGACTGCTTCTACCCAAATGCTGATAAAGAAGAAGTCAATGAAAGACTCCTCAACCTATGTCCAGGACAACTTAACCATAGCGTAAGGTGCAGAATGCCCATGAACTCTGACCTTTCCACTCTCATAGGAGTATTAGAAGAAACTATTGACATGAATGGCTTAGACAAAAAGCTTAATAAACCCAGAGAACCAACTACTAGGAATAAGGAAGATTATAATAACAAGAACAAAGAACTTCTACCTAACAACTCAGAAGCCAAGAATACTTTGGTGACCAAAGAAAAGACATGTTGGAATTGCAACCAAACAGGGCATGTAAGACCTGACTGTCCTTTACCCAGGAGAAAGATTAATCCTATTGAAGGAGAAGAGGATGACACTAATCCTGACCCTTGACTAGATGACACTGATGGTTCCATCTCTGAATGTGACCTAATTATCACTAATCCCATTAATGTCATTGAAGGCAACATGGAATCTTCCCTAGATATTAACCCTGTTAATGAAGATAGCAATTTGCCTCAAAAATGGACACCCAACATGAAAATCCAACATGTCTCTGAAGCTAAGACCTTAACCCTCAAACCTTCTATTGGAAAAGGGTACACCGGTGGTAAAACTTGTTATGCCACTGGCTTGATACAAGGTTCCCCCGTAAAATTACTTCTAGACAGTGGAGCCTTCTGCTCTTGTGTTGGAACTGACTACTTAGATAAACAGGATTCCAACTGGAAGAAAAACTTACTACCTGTACCTCGAGCTAAGTTCAGCAGCTGTAACTCACCTCTCAATGCTATTGGAGTATGGCCAACAGAAATCATACTCCCCCACTCTAAAGGATCAATCAAGATAAAGATTGAATTTGTAGTACTTCAAAATGGAGTATGTGATTATTTTATTATAGGAAATGATTCTCTTTGCCTGTACGGGATAGATGTCTTCCAGAGTAAAGGGAGATATTTCACTATAGGAGGAGATTGGAACAGGAAGTTCCAAATATGCCATATCAATGCTAAAGCTACTGATTCCACTTATGAGAGGCACTTAGAAACTTTTAACCAAGAATACTTTTCCCAAGCTGCCTTGAATTCCCAACTTAGTGAAAACCAGAAAAGAGATATTCTCCAAGCATGCTTTGAGAACCAGAATGCTTTTTGCACTAAAGACCATCCCATTGGTAATATCAAAGGTCATGATATGGTCTTAACTTTGACTATTAAGCTTCCTTACCCTCCTAACCTCAGGAGACCAGCTTACCCTTCTAGTCCAAAATCTAGGACTGCTCTAGAAAGCCACATCCAAGAACTAGTGGACTTACAAGTCTTACGGAAAGTAGGGCATAATGAGCAAGTAGACGTAACTACCCCCGTGATAATAGCCTGGCACAATGATAAGTCTAGGATGGTTGGAGACTTTAGAATGCTCAACAACTACACCCAAGCTGACTATTATCCTATCCCAAGGATTGACCACGCTCTACATAATCTTTCTAAAGCTAAGTTCATTACTACTATGGACATGTTGAAAGGCTTTCACCAAATACCTATCAGTCCGGATAGTAGGAAATTTATGAGAATTATATGTCATTTAGGCATATATGAGTATCTCAGAATGCCATTTGGTATTAAAAATGCTCCTTCCCACTTCCAAAGGATGATAGATACAGTCTTAGGAATGTTCATCAGGCAAGGTTGGATGATGGTATACATAGATGATGTTATCATTTATTCAGACGATTGGGATACTCACATGGACAAAGTAAGGCTAGTACTTAAAACAATTGCTGCAGTAGGATTAAAAGTATCTATGAAAAAGTGCAACTTTGGATACGGAGAACTCAAAGCTCTAGGACACATTGTTTCTGGACTAACCTTAACTGCTGACCAAAGTAAGATAGCAGCAGTAATGAACAGACCTATGCCCCAGAACAAAACGGAACTCTTATCCTTTATAAGCTTCTGCAGCTATTACAGGAAGTACATACCTAAATTTGCTAACCTCACCAAGTGTTTATATGAGATCTGCAACAACAACACTTTGTTCAAAATGACTCATGAAAGATTGAAGAATTATGAGGAACTCAAAGTAGCTATGACTACTGCCCCAGTGTTGATACAACCAGATTATTCTAAACCTTTCAAACTTTACATAGATGCTAGCATGGAAGGACTAGGAGCTGCATTACACCAAGAAGTAATAGAAGAGGATAAACCAGTAGAGAAACCTATACTCTTCATATCCAGACAAGTCAAAGATACTGAAAAGAGATATGGTGCCAGCCAAATGGAATGCCTTGCTCTAGTATGGGCATTAGAAAAACTCCACTATTATTTGGAAGGTACAAACTTCGTGGTAATCACTGATTGCAATGCTGTTAGGACTCTCATGAACATGAAAACTCCTAGCAGGCATATGTTAAGATGGCAGATAGCCATACAACAGTACAGAGGTCAGATGACAATAGTCCACCAAGCTGGAGTTAAACATCAGAATGCTGACAGTCTTAGCAGAAATGCTCTACCAAATGATACTAGCAATCCTGCTCATGACCCAGAAGATCATGATATATTTCCTATACTAAACATTAATCTGTTTAATCTGGAAGCTCCCATCATAGGAATTCACATATGTGAACTAGAAGAATCACTGTTCAGCTCCATCAGAGAAGCATACAACTCTGACATGAAGACTTTGATTAACATCATAGAAAGTACTTCCCCTCCATCTGAACTCATAAACAGTTTACCTGAACCCCTACTGAAGTCCTATAAAGAAGGAAGATTCACACTGTGGGATGGGATACTATATTACCGGCATAAACACTCTAGTGTTATAGTCTTGACCAAAGCAGAGCATATCAAACTTGTTTTAGCTGAATGTCATGATAATTGCTCTTCGGGTCACCTGTCTATTGATAGAACTCTAGATAAAGTAAAACAGACTGCCTGGTGGATCAACTGGAGAGACTCCACTATCAAGTATGTTTCAAGCTGTGAAATCTGTCAGAAGTCCAACAGGACCACTGGGAAAAGGTTTGGACTACTCCAAAGGATAGCTGAGCCCAGGAAAAGATGGGAAGTTATCAACATGGACTTCGTAACAGGACTGCCCCCTGGTGGAGCTTACTCTTACAACTCAGTCCTGGTCATTGTAGACAGATTTTCTAAGAAAGCCAAGTTTCTACCTAACCATAAGGAAGACACCGCTATGGAAGTAGCCTTACTCTTCTGGAACAGACTAATTGCTGATGTAGGAATTCCTAAGATTATTATCAGTGATAGAGACCCCAAATTCACGTCTGAATTCTGGAGAAACCTCCATGATATGTTAGGAACTACCTTAGCCTTTTCTACAGCTTATCACCCTCAGACAGACGGATTAGCTGAAAGAATGATCCAGACTCTAGAGGATATGCTCAGAAGGTTCTGTTGCTTTGGGATGGAGTACAAAAATACAGACGGATATTGCCATGACTGGGTTAGCCTTTTACCTGCACTAGAAATGGCCTATAACAGTAGTAAACACTCTACTACCAAAGAAGCTCCTTACATACTGGAAAGAGGATGGATCCCCAAATTGCCCAAAGATAACCTCAATCAGGAGTTGACTAATATCCATCCAACATCACTGGACTTCAAAAACATGATAGATATGGCAAACAAGCACGCTGCTAAGTGTGTACAAGATGCTGTTGAATACAACCAACAGAGGTGGGATAAAACTCACAAAGAACCTGATTTCAGAATAGGAGATCAAGTTCTAATTTCAACGGCCAATTTCAACAATTTGGCTGGAAACAGAAAACTCAGACCAGCCTTTGTTGGGCCTTTCACTATCAAGAAACTCCATGGGAAAAATGCCGTAGAAGTCATCCTCAGTAATGAACTCTCTAGGAAACACCCAGTCTTCCCAGTTAGCCTTGTCAAACACTACCATCCCAGAGAAGGAGAAAAGACCCCTTCACTTAAAATACCAGTCTTAGATGAGCCTGAGAAGGACAAAGGAAAAGTTAGTAAAATCCTTAAAGATAAAAAAGAAAGGATCCAAGGAAAAGATGTTAGACTTTACTTAGTCAGATACAAAGGAGAATCAGCTGATAAAGATGAATGGCTACCTGAAAACAACATCCCAGATGGACCTATACACCTGAGAAACTACAGAACCAGTAAAAGACACTGAACCCCAAAAATTTTTTTTTCAGATATAGTCATATCTTGGAGTGGGGGAATGTCAGCCTGCTACTTAGCACAGAGCAACCTGACAAAGCAGCAACAATAATAATATTAACAAAATAAAGATAAATGAATAAATAAAATCATTATAAAATGAAGGAGTAGGAAATCCATAAATATTATTGCAGAAATGGATTCCCCACCCAAAATAAGGTAGGGTCACTCACTGACCCCACCCTTGAATTCGTACTCCTTATATTTTTTAATTAATTTAATACAGAATGGTAAATGACCACGGTACCAGTATGGCACCTTTTAGCCATTTTAATATTTCACATGATATGCCATGTATAGGTTTCACACCTAAATTTCAGTCGAAATCCAGGTGTTGTGTGTATTTTAGGAGTTACACGGGAAATTGTGTTTTGTCACAATTCCCGCACGCAGCCCCGCGTCCCTACAGCGCTGGTCTCCCGCGTACGCAAACTCCCGCACGCAGCTCCGCGTCCCTACAGCGTTGAACTCCCGCGTACGCCAACTCCCGCACGCAGCCCCGCGTCCCTACAGCGCTGAACTCCCGCGCGCATCTGAGCAGCGGATCAGTCCCTGCGCGCATTTGAATGGACTGATCCCCGCGCCTCCTATGACATCCAGGTACCGCTCAGAGAAGCTACAACATAGTAGGATATACACTACATATGTAAAGCCAACACACGAGCATAGATTAAGGTTCAAAAACCTTAAAAATCAATTGAAATTAGTTAATAACTAATTTTTAGTATTTTTTTATTAATTAAATAAAGATCCAGACTCACCACGAAGTAAGTTGATCAGAACCTTCAAAGACCACGAAACTACATAAGGAGTGGTCGTAAAAATTATTAAAAATTACATACAGGATCAGCAGAGGATGGAGAATCAATAAAAATCTACGTCTGCTCACTTTGGACCAGTACTTATTGTACAAATTAAGGATCAATGCAGGATCAGCAAAATGACTAATCTATTGATTAACAGATCCTGCAGCTAAAAAGGAGCTGTTCCTTGACAGATCTAAGGCCAGCAGGCTAACAGCACCTTGAGGACGTGCCAATCTTGCCCTGATTGCCCCCCTAGCCTCAGCCCACGGCTAGTACCCCTTCTAGAGGTCCTCAAGCACCCAAAAAGGAATATTTAAACAGGCTCCTTTGCCCTCCTGTTTTGAAGAAGTTAATCAGTTATCAGGAATTATTTATTATCAATCAGACACGGTGTCATTGTTAATCAAGTGCTTATATGAAGATAAGCAAGTGATTTATGACTTAGTCTGTAGTAGTATTATTTACCTTTATTAACCAATCAACCATTGAAGTTTAGTCAGGCAATCAACCCCATCTGCTCTGAAACCCTTCCAATTACTCCAGGATTTTCGTGGCCAAGTACTCAGAGTGAGTGTTTCCCTTCCTGTCTAGGCCACGTGCGCTGTTAAGCCCGGCCATTAGTGGAATAAGTCCTTATAAGGCACCCATATTTATTCCAAGGTTCTTAAACTGCCTAAGGAGGCCCCTTGAAGAGAGGTTGCTAGTCTGTAAAGATCCCCAGTAGTATAATACTGTGGCCCCTCTTTATATTTTATATTTAAAATATTTATAACCAAACCAAATAAACCTTGCACTTGCTCTTACCGTACCATTATTGGAGCTTTAAATTGTTTATTCTTTGGAATATTATTGCTCCAAGTTCTTTTATCACTCTCTGTAGCTAAAGGACTGCAAGGTTCCTGGTATCAGAGAGCTGACAAATACCTCACTCTCAACTCCGGGTTGGGGGAGAGGCTATCAGATTACAATACATATCATATAGTTGATATCACTAGACCGCCAGGAAATGGTATAAGAAGGATTGGAGGGAAGGAATTTATCTTATCATCAATCTCTCTATTCTTAAACTCATCGCATCCAATCTCCTTACAGACACTTAGACTAATAACTTCCGGAACTCAAGGATAACTTTGAGGGGTATCACCCCTCTTGTTTCCACACCATATGGTTTGTGTGAGTGTCCAATGGGCCGGAGAGGCCCATATGTGCATCCCATTTGGATTAAACTTATATGTAGCACACCTGTGAAGTGCCCAATGGGCCGTAGAGGCCCATATCTTTGCATCCAATTTGGATTACACTTATACGTATCACACGCGTAAGTGCATACATATTTTAACACACCCCCTTGATCCAAAAGGGGTGACATCCGCATGTTAGTCACAAAGCCTTGATGCTTGTTTCTATCTAAAGCCTTAGTCAAGATATCCGCAATCATCACTCCAGTGGGCATGTACCTCAACACAATCTCCTTGCAGTGAAATGCATCGCAAATATAGTTATAGTGAACATTGATATGCTTCTTTCTTGAATGGAAAACTTGTTTTTGCGCCAATGCAATGGCACTCTGGTTATCAGAATACAACAACACAAAACCTTGTGGCTTATGTTTATCCTCTAAGACTTTTATCAACCATTCTCCTTCCTTTGAAGCTGCTAAGTAAGCTTTATACTTAGCCTCTGTTGATAAAAGACTTATTGCCAACACCTTCTTGGACATCCATGACACCAGATTATTACCTAAGAAGAATAAAAAACCACTTGTTGATTCCCTAGTGTTACCATCTGCCCAACTTGAATCAGAATAACCAACCAAATCAAAGTTTTCTGACTTTGTAAACAGCAGTCCCAGACTGTTTGTTCCTTTAAGATACCTCATAACTCTCTTAAATGCTGACCAATGCCTCATGCTTGGCTTCTCTAAGTGTTGCAACAAGACACCAATTGCAAAGGCAATATCAGGCCTTGTACACTTCCCCAAATAATTAAGCAATCCAAAAGCTGACCTGTAGTTGTTACCAGATTGAACAAACTCCAGATACTCCTCATCTGTAGACTTCTCTAAACAAATTTTTGACTGCATGGGAGTACCAAACTCCTTTGCATCCTCTAAGCCATATTTCTTAAGAAGAGCTGTCACGTAGTGCCTCTGGTCTAACTTAATACCATTTTTGCTCTTACTGACTTTCATTCCTAGCACCTGTTGCACCAGACCAAGATCTTTTATCTTGAATTCCTTTTTGAGTGTCTCCATGACTCTCTCTTTACCATTTCCAATAATAATAATGTCATCAACCCATACAAACAAAATTGCATCCTTTCTTAAAAAAAGACAAGGGTGGGCCTCAGACGTCTTGAAACCAATCTGTATCAGTTTCTCACTCATGGTATTATACCACAACCTAGCTGCTTGATTCAATCCATAAAAGGATCTACACAGCTTGAGGAAATATTCCCCTTTATCTGCTGAAAGAAAACTTCTAACACAGATTTTCTTCATGGTTTCTGGTTTAGTCTCTACTAACCATTCACAAAAAACATCAGGGATTGACATATAAACAGTATCCTCCTCTCCAAGTTTTGCATTCAAGTATGCTGTTACAAAATCAGCTTGTCTGATTTCTTCACCCAAACCCCCTGCTGGAGAAATAATGTACCTGAAGGTGGACAGCCTTCCAGTTGGTGAGAAAGTTTCTTGGTAATTGATACCCTCTCTCTGCTTGAAGCCCTGTGCAACGCATCTAGCTTTGAATCTTTTTAAAACTCCATTTGTGTCAAACTTCTTGTTTAACACCAATCTAGACCCCACAAAGGTCTTTCATTTTAAAACAGAATACCGCTTTACCACTTCAAAGAAACTATTATTTTCTAGAGAATCAAATTCCTCAAAAATAGCACTCTTCCAGTTGGCTCTCTCATCAGAATTCATAGCTTGGCCAAAGCTATTTGGGTTAACCCTGTTACCCATTTCTGAACTCAACTCCAGGACTTCATTGAGCATACACTGTTCCTGAAATGTATCTTCCTCATATCCTGTGGAAGAATAATGGTACTTTCATCCCCGTACCTATTAACTGGTACTCTAATCCTACCACTCCTTCTAACTGGAGGTGGAGGCTCATCAGGTTCCGAATTAACGGACTCCCCTGAAGCGGGCACTGAATCCTCTAGTGGCACGTCTGCCATCTCTTCATCTTCTGGAGCCACATGTCCCGCAGCCTTTGCTGGCAAAATAGGTGCTAATTTTATTTCTTGCTATGACTTATTCACAACAACATCTTCACTCCTTTTGAGGGGAAAGTTACTTTCATCAAATTTTACATCCCTACTATGCATAACCTTTCTTGTCCCTGGACAATAGATCCTATAAAATTTACTTATTAAATCATAGCCTATAAGTGCCCCTGTTCTGGCTCTAGGGTCTAATTTTCCAACCATCTTGTTATGGTGGACACTATAATAGACCAAGCAACCAATTTTTCTTAGGTGTGATGTTTTGGGATACAACTTCCAAAACTTATTATGAGGACTCTTCCCATTAACACTTACAATGTTGTGCAACAGACAGACTGTACACATCAACTCAGCCCATAAGAACTTTGGTAGACCAGATTGAGACATAATAGTTCTGATCTTGTCCAGTAAACTCCTATTCATTCTCTCAACTATTCCATTATTTTGTGGAGTACTTGCGGTAGTGACTATATGAATGATACCATAATCTTTCAATAACCTCTCAAAATCTTTACTCACAAATTCACCTCCTCCATTGGTGATAACCCTCTTGATCTCCTTCATTAGACCATTCTTTTTCCAGACTTTCAAGATTACAGAAACCTCCTCTGCGGTCTGATCCTTAGATTGAATTGGTTTAACCCAAACATTATTAGTTGCAGTATCAACTAAATTGATGAAGTATCTTGCCCCACCAAGGGACTCTGGTGTGAATGGCCCTGCCAAATCAATGGAAAATTCCTCTCTAGGAACATCAGTGCGATCTCTACTCTTTGAGAACACATTTCTAGTCTTAGCCCCCAAGGTACAACTCTCACAGTTGCTTTCCTTTACCTTATGGCCACTTCTATTGTGAGCAACAGTGCTCAAAGATGAGATTTTGAACAAGCTTGCACACAAAAGCTTGTTCCAAACTTGTCCACTAAGAACAGTTCTCCCATTCATATCAATAACAAACCTATCTCCTTTAAGATAACAAATCTGGAAACCTTTTTTCCACAACACTCCAAGGGACACAAGTTTATAAGGCAACTCTGGTACATAGAAAACTTTCTCAAAAGAAATTTTGAAACTCAAGTGATTTGAAAGAATAACTTTTCCAATTCCTTTAATCTGAATTTTTCTACCTTTCTGAACAATATTTTCATCTCCATCATAATCAATAAGATTTGAAACTAAATTTGGTTCAAAGAACATGTGATCTGTACAGCCAGAATCAATCAAAACAAGAACATCCTCCTTCAATCCTCCTAGTAGAAAAGAAGATTTATCAGTCACTGATAAGTTCTCATCTTTGAGGTTAAGATTACTTACTTCATAATCAATCAAGTCCATTTCTTGATCCTCATCAATTTTGGCCTTTTTGTTGGGACCTTCTTCCCCAACAACCATTTCCATTGGACCATCAAACGCCACCATTGCAACATTTTCAGTAGTGAGATTGACCTCCTTGTCATTCTCTTCGGACTTCTTCCTCTTCTTGGCCTCCTTGATCCTATCATAAGACCTTGGACAAATCCTTTTTTGCCTTCTTGCAAGATTTTCCAGTCTTTCCAACAAGGGCTTTTCCAGAAACACCTTTCATCTTGAACTGAATATCATTTATTTCAATCCTTTTCAGCACATCATCCTCTCCAGGAAGAGGATCCAATTGAGAAATAATTCTAACTAAAGAATCAAACTCCTTTGTTAGCTTCTGAAGGATTAAGAGTGACAAACACGCAGGATCCATGTTACTTCCTGATGAATTAAACTTGGCTATGCTAGACCTAGCCTCTGCAACAAACTTTTTACAATTTGAATATTTTAACTTGGACAGTTTATTGAAAGCTATACCCTTCTGGTGAACAGAATCACCAGCATACTTGGACTTAATCAACTTCCAAAGGATGCTGCCCCTCCTTCTCTCATCTTCCCTAAGAGTATTGGCAACCCATGTCATATAATTCTCATCAAGATGCCTAAGGATGAGATGATAAGACTTTTTCTCCACTTCTGAACTGATCAAAGTGTCATCTGCATCCATTATCTCCCCACAACAGATGTTATCCAGCTCACTATCCATAAGGACAGCCCAAGCATTATAATTCTGACTGTTCAGAACTATCTTGGTGGAGCTAACATCAGGGATATAGGACATCTTCTTGGAAAACTTGAGGTCTTTGAGGTTCTCCAGAGTAAGGTACAAGGGTCTAGATGGCTTGGAAGTAATGATGATGTTGGTACTGATAATTTGTTATAATTATGGCCAGCAGTTAGCTTAGGCAAATGAGCAGTGTTTAAAGCAAAAGAAATTCTGGACACTTTGTGTCAATAATTGCTGATGGGCTCTCAAAATGGGGAAATACGTTGGATGATATCAGTGATGAATTCAATTGGATGATAAATGGATGATGGAAAACAGCAGGGAGAAGAGCTCCTTAAGTACAAAAGATTGGCCTCTTTTGAGCCCATGATACAACAAGCCAAAAGGCAAATTTTACGCCCCAAAAGAGCTCTACAGGCTCTACAGGCCTTGTTACTTGGTTTGGTCTACATCAGCCCGCATGGCATCAGTCCCTGTACCCTTACAACCAGCCTATTCCGGTTATTTCTGGTGTTTCCACCTCAATGGGGCTGAACCAGCCCCTTAGCTGTTCAAAACCCTGGCCAGTTGTCTATTAAAACAGTCCTGTTACCTCACATTCTGGCTGGTTGCCTCATGCAACCAGCCCCTGACCATACAAATGGCCAGGAGGGACCCAGGACACACCTGGGTCCGGTCTCAGACACACATGGGGGGGGTGACCAGCGGACATGCTGTCCCCCCCCTTCCTTCTCACAGATCCCTGGAGGGGGCGGTCAATTCCCCCTACCAGGGGCCCTGGGGGTATTGACCCCCAGGGAATTGTCACACTAGGTGGGCTGGGGGGTGGTCAGGTCCCCTCCAGCCCTTCACTCCTCCCCCTTGGTAAAAAGGGGGGGAGAGCACCCCTTCCTTGGTGGGGGGTGGTCAACTCCCCCCACCGCTGGTTGCATTGATGCAACCGGCCTAGCCGCCACTTTTGGTGGGGGGGTGATCAAGTCCCCCCCACCATGACCGGTTGCTGGCTGGTTCCATCCAGCCAGCCCTCCCCATCCTCCTCGCAATGGTGAGCGAGGGGAGGGGGAGGAGCCGGGGCCACCAGCCCTGCCGTCGCCACCCAGCGCAGCAGCCGCGACCGGGGTGGGGGGGCTGCATTTTGAGTCCCCCTTCCCCCTACAACGTCCCTGCACCGGCAGTTGGGCCCCACAAACGGGCCGTAAGCAAAAACAGCGGCCCCAAGCGGGCCGCGTCACGGATGGCAGCCCCAACCGGGCTGCAAAACGGGCGGCGGCCCCAATTGGACGCCCCAAGCCCAAAAACTGATTGAACCATACTTTTGCGGGCCAGCCTGTCTGGCCAAGTATTCCCAAAATAAACCTTGGGCCCAATTATGCCCATAAAAGTCCATCTGGCTATATTTGCCCATATACCTCACCGGGCCCGTGTAACAATAGGCCTGTTTCACGCGTTTTGAGGCCAGTTTCCCCAAATACGTGACATCCACACAGGCCTGTATGGTCCGTGTGAGTGTCCAATGAGCCAGAGAGGCCCATATGTGCATCCCATTTTGATTACACTTATACGTAGCACACGTGTAAGTGCATATGTATTTTAACAGGCCACCCCAAAAAAATGGGGTTGAGGGGCCATTATTGGGCCTCCTCTGTATTTTGGAAATTCTTTGCCAGCCAGGCTGGCCCACCAAAGTTGTCATTGTGGATGTTTGGGCTGGGATGGCCTGTTGGGGCCCTTGCTTGGGGCCGCTTTTTCTTGCTCATGGCCTGTTTTGTGGCCCAACGGCCCAGGCAAGGCTGCTGTGGGGGGCAGGGGGACTCCAATGGAGCCCCCCACCCTGTTTTTGGCCACCATACTGGGTGGCGGCCGTGGGAGCTGGGACCAACAGTCCTGGCTCCCTCCCCTTCCCTTGCTTGACATCACAAGGAAGGGGGATGGCTAGTGGAAGAAAACCAGCCACCAGGACCTCCCAGGCCATTTTCAGTGAGGCAACCAGCGGTGGAAGGGTATTTCATCACCCCCCCCCCCACCAGGAAAGGTGGCATTGATGGGGCGCTCTCCCCCTCCCATCACCAAGGGGGAGGCATCAAGGGCTGGTGGGACCTGATCCCCCCCAGCCCACTCATTATTTTGGTTTTCCTGGGGAAAATGTTTTCCCAGGCAACCAGCAGGGGATTTGACCACCCCTGCTGGTCACCTAGGTAGGAAAGAGGGGGGGGAATGTCTTCCAGTTACCCCCCCCCCCCTATGTGAGTTTGAGACTGGACCCAGGTGAGTCCTGGGGGGCACCTGGCCCATTTGTGGGGCCAGAGGCTTGTTCCATGAGGCAACCAGCCTTTTGGGTGAGGTCATAGGGGTAACAGGGCTGGTTTTAAGGAAAACCATCCAAAGGTTTTGAACAGCAAACGGCTGGTTAAACCCTGTGAGGATGTAAAAATCAAAATCAACTGGAACAGTCCAGCTGAAAGTTTTCAGGGGCAAATGCCATGTGTGCTGATACAGCCCAAACCAATTAACAAGGCTTGTAGAGCCTTTAGAGCCCTTTTGGGGCGGGAATTTTGCCTTTTCTCTGGTTTTATCATGGGCCCACAAGAGGCCAATCATTTTTACTTGAGGAGCCACTTCTAACTGCTGTTTTCCATCCATCCATTTGAATTAATCAAATCAATTATCCAAAATATTGCCCCATTTTGAGAGCCCATTGCCCTTTATAGACACAAGGTGTCCAGCATTTCTTTTTATTTAATTACTTCTCCTCCTGCCACAAAGCTAATTTCTGGCCATAATTCTCACAAACTAGAGGATTTCTGGAAGATCCAAACCCTTGAATCCTCTTTCATTCCCTACTATTACTTTCTCCAAACCTCAGAGCAACATCAAATCCATTGTCCACAACCTCTCCAATCAACTTTCTTCCTTGAAATTGGGACCCGCCAGCCAAGAATAAATTAATATTCTTTCCTTGTAATTACAACAGCTTAAAGAAACTTTACAAGATATAACCAAAGACATTAAGGAAATCTCAAACTTAAGAAGTTTAGAGCATCTACCCTTTTCTTGAAAAAATCCTTGACAACTTTGACAAGTTTTCAAGGTGCACAAGGGTGGATAACTGTCAAAAACCAATTTTCCAACCTCATTGTGATAAATTGGGCTTGGGAAACAGTTATAGAGGAGTTGGCAAGTAGGTACCACCATTGTCACTTCCACAGATCCCTGCTCAATAAGGGTTGGGACCGCCCCCAAAAAGGGAAAAAGTGATTGCTTTGGTGTTTTTTTAATTTAAAAAAAAAAAAGAACAATCCCAAGAAAAGTAAAATGGGAGGGGGTTGTAAAGAAAATAAATGAAGTTGAAAGGGGGGTGGGGGTATGGGAGGGTGGAGTTATGGAGGGAGACTGCTGGGGGAAGAAAATTTAGAGTGGGGCTTGACAGAATTTTTCTTTTCAAGCCTTGAAAAGGATCCATAAATTTATGGATCCTTGTCAAGGATTTTGTTGAGTGGACAACTATTGAGCCCTATCAAGCCCAAAATTGTGTCCCAATTAGTTAAATACTCAATAAGTCTGCTTATCAAGCGGACTTATCAAGACAGTGGTAGATGCTCTTACAAGCCAACATTTCCACCATGAAGTCATCAGTAGAAGATGAAATAAAAAAGATTCATCCCTCTTTAAACCAAAATTCCTTATCATCCCAATGCAAATTGAATACCCAAGATACAAATGCCCATGAAATTTATTCCTCCTATCCTTTGGAAGAGGTCCTGGAATATTTTTCCCAGTCTTATTCCAAACTTACTGATGAAAATAAGGAGGACTTATATTTTGACTGTAAATTTTATTTCCACAATAGTTGGTTTTTTGTCCCATCTTGCCGCCAGCAGCAGGTCATCCAGTTTTTCCATGATTTGACTGCGGCAAGCCATCCTGGGATTTCCCAGACCTTGTCTGCTATTACTTGCTCTTGCTTTTGGCCAGGCATTTGCCAAAAAATCATCAATTTTTCAGCGCCTGACCCAGACCACAGCTACAAAGTGATGCCTGTGGCTGCGCCACACCAACCTAAGTGCTGTTGTTCTCTTTCCCAGTCCCTCAATCTCCCACCAAGGAGAAATCGGGGGCCTACATCTCCTCCTTGTCTTATTTTTCTTTCCTCTCTCTCCATCTCTTCACACCACTGTTGACTGCACATCTCAACCCCTTCCTCCAACTTCATCCTTGCCCTGCCACCAGTACTGCGGCTCAACAACTTGGACCACTACTCTTGACAAAATTCAGTAGGAGCAAGGAATATATCAAGCAGAGGTACCTTTTGCAACATATCCTACCATAAATTTCATCCCTGCACCATTTCCCAGTTCTGACCTGGTCTCTCTCAATTCTATCCACTCTAAGGGTCTTTTTTTCTGTCTCCGTCCAACCCTCTGAGTTGATTGACTGATAGCTATAGGTCCACTCAGTTGAGCCCTGCAATCAGGGTACTGCTTGTTGTAACCCAGCTCTGCTTCTTTCTCCCATTAAAGTTTCAACTCACTGATTGACCCACTGTCTTCCTTCTGAAAGAGGTCTTATTACTATAAAAGTGTTTTTATTCCTATGGATATATTTCTTGATTTTTTGTGACTTCAATAAATAATTGTGACTTTTTCTCTCACAATTATTTCACCTCCTGCAATTTTTCTCAGCAAGTGAAAGCTTTTTGGCAGGCTCCCAATGGCCATCTTTTTCTGCAAGGAATTCCCCAACGGCCTTGGAGCATTATTGGCATTGATTTCATTACCAAGCTCCTGGCATTGGGGGGGGTTCAATTTTGTCATGGTAGTTTTCAGCTTGCTACTATGTACAGAGAAACCTGTCAAAGTAACATTAATATAAAATAAAAACAGGTAAACAAGGATATTAAATTTAACTTAGGAAGGATTAGAAAATCCATGAATACTGTAGCAGAAATGGATTTCCCACACAAAATTAGGTAGGGTTGCTCACTGACCCCACCCTTGAAATCCAACTCCTTATATTTTTAATAATTAAAAGAAAGAAAATACCCAAACACCACAGCATCACTATGGGACTTCATGCTCAATTTAATATTTCACACACATTGTCAGGTATAGGTTTCACACCTAAAATTCAGGCAGAATTGAGGTGTTTTATATATTTTAGGAGTTCCACACGGAAATGTGTTCTTTCACAATTCCCGCGCGCAGTCCTGCATCCTTACATAACCCTTACATACCAGTAACATCAAACTCCCGCATACTGAAGTCCCATGCACAGCCAATTCTGCCATGCACACAGCTGATCCTACCCCACGCGCATCTCAATGGACTGATCCCTGCGTCACAATCAGTTGTGACTAATCTGGTAAACAGGTACCACTCATTAGAGCTACAACCTAGTCAGGATTATCTGGTATATGTGATAAAGTTACATATGCATTACTAGTAATCTAAAAACTTTAAAACTTTAATAAAATTAATAGAAAACTAATTTTAAATTATTTTTAATAATGAATCAAATACTGAGGATTACCACGTAAACCCCTGATCCTGATCTTTGAAGACCACAAAACACTACAAGGAGTGGCTGTAAAAATTATTGAAAATTATCTACGTGATCAGCAGATGATGGAAAGTTAATAGACATCCACATCTGTCTAATTTAAAACTATATCATCAATAAAAATAGAGGATAAGTGCAGAATGATCAAATTACGCCATCAACAGATTAACAGATCTTGTGGCTAAAATAGTGCATAAAACCAGCAGATCTGGGGACAGCTGATTGAAAGCACCAAGAAGACGTGCTGAACCTTCTCTGACTGAATTTTTAGCCTTGTCCCATGAGCAGAACCCTCTCTACGTGCCCTTAGAAGCTCATAAACACCCCAAAAAGTATTTATACAGACCTCTTTGGATCTATTATTCATCATCAGTTTTACCAGGAATTATTATCATCAATTGGAAACCATGTCATTGTTAGTAAAGTGCTTATAAAGAGATAAGCAAGTGATTTATGAACTAGTCTGTATTAGTATTATTTATTTCTCAAAAACCAATCAACCCATTGAAGTTCATCAAGCAAATCTGCCCCATCTGCTCTTAAACCCTTCCTATCTTTGCAGGATTTTTGTGGTGAAGTACTCTGAGTAAGTGTTTCCCTTCTGGCCTTGGCCATTGTGCTGTTTTTCCCGGCCATATCAGTGGATAAGTCCTTATAAGGCACCCATTATTTATTCCTAAGTTGTTAAAATGCCTAAGGAGGCCCCTTCAAGAGAGGTTGTCTGTCTATAAAGATCCCCAGTAGTATAATACTGTGGCCCCTCTTTTTATAACAAATTGAAAACCCTTTTAACCAAACCAATTAAACCTTGCACCAGCTCTTAACATATTTATTATTTGAGCTTTTTAAGTTTTTGTCATTGGAATACTATTATTATTATTATTATTCCATTATCTTCTATCACTCTCTGTAGCTAAAGGACTGCAAGTTTCCTGGTATTAGAGAGCTGACAGTAGTTGTGGACCTGTTGTCAAAGATTGCCCATTTTTTTCTGTGTTGGGAGAGCCAATTTCCCTCCCAGCTGGCTGACATGCTTTGCATGTGGGTCTTTTGTCTACATTGGTTGCCCAATAAGATTTTCCTGGATTGAGGATCTGTTTTTGTTAGCAAATTTTAGTGTTCCCCGATGTTTTGTTGGCAATCAAGACAGTTTTTTCCACCACTTACCATCCGCAGACCAATGGTAAAAATTAGTGGACTAATCAAGTTCTGGAGGACTATTTGCATCATTTTTGCTGTTATTACCAGGACAACTGGAATATGTGGCTGGATTTTTTCAAATTTTTGCTTAAAAACCTGGATTATTTGTTTTTGGAGGTGTTGCCCTTTTTATTTTGTTGGGGTTATTACCCTCAATCTAACCTGCTGACCAAGGAATACAATGTTTGAGAAGTCAATACTGTTATTTCTGATTTACAACTTATTCAAGAAAAGGCTATTGAGTGCTTGGTACAAGCAAAGGCCATACAGACTTTGTGTTGCAACAGATGGAATAAGGAGCAGAAGCCTTACAAGGAAGGGGATTTGGTCTTAATACAATGTAAGTTCATCCACTCCCGCTGCCTCAATTCTAAACTTGACTACAGGTTAATTGGCCCGTTCAGGGTAATTGAGATGGTGGGACCAAACACTGTATGGGTGGATATTGCCCAGGAGTATCCCAAGCTCCACCTGGTTTGGTGGTTATTCATACACATGGACACAAGTAGGAAAAATGTGGACATTTGAATCAGAGGCCCAGAATTGAGCAGATGCGGAGGCAGCAGAACAATTGGTTCAAAAAGTAAAATCTAGCCAGTTGCCTACTCCAGCAGAGGAACAGCAGGCTCAGAAGTTGTGTAGTTGTGGTTTCCACAGCACAATAGGTAAGCTGAGTCCAGAATTTTGCCTTAAGCAGAAGCAATAGCTTGAGTTTTGTCTTTTTGGAATCAATAGCCAGAGTTTTTGCCTTTTGCAGAACAATAACTGTGTTCAATAACTATCCTCTTCTGCACTTATGGATTTTGGAGCAAGAATGCATAAGCAAGTGGTTGGAGCTATGTAGTGTGTATCCAAGGACTGGCTATGGGGTATGCACTGAGGTTGTGGAGGATAAGTAATTGTTGGGACAATTAACACTAATGTCAAAGAGGTGGCATGTGGATTGATGGGGATCCGTTAGAAAGGTTGTCAAGGATCTTTTTTTTATGTTGCATGCGGGATCAAGGGTGATCTGCTAAGGAAGATCAAGGGGGATCTGTTGTTAGTAATGCATTGGCGCAAATCAATTGGTAGTGTTATTGGAGATTACAATAGTCTCACCAAATCTATTGTATGCGGATGGATAAGCTAGGGAGATCAGGGCTAATAGTGAGCCAGATCATTGCAGAATGCATGGGAGGCGGTTTGGAGAAAAAGTTGTTCTTTTGTTTACTTCTTTTGTTTTGGAGTTGAGATTTTGGGTTGTACATAAAAGGGGAATGTTTCTTTAGCCAGGGGATTGTTATTGGATCTCATTGTATAGAGAGTATTGGAGTATTGTATTGTATCATTGGAGTTTGGTGTATTACCGTTTAAAGAGTACTATTGTCATTGTAGATTATTGGAGTATCTTTTTTTTGTGTCTGCTGTAAATAATGGTCTTAAGAACCATCTCGTTGAGTTAGCTAGGAGTAATTTCAGGGAACAGTTTGAGTGCGGAGCTTGTTGGGGAGTCCGTGCTAGTTTATTACTGTTATTTCATTGCAAGATTAGTCGAGGGAGCTTCTGTAGGACGCGGAGCAGCAGTGTAGGCGTCTCTTCTGGTGCGGAGCGGGTATAGTAACTAAAAGGGCTAGAGAAGTATCCGGTACCGGAGCGGGATTGGTGCGGACATTTAGTTTAGCACATCATTCTTTCCACACCGGTCTTCAACGTCTCTTTGGTTTTGCGTTATAAGCGCCCAGGGGACTTCGATCGCAATTATCATTTGAACAAAGGTATTAAGGAAACATACCACACCCAGCGCCAGATCGTCGACTGGTCACAAGTAGGCTCGGTTTTGGATGCTAGGATGCAGGGCAGCTGGCGTGAATTTTTACTACGATGGCTCCGTTCGACCCCCGGGGAAGATACCTGGGTTCGCGAAGATTACATACCTTTGCACTTGCACGGATATCTGCGTTCTTTCCGAGAGCATTTGGATCTCCTTTACGATCCTCGTGGAAAGAAGAAAAGGAGGAAGTAGGGGGATCTATTTTGTAACGAACCGGACCGGAAGTTTTTCTATTAAGGAGGTCCGGTTAAGAATCCGTCGCGGTTGAGGCAAGGTACACGAAAACTCAAGTGTCATGAAGGAACGTATATTCAAGCAAATGATAAGAACAATAGTCCAGTTCCAACTGCCATTTAATTAATTATGGTAGATCGCAAATCGTGGGGAAGGGACGACCTGCGTCCTCCCAGCCATTCCTTTCGTCATCTACTAACATCTTGCTTGGAGTTCACTATAAAAGACCGAGTTTACGTTGTATCTTATCCCTCTTTTCCTTATGGGATTTTCTTTGTAAATTCCTTTCATTTAATAAAATACAATTGTAAGAAAACCATTCTTTTCCCAAATTGGGTCTATTTGGAATATCCGAAATATAGACTCCCAGGGCAGTACTCGAATCTCTCACACCTATGATGCTCTCATTCCCGTACAAGCAGTCAATGATACATACATGCTGCATGGATTTCCCATGAACTGAGATCAAGGGCCTGTTTCAGATCTGGTGGTCCCGGAAGTTCAAGTACAGGTTTTGCAATCCGAGTCTGCCGTAGAGTTTCACATAGGCTAATCCTTTGGTCGCGGAAGTTTGAATCAAGGACTCACTCGCTCATCGGTTCCCCATTCCAAAACCTGAGTCTGGCCTGGACAGCTCTGGCTACAAGTTTGGAGGTGTATAATCAGCTTTGGAGACGTGTGTCAGTGAGCGACTCTGAGTTCGATTTGTACACAACTGGTAGCAAAAAATTGAGCAGCTCTGGCAGAAAAAGCTTCGATTGAGGAGATGCGCTTGGTGCTTTAATCGCCCAGTCCGTTCCTCCGCTGGCGCTGAAGTGACCACAACAAAGGGCCTCTTTTGTACATACCGTTGACCTCCTGCTCAGATTCTACAACTTTTCCTAGTTATCTACACTCTTTCACTGAATGAAAATAAATTATCTAACTCTAGTATAACCACCGACACAGGTCTTCATCCTCATCATCAAACTAATATGGACAAGTCAAGTATAGGGGCACTTCATCCAATGAAGTTCAAGAGTTGGTGGTGTGCAGCCCTTGTGGTACTATCAGCAACAATCTCCAAAGCCCAAACGGCGGATCAGTGGTCGACACCTCTTCACAAACGTGCTCTCCCCCGTAAGCCCATTTCAAGAACTTGTTTACGGCATCCTACCACTAGCCAACATTCGGACGACATTGATTAAATTTTCGCTCTCCCGAACAATCAACCCCAAGTCAATGTATCTCGTAAGCCTTGCGACATTGACAAACCTGCCCTGACATTTTACGTGTCACTCGGCTTTCTTTTGGTTAACAATCCGCCTTGTGATAGCTTCCTCAACCCCTCTTCTATCTGCTAGGCCAGCAGCCGCCAGCACAAACGGTGAGACGGCCTCATTACTATCCATGCAAGTTACAGGATCTCAGACAAATGCCTCCTCTCATGCCCTGTTGAATGAAGGTACCTCCTCAGGGACCACATCGAGTGACCCCCGCGATTGCCAAAAGCTTCCAATCACCCCAGATACCTGGAAACAGCTCGGCATCGATGATATGTTGAGATATTTACCTGATGGACAAAACATGACGATCTCTGTAAGTCTTGCGGCCCCCAAATGAGCCTCGTTAGAATCGCTAAGATGGCTTGCCTTGTAGAAATATGCTTCTTTGCACGGTGCTGGAAATTTCGTATGTGCCATTGACGAGAACTGCAATGCCGGGCAGGTAAGAGCATTCAGTTTCAAAGCTACCGGACGTACTTCACCTCGATCCTTACATGATATGTTGCATGGCACTTGGCAATAGCTTTGCCATCCCGTCAAAGCCCCCGCATGGCAAGTTCTCTACGCCGTTCAAGAATATACGAATTTCATGAACGCCATGGTGCATTCAATAGATTATTCAATGGCTCAACTTCAAGGTCAGCGGCTGGCACGGCTTTTTTGACTCTCCGAACTTTGGCTGACGATTCGTCACCATTTGCATAAACTCAGCGGTATCGGCATCCATGGCAACTGACCTGTAGGAAGACCTGTATTGCCTCATCTCAGGCGGCTCGCATCACCAATCTCATTGAACCTTTTCCCTACTCAACACAGTGCTGCGGACATCAGCGATTCTAGATTCGTTGTTAACCTGGAATGGATATTCACAGATCTTTACCGCGGAATCGCTTACGGCGCGACCACCCTATTCGTTGTCACCCTTTTGGCTCGTTCCCCGCTGACCTCACTAGTTCTGATAACCGACATCCTGTTTTTGACGGCAATCGGAGTCGGTATAGCGGCTTGGATTCAGGGGCCTCCCAAGACAGCATCCTTCGTACCGGTGAGGCGTCCAGAAGATATTCATGGAGGCGTTGAACATAGCGCTAAGCTTTCTAACTTTTCCTAAACCAGTGGACGAACCTCTCATTTTACCTCTCCCAAGCTCAAGAGGAGCTCTCCAAACGTATTACCGACGCTTCGGAGGAAATCTTCACAGCTGGGATCACAGCTGAAAATGGCCTAGCTAAGATTTTGGAGAACGGTTACTTCTTCAGACCACCATCACCTGCTGGTCTTATGGAAACCATGGAAAAGTCCATTTTGCACATCGTTCAAGCACGTTTGTTGGCAAGGTTGCTTCGGGGACAGGTAAGCCTCAATGTTTGGAAACATTTCCATATCGTAGTTTCTGGGCTGACTTTCTGGTGGCCCGTGGAAAACAGAACGCATATGTCACAATATCTCAAGTGAGTCCCTTAATCGAAGTTTGCTAGCCCATGTTGAGCGCTATATTTTTAACAACCCCTGCAGAGTGATTGTACAGACAAAGGACCAGGCGGGGCACGACCCGGTAATGATGTACTGTCTTATTGCGACCCGAAGGAAAAACTGTGAGCAGTCGGTTGGGATGAGTAAAAATTATAGCGCAATAGAGATTAACTCATTATCATTTTTCATCAGACTGTTCAATGTTGTCCGAGCTCACAAAAAAAAGACCATCAACACAATTATCGGTGCTGCCGCCATCACAACCAAGTATGGATTTAGCACGGAATTCATTGTAAGGAACTCGTGGCAATGCCAGACGAAATACGGAAACTTCGAGCACGATCCTTTCGCCGATGTGCACAAGTAAGTTTCCCATAATTCACATTCCGTTACGCCCTCTGGTTGCACAACTGCTCATTCATTGAGCGCTTCAGGGTTTCTGCAAAGGATTTCATGAATGATGATTGCCTGCTAAATTTACCTGTTTGTGATATGAGATTGGATGGTAAGAAACAAACTTGACCACTCGAGCCACACAGGACCTAACGGCTGAAAACTATCTCATTTCCTTTCAACTTTGACCCAGACATTCGAAATTTGAAGTACTCAAAACACAAAACGACCACATACGCGTGCCGAAAGGGCGGTGGACTTCCTATCTAGCGCCAAATACACCCTATTTTGTTCAGGTTGATATTATTTTCATTCTTAGGCCATGTCCAAGCAAAAAAAGTCATTCATTGTTAATAATTGCTAGAAGAATACATACTTTGGTTCAAGAAATCCAAATCTGGAGTTGAGGGTCATGGTAGAAAGACGCCGCATGTTGCTGGAGCTCTCTTCCCCTGATCCCACGGTTTGTCTTCGCGCGCAGATTTCCCTCTCAACCTGATGTTAGAACTTGAATCCAAACAATGAAATTCACCTTGTAAATTGATTTGACATTGGTCCCATCAATAATAATCAGATCATCTTGAAATTTCAATCTTCTTATCTTTCGGGTTCTTCAAAACGATTTCCTTAACAACAGAATCATTTATGACCTGCAATCAGTATTAACTAGATTTATCTTTTTTTTTGCAAAAATGAAAAAATTGAAAAAAAAAATTCCAAATGGCGATTTGAACAAACTTTCGAATCTTCGGCCCAAAATGAAAAACGCTGATTATATGTATGCACAGGGAAAGCATTGATCCCCAGAAAAAGATTTTTCATTTTTTTTCCTGCCATGAATAAAAGTAAACACACATCAATGAGTAAATCTATGCATTAATACCGGATAATTACTGGGGTGAGGACCCTGTTGCATTTGAGGAAATATTTACAGATTCAGATTCAGATTTGTGCGACTGTCGCCAGACAAGGTCTTACTAAGCCTTGAGCATGCGCACTAATGGAAAGGGGAAATGGCCAAAGGAAAATGTGATAGCTTCAAGGAAGCTTGAGCACAAGTGAAGTAAATGAATAAGGAATGCCCAGGTGGTCAGGTTCAATCTTATCTCAGGGGGAATGGAGTGGGTCTTTTGAAAAGCAGTTGCCCTGCTTTTTAGTGGAGAGTTTTCCAAAATGCAAATTTGAATGATTCTTAATTTCTGAGGAAAGTAAGAATGAGAACAAAGGAAGTGCCTTTCATAGCCAAAGAAACAAACTTTGAGTGAAAGCAGAGGATAAATTAACTAAGAAAGAGTATAAAAGATTAGGTGCATATGGAAATCAACCTACTAATGAATTTTGAGCCTTAGCAGGTTGAATTAAACTTTCTTGTCTGTGATTAATTTGACAGAATGGTTTATTTAAAGCTTGAGCTTGTTGTATCTACAAGAACTTTTGGCTGAACAGGTTGAGGGAACTGAAGCCTGGCAAAAATGATGAGAAAAAAATCCTGGGTGTAACAACAGATATGGTATTAACAGACATTTTTGGAAGTGAGACAGCGGTGTGGCAGCCACTTTGTGCTTAAATGTGATCAACTGAGGTTGATGGGGATGCAATGACAAAACAGGGGTGAAATAAAAAAAAATGGGTGGAAAAATTTTGAGGTGCAGATTCATGAGTTCCTTCTGTTGGGAAAAGTGATGGCTGTCATTGTTGGCCATTGCCTTGCCACTTCACTCTTTTGGATTATTGTCACTGCTGTGGTGAACCAAACCTTACTTATAGCCATGAGACTCAATTATTCAGCATTAAAATTACTCCAATCCTCAGAATAACCTCAGAAATGGATTATAAACCAGAAAAAACCCATATTCACTTGGCCAAAGTACCCCTCTAACTGTCACAGATGATAATTTACAGCTCAAATCAACTGTGGCAAACTCATATCTCAACAAAAAAAACCTAGTGAATCCCACCTTGACATACCAGGGAAAATCTCAGAACATTCCAGTGACAGCTTACCTCCAAATCAACCACAATTTTGCCAAACCTTATGAATACTAGAAGGATTATTTAATCATCCAGCACAACCTTAACCAAAATTAATCTGGGGTGATCCATAGAATGTTCCAGCACAGCATTTCTACTGTTCCAACCACAATTTAACCACTCTACAAGCTCCTGTAAATATAGAACCACAAGCCATCCGCTATTAAGTCTCCCTACCCATCACTGATTTGGTGAAAGTTGGCACCCCCCCCCCTGAATTCTATAAATAGAGGGCCTCCCTCCAGCCATTTCCTAACCATCCCCCCAGTGGATCATCACCACCCGGGGTGTGGTCACTCAACTCTTATGAAAATCCAGGACCCTTACTTCAATCCATAGTCCATAAGTAGTTGATCTAAAACCCCTTATAGGAAATATTGAACCCTTATAAATAAACTCAAGCCTTATCAAAAATAACCACCTCTTATATCAGAAAATAATAAAGAATATTAAACCCTTATAAAGGATATCAACCATTATCAACAATAAAAACTGCTTATGTAAATTGCCACCCTTAAAATAATCCAGAAAATTTACACATAATATAAAACCCTTATAAAGGATACCAACCCTTATCATCAACAACTAAAGAACCTTATATTTATTAAAAACCCTTATATTAACCATCACCATCATCATCAACAATAACATCAACCTTAAAATCATCCAATTTAGGGATTAAAACAAACATAAACTAACCTTAATACTCTCAACCACTCCTTCTTTTATCACTTTTCACCTGTAACACCAAAGGATAATCAATCAGTAACCACTAAAACCAGATAAGAGAATATATATAAAACAAAAACAATATAAAAATATTCCTTCTTTAACCTTTCCCTTAATCAGCCTTTATCCTCAAATTCACCTATCTTTTCCAATATCTCTTCTTTATAAAACCCAACCACATTGGTCCTAGTTCTGATAGAGATTACTATAGTAGCAACTATATCTGAAAAATCAGCCACAAATGTCTTTTTTATTTTATTGTTGTAGGAAATACTATGATACTTAGAGGGGAAGGAAATTCAAAAAAAAACATTAGTACTCCTCTATTATCCCAATATTTTCAGTACTGAATCCCTCCTCAAGCGACTTCCAGAAAGAAATTTGCTAAATTTATCTCATATCCCAAAAGATTCTTTATGCCACTCTTCATATTGATTTTTGTGTGACACACCTCCTCTCTTCTTGTGAAATACTTTGTTTCTGATAATCACTTCTTCATTCATTCAGTCTAGTTAGAGTGGGATTATGTGTGGATCAGAAGGGCTAAGCTTGTGTTTTTCTACTAGTAGAGCTGGACTCAAAATTAATATTTATGGGCTGACCTTTGTTTTTCTGCCAAAAACTTTTGCATTAATTCTTTATCCTAACTTTTGAAAAATATTTAAAACATTTCAGAAATTTGCATGACTCAAAGGGGAGCAGGAGACAGTAAAAAATGTCTCAAATTTTAGATCTGTGGGAAATTTACAATTCCTTGAATGAAAAAAATCACACCATTTCAATCTCCAGGCAATATTTTCAAAAAAATGGCAATTCTTCAAATCTTTGGCTCCCTACTCTAGCTGAGGAGGCATTATATTTTAAAAAAAACAAGTGCAAAAATAAAATCAACACAAACTGAAATAATTATAAAAACTATGTGAAGGAGCAAAAAATTTTCAAATTTTTTTTCAGGAATGGATTTTTGATGCAGTTTAAGGTATATTCACCCCTTAGAACCACCCCAAATTTCCAACTCCTTCTTAGAATTACCAGTAACTCAGGGTAACTAAGTATAAATGTTGAAATGACTGATTCACATACATACCATGTGTATCCGTAATCTGAGGAATGAGTTAAAAGATAAGATTTTTTCTTACTTGAGGAGTTATGGTCATCAATAGGCTTGCATAAAAACTTCAGAATCCAGACAGCCACATGACAAGCTACAATGGGTTCTTTTGATTTTCAAGGCCAGCATGCAGAACTCCAGCTGAATGAGTATATCTGAACAATGCAAATACCTCACCTGTTTAATTTTAAGCCTATAAATATTGAGATCCAGCTCAAATGAAGAAAAAAATTAACTAACAGGCTGTCATTATTAATTGAAAGAATAGAATTAAACTTGAAATAAAAAAAAAAGTAAAAAATATGAAAAAATCACAAAAGGAGTAGGAAATATAGAACTATCATTTCATAATTGGTTTCTTGGTTCCAAGTTTGGTAAATCCACTCACTGCAACCACCAGCCAGCTCCAACTCCTTCAAAGGAATTATAATGCCTAAGAGGGTTTGCTGACAGCTCAAATGACTAGTTTTTTTTTACATTCACTGGTTGCACAAAAAAATGAAAAAGGAAAGAGAAAGAAAATGAAAGAAAATGAAAGGAAATTGAAGAAAATGGAAGAAAATGAAAGAAAGAAAAAAAGAAAAAGAAAGAAAAAAACAAAAAGAAAAAAGAAAGGAAGAAAATGAAAGAAATTGAAAAAATTGAAAGGGACAAAAAGGGGAAAAAGGGGAAAGGGGGAAAAAAAGTGAAAAAAGGGGCAAAAGGGGGAAAAAAGGGGGGGAAAGGGGAAAAAGGGGAAAAAAGGGGCGAAAAAGGGGAAGAAAGGGGGGGAAAAGGGGAAAAAAAGAGGGAAAAGGGGGAAAAAAGCAAAAGAAAAGAAAGAAAAGAAAGAAAAGAAAAGAAGGAAAGAAAAGAAAAGAAGAAAAGAAAAGAAGAAAAGAAAAGAAGAAATTGAAGAAAAGAAAAAAAAGAAAAAAAGAAAGGAAAGAAAGAAAAGAAAAAAAAGAAAAAAAAGAAAAAAAAGAAAAAAAAGAAAAAAAAGAAAAAAAAGAAAAAAAAGAAAAAAAAGAAAAAAAAGAAAAAAAAGAAAAAAAAAAGAAAAAAAGAAAAAAAGAAAAAAAAGAAAAAAAAGAAAAGAAAGAAAAGAAGAAAAGAAAAGAAGGAAAGAAAAGAAAAGAAGAAAAGAAAAGAAGAAAAGAAAAGAAGAAAAGAAAAGAAGAAATTGAAGAAAAGAAAAAAAAGAAAAAAAGAAAGGAAAGAAAGAAAAGAAAAAAAAGAAAAAAGGAAAAAAAAGAAAAAAAAGAAAAAAAAGGAAAAAAAGGAAAAAAAAAGAAAAAAAAAGAGAAAAAAGAAAAAAAAAGAAAAAAAAGAAAAAAAAGAAAAAAAAGAAAAAAAAGAAAAAAAGAAAAAAAAGAAAAAAAAGAAAAAAAAGAAAAAAAAGAAAAAAAAGAAAAAAAAGAAAAAAAAGAAAAGAAAGAAAAAAAAGAAAAAAAAGAAAAAAAAAAGAAAAAAAGAAAAAAAAGAAAAAAAAGAAAAAAAAGAAAAGAAAGAAAAGAAGAAAAGAAAAGAAGGAAAGAAAAGAAAAGAAGAAAAGAAAAGAAGAAAAGAAAAGAAGAAAAGAAAAGAAGAAATTGAAGAAAAGAAAAAAAAGAAAAAAAGAAAGAAAAGAAAGAAAAGAAAAAAAAGAAAAAAGGAAAAAAAAGAAAAAAAAGAAAAAAAAGGAAAAAAAGGAAAAAAAAAGAAAAAAGAAGAAAAAGAAGAAAAAGAAGAAAAAAGAAGGAAAAGAAGAAAAAGAAGAAAAATAAGAAAAATAAGAAAAAGAAGAAAAGAAGAAAAAGAAGAAAAAGAAGAAAAAGAAGAAAAAGAAGAAAAAGAAGAAAAAGAAGAAAAAAAAGAAAAAGAAGAAAAAGAAGAAAAAGAAGAAAAAGAAGAAAAAGAAGAAAAAGAAGAAAAAGAAGAAAAAGAAGAAAAAGAAGAAAAAGAATAAAAAGAATAAAAAGAAGAAAAAGAATAAAAAGAATAAAAAGAAGACTAATAAGAAAAAGAAGAGAAAAGCAATAGATTTCCACAAATATAAAAATTAATAGGGTGTCAGCTCTCTGATACCAGAAACCTTACATTCCTTTAGCTACAGAGAGTGATAAAAATACTGGAATAATAATAATTATTATTATTCCAAAAATAAACGCTTAGAGGCTCAAATAAGTAATATAATAAGAGCAGTTTCAAGTTTTAATTGCTTTTTTAATAAAAGTTTTTCAATATGTATATAAAAGAGGGGCCACAGTGTTATACTACGAGGGGTCTTTACAGACAAAGAAACCTCTCTTCAAGGGGCCTCCTTAGGCAGTTTAAGAACCTTGAAATGGAGATGGGTGCCTTAGAAAGGGATTATTCCACTAATGGCCGGGCATAACAGAATAATAGCCTAGACAGGAAGGGAAATACTCACTCTGAGCACTCTACCACGAAAATCCTGCAATAATAGGAAGGGTTTCAGAGCAGATGGGGTGGATTGCCTGACTAAACTTCAAGGGTTGATTGGTTTTAAGAAATAAATAATAATACTACAGACTTGCTCATAAATAACTTGCTTAGATTCTTCATAAGCACTTGACTAACAATGACACAGTTTCTGATTGATAATAATAATTCCTGGTAAAATGATGATGGAATAATGGACCCAAAGAGGTCTGTATAAATACCTTTTTGGGGTGATTTTGAGCTTCTCAGGGCGCGTAGAGAGAGTTCTTCTCATGGGCTGAGGCTGGAAAGCCATTCATAGCAAGATTATCACGTTCAATTGGTGCTGTTAATCAGCTGACCTTAGATCTGCTGGATTTCTGTACTATTTTAGCCACAGGATCTGTTAATCTCTTATGGCCTAAATTTGATCATTCTGCACTCATGCTTCATTTGTACTATTATTATTGCTTTGAAGTGAACAGATGTGGACGTTTAATAATTTTTCATCTTCTGCTGATCATGTAGATAATTTTTAATAATTTTTATGAACACTCCTTGTAGTGTTTTGTGGTCTTCAAAGATCAGAGTCAATGATTTACGTGGTAATCCTTGATCTTCAATTTATTATGAAAAATGTTCTAAACTTAATTTTTATTAATTTTAATTAAGTTTTGATCTTTTTAGATTATTACTAATGCATATGTCAACTTGTTACACATGCCAGGCAACCCTAATTAGGTTGTAGCTCTTTTGAGCAGTAACTGGTTGTCAGATTAGTCACAACGGATCCAGATGTGGGGATCAGTCAGTTCAGATGCGCGCGGGGTGGGATCCGCTGCATGCAGGGAAGAATTAGCTGCGCGCGGGTCTCTAGTATGCAGGAAACTGCTACTATGAGTACGTAGGGGTATGTAATGATGTGGGGCTGCGCGCGGGAATTGTGACATAACACATTTCCACGTGTAACTCCTAAAATATACACAACACCTCAATTCTGAGTGAATTTTAGGTGTAAACCCTATACGTGACAACACATGTGAAATGTTAAAATGGCAAAAAGGTGCCATACTGGTGTCATAATTTTTAGTACTTTTCTTTTTAATTATTTTTAAAAATGTAAGGACTTGGATTTCAAGGGTGGGGTCAGTGAGTGACCCACCTAATTTTGGGTGAAAAATCCATTTCTTCAATAATATTTATTGATTTCTCACTCCTTCTTTTGTTAATTTAGATATTCTTATTTTTTATAGTTTTGTGTTGCTATGAAAGGTTGCTCTGTACATAGTAGCAAGCTGACAGTTCCACCTCTGTTCCATCAAATTCAATATCTACATTTTTTCCATCTCATAATACTCCATTTTGTTCATCATTCTTGATTATTGAATTATCCTGGGCTGGTCCTCTGGCTGGGATTCTTTCATTTTACTGGCTCCTTATTGCTTCTCTTCTTTCCTCTCTAGGTTGAGGAAATATTTTTATTCCTGGACTAATGGAGGGGGTTTCTGATTATTCCATGGTCCTTGTTTGCATTCTTCCAAATGGTGATCTTGGGGTGGAGGTCTGAAATCTGGTTCTTTGTTGAGTATAAGGGGTTTCTGGGATGCCTTGTGCTGATCTTTCTTCAAGTATTTGGTTTAGGACTTTGGAAATGTTGGCAAGATTCTCTCTCATTTCTGATGCCATGTCTTACTGATTCTGAATTCTCTGCTGTTCTTTGTCTGGTTTTTCTTGGGGTCCACTGGGTGGTTTGGGTTTGTCTTTCAGTTCTTGCTCCATCCTGGTTATTGAGGAAAGTGCTCCTTGGTTATTATCTTCAAAAACTTTAAGTTGGTCCTTGAGGTCCTTTAATATCTGGTGAATATCTCTTCCTTTAGTTTCCCAAATTTGTGGTAGGTTAAAGGAGCTAATTTTCCGAAAATATCTTCTGTTATAGGTAATAACTAATCATTCCAAAGGAAATTGGCCACTGGTGGGACACCAATTGTAGAGACTCCAAGGGATAATGGGATTATTTAGCAAATAGCTTGCTTGCAGTCACTAGAAGGGGAGTTTAGTGTACTAATACTCTTTAGTAGATAGAGGTAAGCTAAGGTGGTTTTGAACTGCCTGCCCTTCTGAACTATAATAAGTCTGCACAATAATTTTTTTTAATTAGTGGCTGGTTTCTTTGAGAGTTAAAATAGGTCTCTAATCAGATCTAGATTATTTGTTGATAGAGATTTTTAGGAATTGCAAGAATATTCCAGGTTGAATTGGATTATTGGCAAGCTTCCACCAATTAATAATAAAGAATTTTTGACTTTTCCTGATTATTTTTCCAATTCCAATTAAAGGATTTAAGGGTTGACTAAAAAGTGTTTAACCAGTAGGAGGACCCAAAGATGGGTTTTCCCACAAGGAGCTGGGCGGAAAAGAAGCTTGATTGGTTTTTCTTTTGTGCTCTTCCTTTTTTATAGTAGTACTAATCAAAAATAATGGTTTTCCTTTTAAAAATAGGTGCTGAATATCAGGCCTTTTCTCAAGAACCCTTCTTCAAAAGCACCAGGGGTTTGGTCAAATGGTCAATGATAATTTTGTGTTTGATCTTTTATTTCTTTTTCACTTGATTCTGGTTCACTAAAAAGCTGGTACTGATCAGGCAGAGGCCATAGATCTTAGGGGTCATATATCATGGGTGGGGGCTGATGCCATACTCTGGGGCTGATGACATATGCTGGACAACTTGGATAGGGAAAAAGAGCCCCCCTTAAATGGACAAATACTTCCTCAGGGGATGCTCAGGGCTCCCCTGAGTGCGGTTCTGAGCCTCTCTCTGCACTTTTGAAGCACAGGAGGGTACAGTTACATGAGACAAATCATTCTGGTGAGAAAACGTGTAAATCAGACTGAGAGATAACTGTATTTTTTAGTTTAATTTTTGATAGTCAGGATAAGATATAAGATAAGCAATAAGAATGGTGTGATCTGGACGCTTCTGAGTGCTTATCTTTTATAAAACATTTATGCAGAAGTTCCCTGCAGCTTTAGTTAATTTTGCTGGTTGGGAAAAGCATGAAACATGCTTGGCAGCTGCAAGCCCTCTTTGGTAGCTTGAATGGTGTGACCTGCATGGGTTTTGTGGTGGAAATTCATGTTATGGGTGTTTTTTAGGACGCGTCTGAGCCCTTATCATGTATAAAATGTTGCAGGAACTACCTGTATGCTGTTTCAATGGAATTAGTTGTAGATATATGAGGTATGCTGTTTTACTGCATGCCCCCTTGGGTAGCTTGAGAGTGTGGCTTGTAGGTGCTGTGTGGTTGATAGTGTGACAAACTGAGTATCAGAGTGCTTGAGAGGAAACTTCAGAGGGCTTATCTGGTGGTGAAAGTTCCAGAAAAGGCATGTTCACTGAGTTGTTATTGCTGGATGATGAGAATTGAGATATACTTGGCTGCATGAGCCCCTACTTCTGTTGGTGCATGTGTGTGTGTTTTATGGTTCAAATGGTGGCAAACTGAGTATCAGAGTGCTTGAGAGGACGCTTCAAAGGGCTTCTCTGGTGGTGAAAGCTCCAGAAAAGTCATGTGTACTGAGTTGTTATTTCTGGTTGGTGAGAATTGAGATATACTTGGCTTCATGAGCCCCTACTTCTGTTGGTGCATGTGTGTGTGTTCTATGGTTGGAATGGTGGCAAAGTGAGTATCAGAGTGCTTTAGAGGACGCTTCAAAGCTCTTATCTGGTGGTGAAAGTTCCAGAAAAGTCATGTGTACTGAGTTGTGATTGCTGGTTGGTGAGAATTGAGATATACTTGGCTGCATGGGCCCCTACTTCTGTTGGTGCATGTTTGTGTGTTGTATGGTTAGAATGGTGAAAAACTGAGTATCAGAGTGCTTGAGAGGAAGCTTCAGAGGCCTTATCTAGTGGTGAAGCTTCCAGAAAAGTAGTGTAACTTGTTTTTGTTGAACTCTTGATCTGAGGAATAACAGATTGAGAGCAAAGAAGAAGGATGATGAATTTCAGTAAGAAAAGAAAGAAATAAGAAATGAGATGAGAATAAACAAGAAACCAAATCTTACCTGAGGAATAACAGATTGAGAGCAAAGAAGAAGGATGAGAAAAGATCTTCTTCTTTGCTTGGCCCCTGCCCTCAGGTATACATCAATGATTGAAATGTCACACATGTTGTGACATGATAGGTTTGTATAATGAATATTGAATAGTGAGACTGAAACAGGCGGTACTTGATGAAACAGGCGGAGCTGAGATGATGAATTAGGTGACAACTGGGATAATGAATCATTGATAGCTGAGATAATGAAAGAAACAGTAAAAGAATAGACGTGATGGGTAGAAAGATTATGAGACTGGGAATATATTCCAACAGTTTTCATAGTACTGTTTGTAGTGTAACATTGGTACTGATATGGTTTAAGCCCTGCTGGTATGGGGTATGTTGTTTTTTTGTGTAGTTATTTTAAGCATAATATTTTTTTATTATATATTCATTTAAGACTTTTTATTAATACATGTGAAATAATCCAGTCTGTGCCAGATTTTGGGTTGTTTTTGTGACAGGTGTTGATATGGTTTAAGGGGGTTATCTGGTGATTGATTTGGGTTTTCAGGTTGGTTTGAGTTTAGAGTATAGTTTATGAGGGGTTTGTAATTTTTTTTGACTTTAAGTTGATAAAAGAATAATAATTAATAAGATAAAATGAGTATGATGACTATAGGACAGGTTTGGTTCACCACACAATCAAGAACTGTTAATCTTCAAACAAAGCATGGCCTTGAATAGCTGGTCTTGCCTATACTTGTGTGATTGACAAGTCACAATAGCCAAATTACTTCACTTGTGGAACATGAAAAAATGGCCAGCAATTGTCCCTCAGATGCCCAGACAGATATTTGAGAAATACTTCCCAGCCAGCAGGAATTCCACATTAGCACCATGAAAAAACAATGATCAAATGATTAAAAGTGACACACCAGGGCTCAAAGGGCCCCTTTTTCCTCTGGTATATTACTTTTAATCAATTGATCATTTTTTTTTCATGGTGTATAGGCCCCTTGAATTGTCAACAAATGAGAATATAGCTCTGTGTAGACAAGTATATAACAGCTCTCAAAGCAATTTAATGCATATATTGGCTGGTACAGCATTTCATAATGATTTTATAAGTTTAAATTTGTGTTTGAATGTGTTAGAGGAAATATCTATGGAAAAGGCTTGGGTTTTCCATTTTACAGGTAGGGGTGTCCAACTAAGTATGTTGAAGAAGATAAAAATTCTGAGACCAGAAAAAAATTTTGCCTGTTCATCACAAATCAGTCATCTTTTACTTTTTTTATTTTCCAATTGAAAGCATGGGCAACCTGTTTGTCTCAGTGGGAACACTAAATGAATCCCTTAATTTTGATTGTCCAATTTTATGAAAGATAACTGGTATATTCAGAATATCTTTGACACTTGACAGCTTGGATTATATTGGAGGATGATCTATACTGTCTGTTTGAAAGTTGCTTACTTTCAAGTTAAAGCAAGTTTTTATTTTTATAGTTGGTGCCAAAACAAACCAATCAAAAAAATCAGGATTTTTAAATCCTGACCTCATTCTTGAATTAGAAATTGAGGCACAGAAATGGATTGAAAATCTGGGATTCCACCTGATAAGTGTAGTTGGGACTATAATAGGCCCTGAAGGGCTCAGTGTCTGCTCAAAGCCAAAAAAAATTCAACTGGTAACAATGTTAGAATAATGTTTCACTACACCATCTGCAATTAAATTGGTCCTTGGGCTTAGTTTTCTATTTTTCTTAGTAATTGCACCCTTGTTTTATGATTTGAAATACCTTCTTCCACTAATTATCTACTTTTGAAAAAAAAATGTGAGACTCAAAAGCACTCTAAAAAATTGTTGCATTCTGCTTACTGAATTTCAGTGCTAAGCAAGGGAACATTCATTAAAACCACTAATTCATCACTTGTGTTCAATCCTTGAATGTTTCATTTGAGCTTTGACTGCTTTCATTAAATTGGCAATTGCTCTTTGAATCCTTTGCATCACAAATCATCATCAACCATGTACTTTGAACTTGGTAATATTGATCCATTAAATTCATCTCCATTCATATTCAAACAATCAGTTTGGGTTGAAAGCTTTACTGTTTCATAACTACAACTTGAATATCCATACTCAGTCCCCTCAGTCATTCCCAACCTCAGTACAGTCAACCTCTACCCCTGGATCTACCAGCTGCACCTCCTGGAGGATCCTCCTGCATCCCCTGAAGGTCCTAGGCAGTCTCCCAGGCTCTCCCTCTCTCTCTATGGGTTGGTGCATCCTCCATCTCTCCTTCAACCTACTTAGTATGAGAAGTGGGCCTTGATGGACTAGTAGTTACCATCACATGGAAGCTTGATACCACCCCTGCAACAGCTATGCAATTCCCGTGTTTGACTCCCAGGAGACCCACCCCCTGGCCACTACCCCTGTTTTCTGGCAAACCATGCCCACCCCTTTCCAATTTTGAAACCTTTATTGGTTGGTACTTTAGTGTGTGGATGGATAATTCAATTTCAAAATCTGTTACCCAATCAGAGTGGATTCAAATCCAAAAGCTATTATTTGATCCTGCTTCACCGCGGGGCTCCCCCATTCTAATCTTGCATTCCTGGCCTACAGGGATTACTTGTATATGCTACTTGAGATTCATAGTGCACAATGCTAATGCAAAACTGCACTTTAAAAAGATGAAAAAAAGGATGAGAAGCACATACATATCCCATACTTTAAATACATATTAAATAATAATGGCTGGAGAACCCACGCTTCCATTTCATTACATGCTCTACCTTCCTGGACAGGCCAATTACCCAATCTGTCAATCCACTTCCTCCAGTTCAATTGGTCAACATGTAATGTCATGGGGAATCCCAGCCAAGCACCAGTCATCCCCCATAAAGGCCTCTCCTCATCTCTCACATATAGTGACCTCTCCTTTGTTCCTGGAAGAATTTCCCTAAAGGTTATTATACTACTTCTTATTGTTTAGTCCCTTCCAATAGGTGTAATCTCAGCACAAGAAAGCCATCCAGCCTACCTTACTCATCTTGCCTATCTCTCTGGTGTCACACTTATAGAATTCAGTCATCAATACTCCTCAAGAGCCTTGCTCCTGGATTCCTCTCATCCTTTACCCTCCAAAAACTTGTCATTACTCTACCTATCATCATGAAAATACATTCCATCTTATCTATCCTGAGTTCTGCAAGCAGTAGTAACTGTGCCCCCAGTGCTATGCATTCCAGGGGAAGTTGTGACAGACTGGTTGATGGTCTGATGAAACATATGAATCATTGAATGATAAAGGAGCTTATGTTGTTAAGTGAAACAGATCTGGAGATAGGTTCAAGGGAAACTTCAGCTTGATCAAAGGATGAACAGATGATTGATTACCTCTAGGAGAACCCATTACTTAAAAATTCTCCATAGAGGAGGGATTAAACATGGTTTTCTATACTAAGAGAATCTCTAATTTTCTCATTAAAACCATTTGTTAGCTAAGTTTACCAAGATATTTTAACAATTGTGGAAAAATAGGAGCTTGCTGAAAAGCAAGCTCAATAAGTCTTTTCAAATTTCCATCAATTTGTGGGAACTTATAAAGCTTGGTAGCTCCATCCTTGAGTAAATCCGCTGCATAATCTACCCTGTTTAACTGCCACATAAAATTTTAAAACCCTTTGATACCACCTCCTGCCATAATCCCAGCTCCAATATTGTCTCCCCCCTCATCCCAGCCCCACCTTTTTTTTGAGATAAAACCAAATCAAAATTGGATAGTGTTCCTAGCTAGTGAACCACTATGTGGTGAACAATTTTTTATTTTGGGTTGCTAGTTAGCTTCTGCAGCCTTATAGATTGTGCAATTTCAAAAAATGTGCAGTAAAAAACTTGCAAGCTATTTTTTTATCTATCAAGCTGCTAACTAAAAATCCAATCTCTCAAACAATTGAAGATGCTCTAAAAATAATGAATAAAAAAATATGCAATGTCAATATTACACTGAAAAATTCTAAACTTGAAGGAGCATCACTTCAGACACTTAGAGGTTAAACAATAATATCAGGCCACATGGAAAATGGTATAGAATCAACTAGAAATATGAAAAATTCTAAATATTAAATTGTATCAGAGTTAGAAAATAAATCATCAGAAACCCACCTTTTTTTTACAGAACCAGCCATTTTTCATGGAAGTTTTCTGAAATACATAAACCCCTGAACTGGTATATTTCAAAATGGTGTTTTTTGTATAAATGGCGTGTTCCAAGCATCAAATACATCATTTTTGTTTCATCATCCATAAACATGCAAAACATGCAAAAAGCCCAAACACCCCTCCACATCCGCAATCTCAAAACCAAAATCTTCAATTCATCATTCCATCATTCCACCCCTCCATCCCTCCATCCCTCCATCACTCCATCACTCCATCACTCCATCCCTCCATCCTTCTATCCCTCCATCCCTCCATCCCTCCATCCCTCCATCCCTCCATCCCTCTATCCCTCCATCCCTCCATCACTCCATACACCTCATCACTTCAATTTTCCCACATCACCACCACTCACACACCATCACTTCAAATTGCATACATTACCACCACCCATAGAATTCTTCACTCTCAAGATGCTCAAGAAAACCTCCAGAAAGCAAGTTGAACATTCAATCAAGCTAACTGAAACTTTTTTACTATTTAGTGCTGGTTCATATCAAATTTGGAATCAAACTGGTTATCCTTTAATTCTCTATTTGAAAGGGCTACTTAGTCCATGAAATACATACATTTCCCCTTCCTATTTATGAAATACAAAATATCCATTTCCAACCAAATTAAGCTTCCAAAAACTGTTTGGAAACTCTTTGGATTTATTCATAAAAATTTTGTATATTATTGAAAAAACAAGTCTTCAAAAATGAATCTTGGAATCCTCAATGAAAGCCTTCTATTGGACTTGAAGTTGCTCTTTTTTGATAGGTCTCAAATGGGAATGGAGAAGCTATTCATTGTATATAAAATATTTTCCCCATTGAATATGGGACAGTCCACCTATAAAACCAAAGATTGATCACTGCTATCCTAAGAGTTTTACTCCCATTCCTTTTCTGAAAAAAAAACAAAGATCAAAAAGAGATATCATGGGAAAAGGGGGCTAAAATATTTCCAGGTTGTTTTGGCTTTTTGAATCAAAAAACCATAAACTTGAGTCAAAAACACAAACTTGATGGCAAAAAATACTTTTATTGGAAGTAAATACAATCCATTATTTTCTTTCCAAATATATTTTATGAGATTCTTACCAAAAATAATTCCTTATTTCAATTGGGGGTGCCCTCCACCTCATCACTTCCTGCTCCAGTTCACCAGTAAAAAATCACAAGTTCATAATCTGCACTACCACTTAGCATAAAACAAACCCTCATAACCCCAACTCAACCTTTACCTTGGACCCTCAAACACCACATAAACAACACAAATTTCTTCTCAACACCACCTTGAAAAATCCACCAGGAACCACCACTTGAGCCACACATATGCCACCTCAACTTCAACTTAAACCAAGAAAACACTTACAAGAAACCATCCTATCTTCCATTGAACTTTTAAACCCCCATTCATCCTTCTGGTCTTATCTCACCCCAATTTTTTCTCCCACAAGGAACCAAAGGTACTCACCAGATTAGTCCACTCAAATTCATTCATAGAAATGGAAACAAAACTAAAAATTGCTTTTAATTTTTTTTCTGATTAATCACCCTTTATAACCACAATTCTTTCTCCCACAAAGACCCAAAGGTACTCACCAGGCAATTCCCCTCATAATCTTTACCCCCTCCCATCCATTACTTGAAAAATGATTCAGAATATTTATGCAATTTCTTTTCTGATGTAGAAACTCACAACTTCTCCAACCCAGACCAAAATGTATTCACCAGGTGAGTCCCCTCCCATCTATTCCTTGCATAGAAATTTGCAAATCACTTTGCAAATTTGTTTTAAAATGGCTTTTATGATGGCCTACAATTTATAACCCACATCCTATTTTTGCTCCCACCAGGACCCCCCAACAGGCCACCTCCTTCTGAATGATGCAACCACCACCATTGTAATCTCCCCCACCAACAACCCCATCATCTCCACAGCCATATACACCTCCAGCAGCTACATCTCCACCACCACCATGGCCATCACCATCACTACCACTGCCACCACCACCAATAACATCCTCCTCACTATCACCAAAACCACCATCAAAAAAGTTGAGGGAAAGTTGGATGTCAGCTCACTACTATTCAGAACCAACTGACTAAAGCCTAAAACAAATAAAATATAAATGAATTAATAAATAAATACAGAAATAATAAAATAAAATAAAAATAAGGAATAAAGCCTTAATTTGTAATAAATCCAAAAATATTATTAAAAAAATGGATTTGTGGTGCCAATTTAGGTAGGGTCACCAACTGGCACCACCACCCATTTCCTACTCCTTCAGGTAGAACTATGCTCACTCATGTACCCTTGCTTGTAACATCCACAAGTACTGGTTTCTGACCAAAAGTTTGGTCAGAAACCCATAATTATGTAAGCTTAACCACCACAAATTCGGAATTTAGGGCCCTGCACCCTAATGTAATATTTACCCATTGTGATATGTACCCATTAGAAGATACAGGTCTCCTATAATTTTCCCAAAAAGGAATGTTACAGCCCTATTGCAGTACTAAGAGGATACTTTAGCACCCCAGGACAACCACTATAGCTACAGAGGATGTCTTGCTTCGGGCCAGAACACTCCAAAAAGTCCCCAAACCTCAGATACACCCTGTATCACCCAATTAAGGAAGAAAGGCCCCTGTATGTATTTGTGGCTGTTACAGTACAAATTAGCCCATACACAACCAATAAGGCCTCAAAATCGAAGTTGCGAACAGGTTTCAGAGGTCTAGGACATACTTCCAAGTCCCTAGCCTCAGTAAACAAGGGCCTGTACTTAAATTATTAGCCTCAAATCAGGATACATGGCTGGTACAATGATATCACTTGAGGCTTGGAAACGTGTATCAAGCCCCAAGCATGATGACATAGGGCTTCCTGTACCTCTGTAGTGACTAGAGCAGGTCCACACAAACACACTGATGGCTCATTGGCCTCAGCACTAGCCTGGGTCACCCTCATTTGGCTGGTAAAAGGACTGTACCATGAGGGTACCCAAACAATATAAATAAAGGACCTTCCCCCAGCTATTTCTACCAGATTCATCCAGTCATATAGTCATTATTGCTTCAGATATTTTCGTCCTAAAGCAATCAAAACCTTATAAGAAATAAGTGTGTGATCCTGGACCACTTTCTGATAAAATTGTAGACCATAATTCTTGAATCCCTGTTTTTTTGCCAAATTGAACAACCAACCATTCAGCCTGCCCCAGTACCAACTTCCAGCACCCTGAATCATTGAATATTGGCCCATTCATCAATAATAAGTCCGGATCTAGACCTAGTAAGTGATCCCGCTGACTTATACCCCTTTTTGTAGGTTTTGCATAACCTATGCCCCAAGGAAATTACACACACCCTTCTTGAAAGGAATCCTTGTCAACCCCACAGGCACCAAAATTGCTCCTATATTGTCCTTAAAAGACATATACCTGTGGTACAGAGGGCTCAACAACCCCATTAAGGTCTTGGCCCCTCCATTTAAATTTACTTTATAAATATATAAATAAATTTAACCCTTTTAGCCAAATCATATACCTGGCATTTTATCTTATTTTTGATCCAAACTTTCTATCACCTCTAGTAGCTAAAAGGAGTGAGGTCCTTGGCATCTAGTAAGCTGACAATTGGGTGTCTGGCCGGGAAATAATTGATATAATTATTGATCCTGTGCCATTTTTAATAATTTTTTAATAATTTTTCAAAAATTAACCAAAAATTCCAAAAGAAATCATTATAAATTGCCAAACTTCAAAAATAACTTAAAAATACTAAAAAAAAACTTAAAAATTATTTTCTGATATTTTTCCGGACTTCTTAATCTTTAGTGGACCTATAAACCAACGCAGAACTAATTAAATACTATCTTAAACTCTTAAAACTCCGAAAAGAAGAGTATATTAAAAATTACAAACCAACTGATTGGGAACTTCTATCTCCTTTAGAACAGAAGGAATTGATTGATATCCACTCAAAACTCAGGGAGGAACAAGAATTTGAAGAAATATTTCGTGTCAACCTCATCTTGAAGTATCATAGAGACTGGGCTAAGACTCAACACCCTGCTCATATCAGATTCAAGCTATTAAAAAGTGAGATTTTTCTGAAAATTTCTTTAAAACATTTTTAATTATAAATTAACTTATAACCTTTATATCTGGTACTTTCTAGTTCTGAACCGCCCACTGCCCCATCCACTCCAACTGCTGCCACTGCTGAAGTAGCAGCTCCACCAGTTACCACTCCAGTGATAGTACCAAACTACCCTGTCATAGAAGCTCCCAACCAACTTAGGTCCCCAACCAGAGAGGAATCTGTGGCCACTCCAAACTCAGAGAGTAAGCCATATTATCTCATCTATTCCAAGCATTTTTATAAGTTACTGATTGCTTGCAATGACCATGTCTAGACTCAGAGGACCAGATGGACGCTTCACCACTCTCTCCCACTCCAGAGCCAAGCGGAATAATCCATCCCTTGACTCTACAAAGAATGAAGGACTTAGGTATTCAACCAATCCAGAGGATACCATCCCCAGCTCCTCTACCCAGCTCCTCCTCCTGAGTTCCCTCTCAAGGAAAGCAAGAGGAGTCCTGGAAAATGCTGATCAAGGAACACATTTCCTTGTGGCAAAAGGTAATGCAGGCGGAGAAAGAGACCAACGTGAAGATCCAGGTCTTCTATTGCAGGCAGGCCCAGATCTCTCAAAAGGCTCTGCAAAAGTTTATAATCAAGCAGGAGCTAGAGGATTATGTGAAGGGGTGGAATCCTTGGGATCACCTCAAGAAGATCCAACCTCCTCCCAACAAAAAGGGAAAGAAAAGGTCCTCCAATCACAGGAAACCAAAGGAGGATTTCAACGATCCAAAAATTTGGGAAGAAGTGAAAGCTCTAGCTCAAGCTTTAAAGGGGGCCTACAAGAGCTAGTTGTAGATAGTTCTTTTGCAAATAGTCTTAGGAATAACTTTAGTGCTTTAGACAATAACATTTTTTTGTGCCTCCATAAGATCCACCAATTGGAAGAGAAATTGAGCAGTCCTGAGTATCTCCTTGAGCTGAACATGGTAGTGACAACTGCCCTCATTAAGAATGGAGTTTCTTATGATCTAGAACAAATTAAGACCCTGATCTTAGAGGATAGAAATAAGAACAGGATCAACTATGAGAAATCATTTTCCACCTTAAGAGAAGATGTAATTTGACACAAATCTTCTACAAATAATGTTTCCTTTGAAAAAATTTTGAGAGATCACAAAAACCAGTTGGATAATTCCATCAATGAGCTCAAAACTCGAATGAATATGCAGCTTTATATGATTAAGAATGATACCAGGGACGTGAAATTGTCTCAGATTTCACAATCTGAAGCTAATAACCATTCTGAGCACCCTATTCCGCCTAGATTCCCCAACCCTAGGTTTAATCTTGCTCCTCCTCACCAGAATTATTCTCCTGACATGGAGCAAGCTATCAAATTGTTGCCCCCTATCACACATTGGCCTAAGTTCTCTGGAGAAGCAGAATATGATCCTATAAGTTTTATGAAATATATTGATCACCATATCCTTTCTTCTGGCTTACCAGAGACAATGGCCCTAGTAAGGTTTCCCTGACTTTTTGAAGGGGTAGCTTTAGATTGGTTTATCTCCAAAAGAGAATTGGTAGGAGATGTTCATTGGGAGGATTGGAAAGAACTGATCAAAGAACAGTTTGGTACTCAAGTTTGGAAAAAGAAAATTCTCAAAGCTTTTGAGCAGGATTTCTTTGATCTGGTTAGAGATCAACCTCACCAATGGTGTTTGACTCAGAAAAAGAGAATTGACTGTTTCTATCCTCAAGCTTAAGTAGAAGAGATAAATGAGCGACTACTAGGACAATGCAACGGACACCTAGAACATAATGTCAGGGGTAGGATATCAATTGATGCTGATCTTCCCAGTCTTATAGGAGTCATGGAAGAAATAATTGACATGATAGAACTTAATAAAAAGCCCAGAGACAGGCCCAGAGAGCTTCAAACCCAACCCAGAGAGACAAAAGAGGTTGGTAAGGAACTGATGCTGGCTGCCCCCCAAGGGAATGCTGGTGTTAAAGCCAACTCCTCCCTTGAATGCTGGAACTGTGGATAGAAGGGACACAGACAACCTGACTGTCCTCATCCTAGGAAAAGGATAAATAATATCAATGGAAACTCTGATAGTGAGGAAGAAGGTGACAAATTGAACCTAGTCATCCAAAAAAACAATGAAGAACCAGATTTTTGCCCTTTCAATGTCATTTCAGGAGATATAGGTTCTAGCATGGAAATTAATCACGTAAAAGGAGAGTCCCAACTACCTCAGAATTGGGATGAATCCATGAACTTAGACCACATCTCTGATGCCAAAACCTTGACGGTGAAGCCAGTTACTGGAAGGAGCTACACTCTGGGTAAAAACTGCTTTTCCACTGGTTTGTTTGAAAAGAAAACGGTCAGAATTTTGCTTGATAGTGGAGCCTTCTGCTCATGCACCAGCACTGATTTCTTAAATCGCCACTACCCCAAGTGGAAAGAAAACTTACTTCCTGTGCCCAAGGCCAAGTTCAGTAGTTGCAATTCAGCTATGGACACCTTAGGAGTTGTAACCATGCCCATTGTTTTCCCACACAGTAAAGGATCTATAAGACTTCAACTTGAATTTGTAGTCTTGGAAAATAGCCTATGTAATTACTTAATACTAGGAAATGACGCTTTCTGCTTGTATGGGATAGATGTGATCCAGAGAAAGGACCAATACTTCACCATTGGAGGAGAATGGAAAAGGAAATTCCAGATCTGTCACATATCAACCTCCATGGAAAACAAACCTCTAGAGTCTTTTAAAAGTGAATATTTTTCTCAAGCTTCTCTTAATGATCAACTCACCTCTGATCAGCAAGACAACCTAGTCAACTTATGTTTTGAAAACATGGGTGCCTTTTGCACCAAAGATCATCCCATAGGTAACATCAAGAGACATGACTTGGTACTAACTCTGACCATAGAACCTCCTTTTCCCCCTATCTTGAGGAGACCTGCTTACCCAGCAAGCCCTAAGTCCCAAGTGGCATTGGAAGAACACATAACTGAGCTCATGGATTTAGGAGTCCTTAGGAAAGTAGGACATAATGAGCAAGTAGAAATCACCACTCCGGTCATAATAGCTTTGCATAACAACAAGTCTAGGATGGTTGGAGATTTCCAAATGTTTAACAACTACACTAAAGCAGATTACTACCCTATTCCAAGAATAGATCATTCCCTCCATAATCTTTCAAAAGCAAAGTACATTACTACAATGGATATGCTGAAAGGCTTCCACCAGATACCCATTGAAGCTAAAAGTCAAAAATATATGAGGATTATCTGTCACTTAGGCATCTATGAGTACCTGAGGATGACTTTTGGGATAAAGAATGCTCCTTCCCATTTTCAAAGAATGATGGACACAGTCTTTGGAACTTTCATCCGGCAAGGGTGGATGATGGTGTATATTGATGATATTATCATCTACTCTGATGATTGGGAAACACACTTGGAGAAGATAGGTCTCGTGCTGAGAACCGTAGCATATGTTGGACTAAAGATATCTATGAAGAAATGCAACTTTGGTTATGCTGAACTGAAAGCCTTAGGACATGTAGTCTCAGGATTTTCCCTAGCAGTGGATCAGAACAAAGTTGCTTCAGTAATCAATAGGCCAATGCCTCAAAATAAGACTGATTTACTATCATTTGTCTGTTTTTGTAGTTATTATTGGAAGTTCATACCCAACTTTGCTACCATAGCCAAAAACTTGTATGAGATATGTAACAAGACTTCTATATTTGAAATGACCCATGAAAAAGTGCAGAGTTGTGAAACCTTGAAGGAAGCCATGAACACTGCCCCTTTTGTAACTCAACCTGACTACACTAAGCCTTTCAGCTAATATATTGATGCCTGTCTTGATGGACTAGGAGCTGCTATTCACCAATCCAAAGTAGAAAATGATATCCCTGTGGAAAAACCTATCCTATTGATATCTAGACAGATTAAAGACACAGAAAAGAGGTATGGAGAAAGCCAGATGGAATGCTTATCATTGGTCTGGTCCTTGGAGAAACTTCACTATTACCTGGAAGGAAGTACCTTTGAAGTGATAACCGACTACACGGCAGTAAGGACACTCATGAACATGAAAACCCCTAACCGCCACATGCTTAGATGGCAAATAGCCATCCAGCAGTATAGAGGACAGATGACAATTATGCACAAACCTGGAACAAAACATCAGAATGCAGATGGACTCAGTAGATGGGCTCTCCCTAATGACCCTAGTAACCCTGCATATGATCCAGATGAGAATGACATCTTCCCAATCTTGGGGATCCATGTTTGCAATCTAGATTTAGCTTTCTTTGATTCTGTCCGAGAGAGTTATGACCCTGAGCATCTTAAACTACTAGAGATTATGAAAAGTGAAAACCCTTATAATGAGTTAATACAGAGTCTAGAAAAGGAACTCTCTATTCTGTATAAAGAAGGGAAGTTTTCAAGCTTAGATGGTCTGCTATACTTCCGTCATAAACATTCAAGTGTGATAGTCCTCAACTCAGAAACCCATATTAAAACTATACTTCACAAATGCCATGATAACTGCACTTTGGGGCACTTCTCATTAGAGAGGACTATTGAAAAGATGAAGCAGACAGCCTGGTGGATTGACTGGAGAGAGCAGACCACTGACTACATCAAATCCTGTGACACCTGCCAGAAGGCTAACAAACAAACAGGAAAGAGATTTGGTCTTCTCCAGAAGATATCAGAACCCACCAATAGATGGGAAATAATAAACATGGACTTTGTCACCGGTTTACCGCCAGGAGGACCATACTCCTATAACTCTGTGGTAGTGATTGTAGACAGATTCTCCAAGAGAGCAAAATTTATACCTAATCACAAAGACAACACAGCTATGGAAGTAGCTCTGCTGTTCTGGAACAGAGTCATGGCTGACGTTGGTATCCCCAAAATAATAATCAGCAACAGAGACCCAACGTTTACTTCTGAATTCTGGAGGAACCTCCATGATATGCTAGGAACAAAATTGGCTTTCTCCACAGCTTATCATCCCCAAACTGATGGTCTAGCTGAGCGCATGATCCAAAATTTGGAAGACATGTTAAGAAGGTTTTGCTGTTTTGGTTTAGAGTTTAAAAACCATGATGGGTACACTCACGATTGGGTAAGCCTCCTGCCAGCCCTAGAAATAGCTTACAACAGCAGTATGCACTCAACTACTCAAGAAGTTCCTTATATTCTCGAGAGGGGATGGATACCTAAAATGCCCAAAGAGAGCGTTAACCAAAACCTTGTCAATGTCCACCCAACAGCCCTGGACTTCAAGAAAATGTTGGACAAAGCTAATCATCATGCCCAAGAATGTGTACAGCAAGCTGTTGAGTATAATAAAACTAGATGGGACAAAAGCCACAAGGAACCTGACTTTAAGGTAGGGGATAAGGTCTTAATATCCACGGTGAACTTCAACAACCTAGGGGTAAATAAGAAACTGAAACCAGCCTTTATAGGCCCTTTCTGCATTAAAATGCTCCATGGAAAGAACGCAGTTGAAGTTATCCTCAGGGAGGAATTGTCCAAAAAACACCCAGTCTTTCTGGTTAGTCTGATTAAGCACTATAGCCCTAGGGAATCTGAAGACCCACCTGCCCAGAATATTCCCTTAGAAATCCCCCAGGAAGGGAGCAAGAACAAGGTAAGCAAAATCCTCAAAGAAAAGAAGGAAATAGTGAATGGAAAGGATTCCAGGTTGTACGTTGTCAGATACAGAGGAGAATCAGCAGACAAAGATGAGTGGCTAACAGAAAATAACATACCGGATGGCCCCATCCTTCTGAGGAATTCCAGAGCTGCAAAGAGGAAAGACTAAAATTCTCCACCCCAAAAACCTTTTTTTGGGTACACCAATCTTGGAAGTGGGGAATGTCAGCTGGCTACTATTCAGAACCAACTGACTAAAGCCTAAAACAAATAAAATATAAATGAATTAAAAAATAAATACGGAAATAATAAAATAAAATAAAAATAAGGAATAAAGCCTTAATTTGTAAGAAATCCAAAAATATTATTAAACAAATGTATTTGTGGTGCCAATTTAGGTAGGGTCACCCACTGGCACCACCACCCATTTCCTACTCCTTCAGGTAGAACTATGCTAACTCATGTACCCTTGCTTGTAACATCCGCAAGTACTGGTTTCTGACCAAAAGCTTGGTCAGAAACCCATAATTAAGTAAGCTTAACCACCACAAATTCGGAATTTAGTGCCCTGCACCCTAATGTAATATTTACCCATTGTGATATGTACCCATTAGCAGATACAGGGCTACTGTAATTTTCCCAAAAAGGGATGTTACAGCCCTATTGCAGTACTAAGAGGATACTGTAGCACCCCAGGACAACCACTATAGCTACAGCAGATTTCCTGCTTTGGGCTAGAACACTCCCAAAGCCCCCAAACCTCATATAAACCCTGTATCACCCTAAATGTAATATGTACACATTAGAAGATACAGGGCTCCTGTAATTTTCCCAAAAAGGAATGTTACGGCCCTATTGCAGTACTAAGAAGATACTGTAGCACCCCAAGAAAGTCACAATAGCTACAGTAGATTCCCTGCTTTGGGCCAGAACACTTCAAAAAGTCCCCAAACCTCAGATACACCCTGTATCACCCAATTAAGGAAGAAAGGCCCCTGTATGTATTTGTGGCTGTTACAGTACAAATTAGCCCATACACAACCAATAATGACCAATAAGGCCTCAAAATTGAAGTTGCGAACAGGTTTCAGAGGTCTAGGACATACTTCCAAGTCCCTAGCCTCAGTAAACAAGGGCCTGCACTTAAATTATTAGCCTCAAATCAGGATACATGGCTGGTACAATGATATCACTTGAGGCTTGGAAACGTGTATCAAGCCCCAAGCATGATGACATAGGGCTTCCTGTACCTCTGTAGTGACTAGAGCAGGTCCACACAAACACACTGATGGCTCCTTGGCCTCAGCACTAGCCTGGGACACCCTCATTTGGCTGGTAAAAGGACTGTACCATGAGGGGACCCAAACAATATAAATAAAGGACCTTCCCCCAGCTATTTCTACCAGATTCATCCAGTCATATAGTCATCATTGCTTCAGATATTTTCTTCCTAAAGCAATCAAACACTTATAAGAAATAAGTGTGTGATCCTGGACCACTTTCTGATAAAATTGTAGACCATAATTCTTGAATCCCTGTTTTTTTGCCAAATTGAACAACCAACCATTCAGCCTGCCCCAGTACCAACTTCCAGCACCCTGAATCCTTGAATGTTGGCCCATTCATCAAGAATAAGTCCGGATCTAGACCTATTAAGTGATCCCGCTGACTTATACCCCTTTTTGTAGGTTTTGCATAACCTATGCCCCAAGGAAATTACACACACCCTTCTCGAAAGGAATCCTTGTCAACCCCACAGGCACCACAATTGCTCCTATATTGTCCTTAAAAGACATATACCTGTGTTACAGAGGGCTCAACAACCCCATTAAGGTCTTGACCCCTCCATTTAAATTTATTTCATAAATATATAAATAAATTTAACCCTTTTAGCCAAATCATATACCTGGCATTTTATCTTATTTTTGATCCAAACTTTCTATCACCTCTAGTAGCTAGATGGAGTGAGGTCCTTGGCATCTAGTAGGCTGACATTGGATGCCAGATAAGAAAAAGAAAACATTGAGATGGATGTGTTTTTTTGAAGTGTTGTCACATTGGATTCAATTTTTGGAGGCCAAGAATAATTTCAAAAATTCCAAAAAAAATATTTTAAAGAAATTTGATTGTTTTATTTACTTTTGAAAGGCTTAAATCACCAAAAAATATTGATTGAAAAGGCAAAGAAAATTATCCAAAAGTGCAAGAGAAATAATTTGTTTTTTTGAATGCTTTGATTTCTTGAGTGAATTTTTTAAGGTGTAAGAATACAATCAAGAACTGTGAAAAATAAAATTAAAAAGCTCTTTGTTTTTTTTGTAAATTCTGAGAGCTTTTATCAACAAAATAAATTAATTAAAAAGGCAGATAAAAGGATCCAATAGTGCAATGAGAAACTTTAATTTTTTGAATTCTTGAATGAATTTTTTAACATCTAAGGATGCATCAAAAAAATACAAAAAAAATGATAATATCTTTGATTGTTTTTTCAACTTTTTGAGATTTTAAATAACAAAAAATTATTGATTAAAAAGAATAGGAAAAAGATCCAAAAATGTAATGAGAATTTTTGGTTTTTTTATTTTTTTCATTTTTTGAAGGAATTTTTGAGGGTGTTCTAATACCCCCTAAATGGCCAAAGTTTTTTTTGAGGGTTTTAAACACCCAGCTAAAGGTATGTTTTTTAGAAATTTTGAAAAAAATTAATTCTTGAAACCTCCATGGAATGAATTATTTGTCCATGTGGGAGCTATGTTGCACAGACATAAAACCTCTGTGATTCAAAAGTTGGCACCTGTGAGAAAATTAATGCCCAAATAAAAAATAAAAAGGGAAATTTTAAATTTGGCACCCTATGGGACCCTTTCAAAACTCAAAAATGGTTTTGTGGCATGGTTTGCAACCCATCTGAGCTGTGAACAACCATTTTCAACCTGAAGAGTTTTGAATGGCCGTTCACAACTTGAAATGGGTTGTGAGCAGCAGTTTCCAACTTGACATGGGTTTTGAGAAGCCATTTTCAACCCATCTGAGTTGTGAACAGTTGTTCAAAACCCATTAAAAAATCAAGGGTTGTCAGCCTTGTGAGCAACAAACAGAATTAAAATTAAAATAATCAAAATGAATATAAATAAATTAATATAAATAAATGAATAATTGAACAAGAAAAAAAAACAAAAAAACCAAAAAAAGTTTTCAAAAAAATCAAAAATATTGAAAAACCAAATCAAAAAAATTTAAAAGAATTAAAAATTAAAAAAAAAAAAGGTGAAAATTTCACAACTTCAGGGCATAAATAAATAAAAATAAAAAAATAAAAATTCTACAAAATAAAAAAATTATGCTCAACAATAAATAAAGAAATGGATAAATAAAAATGGATAAATTAAAATTAAAAGGAACAATTTACATACAATAAAGGCCTGAAGCAATATAATATTTGAATAAAAAACAATAAAACCACCTCAATGGAATATACCTAAACTAAAAATTTCAAAAAAAAAAGTTCAACTTTTGAAAAAGACTTCTTATGATGGGATCAGCCCAACACATGTTGGACTTATTTCATTGGACTAGTGCCAAACTCAATAGCCCCCCCCAAAAAAAAGGGGGCTAGTCCATTGAGGTTGACTTGATACAAGTCCACCTCAATGGAATAGCCCTAAATTAAAAAAACCAAAAAAAGCAAGTTCAACTTGTGTTAAGCTGATCCTATAATAAGAATTCTTAAATCACCTCAATGGACTAGCCCTAAATTCAAAATGCCAAAATAAAAACAATTTAAAATTTTGCCAAGCTAATCTAATAACAATAAGTAAAAATAATCCATATGATGGGATTAGCCCAACACAAGTTGAACTGAATTTCCAATAAAATCTCATCCAAAACACTCAAAATAGTGATGTTCAAAATGTAATAACCCTTTGTATCCATAGAACTACAAGATCAGCATCAGGATTACATGTTGCAACAAACCAAACCCAAATTATAAAATAAAAACCAAATGATGAAATTATATGATGATTATAAATTAGAGTAAAAATCTGGTTCATCTTTGAGATTATCAACCCAGCCAGATGCTTTCTTTGAATTCAAAGAAGAATTTTTTTCTACAATAGGAGGGATTGGAATCATATCTCCCTCAAGTATCAAATGAACCCAGGGGTATTTTTAAAAAATAAAATGAACATGACATCTGAGTGTTCTTTTACACCCATTTTCATAGGAGTAAAAGTAAAAAATTAAGCCAAGGATATGAAACAAATTGGCCTTCCATAAGTGTCTGATATGATTTGACCCATGTCTAAGTTTTCAGGCCATTTTGAAGAGGGAATCTTTTCATTGATGTCTTTAATTTCAAGCATTTTTTCAATATTTTTAACCTCATTGATACCACCAATTATCTTAGAATAGCATGCCTTAATTTTCCTCAATGTTTCAATCATTTCCCTTCGCACTTTAAACAATCCATTGTTGTTTTACCCAAGTGATTTAGCAATGACTGTAAATCCACAATTTCCATTGCCAACTGGATCCCAAACCTTACCCAAGAACTTATTTAATTTCTCAGGTATTTGATTGAGGTATTTCAATTTTTGTTCATATGATCAAAACCAACTTAGCCAACATTCTAATTAAATTAATGAAAGCAAAACTCACCAGAGCTGAGCTTTCGGTTGACTTCTCCACTTATTCTTCTTCCTCAGAAGAGGATTCTGATTCAAAATGAAGGGAGGCTAATTCACTTTCAGTGTTTTCCTCTGAACCATGAAATTCAGCTTCTCAGTCTAAATAATTGTAATATAATCATAATTTCCCATTAGTTAATTAAACCAAAAAATGGACACTTCTCAAAATAAAAGACTTGCTATATTTGGTCTTTTTGGTTCCCTTCTAACCTGTTTTTTCCTCTGAAGTTCCCTTTCAACATGCTAAAATCTTGCAAGTTCACAATGGGTTTCTTTCAATTTGGGTCAACTGAAGATGGACCATAAGAACTTTGTCTCAAGCTTTGGCTGAGCATTCTTAGAAGCCAAAGTAGTTGTGTACTTGACCATGGAATTTAAAATCTGCACTCTAACTTTTTCATGTTTTCCCATAAGAATTGAACTTGGCTTCTCAAAAAATTGAGATAAGCCAAGCACTGCATCAGTTTCAAGCTTTCAAAACCCTATAAAAATACTTAATCATTCAATCAATTCAGGAATAATCAATCAAATAGGAATCATCATTCATAAAGAATTCATAAAAAAATAAATTCAAACAATCCAAAAATCCAAATTACTGAACTGGAAGGGTTATAGTATAACCACCACTGAGGATGAACATCCTCAGGGACAATGGATCTTCTTGATTCTATTATTTTTAAAATAATTCCTAGTTCTTTATGGGTTTTAAATCAAAGTCCCAACAATGAGGGGATTTTATTGGATTTCACTTGGTATGAGTGACTCCCAAAGGGGATGGTTTTACTGGCACTTACATGTGTGCCACGTGTAGGTGTAATCCAAATGAAATGCACAGACAGGCCTCTACAGCCCATTGGGCAACCACACAGACCACATGGGCCTGTTTGGATGTCATAGATTTGGGTAAACTGGCCTAAAAACATGTGAAATAGGTCATTTGGTAGACATGCCACCAAGGGCCCATTGGGATGGATGGGCCACCCCAGCCAAATGGGCTTGTATGGGCAGTATTGGGCCCAAGGTTCATTTTGGGCATACTTGGCCAGCCAGGCTGGCCTGCCAAAGCTGTCATTTTGTGGTTTTGGGCTGGGATGGCCCCTTGGGGCCGTTGCCTGTGTTGTGGCCCGCTTGGGGCCACTGTTTCTTGCTCATGGCCTGCTTAGGGGCCCAACTTCCCATGCAGTGCTGTTTTAGGGGGCAGGTGGACTCCAAATAGAGTGACCCCACCCCGGTTGCAGCCAGAAATAGTGGCTGCGGGAGCTGGGACCAATGGTCCTGGCTCCCTCCCCTCCCCTTGCTTGAAATTGCAAGGAAGGGGGATGGCTGGTGGAATACCACTAGCCCCCAGGATCACCCAGGCCAGTTTCAGCAAGGAAACTGGAGGTGGGAGGGGATTTCATCACCCCCCTCCCCTTACCAGGCAATGGATGTGGCTATAGCAGGGCACTCTCCCCCCCCCCCCCCCCCCCCCCCAAGCCTAAACTTTGAGTTGAAGCCTTATGGATCCTTTACTGTGAGGGAAAACAATAGGCATAGTTACAACCCCTAAGGTGTACTTAAATTAGTTGAAACTGCTGAACCTGGCTTTGGACACAGGGAGTAAATGTTCCTTCCACTTGGGGTAGTGAAAATCAAGGAAATTAATACTAGTGCATGAGCAGAAGGCCCCACTTTCAAGCAGAACACTGACTGGTTTCCTTTCAAACAGACCTGTGGCAAAGAAGTTTTTACCCAAAGTATAGCTCCTGCCAGGGACTTGTTTCACAGTCAAGGTTTTGGCATCAGAGATGTGATCTAAGTTCATGGATTTGTCCCACTTCTGAGGTTTTTGGGACTCTCCTTTGACATGGTTAATCTACATGTCAGAAACTATATCTCCTGGGATGACATTGACCCAACATTAGCCTGGTTCTTCCCCATGTTGTTGAATGACCAGTTGTAAGCCATTGCCTTCCTCTTAACTATTGGATTCAGTGTTGATATTATTTATCTTTCTCCTAGGATGAGGACAGTCAGTTTTTCTGTCCCCCTTCTCTTCACAGTTCCAACATTCAAGGGGGGGTTGGCTTTGACAACAGCATTCCCTTGAGGAGAGTCTAAAACCAATTCTTTACCAACCTCTTTTGTCTCTCTGGGTTGGGTCTGGAGCTCTCTGGGTCTGTCTCTGGGCTTTTTATTTAGTTCCATCATGTCAATTATTTCTTCCATGACTCCTATAAGAGTGGGAAGGTCAGCTTCAATGGGTATTTTGCACCTGAAATTGTGTTCTAGGTGTCCTTTGCATTTTCCTAGCAATCTCTCATTAATCTCTTCTACAGAAGCCTGTGGGTAGAAACAGTCAATCCTCTTCTTCTGGTTCAAGAACCATTGGTGAGGGTGATCTCTAACCCAATCAAAGAAATCTTTCTCAAAGGCTTTGAGAATTTTCTTCTTCCAAACTCAAGTACTAAATTGTTCTCTTATGAGTTCTTTCCATTTTTCCCATGAGAAATCTCCTACTTGCTCTCTTTTGGAGATAAACCAATCCAATGCAACCCCTTCAAAGAGTCTGGGTAATCTTACTAGGGCTATGGTCTCTGGTAAGCCTGAAGAAAGAATATGATGATTGATGTATTTCATGAAACTTATATGATCATATTCTCCTTCTCCAGAGAACTTAGGCCAATCTGTGATAGGAGGCAGCAGCTTAATAGCTTGTTCCATTTCAGGAGAATAGTTCCTGTGCAAGGATTCAAGATTGAACCTAGGATTGGAGAACCTAGGAGGAGGCATGTGCCTCTCAGAATGGTTAACAGCTTCAGATTGCAAAATCTGGGATAATTTTACATCTCTGATATCATTCTTAATAATATTGAGCTGCATATCCATTCAAGTTTTGATCTCATTTATAGAGTTATCAAACTGGTTCCTATGCTCTCTTAGTATTTCTTCAAGGGAGTCATTACTAGCTGAAGGTTGATGTCAAATTACATCTTCTCTCAAGGCTGGAAAGCACTTCTCATAATTAATCCTGTTCTTGTTTATTTCTTCCAGGATAAGAGTCTTGATCTCTTGGAGATCAGAGGACACTCAATTTTTTTTAAGGGCAGTAGTTACTACCATGTTTAACTCAAGGAGGTACTCAGGGCTACTAAATTTTTCCTCCAGTTGGTGGATCTTTGGGAGGCACAAGCAGATATTATTATCTAAAGCAATAAAGGTATTTCTAAGACTATTGGAAAAAGATCTATCTACAAATAGCTCTTGTAGGCCCCCTTTAATGCTTGAGCTAGATATCTCACTTCTGCCCATTTCTTTTGATTGTTGAAATCCTCCTTTGGTCTCTTCTGGTAAGAGGATTTTACCTTTCCCTTTTTGTTGGGAGGAGGCTTTTTTTTTTGAGGTGGTCCCAAGGATTCCACCCCTTCACCTACAACTCTAGCTCCTTCTTGGTTATGAGCTTTTGCAAATCTTTTTGGGAAATCTGGGCCTGCATGCAATAAAAGACCTGGATCTTCACATTGGCCTCTTTCTCCGCTTGCATTACCTTTTGCCACAAGGACATGTGTTCCTTGATTAGCATTTTCCAGGACTCCTCTTGCTGTCCTTGATAAGGAGCTTGGGAAGAGGAGCTGGGGATGAGATCCTCTGGATTGGCTGGATACCCAAGTCTTTCATTCTTTGTAGGGTCAACGGATGGATTATTTGGCTTGGCTCTGGAGTGGGCAAGAGAGGTGAAGCATCCATCTGGTCCTCTGAGTCTAGAAATTTTTATTAAAAGCAATCAGTAGGTTATATCAATGCTTAAAATAAAGGAGATAATATGGCTTACTCTCTGAGTTTGGATTGGCCACAGATTCTTCTCTGGTTGGGGACCTAGGTTGGATAGGAGCTTCTATGACAGGGTAGTTGGGTACTATCACTGGTGGGGTAACTGGTGGGGCTGCTACTTCAGCAGTGACAGAATTTGGAGTTGATGGGGCATTGGGCGTTTCAGAAAGTAGAAAGTACCAGATATAAGATTTATAAGTTAGTTCATAACAAAAATATTTTTGAAGAAATTTTGGGAAAAAATCTCACTTTTTAATAACTTTAATCTGATGTGAGCAGGGGGTTGAGTCTTAGCACAATCTCTATGATACTGCAAGATGAGTTTGACACAAAACATTTCTTAAAATTCTTGTTCCTCTCTTGGTTTTGAGTGGAGAGAAATCAATTTCTTTGGTTCTAAAGGAGATAGAAGTTCCCAATCAGTTGGTTTGTAATTTTTGATATACTCTTCTTTTCGGAGTTTTGGGAGTTTAAGATAGTATTTAATAAGCTCTTTGTTGGTCTTTAACTTCACTGCAGATTAAGGATCCCGGAAAAAATATCAGAAAATAATTTTTCAGATTTTGTTTAGTATTGTTAAGTATTATTAAAGTTTGGTAATTTATAATGATTTTTTTGGATTTTTTTGGTTAATTTTTGAAAAATTATAAAACAATTATTAAACATGGCACAGGATCAATAATTATATCAATTATTTCCCAGCCAGACCCCCAATTGTCAGCATAATAGATGCCAAGGACCTAGCTCCTTCTAGCTACTAGAGGTGATGAAAACTTGAGAGTAAAAATGTTAAAAAAATGCCAGAGATATATTTTGGCTAAAAGGGTTAAATTTATTTATATATTTATAAAAATAACTTAAAAGGAGGGGTCAATACCTTAATGGGGTTGTTGAACCCTCCGGAACACTGGTATATGTCTGTTAAGGACAATATAGGTGTAATTATGGTGCCTGTGGTGTTTACAAGGACTCCCTTCAAGAAGTTTGTGTGTAATTTCCTTGGGGTTTAGGTTATGCAGAACCTATAAAAAGAGTATAAGTCAGCAGGATCACCTACTAGGTCTAGATCCGGACTTATGCTTGATGGATGGACCAATATGCAGGGATTCAGGGTGCTGAAAGCTGGTGCTGAGGCAGGCTGAATGGTTGGATATTGATTTTGGCCAAAAAGTAATTTTTCAAGAGTTTTGTCTATAATTTTATCAGAAAGTGGTCCAGGATCACACACTTATTTCTTATAAGGGTTTGATTGCTTGAGGAAAAAAATATTTGAAGCAATAATGACTATATGACTGGATGAATGAGTTAGAAATGGCTGGTGGAAGAGCCTTAATTTATATTGTTTGGGTCCCCTCATTGTACAGTCTTTTTACCAGTCAAAGGAGGGTGACCCAGGCTAGTGCTGAGGCCAGGGAGCCATCAGTGTGTTTGTGTAGACCTTCTCAGGTCACTACAGAGGTACAGGAAGCCCTATGTCATCATACTTGGGGCTTTGATACATGTTTCTTTACCCTTAATGACCTCATTGTATCTACCAAAGAAGTAGTATTCAAATAATATTTTTAAATATAAGCCATGGTTTCCTGAAGCCAGGGGCTTGAAAACATGCTCTGCGGATTCCATTCTGCAAAGTTATTTTTAGTATGAGGCTCTTTTGTCCATATTGGGATGTTTTACAGTCACTTAATTGGAAAGTACACTCCTAGTAATGTTTATTCACGTAGATTTTTAGTTACCAGGGACACAAGGGGGGTGTTGTATGGCTATTTGGTACCTTGTGAGATATCTAGCACGAAGCTAGGCCTCTGTTTATCCTTATTACACACCATCAGGGTGTTACAGTAACTAACATGTACCCTTGCAGGTCCAAACCTACCGTACAGGCCCTTTTACAGGGGCCCTGACAACCTGTGATGCAGTTTTAAAAAGGGTGCAGGGCCCATTTTTCTGGATTCTTTGTTGGTTTATCTGTTTTCATACTATTCCCCACCATATGGTGGCGCTCTTTGGGCCCCATGTGGTGTGGAACAGGGCTTTAGGGTGTATTGGTGATACCCTACAGCCCATTTCTGTTTTGGGAGAGAGGGGGCTGTTGAGTGAGCCTGCTGGTTGCCTTGCGCAATGGTCTGGCCGGTTGCTAGGAGCCCACGCAAGGTAGTTGGTTGACTAGCAACCAATCCAGGCTTGCGCTTGACTGCTTGCTGGGCCTGTGCATACCATAGCTTCTTTGCGCGGTTGCATAGGGTATGCGGCTGGCCATGCTTGACTGTTTGCGGGGCCAGCGCGTGCCCTAGCTTCTTTGCCCGGTTGCGGAGGGTATGCGGCTGCGTGCAGGGCTATGGACAAAAGCGTGCTGTGGCTTCTTTGCATGGTTGAAGAGGGTATGCAGCTGGCCGGTGCGTGCTGTAGCTTCTTTGCCCGGTTGCGGAGGGTACACAGGTGAACTATGGTTCTACCTGAAGGAGGAACTTTTTGGGGGTGGTGCCAGTGGGTGACCCTACCTAAATTGGTACCACAAATCCATTTCTTTAATAATATTTTTAGATTTATTACAGGTTGAGGTTTTATTTTTTAATTTTTTAATTTTTTGATTATTTCCATATTTTATTTTTGGGGGCTTTAGTCAGTTGCTTCTGAATATTAGCCAGCTGACAATGCCCATGTAATATGAGTTTAAATCCATCAGAAATTTCAAAAAGCCCGGGGGATAAGCCAAAAATGGTAGAAAAGACATGGCACAGCCCTCACCACCTCATAAAACCAAGACACATCCTATAGTGTTACATTGAAATGCTTAGCTTCTCACACTAGTGACTGCCAAGGTGATTTGGTGATATTGGTTGTTGCTGAACATTCCAGCTCCTCCTAAAGTGCAATGATAGAACACGATAGCAGACTATTGCACACCTCAACAAAATTTGACCTCTTTGTTTTTCAACCTAGGACAACTGAACCTCAAATATAATAAAATTGGGTTTAGCGGAATGTCAGTCTGATCAGCGGAGGGATCTGCATAACCCCAGGTGTATGGCGGCTGCTCCTACATTCAGCTCATGGGCTATAGGTGCTTCGAGTTCCGAAAGTGGCCCAGAAACCTAGTGCGTGCTGGCATGGATTAGGGTACCCGGATGTAGTCGTTGGAAAGGCTCCAATGTAGTCGGAACCACCTGATTTCTTTTTCCAGGAATTTCCTATATTAACAAATTCACATCCCAGCATTTTCATCTCAATCACACTGACTACTTGGTCAATAATGGATCATGGTTCAAGCCCACCATCTGGTCATCTATCGATTTTTGATATCCGCTCGGAAGCCATCGAACCAGGCGATACGGTGATTGTCTATCATGTCAGTTGGACTTCGTATTTTTTTTTTTCAAGTTTATATTCCTAGCTTTGTTTTTCTTTTTCTCATCCTAAGGCCCTTTCATGCTTGCTGACCATCACCCTCTGCCTTCCAGTCGAGGGATAATCTCAGTGCAATTGTTGTCACCCCAGGTCAGCAGCTTCACACCCGAAACGGCGAGTTTCCACATGATGATATGATCGGTGTAAAATTTGGCTCCAAGGTTAAGTATCCAAAACTTTCTAACTGTAATATGATTTGATTCGTTTCCGGAAAAATGACCACTGCTGAAATGCTTTACCATTTTTTCTATTCTTCGCTGTTGAAAATTTTTTAGTGCACGAATCGCAAAGGAAACGGCTTCACTTATTTATTAAGGCCCACACCTGAACTCTGGTTAGAATTATATTTATCTTTTGCGCAGTGATTGGTTAACCAGCACACAAAAATAACACTTTTCTTGCCTCTAAACATGTTACTACGCGTACCTAGGACGCTGGCTTTACCACATCGGACTCAAATTCTTTACCATCCGGACATATCATTTGTCACTTCTCAGTTGGACATGAAACCGGGATCTTATGTCGCCGAAGCAGGTGTTTTTTTCTACGCCTGATCTCTTCCCATAAATTTTGTCGTCAAGATTGCTTGCTTATAGGAAGATTGTGAATTACCGGGCCCTCATGGCGATTAGGCACTGGCTCGGGTTCCTTTTCCCATTCAATAGCCCGAACGATCGGACCGAGAGGCAGGTTGTTTTCCTTTGAATTTCACGAAGAGCGACACGCAAAAGCAGCGTAGGTATCGTCTATTTTTTTATCAGAAATTCCCAGGTGGCGACATGAATAATGACACAAAGATATTTGCAGCGCAGAATTCGAAGCGCACGGGTTACTCTCTTCAGTTGGAGGACCAATACAGTTAGCACATCGAAATGTCATCCGGGATGGTTTCGGCGACCTTTGCGTCAAGGTGGATTCAGTGTTTTTGGATTTGCCTGCACCCTGGGATGCCTTAGAGGATGCGAAGCGAATCATGAATGTAGGTGGCATCCGTGGCTCTGCTGTTTCTTTCACCTCACTGCACTTTCGCTTCGGAGTAGTGTGGTGTCTTCTTTCCAGGTTAATAGCTGATACACTTACTACCAACTTCCCCTATTCATTTTATGGGTGCCAAAATAAACCCGAACAAAAAGCGCTCACAAATTTCACGCATCTGTTGCTTCTCGCCATGCATTGAGCAAGTTCAAAAAACGTGTCGGACATTAGAATCGTTAGGGTTTTCCGATATCACGATGTTTGAAGTACTAGTGCGGACTCATGAACCAGTATCGTTTGAGACCGCTACAATTGATGACGTTGTGCGGCGGATTAAGGAAGTGGAAATGAAAAAGCAACTTAGAAGGGAGCGACAAATCTCCGAGGCGAAGCAACGGAAGCAAGACAGTCAAAGGCAATCGGATCGCAAACCAACACTTGAAGAGCCGAATAGCAAGCGCAACTTCGGCGGTACTGACTCTGCTGAAGAACCTCAGCTTAAAAAGCCCCGAGTCGAGCAGGAAGATATTGGAGAAGATCCTATAGCTCATGATGAACATTTGCCAGCAAAAAATGGTTTGAAGCCGTCGGAAGGTGAGATGGACGTGGAAAATTCTCAAGACCCTTTTGAACGCAATGGCCTCGTTACCAACGGGTCAACAATGGTACCTTCTGGCCTAGAGGATGAACTAAGCAACGCTAGGGATAAGGAAGGTACGGGTCATCCGGTTAAAACAAAGCAAGCAGGAAAGTTATGTCCAAAGATCTTGCAAACTTCAAAGCCAGCTGGAATGTCACGAGGTCACACATCTTTCCTCACTTTTGCCATTTTACTACCTGTGCCTTGTTCTTGAAAATTCGATCGGGCATTTTTACACAAGAGCAAGAAATGTGCCCAAGATTGTTGTCTGAACGTGGGGCGATCACTTGGAGAAGCATATCCAGATCGACTTGCGGAATGCGAATAGGTGGTAAGAGTTTACGGATCCAAACCAGTATTTGTGCCATATTTTCTTCAGATGCATCAAGGGGTCCAGACTTAAAAATCATCACAAAATAATTGAGTCTTGTAATAAGCCGGTGCAAACTCCAAAATTTGGGATGAGGGGAATAAGATTACTCTTCTGAACTGGAGTATTCAATCTTGGTGGTAGGCACCATCAAGCAATGGCGTTTGTGGCCTTGATGGGCCATATAAACATGTATAGCACTCATCCTAGTGTCCTCAAGTCATACATATATGCCCAGTACTGAATGCATCAATCAATCATTGAACTCTGTGATAAGTGCATCAATGGCAGCCATGAGACAAATATACCTGTCCAAATGTCTGAACAACTCATGTCATGCTACTATTACTTTTCCTGGGAAACCTGTCCACTGGACCCAATTTCTTTCAAGAAGCCAGGTTTCATGGGAAAGGTAGACATTGGGGAGGGAAATTGAATCTTTTTCCCCCAACTTTTTGTTGTTCCTGACCTGAGAAACCCAACAGGATTCCCCTTCCAAATGCTAACAGTGTCCATTAAGCAATTTGAATGTTCACATCCTCAAATGTATGGTTTTTTTTCTTCTTATTTTTTGATTTTTTGATTTCTTCAATTTCTTTTTTGAATTTTTCTTATTCATCTTACTGATGGTTCAATGGCTATTGTTTGATTTATGGGCAGTGATAAATTCACAACCCTGGGTTCTGAATGGGCATGAAACACCCTTCACACCCCATTTGAGTTGTGAATGGGCATGAAACACCCTTCACACCCCATTTGAGTTGTGAATGGAGGTTCACAACCCATTTGAGTTGAGAATGGAGGTTCACAACCCATTTGGGTTGTGAATGGAGGTTCACAAGCCATTTGAGTTGTGAATGGAGGTTCACAACCCATTTGAGTTGTGAATGGAGGTTCACAACCCATTTGAGTTGTGAATGGAGGTTCACAACTCAAAGAGTTGTGAATGGAGGTTCACAACCCATTTGAGTTGTGAATGGAGGTTCACAACTCAAAGAGTTGTGAATGGAGGTTCACAACTCAAAGAGTTGTGAATGGAGGTTCACAACTCAAAGAGTTGTGAATGGAGGTTCACAACTCAAAGAGTTGTGAATGGAGGTTCACAACTCAAAGAGTTGTGAATGGAGGTTCACAACTCAAAGAGTTGTGAATGGAGGTTCACAACTCAAAGAGTTGTGAATGGAGGTTCACAACTCAAAGAGTTGTGAATGGAGGTTCACAACTCAAAGAGTTGTGAATGGAGGTTCACAACTCAAAGAGTTGTGAATGGAGGTTCACAACTCAAAGAGTTGTGAATGGAGGTTCACAACTCAAAGAGTTGTGAATGGAGGTTCACAACTCAAAGAGTTGTGAATGGAGGTTCACAACTCAAAGAGTTGTGAATGGAGGTTCACAACTCAAAGAGTTGTGAATGGAGGTTCACAACTCAAAGAGTTGTGAATGGAGGTTCACAACTCAAAGAGTTGTGAATGGAGGTTCACAACTCAAAGAGTTGTGAATGGAGGTTCACAACTCAAAGAGTTGTGAACAAAACCCTTCACAATATGCACAACCCCCAGGGGGTTGTGTGTGTTGTTCACAACTCATTTGGGGCAAAATATCCTCAAATGGGCCATTTTAGGGTGTAATTAGGGGTACCTAGGTACCCCTGGACCACATTTGAGTGCCATCAACCCAAATTTGGGGATGTTGCATACATTTTGGGGCTATTGGACCACACAAAGAGCTGAATCAAACATTCTGCCTATTGGCAAAGAGCAAAAAAGGTACACAATAATTTCCCATTGGATAATTTTCTTTTTCTCAACTCAAAAGTGAGTACAATTTGGAGTTGTTGAATTGAAGGTTGGATTGAATAATGAAGTTAATTTGGTTTTTTTTTTTGGATTATGGGAACAGTGGAAAGCCCAAGCCCCCCTGGTTTCAGCATGGCTGTGTTGAAGGACTTAATTGATGGTGCAATTAACAAAGCTGTTTCAGAAGCTAGGGATTTGGGAAATAAAGCATTGGAAGCCCCCATTGCATCCTCATCTAGGGTTACAATTGAGGAACAAGATGTTTCACAACTGGAATTGACTGTTGGTGGTGCACAACATTTCATGGGCAATTTGATTGATTTGATTTGATGGAAAATAATGTAAATATTTAACTAAGAAGTTCCAGAACCCCTTTTCCCTCCTCCAGTGAGATCCATTCTTAGTAGGGAAGAAGCTGAATAATTTTGTCAAAAATGGGCATCCAAGCATGGCTATGCTTTGACAAAATTTAATTCAAAGAAAGACAAATACTTTTACCTAGCATGCAACAGACATGGAATATATTCAGGGCTGTTGCTCACCAAATGGCAAACAAAAAATCACACAAGGAAGTTTGAGTGTAAATCCATGATCCAGGCAAGTTTCATAGTAGCAGATCCCATGTGGTGCCTCTCCATTAGAAATAACTAACATAATCATCAACCATCTCAAAACCCCTCAATGCATCCTCAGCTGAAGAGAATCTCTGGGGTTTTCTTAAATCAACTGAAATAAGGCATGAAAGATGGGCTCAATACAATTCAACTCAAAATGAAATTGAGAAAGATTGATGGTGAAGAATACATTGACAATACAACAATCTAGAAAACTAAGTGCAAAGTTAGGGAAGCTGAACTCAAGGGGAAAAGTGTTATGGATGTTCTATTTGAAATGCTCCAAGAAACTCAGTGATTTTACAGGTCAAAGTTTGGTGGAGAGGGTCACTTAGAGACCCTGTTCTTGGCTCATCCTGAGTCTCTAAAAACTTTGAAAAAAAATCCATCATATTACTTTGTTGGATTGAACTCAAAAAAAAAAATAGGTCCAACATCCCTGTCAGCCTACAAGATGCCAAGGACCTAGCTCCTTCTAGCTACTAGAGGTGATTATAAGTTTAGAGTAAAAATGTTAAAAAATGCCAGAGATATATTTTGGCTAAAAGGGTTAAATTTATTTATATGTTTATAAAAATAAACTTAAAAGGAGGGGCCAAGACCTTAATGGGGTTGTTGAACCCTCCAGAACACTGGTATATGTCTGTTAAGGACAATATAGGTGCAATTATGGTGCCTGTGGGGTTTACAAGGACTCCTTTCAAGAAGGTTGTGTGTAATTTCCTTGGGGTTTGGGTTATGCAGAACCTACAAAAAAGAGTATAAGTCAGCAGGATCACTTACTAGGTCTAGATCTGGACTTATGCTTGATGTATGGACCAATATTCTGGGATTTAAGGTGCTGGAAACTGGTGCTGTGGCAGGCTGAATGGTTGGATATTGATTTTGGAAAAAAGGTAATGATTCAAGAGTTTTGTCTATTATTATATCAGAAAGTGGTCCATAATCACACACTTATTTCTTTAAAGGGTTTGATGGCTTGAGGACAAAAATATCTGAAGCAATAATGACTATATGACTGGATGAATGAGTTAGAAATGGCTGGGGGAAGAGCCTTTATTTATATTGTTTGGGTCCCCTCATGGTACAGCCCTTTTACCAGCCAAAGGAGGGTGACACGGGCTAGTGCTGAGGCCAGGGAGCCATCATTATGTTTGTGTAGACCTTCTCTAGTCACTAGAGAGGTACAGGAAGACCTATTTCATCATACTTGGGGCTTGATACATGTTTCTGTACTCTGAATGACCTCATTGTATCTACAAAAGAAGTAGTATTAAATTAATATTTTTAAATATAAGCCATGGTTTCCTGGTGCCAGGGGCTTGAAAACATGCTCTGGGGACCCCATCCTGCAATACTATTTTGAGTATGAGGCTCCTTTGTCCATATTGGGGTGTTTTACAGTCCCTTAATTGGACAGTACAGTCCTAGTAATGTTTAGTTATGTACAGTTTTAGTCACCAGGGACACAAGGGGGGGGGGGGGTTATGGGTATTTGGTACCTTGTGAGACATTTAGCACAAAGCTAGGCCTCTTTTCATTCTTAGTACACACTCTCAGGGTGTTTCAGTAACTAACATGTACCCTTTTGGGTCCAAACCTACCGTACAGGCCCTTTTACAGGGGCCCTGACAACCTTTGATACAGTTTAAAAAGGGTGCAGGGCTCATTTTTCCAGATTCTTTATTGGTTGATCTGTTTTCATAATATTCCCCACCACATGGTGGTGCTCTTTGGGCCCCATGTGGTGTGGAATAGGGCTGTAGGGTGTATAGGTGGTACCCTACAGCCCATTTCTTTTTTGGGAGAAGGGGCTGTCCAGTGAGCCGGCTGGTCTCCTTGCGCAATGGTCCGGTGTTTTCTTGGAGCCCATGTGCATTAGTCTCTGACTAGCAACTACTCCAGTCTTGCGCAAGGTAGCTGCTTGACTGCTTGCAGGTCCAGCGCATGTCATAGCTTCTTTGCTCTGTTTCAGAGGGTATGCAGCGGGCCGGCGCGTGCTGTAGCTTCTTTGCGCGGCTGTGCGTGGGGTCATGGACAAGAGCTCACCATGGATTCTTCATGCTGTTGCAGAAGATATGCGGCAGGCCGGCACATGCTGTAGCTTCTTTGCACGGTGGCGCGTGGGGTTATGGACAAGAGCGTACCATGGCTTCTTTGCGCAGTTGCGGAAGGTATGTTGCAGGCTGGCGCATGCCGTAGCTTCTTTGGGTGGTTTCAGACGGTATGCGGCTGCACGTGGGGCTATGGAAAAAAGTGTTCCATATCTTCTTTGGGTGGTTGTGGAGGGTAAACAGGTGAACCATGGTTCTACCTGAAGGAGTAACTTTTTGGGGGTGGTGCTTGTGGGTGACCCTACCTAAATTGGCACCAGGAATCCATTTATTTAATAATATTTTTAGATTTGTTATAGGTTAATTTTTTATTTCTTAATTTTAATTTTTATTTGATGTATTTTATTTTTTGGGGGCTTTAGTCAGTTGGTTCTCAATAGTAGCCAGCTGAAAATCCCTATATTGCATGTGGTAGGAATTACAACCAACAGGAAAACTTTTATAAAGGCTTTGGTTTTTATAACAAAAGAAATGATTGAGTTCTACAGTTGGGCATTGAATGCACTAAAGCAGTTGGCTTATGATCCAGAGAGGCTTCCAAAAGTCTGTTTGACGTACCCTGAAAAATCTCTGATTTGTTAAATTGAACATAGTTTCCCTGAGTCATCCAGACAGTTGTGCGCCTGACACTTGTCTGAAAATATTCAAGCAAATTTCAAAGTTTGCTTCAGTAATGATGATGAAGGATTGCAAAGTTTTATGACTCTGTGGGAAAAGTATGGGGCATCTAAAACAAAGGGGGAGGCAGGAGTCATTGATGTGGAACTAAGAGTAGGCCAATTTATTTATTCTTCGGGTTATGGACAAGAGCGTACCATGGCTTCTTTGCGCAGTTGCGGAAGGTATGTTGCAGGCTGGCGCATGCCGTAGCTTCTTTGGGCGGTTTCAGAAGGTATGCGGCTGCACGTGGGGCTATGGAAAAAAGTGTTCCATATCTTCTTTGGGTGGTTGTGGAGGGTAAACAGGTGAACCATGGTTCTACCTGAAGGAGTAACTTTTTGGGGGTGGTGCTTGTGGGTGACCCTACCTAAATTGGCACCAGGAATCCATTTATTTAATAATATTTTTAGATTTGTTATAGGTTAAGTTTTTATTTCTTAATTTTAATTTTTATTTGATGTATTTTATTTTTTGGGGGCTTTAGTCAGTTGGTTCTCAATAGTAGCCAGCTGACAATCCCTCTATTGCATGTGGTAGGAATTACAACCAACAGGAAAACTTTTATAAAGGCTTTGGTTTTTATAACAAAAGAAATGATTGAGTTCTACAGTTGGGCATTGAATGCACTAAAGAAGTTGGCTTATGATCCAGAGAGGCTTCCAAAATTCTGTGTGACGTACCCTGAAAAATCTCTGGTTTGTTAAATTGAACATAGTTTCCCTGAGTCATCCAGACAGTTGTGTGCCTGACACTTGTCTGAAAATATTCAAGCAAATTTCAAAGTTTGCTTCAGTAATGATGATGAAGGATTGCAAAGTTTTATGACTCTGTGGGAAAAGTATGGGGCATCTAAAACAAAGGGGGAGGCAGGAGTCATTGATGTGGAACTCAGAGTAGGCCAATTTGTTTATTCTTCTGTTCATCCCTTCTGGTATCTCTTATTTTGAAACTTGTATAAAGTGTTTCTCAATAGACAATGAGGATGTGCTTGATTATATGGAAAAGAAAATTTTGCCTATCAAAGATATGTTTTTAATGGCATGGACTTTTTAAACCCTGAATTTGGAAATAAAACAAATTCTTGGGTAGAAGGGGACAATGCTACTTTCAAACAATTAATTGCGGGATCTTTGGGGAACATTTTTGATGTGTGGAAACACCTCAAAGGAGCCATTGATAGCCAAATCAAATCAGTGAATGCTTTTCTTAATAACTCTTGAATAAAGTTAAGAACTGTTATTCCAAAAGAACTTTTAACTTTGGTTTACAAATTGAAAATTGAGGAAATTGAACTCATTGGGGAACAATAAAAGAATTTAAAGCGGAACCATGATGGAAAGGTGTGCTCAAAGTCATATTCCAAGATAATTGGCTTTCCCTGTTCCAAGATCTTAGCAGAAATACTTGTGGAAAATATGCCCAGCAATTTAACTTAAAGGCAGGAGGAGCATTAATTAAAGTAAAAGAAATTCTGGAAACCTTGTTTCTATAAAGGCTACTGGTCTCTCACAATGGGGAAATATGTTGGATAATTGATTGGATGAATTTGAATAGATGGGATGGAAAACAGCGGGGAGAAGGGCTCCTTAAGTAAAAAAGATTGGCCTCTTGTGGGTGTAAACGTTTTTGAGCGGGAAACCAGGACCACTGGTGTTTGTATTTCAATAGATTTGTCAAAAAAATGAGCATCACAAAGAAATAGAAAGATGATCAGGGAAAAATGAACACGTATTTAACCAATGTTGACGTTGAAAGCTGGAGATTCAAAGATCTTATTGAGTCATTAGAAGGAATAGTGAAGGAAAATGGATCTGGCAGTTGTCGTTGGGTTTGGTTTGAATAGTGCCAAGGTGATAACAGGAAAGGAAGGGTGTGTGGTATTTGATGGATGTCCAATGGAGTGAAACTGGTGGAAGTGCTGGAAAGGTTAGCAAGAGTTAACTTGAGATCTAACCAACTGATTTTACCAGAGACAGAATGTTATTGTTGACCTAATGGTGATCCAAAGTCAAGCAGAGTAGGTGACTGATGGACCATTTGATATTGGATATGACAAGGGTGAAAGAAATGAGATTTGATGAAAGGATGAGGGTAAAAGTAAATGAGATGTGAATTTAAGGGATCCAGCAGGAAGGATCACTGAAGGAAGGGAGTGAAGAAGGGCCCAATGTTGATGAGCGGTCAAGGCAACCCTCTGTGTATGGAGTGTTCACAGTGGCTCAGCCCTGAGTGGTCAGTGACATCTTAGACCCCTCCTTGGTTGGAGATCAAGTCAGGTCATAACATGTTTAATTAGACGTTCCACTGAGCTCTTGGATGGAGCCTTGGTTAGAGTGTCCGCAACCATTAAGTCGGAATTTATGAGTTTCAATTTTATTACTCCTTCTTCAAGGTCTTCCCTGATTCCTTTGGTTTTCAGGTTGATGAGCTTGGTTTTGAAGTTGGTTCCAAATTTGACAACTTTATCTTCTAATCCTTTGTTGTAAATGAGATGAATGTTGGGAGAGATTTGATCAGGGTCAATTCTTCATGTTTCCCCAATCAGCTGTTTGATCCAACAACATTTGAGTTTTCCATTGTTCAGGGCATTAAACTTGGCTTTGGTTGAGGAATAAGTGATGTTTCTTTGTTTTCTGCTGGTCCAGAACAGTGGTGCTCCTCTACAGAGCACAAGATTCCAGATTGTGATTTGCGGGTAGTGGGATCATCACCCCAAGTTGCATTGCTGTAGCAGATGAGATTGGGGCAGTTGTTCTTTTTTGAGATAGTCAGTTTTATATTCTTAGTTGCATTTAAGTACCTCCATGTTTGGACAACTTCATTCCAATGACTGATCCCCGGTTTTTCCAAATAATGATCAAGACTGGATAAATCAATGGAAATATTGGGTCTGGAAAGTCCTGCAATGAAGTTGAGCTTCCCAATGTGCAAGAAATAATTAATTTTTAGGGCCAGGAATGAAGCAAGCTCTGATTGGGAGGCTGGCAAGAGATGTATTCCTGGGGTGCAAGGTGTTGATATTGGTTTTCTCTTGGTCAGATTCAGCTCTTCTACGCCTTTACAGATGTGAAGTGGTAGGGAAAGCAAGATAAAAGAGTCATAAAAATCCATTTTCAATCCAAGAATAGTGTTTGGCTCATGATTGGAGGAGTTGGGGAATCTCTTGAGAAATTGCTTTTCAAATTCCCTTGTGTTGCCTACTACTAGTAATTCATCTACGTGAAAGAACAGGGTCAAGGTTTCAGTGATGTGATTGTATAGACATGGATTGGAATCTTAAGGCATGTAGCCAAGTGATTCAATTCAGCTACTGAGTGTTCTGTACCGGTTTTGGGTTGCTTTTTTGAGACTGTACAATGACTTCTTGAGTTTCAAAATGGGTGATTTCCTCAAGCTCCATTTTGGTCTGTGGATGTATACTTTCTCATTGAGTTTGGAATTTAAGAAGGAGCCCTTGATTTCCAATTGTAATATTGGAAGGCTTTTATCCAGCAAAAACAAGAGAAGTGCTCAAAGGGAGGCAGTTTTGCCAGTCAGTGCCTATGTCTCAAACTAATCAATTCCAAATTTTTGGTTGAACCCTTGCACACATAGTTGTGTTTTGTAAGTTGGTGGTTTTCCATGAGTATTCTCCTTGATCTTGAAGACATGCACAGTATCAAGCACATTGGTAGGTGTGGGTCCAAAGTAATCTTCCCACACTTCAAGGTTTTTGCAGTTGTTGTGTTCCTTCTTCACAGAGCTGGACCACGGTGGTGAACTGAGAGCCTCTTCTATGTTTCTAGGAACAACCAAGGCTGCAAATCCATATCAATCTGGGGGTCTGAGTGAGTTTCTGTTTTGGAGAATTCTTTTGCTGTTGGGTTTGGTGAGCAGTTCATTTATTTTGCCTTTGTTGTTTTCTTCTTTGGACAGATCAGAAGTATTTGGTGTTTCTTCCAACTTGATGGGGGTAGCGTTTTGATCTAGGTCCATTTCAGACTCCATTTCCGCATTGATGGATTCAGGTGTTTGATTTTTGGGGACGTAATTGGGTTTGAGTTTTCATTCTATTATGTTGAGTCCATCAGACATTGGATTGGCTGTAGTGGCTTCTGTTTTATAAATCTTTACCTGTTTGGATTGAATGATTTCCCTGGAGTGATTGAAAATCCTATAGGATAATAGCCGGGGTATGAACCCCACAATCTTTCCAGGAATTCTTTTCTCATCAAATCTTCAAAGTGAGTGTTTTTCTTTTTGGTTCAAGTAGACTAAAGGAGTTCCCAGTGGTTGAAGATAGTTGTTAGGCAGTTTAGATCCATGAATGATCTTCCAAGGAGATGGCTCACCATTATTCCTAGGGATTTGATTCAATGCAAAAGAGAAACTTTTTATGGTTTCATGCCATAGGTTCAGTGGTAGCTTGGAAGTCAAGCAAGTAGTGCGCACGGATTCTGCTATAGTTTGGTTGGCTCTCTTGGCTTTTCCATTGTTTTCAGGATGATAGGGTTCTTAACAGATTCTTCTTATGCCATTTTTCTCAAGAAAGTTGCTTAAGGTCTGGTTTATGAATTCCCCTGCTCCATTGCAGCAGAATTCATTTGGGAAGTAACCTTTCTTGCGTTGTTTGTTATTGATAATGAAGATAATGACATCAACTGCATCACTCTTGCATAATAATGGAAAAACCGCTATGTAGGAGGAGTGATTATCCACCAGGGTCAGAGAAAATTGATGATGACCCTTAGACATTGGAGAGATAGGTCCCATGAGATCAACGCAAATTTGCTTGAATACCTTTGAGGCAAGAGTGGATTTCTGGGTGAATGAGGACTTAGCGATTTTTCTGGGATCACAACGGCTCCCCAATGAATTTCTCCATCTTTCCAAGACTTGCATGACCCAGTTTCTGGTGCAGGGCTTCAACTTCATCTAGATTCATCATGTAAATGGATTCTTTGTCAGGTGTATTCAACACCAGTAAGTTGTAAATGATTGAGCCTTGTAGAAAATACTTTTGTTGCCATTTGAGAGTGAATTGGGGAGGTTGTAAGGCGCTGCTCACAAAGATTTGACAATCCTGCAGAAGGAATTTTCCAAAGGAGAGGAGATTTAACGTGGCTTCCAGTACATAGTATGTGTCTGTTAATTCCAGATTGATTTGACAGAACTTAATGTGTGTGGTTCCTCTTCCTAGTATCTTCAGTGCTGCACCTGGTTTACAGGTTCTTATGAGTTTGGTGCCATTGCAAGATTCCATTTGGTTGAAGTGATTCCTAGAATTAAGAAGATGTACTGAACAACCAGAGTCAAGTATGAAGGAGGATCTAGTTAAGGAGTTGGTTGTATTGATGCCACAAAAGAAGGAGAAGAACTGAGATAATTCATCTTCTTTCTTTTTGGGTTTCTTTCCATTTTGGTTGGATGGTCTGAGATGAGGAAATTCTTCCCAACACTGCTCTTGTTTTTGGTTTTTCACTCTTTCATTGTGAATGCTGTTTGTGCATCTTGGGTAGGAGAGATTGACTAGACTTAGCTCTGATTTAGAGTCTTCTTTTGTCTCTTGGATTTTGTTTTTGTATTGGACCAGATGATTAAGAACATAGTCTACCATGATGATTTGACTCCTGTGCATGATTTGAGATTGAATTGGTTTCAGTGATGAGGGGAATTTGAAAAGTACCAGATAGGCTAAGATATTGGAGGGTAGTTCTATTCCTACTTCAGAGAGCTTGTTCAGATGGATTCTTACTGCGGTCACAAATTTATTGATTTTCTGTTTGTTGAATGAGAGATAAAGGAAATTATTGAAAACCCAAGATTGGTTTGCAGATTGGGATGATGAAAAATGGGTTTTAGCTGCAATCCAAATTCCGCAAGCACTGTTCTTGTTTTCTGAGGTTATAATGTTGGAGTGAGTTCCAGCCTCTAGTCTAGAGAGCAGGTATGCCGTGATCTCTTGGTTGAGATCCTCAAACAGTTCTATCAATTTGTCCTCTGATTTCATGACTGTTAGGATCTTTCATAGGCAAAAGAGATTCTGGAATTTTGAACGCCAGATAGAATAGTTGTCCTTGCTTAGAAGAGTGATGGATTCATAGATCCCTTTTAGTGCTAGAGCTTTTTAATATTTTCCCCCTGTTCCTGGTGATTGTGAAGCCATGATGTGGTGTTGGTTAGTTGATGTAGCTTAGCATCTCAAAGAAATAGAAAGATGATCAGGTAACAATGAACATGTATTTAACCAACATTGAAGTTGAAAGCCGGAGATTCAAAGATCTTATTGAGTCATGAGAAGGGCTAGTGAAGGGACATGGATCCAGAAGTTGTTGTTGTTTTTGGTTTGAATAGTGACAAGGTGATAACAGGAACGGAAGGGTGTGTGGTATTTGATGGATGACCAATGGAGTGACACTGGTGGAAGTGCTGGAAAGTTTAAAAAGAGTTGACTTGAGATCTAACCAACTGGTTGTACCAGAGACAGAATGTTATTGCTGACTCAATGGTGATCCAAAGTCAAGCAGAGGAGGTGACTGATGGACCATTGGATAGTGGATATGAAAAGGGTGACTGAAATGAGATTTGATGAAAGGATGAGGGTAAAAGTAAATGAGATGTGAATTGAAGGGATCCAGCAGGAAGGGAGTGAAGAAGGGCCCAATGTTGATGAGCGGTCAAGGCAACCCTCTGTGTATGGAGTGTTCAAAGTGGCTCAGCCGTGAGTGGTCAATGATATCTTACAGTGGGCCCATGATATAAAAAGGGAAAAGGCAAAAATTCAGCCCCAAAATGGCTCTACAGGCTCTACAGGCCTTTTTAATTGGTTTGGGCTACATCAGCCCACATGGCATTTGCCCCTGAACCCTTTCAACCAGACTGTTCTGGTTGGTTTGGTGTTTCAACCCTCACAGGGATAAATCAGCCCCTTTGCTGTTCAATCCCTAGGCTTTTTGTCCCTTACAACCAGCCCTGTTACCTATATCTCCTCACTTACAGGCTGGTTGCCTCATGCAACCAGCCCCTGGCCCCCCACATGGACCAGGTGGGGGGCCAGGGGCACACCTGGGTCCGCTAACTCACACCAAGGGGGGTGGGGGTGTAACCAGCAGACATGCTGACCCCCCCCCTCTTTCTTACCTGGGTGACCTAGTTGGTTGACTATCTGCGGGGCTGGCAACAGGTAACAACCGCCGGGCATGGTAGTTGCTCAACACCCGCGGGAGTTGGTAGTAACTGCCTTGCGTGGTAGTTGCTTGACTACCCGTGGGAGTTGGTAGCAACTGCCTTGCACAGTAGTTGCTTGGCTACCCACCGGAGTAGGTAGCAACTGCCACGCGCGGTAGTTGCTGACTAGCAACTACTTCAGGCTTGCGCAAGGTAGTTGCTTGGCTGCTTGCAGGGCTGGTGCATGCCGTATCTCCTTGGTGTGGTTGCAGAAGGTATGCGGCTGCGCATGGGGCTATGGACAAAACCTGTCTTTGTCCATAGCTCCTAAACTAGACATAATAGGGGGTATCAAAGTTAACCAAACCCGCCATTTTTTAATGGCGGGTTTCAACCCAAATCCGCCATTTCAAACCTGCCATTAAAAATCAAAAAAAACCCACTTATTTCAGATCAGACGTGTCAAAGTTAACCTGAAATAAGTGCTTTTTTCAAATAAAGTATTTAAATGCTTCCACCACCTGTCCGCGTCATACACCCCTGTCTTCCCACCTCCTTCTACCTCCGACCTCATTGGAAAAGTTTTTACCCCCACCCTCATCATAAAATTGATTGACCACTCTCATCACTTTATTGCTCTCATCACTTGATCACTCTCATCCACTTCATTGCTTCCAAAACTTCATCACTCTCATCACTTAACCGCTCTCATCACTTGATCACTCTCATCCACTTTATTGCTCTCAAAACTTCACCACTCTCATCACTTTATCGCTCTCATCACTTGCGTAGCCCAAACTCTTTCAAATGGCCCCTCAGCAAACCTCCCCCCACAATTCCAACACACCCAAGAGAACATGGCCAAGGAACTCCACAACAAACAATCCTCCCCCATCAGCTTCCAAGGGCTCAAGTCAGCTCAAGAGGGCTGATCACATCATCCTGGTAAACTGGCTGAAAATTCCCTCCAACTACAATGCCTGCTTTGGATCCGACAACAAAACACGTGTTGGCCAACCTCAATCCTCTAAGGTCAATGGTTATCTCCTGATGGCCAATGAACTCAAGAACAAAACAAAAGGTAGGCTGGATCTGTCATCCAAACAGATGAGGGAGCGGTTCAAAAACTATCAAGCCAAGCACAAAAAGGCCCACTCCATGTCTATCTCCACTGGCTTTGGTATCACCGACTTGGACAAAGCCAAAGGAATCAACTCGGTGGTTGATAAGTTGGACTCCATTTGTCCTTTTTATATTCAAATGGATAAAATCTTCAGAAAGAAGGCCAACATCACCCCCCTAGCTGCTTTCTATGCCCAACAATCCGATTCCGTTGATGCCGAGGACTTGGCTGGGGATGCTCAGCCTACCAATGGGGACCTTGATGAAACCTTGGCCTTGGAGTGGCCCCCATCTGATGACAAGGAGGATATTCAAACACAATTGGCTCCAATCACTTCTACTTTGGTATTGATTGATCAGTTAATCCCGACCTTGGACCCCTCACTTCCTTCTTTTGATTGCTCTCTTCCTGGGGCAGAACAACTGGAGAACTTGCCCAATGAGGAGGATGTTATTCCTGGATCACCGTTGCCATCAACATCTGCTCAAGTAAGGAACTAAATTGTTTTTGATTCTGTCTGGTTGCTCCTGACTGATTTACATTGTAAAAAAACAGGCTCATCCATTTTTGATTGGCCAAAAACTCAAGCCAATGGGGCCTCCCACATTGCCTTCAAATACTAGTGAGGACTTTCAGACTCAAACCTCCTCTGCCAAGGGTAAGCAAAAGGCCTCCAATTCCATCAATGTCAACCCCAAAAGTCATCAAAAGAGGAGAAACACTTCCAGTTTTTCGGGCTTTGAAGAAATCATGGAGAAGCAAGATTCATGTAAGTTGATTGATTCAATATCCTTGCTTTCAAAATCATGCTCATTGCCATTCCCCTCCAAAAAACAGTGAAATCACAAATTGAATCAGATAAACTTCAGTTTGAAAAGAAAAAGTGGGATTGCCAACTGGCCATGGATGGTCAAAAGCAGCAAGCCAAGACTTTGGCTAATCAACAAAAATTGGATGCTGAGTGGAGGTTGAAACAAGCTGAGCTAGAGTTTCAAAAAGAGGAAAAGGAGAAGGATTGGCAGCAAGTGCAACTGGAAAAGGAGAGGGAACAACGGGCAAACAAAAAAAAGGATAAGGTATCAGTAGCTTTGGCTTGCATTGGCAGTGGTAGATTGGTAGAAGAAATACAGCAAATTACTCAAATGCTGGGCTTCTAAATATATTTGCATAGATGAAAGAAAAACAAATTATTTTTTACTACAACAACGTTTGAGAGCATTCTTAACCCCACCAATATACAAATCTTTTTTGTTTTTATTGATATTTTTTTCTCTAGATTAAATTTGGCCGTTTTTCATGTCCCTACAAGTGCTCTGAGTTTTTTTATCAATTTGGAGTGACATGGCCATTCTGGTATGGGTTGCTGTGTCCACAGCTGGAAAGGTACAGTGCTTGTACTTGTTAGCCTCCCAAACCATTTTGACTATACCTTTTTGCTTGAAATAAATTCCAAAGCCAAGGTCAGGAAAAACAAATTGACCGTCCAAAACTTGATATTAATCCGTATCTTCAATAAGTCAACCATTTGATTTTTTGGTTGGGACCACAAGTAAAAATGAATAGCCAGAGATGTTGCCTTTGTCAATATGAGGAGAATTGTAAAAAGAATCCAAGGTGAAAGTGAGGTGTGGGGAGCAATCAAAAGGTGTAGGCTTGGAACCAAAGTCCAACAAAGAGAAAGAGGGGATGTTGCTGTCCTTCATGGTATCACGGTTTGATTCAAAGGCAAGTTTGGCCAAATTACGAAAAATTTGTCCTAAAATTCGGGATACTTTGTTGGCCTTCAAGTTGAGGACAGCGTACTCTTGAGGAGAAGATCTAATGGATGATTTCTTCACATAACGTCCGAATAACTCCAAAGGGTTCATCAATTTTTGCCAACCAATTGCCCACATTTTTCCACCCCAAGATCTTGAGGGACCAACCGGGTTGACAAATTTTTTTGAACTGTGAAGGAATGTTGTCACAAAGTTGATATCTTTCTTATCTTGCTCAGATAGTTGATCCAAAGGCACAAATTCAATGACTGCAACAAGAGCATGGTGATCAGATTGGTCAAGAACGATAAATTTTCCATGGTGGAAGAAGTGGAAAGCCCCAATTGTCTGTTTTGCTTGCTTAAATTCTTCCTGGGTGGGTTTTCAAGGGTTGTTTTTCTTTTCAGCCATGATAGCAGGGTACAGATCCAAAGGGCATAGCTTTTGTCTAGACCAGGCAAACTTTTCCTTGATCAAGTTGTCAGTCACTTCCAAAGAAATTTCCAAATCCCTCATTTGAGCCCTCCTTTTTCTACGATTCCTCTGCTTGCCACCTCTCTTTATGTTTTTCATACCATCTCCTTCCATCTTTCTCCCTCCCAGGCACTTGCTGCACCCAAGGTGAGGATCAAGGTGAAATTTGAATGGATGTATAGCATTTTGAGTTTGGTAGGCAGTGAAGGAATTGATATCAAAAAAGGGGTTGGACAAACGAAAAGACCGGTCAAACAAATAAAAAAAAAAATGTCAGCAAAGTTCTCATTATTGAAACGGTGGGATTAAAAAAATAAAAAAGAGATGAAAATCAACAATTCCTCTGCTTGCCACCTCTCTTTATGTTTTTCATACCGTCTCCTTCCATCTTTCTCCCTCCCAGGCACTTGCTGTGTTAAAATACGTACACACTTACGCGGGTGCTACGTATAAGTGTAATCCAAATGGGATGCACAAATGGGCCTCTGAGGCCCATTGGACACACACACGGACCATACGGGCCCATGTGGATGTTACAGAGTTGGGGAAACTGGCCTCAAAACGCGTGAAATAGACCCATTGGTACGCGGGCCCTAACGGGCCCGATGGGGTATATGGGCAAATACGGCCAGATGGGCTTGTATGGGCATAATTGGGCCCAAGGTTTATTTTGGACATACTTGGCCAGACGGGCTGGCCCGCAAAAGTAGTCTTTTCTCACAATTCGGGCTTGGGGCGGCCCATTAGGGTTGCCGCCCGTGTCGCGGCCCGCTTGGGGCCGCTGCTCGCGTCACGGCCCGTTCGGGGCCGCCTTTGTTCCTCGGCACGGCCCACGCGGGGCCCGACGGCCCGCGCGGGGCTGTTGCGCGGTGCGATGCCGCGCGGGCCCGGCTGGTCGCGACCGGCGACCAGCGCCGCGGAGCTGGGGCTCGCGGCCCCGGCTCGCTCCCCCTCCCCTCGCTTGCCGTCGCGAGGGGGAGGGGGCAGGCTGGCTGGGTTGAACCAGCCAGCGACCGACCGCGACAGCGCGGTTGGCCAGGGCAGGGGGGACCTGACCACCCCCTTGCCCAAGGAGGTGGCGGCGCCGGCCGCAAGGGTAGCAACCGGCAGGTGGGGGGGAATTCATCACCCCCCCACCATTGATCGTTCGAGGCAACCGAGCAGGGCAGGGATGCTCTCCCCCCCCCCTTTACCGAGGGGGAGGAGCGATGGGCCTGGGGGGACCTGATCACCTCCCAGGCCAACGTACTTGACGACGCCCTGGAGGTATTGACCCCCAGGGCCCCTGGTGAGGGGATTTGACCGCCCCCACCAGGGATTTGAGAGAAAAAGGGGGGGGGACAACATGTCCGCTGGTCACCCCCCCCCCATGTGAGTCTGAGACCAGACCCAGGTGTGCCCTGGGTCCCACCTGGCCCATTTGAGGGGCCAGGGGCTGGCTGCATGAGGCAACCAGCCCGTAAACAAGGCAATAAAGGTCATCATGGCTGGTTGTAAAGGACAACCAGCCAAGGGGATTGAACAGTTAAGGGGCTGGTTCAGCCCCATTGAGGTGGAAACACCAGAAATAACCGGAATAGGCTGGTTGTAAGGGTACAGGGACTGATGCCATGTGGGCTGATTTAGTCCAAACCAAGTAACAAGGCCAGTAGAGCCTGTACAGCCCTTTTGGGGCGGAAAATTTGCCTTTTGGCTTGTTGTATCATGGGCTCACAAGAGGCCAATCTTTTGTACTTAAGGAGCCCTTCTCCCTGCTGTTTTCCATCCATTCATTCATCATCCAATCGAATTCATCCAACATATTGCCCCATTGTGAGAGCCCCATTAGCCATTATTGACACACAGTGTCCAGCATTTCTTTTGCTTTAAATACTGCTCATTTGCCTAAGCTAATTGCTGGCCATAATTATAACATGCTGCACCCAAGGTGAGGATCAAGGTGAAAGTTGAATGGATGTATAACATTTTGAGTTTGGTAGCCAGTGAAGGAATCAATAGATATCAAAAGAATAGAATTAGCTGGGGAGGAGTGGTAATGATGAGGAGCCGCAGCCGGCATCATACTAGGCAAACCAGACTGTCCCAGGACGTAGCTTGGTTGGCGTAAGACTTGAGAGAATGTGTTCTGGCCAAGCTCAAAAACCTAAAAAAAAAGAAACAAAAACAAAGAAAAAACCATGGGGAAGTCAGTTCCTGTACCCTACAAAAACCCTGCATCGATCGGCCCAAACAATTGGCCAATCAATTGCTTGATCAATTGCAAATCAATTGGGCAATTGATTGCTTGATCGATTGCAAATCAATTGGGCAATTGATTGGCAATTGATCAAGCAATCAATCGCTTGATCAATTAGAGGAGGAATTGGAGGAGGGGAGGGGCTCACCTTGATGGATTGACCAATGGATCCAGGGGGGGACTAAAGGTTGAGTGATCAAAGGATCAGCAACTGGTTAGGGGAAGGAAGAGGAAGAGGGTGGAGGGGGCTTACCAGGATTAGGAGGAGGGGATTCAGTGAGTGAGGTGAGATGAGGTGGTGGTGGTGAGTAAGGTGGTGGTGATGAGTGAGGTGGTTTGGTGAGGAGGAGGCAGGGTTTGACCGGTGAGTGAGTGGGGTGGATCCAGGGGGGGACTAAAGGTTGAATGATCAAAGGATCAGCAACTGGTGAGGGGAAGGAGAAGGAAGAGGGTGGAGGGGGCTTACCAGGATTAGGAGGAGGGGATTCAGTGAGTGAGGTGAGATGAGGTGGTGGTGGTGAGTAAGGTGGTGGTGATGAGTGAGGTGGTTTGGTGAGAAGGAGGCAGGGTTTGACCGGTGAGTGAGTGGGGTGAGGTTGAAGGGGTTGAGTGGTGAGGGGGAGGGGGGTGGCATTTGGTGAGTGGCAGGGTTTGAGGTGGAGGTGTTTTTGGATTCAAGTCCACTAAAAAAAAAAATAAAAAAAAACTCAGCCTATGAATCTTGGGTGAACAACCAAAACCAAAAAAATACGGTGAAGGGAATTTTTACCAATTTCAAAATCAAAAATTACTCATCAAAGCGAGCAAGGGTGAGAGGAATAATCCGCTCTCTCATAGAAGAAGATGAGGGACCAGATGAGACAGGGATGACTTGAGGCGGATCAGGAATATCATCTTGGAATATTTTGTCCCATTCATCTTTGATGTTGGCCAAAAGGTTGTGAAGGATTACACAAGTGATAATCCAGTTGATGAGGAATCTCATATCTTTGGAACATTGGAGCTGGTTCTGCATCTCCCGTAAGCTGGCCCATCTTCCTTTCAGAATTCCTATGGCATGCTCAATCCGAACTCGTGATTGGGCAAGATGATAGTTAAAATCGGTTTTTCCTTGATCATTGGACAAAACATTCCAGTATGCTGGAACTACATATTTCCCACTAGCATAAGCCAAATCGGCCAGAAGGTATTGATCTTGGTCAAAGTAAATCTCTGGTTGTTGGGCAATCCGCATCCGATTGAAAACATATGAATCATGACAAGAACCTGGAAGGCCAGCATGGAGTGAGATAAACTTCTTGTTGTTATTGCTGTGGTAGTCCAAACCTGTCCTATAGCCATCAGACTCACTTTTCTAGTGTAACAACAGCTCAAACCCTCAAATTAACCTCAGAAATGGATTCTACATCAAAAATAACCTATAGTCACTCAGCCAAAGTACCCCTCTATCTCTCATGGATTTGAAGATACAGCCCAAGAAACCTTCAACTGTGGCAAACTCATACCCACCCAGGTTTCACAGCTCTGTGGAAGTCATAAAGACATACCTTTCAAACCCTCAAGTACATACCAGTAACACTTTACCCTCAACACCAGAACCATATGCCAGATCCAGTCATTTCATCCAGAATTCAGTATACAGATACAGGAGGCAGTGCAGCATGCCAGATCCAGTCACCTCATCCAGAATACAGCATACAGATACAGGAGGCAGTGCAGCATGCCAGATCCAGTCACCTCATCCAAAATACAGCATACAGATACAGGAGGCAGTGCAGCATGCCAGATCCAGTCACCTCATCCAGAATACAGCATACAGATACAGGAGGCAGTGCAGCATGCCAGATCCAGTCACCTCATCTAGAATACAGCATACAGATACAGGAGGCAGTGCAGCATGCCAGATCCAGTCACCTCATCCAGAATACAGCATACAGATACAGGAGGCAGTGCAGCATGCCAGATCCAGTCACCTCATCCAGCATACAGTATACAGATCCAGGAGGCAGTGCAACCAGTCCAGATCCAGTCACCACAGCCAGAATACAGCAATACAGATACAGGAGGCAGTGCAGCATGTCAGATCTGGTCACCTGAACCAAACAAACATGCAGAAAATACACATACAAGAGGCTGTGCAGAAGTATACAGGAGCAATATATGCAGGAGAAAGTGGAACCAGCCTTAACCAGAACCAAACAAACCAACAGTATTGCACAGCAATACATGTAGGTAGAAGCAAGAATCACTGAATAAACTACCAGTACAGCACAGCAATATACCTTATCTGAACTACACAGCAATCTATGCAAGGCTGTGCATGCATGAAACCCCTGTACAAGCTTTTCCCAACCAGCAGAAATGCCTCATGTAACTGTACAAACTTTTCCCAACCAGCAGAAATGCCTCATGTAACTGTATCTCACTGTTCCTCACCAGAACAGGGAGAACCCTCAGGGGAAGCCTTGAGCACCCCTGGGGGCAGGATTTGTCTATTTAAGGAGGGCCTCTCTGCCCTATCCAAGTTGTATACCTACTCACCTACTCATACCACCCCATCAACCACTCTATCAGTACCCATCTGTGGTACCTACCCAGATAAAATATCAGTGAACCAATTATAAAGGAAACAGGAAATCAGAAACCAAGTTATAACACACCTTTAACCAATTAAACCACCCAACAGGTGCTTGAATAAGGGTTCTTCTGTGACCTAAATATTCAGCACCAAATTAAAGAATAACCACCCTTCAATTAATAAATAACCCTTACAAAGAAAGAGAGCACAAACAAAAGCAATCACCAACCTTTTCCTCTACCCAGCCCCCTGTGGGTAAACCCATCCTTGGGTCCTCTCCTGAACCTCCCCTTTGATAAACCCTTGAACCCTTTAATATTGGGATATTGGTTAAGATCAAATATATCTGATCAGTAAATAACCCATAATCCAATACATCTGGTCCATTCTTCAACAAACCCTACCAATAACAATCAATAACTAATCTAGGTCTGATCTGAGACCTATATTAAGTCTCAAAGAAACCAGCCATTAATTTAAATAAATTATTGTGCAGACTTACTATAGTACTAGAAGGGCAGGCAATTCACAACCACTCTTATTATATACTAATACTCCAAAGGAGTAGAAGTAATACTAAATTCCCCTTCAAGGACTGCCAGAAAGCTATTTGCTATTTTATTTACCTATAATCCCACAGGAGTCTCTACATTGAAAACAAGTTGTAGTGCCACGGAGTATCTAACAAAAGAGATGGAACATATTTGGTCAGTGTGTGATCCAAAGTTTTATCATAGCAATTGGAAAAGAAATGAATCAATTGCCTTTTTTTACGATCAAAACAGTGGTTGCCATCTAGGTTGGGTTTTTGACTCAAGGGGATGGTGGTTCCATCAACAAAACCAATGCAACCAGGAAAGCCTTCTGTCTCCATTACTTGAGATATCTCCTTGCGTTCTTCTTTGGTTGGCCATGAAAGGACCAAGCAACGGAAAGATAGGATAGCAATCATGACTCTTTTGGTGTATAAGTCAATGCTTCCGTAACTGACTGAGAATAGATTTTCCAATTGATGGATTGCTGCTCCATTTCCATTTGACCCCAATCTAAAAAGAGAAATGGCAAGTTGGATGGCTGGACCGCGTTGAGGATTGCAAGAATTGTTCTGTAAGATGTGGTGGTCTTCAATCATTGCCAAAAGTTTCATGAAAGAAGGCAACAAAGTTTGCAACAGTTGCTGGAAGCTTAAGTCAGGGATGAGATGAAGCTTTTGCCTTTCATACATAGGGTTATGGAGAGTGTGTATTCTTGGAACCATGTATCGCTTTGCCAACAGGGAATTCAAAGCTAACCAAGTTGATTCCAAATTGGAGTCTGAATAAGAGTCTGAATGGGAGTCAAACAGTAGCAAAAGTTCAGTCAGCTTTTTTGCGTTTTCAACTTGCTGGCGGGATGTTTGATTGGACATGATGAGAAAGGTGGTGAGTGATGTGGGGTGATGAGATGATGATGGGATTTGTGTGAAGATGGGTATGTGAAAAACAATAGAGATGTGTGTGATGCAATGGATATGGGACCGGTATGGATTTGCTGATGTGGATGGGTGTTTTTGATGTGATGGATGGTGGATGGAAGATGATGCATAAATGGCGGTTTTAATGGCGTGTTTGATGATTGAAATCCGCCATTTTCATGAAACACGCCATTTTGAAATACACCAGTTAGGGGGTATGTGTATTTCAGAAACCCACCATTAAAAATGGCGGTTTTTGTCAAAAAAAATGGCGGGTTTCTAATGGCGGGTTTGCTAACTTTGATACACCCTAATTATGGGTTTCTGACCAAATTTTGGGTTGGAAAACCATGCCTGCAGATGTGATGGGAGGGTACACAGGTGAACCATGGTTCTACCTGAAGGAGTGAATTTTTTGGGGGTGGTGCCAGTGGGTGACCCTACCTAAATTGGCACCAAAAATACATTTCATTAATAATATTTTTGGATTTATTACAGTTTAAGGTTTTATTTCTTAATTTTTATTTTAATTGAATATTTCCCTATTTTTGTAATTATTATTATTTTTCATTCAGTTTTATTTTTTAGGGCTTTAGTCAGTTGGTTCTGATTCCCCCCTTTCAAGATTGGTGTACCCAAAAGAAATTTTGGGAGGGGCAACAGGTAATAAAAAGGTTCTTGGGTGTAGATTTTAATCTTTCCTTTTTGCAGCTCTGAAATTCCTCAGAAGGATGGGGCCATCTGGTATGTTACTTTCTGGTGGCCAGTCATCCTTGTCTGCTTATTCTCCTCTGTATCTGACAAGGTACAGCCTGACATCCTTTCCATTGACTCTTTCCTTCTTTTCTTTAAGGATTTTGCTTACTTTGCTCTTGCTCCCTTCCTGTGGGATTTCTAAGAGAATATTTGGGGAAGTTGGGTCTTCAGCTTCCCTAGGGTTATAGCGCTTAATCAGACTAACCGGAAAAACTTGGTGTTTCTTGGACAATTCCTGACTGAGGATAACTTCAACCACATTCTTTGAATGGAGCATTTTTATGCAGAAAGGGCCTACAAAAGCTGGTTTCAGTTGCTTATTGCCTCCCAGATTGTTGAAGTTCACCGTGGACAGTAAAACCTTGTCTCCTACTTTAGAGTCAGGTTCCTTGTGGCTTTTGTCCCACCTAGTTTTATTATACTCAACAGCTCTCTGAACACATTCTTGGGCATGATGATTAGCTTTGTCCAACATTTTCTTGAAGTCTAGGGCTGTTGGGTAAACATTGACAATTTTTTGGTTGACACTCTCTTTAGGAATCCTAGGTACCCATCCTCTCTCTAGAATATAAGGAAATTCTTGAGTAGTCAAGTGCATACGGCTGTTGTAAGTTATTTCTATGGATAGAAGGAGGCTTACCCAGTCATGAGTGTACCCCTTGTTGTTTTTAAACTCTAAACCAAAAGAGAAAAACCTTCTCAGCATGTCTTCCAAAGTTTGGATCATGCGCTCAGCTAGACCATCAATTTGGGGATGATAAGCTGTGGAGAAATCTAATTTTGTTCCCAACATATCATGAAGATTTCTCCAGAATTCAGAACTAAACTTTGGGTCTCTGTTGCTGATTATAATTTCAGGGATACCAACTTCAGCCATAACTCTTTTACAGAACAGCAGAGCCACCTCCATAGCTGTGTCATCTTTGTGATTAGGTATAAATTTTTCTCTCTTGGAGAATCTGTCTACAATCACTACCACAGAGTTATAGGAGTATGGTCCCCCTGGCCGTAAACCAGTGACAAAGTCCATGTTTATTATTTCCCATCTATTGGTAGGTTCTGATATCCTTTGGAGAAGAGAAAATCTCTTTCCTGTTTGTCTGTTAGTTCTCTGACAGTTGTCACAGGACTTGATTTAGTCAGTGGTTTGCTCTCTCCAGTTGATCCACCAGGCTGTCTGCTTGACCTTGTCAATAGTCCTATCTAATGAGAAGTGACCTGAGGTGCATTTATCATGGCATTTGTGCAGTATAGTTTTAATGTGGGTTTCTGAGTTGAGGACTATCACACTAAAGTGTTTACAACGGAAGTATAACAGACCATCTAAGCTTGAGAATCTCCCTTCTTTACAAGGAATGGAGAGTTCCTTTTGTAGACTCTGTATTAACTCATTAGAGGGATTCTTTCTTTTCATGATCTCTAGTAGCTTGAGATGCTCCAGTTCATAGCTCTCTCCAATGGAATCAAAGAAGGCTAGGTCTATATCAAAAAAATTGATCCCTAGGATTGGGAAGATTTCATTATCATCTGGGTCATATGTGGGGTTACTAGGGTCATTAGGGAGAGCCCATCTACTGAGTCCATCTGTGTTCTGGTGTTTGGCTCCAGGTTTGTGCATGGTTTTCATCTGTCCTCTATACTTCTGGATAGCTATTTTCCATCTAAGCATATGGCAGTTAGGGGTTTTCATGTTCATGAGCATCCTTACTGCCATGCAGTTGGTTATTACTTCAAAGGTACTTCCTTCTAGGTAATAGTGAAGTTTCTCAAAGGACCTGACCAACGCTAGGCATTACATCTGGCTTGCTCCATAACTTTTCTCTGTATCTTTAATCTGTCTAGATATGAATAGGATAGATTTTTCCACAGGGACATCATTCTCTACTTTGGATTGGTGAAGAGCAGCTCCTAGTCCATCAAGGAAGGTATCAATATATAATTGGAAAGGCTTAGAGTATTCAGGTTGAGTTAGGACAGGGGCGGTGTTCATGGCTTTCTTCAAAGTTTCATAGCTCTGTACTCTCTCATGGGTCATTTCAAGTACAGAAGGCTTTTTACATATCTCATACAAGTTTTTAGCTATGGTAGCAAAGTTGGGTATGAACTGCCAATAATAACTACAGAAACAGACAAATGAGAGTAATTCAGTCTTATTTTGAGGAATTGGCCTGTTGATTACGGCAGGAACCTTGTTCTGATCTACTTCTAAAGATAGTCCTGAGACTACATATCCCAAGGCGTTTAGTTCAGCATAACCAAAGTTGCATTTCTTCATAGATATCTTTAGTCCAAAATCTGCTACGGTTTTCAGCACAAGACCCATCTTCTCTAGGTGAGTTTCCCAATCATCCAAATAAATGATAATTTCATCAATTTAAAACATCATCCAACCTTGCCAGATGAAAGTTCCAAAGAATGTGTCCATCATCCTCTGAAAATGAGATGGAGCATTCTTTATCCCAAAAGGCATTCTTAGGTACTCATAGATGCCTAAGTGACCAATAATCCTCATGTATTTCCTGCTGTTAGTTTCGATAGGTATCTGATGGAAGCCTTTCAACATATCCATTGTGGTTATGTACTTTTCCTTGGAAAGATTATGGAGAGAGTGGTCTATCCTAGGGATGTTAAAGTAATCTTCTTTAGTATAGTTTTTGAACATTTGGAAATCTCCAACCATCCTGGACTTATTTTTATGGCAGGCTATGATGACAGGAGTGGTGATTTCTACTTCCTCATTATGCCCTACTTTACTAAGGACTGCCAACTCCATGAGCTCAGTTTGTGTTCCTCCAGTGCTTCTCAGGACTTAGGGCTTGCTGGGTAAGCAGGTCTCCTCAAGATGGGGGGGAAAGGAGGTTCTATAGTCAGATTTAATACTGATTCATATCCCTTGATATTACCTATGGGATGATCTTTGGTGCAAAAAGCACCAATGTTTTCAAAAAATAAGTTGACTAGGTTGTCTTGTTGACCAGACATAATTTGATCATTAAGAGAGGCTTGCAAAAAATATTCATTTTTGAAGGACTTTAGAGGTTTGTTCTCCATGGAGGTTGATATGTGACAGTTCTGGAATTTCTTCTTCCATTCTCCTCCAATGGTGAAGTTTCTGTCCTTTCTCTGGATGATATATACCATACAAGCAGAAGGCATCATTACCTAGTATTAAGTAGTCACATTATCAGCTTGCTACTATATACAGAGCAAAACTGTCAAATAGTAACAAAAAATATGAAAAATAAGAATACCTCAATTAAAAAAGTAAGGAGTGAGAAATCCTTGAATATTATTACAGGAATGGATTCCTCACCCAAAATTAGGTAGGGTCACTCACTGACCCCACCCTTGAATTCCAAGTCCTTATATTTTTAAAATAATTAAAAGGAAAAATACAAAAATTACAACACCTGTATGGCACTTTTTGGCCATTCTAACATTTCACATGTATTGTCATGTATAGGGTTTACACCTAAAATTCACTCAGAATTGAGGTGTTGTGTATATTTTAGGAGTTACACACGGAAATGTGTTATGTCACAATTCCCGCGCGCAGCCCTGCATCATTACATAACCCTACGTACTAGCAGCAGCAGGATCCCGCGTACTAGAGACCCGCGCGCAGCTAATTCTGCCACGCACGCAGCAGATCCTACCCCGCGCGCATCTGTACTACTGATCCCCGCGCCTGGATCAGTTGTGACTAATCTGACAACCAGGTACTGCTCAGAAGAGCTACAACCTAGTTAGGGTTGCCTAGTATATGTAACAAAAGGATACATGCATTACTAATGATCTAAAAAGATCAAAACTTGAATAAAATCAATGAAAATTAAGTTTTAAAAATTTTTTAATAATAAATCAAAGATCAAGGACTACCACAAAAACCACAGATCTTGATCTTTGAAGACCACAAAACACTACAAGAAGTGTTCATAAAAATTATTAAAAACTATCTAAATGATCAGCAGATGATGGAAAATCAGTAAACATCCACATCTGCACGCTTTAAAACAATATCAATAGTAAAAATGAAGGATGAGTACAGAATGATCAAATTTACGCCATAACAGATTAACAGATCCTGTGGCTAAAATAGTACAGAAATCCAGCAGATCTAAGGACAGCTGATTGACAGCACTAAGTAGACGTGCTACTTTTGTCCTGACTGGCTTGCCAGCCTCAGCACACGAGTAGAACCCTCTCTACGTGCCCTGAGAAGACCAAAATCACCCCAAAAAGGTATTTATACAGACCGCTTTGGATCCAATGAGTTAATCAGTTTACCAGGAATTATTTATTATCAATCAGAAACCGTGTCATTGTTAATCAAGTGCTTATATGAAGATAAGCAAGTGATTTATGACTTAGTCTGCAATAGTATTATTTTACCTTTATAACCAATCAACCATTGAAGTTTAGTCAAGCAATCTACCTCATCTGCTCTGAAACCCTTCCAATTATTCCAGGATTTTTGTGGTAAAGTGCTCAGAGTGATTGTTGCCCTTCCTGTCTAGGCCGCTTGTGCTGTTAAGCCTGGCCATCAGTGGAATAAGTCCTTTCTGAGGCACCCATATTTATTCCAAGGTTTTTAAAAACTGCCTAAGGATGCCCCTTGAAGAGAGGTTGCTAGTCTGTAAAGATCCCCAGTAGTATAATACTGTGGCCCCTCTTTTATATTATATTGAAAACCATCTACTACAAAACCAATTAAACCTTGCAACTGCTCTTATTTGAGCTTCTAAGAATTTATTATTGGAATAATAATTATTATTATCATTCCAGCATTTTTATCACTCTCTGTAGCTAAAGGACTGCAAGGTTCCTGGTATCAGAGAGCTGACACACATAGGCTATTTTTCAAGACTAAAAATTCAATTTGAAGCCTTATGGATCCTTTACTGTGAGGGAAAACAATAGAGATAGTAACAACCCCTAAGGTTTCAATAACTTAGTTGCAACTGCTAAACCTGGCTTTGGGCACAGGGAGTAAGTGTTCCTTCCACTTGGGGTAGTGATGATCAAGGAAATTAATACTAGTGCATGAGAAGAAGGCTCCACTGTAAAGAAAAACTCTGACTGATTTCCTTTCAAACAGACCTGTGGCAAAGAAGTTTTTACCCAAAGTATAGCTCCTGCCAGTGAGTGGTTTCACCATCAAGGTTTTGGCATCAGAGATGTGATCTAAGTTCATGGATTTGTCCCACTTCTGAGGTTGTTGGGACTCTCCTTTGACATGGTTAATCTCCATGTTAGAACCTATATCTCCTGGGATGACATTGACCCAACATGAGCCTTGTTCTTCCTCATGTTGTTGGATGACCAGGTCTAAGCCATTTCCTTCCTCTTTTCTATTGGATTCAGAATTGATATTATTTATATTTCTCCTAGGATGAGGACAGTCAGGTTGTCTATGCCCCTTCTCTCCACAGTTCCAAAATTCAAGAGAGGGGTACATTCAAGAGAGGGGTTGGCTTTGACAACAGCATTCCCCTAGGGAGCGGCTAACACCAATTCTTTACCAACCTCTTTTGTCTCTCTGGATCGGGTCTGGAGCTCTCTGGGTCTGTCTCTGGGCTTTTTATTTAGTTCCATCATGTCAATTATTTCTTCCATGACTCCTATAAGAGTGGGAAGGTCAGCTTCAATGTGTATTTTGCACCTGAAATTGTGTTCTAGGTGTCCTTTGCATTGTCCTAGCAATCTCTCATTAATCTCTTCTAAAGAAGCATGTGGGTAGACACAGTCAATCCTCTTCTTCTGGTTCAAGAACCATTGGTGAGGGTGATCTCTAACTGGATCAAAGAAATCTTTCTCAAAGGCTTTGAGCATTTTCTTCTTCCAAACTCAAGTAATAAATTTTTCTCTTATGAGTTCTTTCCATTTTTCCCATGAGAAATATCCTACTTGTTCTCTTTTGGAGATAAACCAATCCAATGCAACTCCTTCAAAGAGTCTGGGTAATCTTACTAGGGCTATGGTCTCTGGTAAGCCTGAAGAAAGAATTTGATGATTGATGTATTTCATGAAACTTATATGATCATATTCTTGTTCTCCAGAAAACTTAGGCCAATCTGTGATAGGAGGCAGAAGCTTAATAGCTTGTTCCATGTCAGGAGAATAGTTCCTGTGCAAGTAGTTAAGATTGAACCTAGGATTGGAGAACCTAGGAGGAGGCATGTGCCTCTCAGAATGGTTAACAGCTTCAGATTGCAAAATCTGGGATAATTTTACATCTCTGATATCATTCTTAATAATATTGAGCTGCATATCCATTCAAGTTTTGATCTCATTTATAGAGTTATCAGACTGGTTCCTATGCTCTCTTAGTATTTCTTCAAGGGAGTCATTACTAGCTGAAGGTTTATGTCAAATTACATCTTCTCTCAAGGCTGGAAAGCACTTCTCATAATTAATCCTGTTCTTGTTTATTTCTTCCAGGATAAGAGTCTTGATCTCTTGGAGATCAGAGGACACTCAATTTTTTATAAGGGCAGTAGTTACTACCATGTTTAACTCAAGGAGGTACTCAGGGCTACTCAATTTTTTCTCCAGTTGGTGGATCTTTGGGAGGCACAAGCAGATATTATTATCTAAAGCAATAAAGGTATTTCTAAGACTATTGGCAAAAGATCTATCTAAAAATAGCTCTTGTAGGCCCCCTTTAATGCTTGAGCTAGATCTCTCACTTCTGCCCATTTCTTTTGATTGTTGAAATCCTCCTTTGGTCTGTTCTGGTAAGAGGATTTTACCTTTCCCTTTTTGTTGGGAGGAGGCTGGATTTTCTTGAGGTGGTCCCTAGGATTCCACCCCTTCACTTACAACTCTAGCTCCTTCTTGGTTATGAGCTTTTGCAAATCTTTTTGGGAAATCTGGGCCTGCATGCAATAAAAGACCTGGATCTTCACATTGGCCTCTTTCTCCGCTTGCATTACCTTTTGCCACAAGGACATGTGTTCCTTGATGAGCATTTTCCAGGAATCCTCTTGCTGTCCTTGAGAAGGAGCTTGAGAAGAGGAGCTGGGGATGGGATCCTCTGGATTGGCTGGATACCCAAGTCTTTCATTCTTTCTAGGGTCAACGGATGGATTATTTGGCTTGGCTCTGGAGTAGGCAAGAGAGGTGAAGCATCCATCTGGTCCTCTGAGTCTAGAAATTTTTATTAAAAGCAATCAGTAGGTTATATCAATGCTTAAAATAAGTGAGATAATATTGCTTACTCTCTGAGTTTGGAGTGGCCACAGATTCTTCTCTGGTTGGGGACCTAGGTTGGATGGGAGCTTCTATGACAGGGTAGTTGGGTACTATAACTGGAGTGGTAACTGGTGGAGCTGCTACTTCAGTAGTGGTAGCAGTTGGAGTTGATCGGGAAGTGGAAGTTCCAGACAGTAGAAGGTACCAGATATAATATTTATAAGTTAGTTCATAATAAAAAAATGTTTGAAGAAATTTTTGGAAAAAATCTCACTTTTTAAAAACTTGAATCTGATGTGAGCAGGAAGTTGAGTCTTAGCCCAATTTGTTTAATGCTTCAAGATGAGGTTGACACAAAAACTTTTATCAAATTATTGCTCCTCTCTGAGTTTTGAGTGGAGATCAATCAAATTCTTCTTTTCTAAAGGAGATAGAAGTTCCCAATCAGTTGGTTTGTAATTTTTGATATACTCTTCTTTTTGGATTTTTGGGAGTTTGAGATAATGTTTGATAAGTTCTGAGTTAGTCTTTAAGTCCACTTCAGAGAAAGGAGTCCAGAAAAAATTAGAAAATAATTTTTCAAATCTTTTTTAGTATTTTTGTTGAAGTATTTTTAAAGTTTGATAATTTATGATGATTTTTTTTTTTTTTGGAATTTTGGATTAATTTTTGAACAATTATTTAAAAAAAAACAATCATTAAAAATGGAACAGGATCAATAATTAGATAGATTATTTCTCAGCCAGAACCCCAATGTTCATCCTACTAGATTCCAAGGACCTAGCTCCTTCTAGCTACTAGAGGTGATGGAAAGTTCAGAGTAAAAATGTTAAAAAAATGTCAGAGATATATTTTGGCTAAAAGGGTTAAATTGATTTATATATTTATAAAAATAAACATAAAAGGAGGTGCCAAGACCTTAATGGGGTTTCTGAAGCCTCCAAAACACAGGTATATGTCTGTTAAGGACAATATGGGTGTAATTATGGGGCCTGTGGTGTTTACAAGTACTCCCTTCAAGAAGGTTGTGTGTAATTTCCTTGGGGTTTGAGTTAGGCAGAACCTAAAAAAAAGAGTATAAGTCAGCAAGATCACTTACTAGGTCTAGATCTGGACTTATGTTTCATGGATGGATCAATATGCAGTGATTGAGGGTGCTGGAAGCTGGTGCTGAGGCAGGCTGAATGGTTGGATATTGATTTTAGTCAAAAAGTAAAGATACAAGAGTTTTGTCTATAATTCTATCAGAAAGTGGTCCAGGATCACACACTTATTTCTTATGAGGGTTTGATTTGCTTGAGGAAGAAAAATATCTGAATCAATAATGACTATATGACTGGATGAATGAGGTAGAAATAGCTGGGGGAAGAGCCTTTATTTATATCGTTTGGGTCCCCTCATGGTACAGTCTTTTTACCAGCCAAAGCAGGGTGACCCAGGATATTTCTGAGGCTAGGGAGCCATCAGTGTTCCCGTGTAGACCTGATTTAGTCACTATAAAGGTACAGGAAGCCCTATTTCATCATGCTTGGGGCTTGATACATATTTCTGTACCCTTAATGACCTCATTGCATCTACCAAAGAAGTAGTATTCAATTAATATTTTCAAATATAAGTCATGGCTTCTTGAAGCTAGGTGTTTGAACACATGCTCTGGGGACCCAATCCTGAATGACTACTTTGATTCTGAGGCTCTTTTGTCCATATTGGGGTGTTTTACAGTCACTTAATTGGACAGTACACTCCTAGTAATGATTAGTTAGGTACAGTTTTAGTTGCCAGGGACACAAGGGGGTGTTGTATGGGTTTTTGGTACCTTGTTATCCATCTAGCACAAAGCTAGGCCTCTGTTTATCCTTAGCACAAACTCTCAGGGTGTTACAGTAACTAACATGTACCCTTTTGGGTCCAAACCTACTGTACAGGCCCTTTTACAGGTGCCCTGACAACCTTTGATATAGTTTTAAAATGGTTGCAGGGCCCATTTTTCCTAATTTTTTGTTGGTTTATCTGTTTTCATACTATTCCTCACCACATAGTGGCGCTCTTTGGGCCCCATGTGGTGTGGAACAGGGCTTTAGGGTGTATAGGTGTTACCCTAAAGCCTATTTCCGTTTTGGGAGAGGGGGGGCTGTCCAGTGAGCTGGCTGGTTGCCTTGCGCAATGGCCCCGCCGGTCACTAGGGGCCTGCGCAAGGTAGTTTTTCAAGTACCTGCAGGGTTGGAAACAGGCAGCAACTGCTGCGCATGGTAGTTGGTAGCAACTGCCTCGGGCGGTAGTTGCTTGACTACCCGCAGGAGTTGGTAGCAACTGCCTTGCGCGGTAGTTGCTCAACTACCCGCAGGATTCAGTAGAAACTCCCTTGCACAGTAGTTGCTTGACTAACTGCAGGAGTTGGTAGCAACTGCCACGCGTGGTAGTTGCTGACTAGAAACTACTTCAGGCTTGCGCAAGGTAGTTGCTTGACTGCTTGCGGGGCTGGCATGTGCCATAGCTCCTTTGCGCAGTTGCAGAAGGTATTTTGATGCGCATGGGGCTATGGGAAAAACCTGGTTTTGTCCATAGCTCCTAAACTAGACATAATTATGGGTTTCTGACCAAATTTTGGGTCAGAAACCCTTAACTGCGGACCTGATGGGAGGGTACACCAGTGAACCATGGTTCTACCTGAAGGGATGAATTTTTGGGGGTGGTGCCAGTGGGTGACCCTACCTAAATTGGTACCAAAAATCCATTTCATTAATAATATTTTTGGATTTATGACAGTTTAAGGTTTTATTTATTAATTTTTAATTTAATTGAATATTTCTGTATTTCTGTATTTTTTATTATTATTCATTCAGTTTTATTTTTTGGGGCTTTAGTCAGTTGGTTCTGAATAGTAGCCAGCTGACAGATATTTTGAAAGTTTGATCCATTATTCCGTGTATCTTAATTGGGCTTCCACTCATGCTTTTTCAACTGAAACCTTGTAATCATATGTAAAGCTAGATTCACTTGATTTAAAAACCTAAATTATGTGTGTTTTGCCTGATAAAATTGACTTATAAAAAATTAGGCCACATTCCAAACCTCCTGAAATTTTCAAATGAATGAATTGATCACTTTTTGTCAACAAACCACACAAAAATTAAACTAAGATTGGGAGAAACACAAATCCAAGTGTGTACAGAATTAAATATCCCATTGAAAAACACTGAGTAATTTTGTTTTGTGTAATCCAGTTTTTTTTCAGATACTCCTACATTTTTTTGCTAGCTCACAACACCCAAAAATCCTTTTACTCAATGTGAAACAGAAATTTTGAGATCAATCATATTTTTGAACATCCCCAAAAATATTTTTATGAAGAAGACATATTTAATATACATACCACTAGATGAGTATACAGTATTTTGAGAAAATGAGTCTGACTCCAGGAATTGCCAATTTATTTTTGGAAAGAATGCCTACTCAAATTTTTCAATGCCAAAATTTAAATTACTATAATTGGTTTGTATTGAGATAATTCATTCTGAGACTGGATACATGATTTTTTTCAAGGCATTTGTATTGAAATTTCAATCAAAATGTCTTTGGATTGCTTACCTATTTTACATGGGCCACACATGAGAAATCATTCTATGATCTATCAATTAGGACTCTTTTTCAAGATAGAAGATCTACTGTTCAATCCCTTGGCCACTGGCCCAAATATGAATATTCAAAATGGAAGCAATAAATCTTTGAGCATATTTGATTACTTAAACTCACCAGGAGATACAAAAAAAAAATTGAATATTGATAATGATTCTTCTCTTTTTCTGCTTGAATCAATAAATTTTAGACAACCTCCAACAATCTGACTTACCACAAAATCCAAATCAATCAGAAAGATGGAGCACAATAAAAGAGTTGGAAACATTTGGATATTTCAAAGTGCCAAATGTTCTGAAAGAACATTTGAACATGGAAGAAATATATACACTAGGGTGTTGGAAGGTCCAAAAAAGCACATCAAAACCATGTATTTCAGTCAAATGATTCTACTAGTGTATGTGACAGGATTTTTGCTGTTTATGATCAATATTTAAAAGATAACTGATGAAAAATTCATGGTTCACAAATTAAACAAAAAAGATACCAAACGTGGCCCATTCCACTACCAGAATAAAACCTGTCAGTGAAACACAACAAGAAAACATCATCAATGTGATCGAACATCTTTTTCAAATGTATGCTTCTTTATTTGTGCTTGAATTGAGGTGCCTTTTCTTATTTTTCATCTCTTTTATCACATTCAAGCCAAGAATTGAAGATTCCAATGCACCAAAAGACCCTGAAAGGGTTCCTTCCTATAGTGAAATACAACAGCCCCCATCAGAAAACATGGAAATCTATGATACATTTGGGATGAAACCTCTTCAATTTCTCTATCAACACCCAAGTGCCCTTATCTCATCACTTCAAATCCTTCACCAAAGTATTGAGGAAATTTTTTTTTGACCATGTTTGTCAGCAATAAATCAAGATAGAACATTAAAAAAAATCCACATTAATTCAATGCTAACTGGCCAGCCCAACTATTCAGCAGAAATCCCTAAGAGTCTTTCAACGTTCAAAAAAATATATATTTGATTAAAAATGATCAAGTTGAAAATGTCTGTTGTGAAATTTGTTACAAGATCTATATCCCTTTGATCAAGAACTTCCTTTTTCAGAAACTCAGTCTGGTGAAGAAAATCAAGAAACCAGGCACTATCCCAAATGCAATAATATTGTTCATTCAACAACTGGAGAGCACGTTAAATGTGGGTCAAAACTTTGGATTCAAGAAAAGAACAAATCCAAATCTTATCTTCTGAAGCAGTTTGGACACCAATAACTCAAGAAGTGGATTGCAAGACAATTACTTCTCACTTTTTTTTTTTGAAAAATTACTTGGTGCACCTCAACAGCATCAAGCCAGTAATCCTAATAGACTTTATGATATTTGGGATGGAACTATGTGGAAGGAATTCAAGGATGAAACCAATCAAGTTTCTGCAGCAGAACCCAGGAAACTTGTTTTTGGAATTTAAATTGATTGGATGAATTCCCATGGAATAAAGACCAGTGGAAAAAGGATCTCTCTTGGTGTAATATTCTTAATATGTTTCAAACTCCCACCCAATTCCCATTACAAGCCACACAATCTTTTTGTGTATGAATTCACAACAAAACCCCAGGAATGTACCTCTTTACAACATGAAAAATCTAATCAAGCCACTTTTCTCTGAGCTACTGGAACTTTGGAAAGGAATATACTTCACAAAAACCAACAAATAACCCAATGGAAGAGTAATAAATTCTGTAATATTCCCTCTGATTGGTGATACACCTACCTTACATAAATTGGGTGGATTTGCATCTCACTCTGCCACAATATTCTCTTGCCACTGTAACCTCAAGCTCAATGAAATCCAAAACACCAAAAAAGAGACTTGGTCAGTAAAAATTAATCAAGATCACATTAAATCGGCAGAAATTTGGAATAAAACTTCATCATTGTATGGGAAATCCAACCTTCTCAAGGTACATGGTGCCCAGTACATAATTTTACAAACTCTGCCATACTGGGAATCAACAAAGATGACAACAATTGATGCAATGCAAACATTTATCTTTTGAATGCTACAAGATAATAGTGTCACCTACCTTGGAATCATAAAGGCTGGTCAAACTCTTCAAAATTTTCAGAGAAGGCAAAAAAGTTACCCAAAAAGTTTCACAATTAGTCAAGTTAGTACAGCCTTAGATCTGAATCCAAACAAAATTTCAATTTTTAAACAGAGATCTCCCAAAGATTAAACCAGAGGATAGTTCAAAAAATTTTTAGAAAGCTCCCAACAAAAACTTGAGGAATCAGCTCCTGATCCAATTGAAAAGGTGAAATTTTGGTTAAATCAAAAGCAAGAAGAACCATTCAATATTCAACCAAGAACTTTGGTACCAATAGTTGTTTTTCAAAAAATTCTCAGGGGGATTCATCCTCCCAGCTCCTCAAAAATTTGGTAATCTTCTGAATCTCAACTCCTCCAACCCTCTTTTTGGTGTTCTCCAATGCTTCTTGAGAATACATCAACAAACACCTCAACCAAAATCCTTACCTAAATCAAATGAGAAATGAAGTAAAGAAAGAAGCTGACTCAAAAGAAATCAATCCAATCACATCTATTAAAATTAAATCAGGAACCTTTCAAAAAATAAAACTGGGAAGATCACTCAAATTTTTATGGAAGGATGATCACATCTCTCTGTTGAATATTCCAACGATCCACTTCATTCAGCTTCATCAATAGAAGAGGCAAGTTTTTTTATCAATGAGAATTAATCCTGATTGATGAAAAATTCTTCAAGAGGGTAGAAATTTGATTTCATTTCCATCTTAGATTACTAGAATTCCCATAAATATAAGTTTTGAATTCTTCTGGTGATCCTAAGGCTGTTGAATGGTTAGTTTTGTACACATTTCATGTAGTTCTTGATTTGCTTCTGAGGTGGAAGTGGAACTCATCAAACAACTCAAGGGAGGAAAATCTTGTATCAACTACCTACAAACTTGTTGGTATTATTAACTTAGTCATGTCTCATCAACTTAACCATTACCAGGTGACCCAATTGGATGAATTGATCTTGGCTTATTGGGATGAATGATTGCTAGATTGATGTGGGAAACAAAATTAAATTAAAACCAACAATTCACTTCTCTCAGAATATGATTAAGATGATCATGCTCTATGGTCCTCCCTCAATATTTTCATGTTAGTCAGGAGAAAGTCTGAATCACATATTGAACTTGATCAAAAAAAAGAAAAGAAAAAAAAGAAAATTCATGTAGGTGACACAGATTTCTGAAAAGTATATATATATATATATATATATTTGATTTGGTGAATTGAGCTGATTGGTTTGCTAAATTTCAGGTTTACTTGATAAGTCTCTCTTGAATGGATTAATTGAAAGAGCAAAACTTCAAATTGTTGTTGAACAGATTGGATCCAACTGGAATGGTTTTGGCATCAATTCTAATCAACTACCAAATCTTCAAAGTTTGTTCTACTCTTCTCAGTTGGATGATATTTTAAATCCTAAATAAAAGAAATGAATGGTTTGGAAGAAGGTTTTTTTTAAAAGGATTTATTGAAAATCAGTCAACATACAACCTATTTCCATGGGACCAGCTTGAGTGGTTGCCTTTCAAATCAATGCTCTTCCATGGTAATAGCATAACACCCCATTGCTACACTAAAAGTAACTCTCAGATTTCATTTTCATCTATATCAAATCAAGGCCCTCATGAGATGGGAAAGGTATTTTCCATATCTTATTAAAAAAAAAAAAACAGTGGGAAATATTTACTCATTGTTGAAACCTTTCCACCTCTAGAACCAATTGATACTTCAAGAAAATCCATACGTTGGCCTCACTGATCTCAATGCTTGAATGGTTTATCAAGAAGGTGGATCAATATCTGTTATACATCAAGATAGCATATCAGGTTTTGTGGCAAGTATGACTTATGAATCAAAGAATTCTAAAAACTTCCAAGGATGTCTATTGTGTGTTGAGGCAATTAACCAATCGGTAAGCTATTATCAATAACATTAATTTATGAAGAATGGTATGTGTTGATCTAGCTGATTGGTATTTGCTTGGATAACAAGGAGATCACATAAGAAGACACGGGGAAAACGGTTTTATTGTACCAGATATGAGTATCAAACAAAATTAGAGGATGGATCTTTTGCATTACTTTTATAACTTAAACCGATGTATGAGGTATTGAATTTACACCTAGAAAAAAAAATATATATAATTTTTTTTTTTTAAATCTCAAAAAAGCTGAAGCATCCATGCTGGGAGAAGATTGCTAGTCTTTTTTTCCAAGAATACTTTGAATCGATCATGAGTTAACGATTGAATCTTCCTCATTCTTGAATTCAATATCGGTGACCATCACAGCCCATATCACCCGGTTCTGATTTGAATTCATTGGAATGGGTTAGGTTAAAGTATGGTTTTACGATCGAATAGAGGATTCTCAATCGTTCCTGTTTATGTGATTATCTTTGATTGAATTCATGCATTACATCGATAGGGTGCATGAATCTTCTAGGATCAACCCAAGATCGATTTGATGTTTGACTCCAAAACCAAGACAAAGTCAAAACTGGTTTCACTCACTATCCCAGTTGCAGCCAAAATGTTTTGATGGAGTAAGTTGATGGGTGTGGGACCAAGTTGGATGAAATGATTGTTTTTTTTTTTATTGATCAAGGGGAGGGGGGTGGTTTGATTTGGATTCCAGAGGATCAAATGGATATGCTCCTATCGGGTGAGTTTTTTATTTTCTCTCTCGATTCTTTTTTTTTTTTTTTGTTGTTGTTGTTGTTGTTGATAGATGATTGATTTGTCTTATGACCAGTTAGGCCTACTGTTCTCATGAGCCTTTTAACCAAGGTCGAGCAAGTGAATCTGATTTGAGCTCTCTCCAATCGAGGGTTTGTGTGTTTTAAGGCAAGGGCAGCAGCAAGATGAGAAGGGAACTTGGGGATCGTACCCGTACCCGTACCCGTATGGGGCCATAGGGTGGTCTGGAGATCGGAAGGGAAGGCAGGAATCGGCTGGTCGGTGGTCAAGAGAGAGAGAGAGAGAGGGAGAGGGCAGAGAGAGTCGTAGAGGCAGGAAGTCGATAATTAGGACCTGTTGGAGCTTACACAGCAGTATCACAAAGGGATCACACTCAACCATTACCTTACCTATAAATACCGAGTTGAGCCGAAGGTGTCGAGGCAATGAATTTATCATACAAACAAACTTCCTACAGGACCAGCCATCCATCCATCCATCACTCACTCAGTCAGTCAGTCAGTCAGTCGATTAAGACCATCCATCCATCCATCACCCGATTAAGACCATCCATCCATCACTCACTCACTCTCATTCATGCTTCAGAACAATCCAGGATGAACTCAACCGATCTGGAAGATAAGAACGAAGAGCAACATCCTATCCATCGATCGATGATCATCATCACCAACACCATCGATGACGAAAACCAAGCAGAACTCATGAGAGATTCCACTTCAGAACTCAATCAACAGCACCAACTACCTCCAATCCCTCATCATCATCACTCATCTCAACCCTCCTGCTCATCTACTCACACTACCCACACCAACCCATCATCCTCATTATCAATCTCAACTACTACTACTACTACTACTACTACGACGACGACGACGACGACGACCAACAACAACAACAACAACATCAACAACAACAACAACAACAACATCATCAACAACAACAACTCACTCCCCACCTCAAACAACCCTCTCCTACTCGATCCATCCCTATCGATCCCCATCACTCCCGATGCACTCCTCAAGCACGTCCGTCAGATCAAGATCGCCGCCAGGAATCGCATTCGATCCCCCTCGCTATCCTCCCCTCGTGATCTCGCTCCCTACTCCCTCGGCGTCCATAGTAGGGCCCCCAGTAACGCCAGCTCGACCAACTACGATGATCCTACCACCCCTTCCACCCTCCTCAACCTCTCCTCGATATCCTCCTCCACCCTCTCCAACGGCTCCATCGATCTCCCATCGAATCCCATCGACCCTTCCTCCTCCAACTCACTCACCCACCATCCTCCCCCCTCCTCCTCAACCCTCACCATCCCCCCTGAATCTCGTCTCGAACCGACCCGGACGATGGCCGAAACTCTCGATCTATCCCATCAACGGATCGCCGATCTCACCCAACCGGTCGTCGAAGAACTCGCCGAGTACGTCGAACGATTAGCGCTCGGTTATAACTATCTACCCGTCCTACCTAACCACTTCGCCCTACTCGGTGAATCCCTTCGCTATCTCAACCTACGTGGTAATCACATGGAAATCTTTCCCGAAGTCGTTCGTCCCTTCCATCGAATCCCTCATCATCTTCTCGATCTCTTACTCCTCAATCTCTCTCTCTCTCTCTCTCTCTCTCTCTCTCTCTCTCTCTCTCTCTCTCTCTCTCTCTCTCTCTCTCTCTCTCTCTCTCTCTCTCTCTCTCTCTCTCTCTCTCTCTCTCTCTCTCCCGCTCTTGATCATCGGGCTACCCTACGATAGCTCACTCGAATGCCTTCTTTGGAAATCCTCGATGTCAGCCGTAACAAGATCAAGGCCTTCCCCCGTCGACCTGGTACCTTGGATCGTCTTCGCGTCAGTCCTCTACCTCTCTCCAGTCTTACTCTTTCCTCCGACCTCTCAAATCACCTCACCCGCTCCCTCTGCTCCTACACCCTCGCCCAACTTAGGTTCTCTCTGTCTCTCGTAACCGAATCAAGCGTCTCCCGAACTATGTCGCCAATCTCACCACCCTTCGGGTCTTAAAAATCGATCACAATCCCGTCGTCTGGCCCCCAAAAGAACTCGTCACGTTTATCGATGCATCCGAAAAACTAGACGATGACGAAGTCGATCACCACAACCGAACCCGCGACGAATCCCTCTCTCATACTCGAACCAGAACACCTTCTAACGAGACTAGTACGACGATGGTCCAATGGTTACGCGGTCTACAGGATTGGATGCGCAAGAATCCTTACGTTCGCCCCGTCAAACCTACCAGACCCTCGACGGGTGAAACCTCCGTGGATCCCTAGTTCGTCACCTCTGGTCTCCACTCAAACTGGCCATCTCAATCCTTTTTTTTTTTTTTCCGGACCATCATCGATTCCCTAACATTCCTCTCCCTCACTCCTCGTGGGTGACGATTCGATCGTCTAGCGATTTCGCTCCCTCTAGATCCTCAGAACTCGAGCGCAGCTTCAATAACTTCAAGACTCCCAACTCTCCTGATTCATCTCCCGTCATGACCTTCAACCATCACCCACAAGTCTCCTCACCCGCTACGAACTCATCCAACATTCCTCCATCTCGTTCGGTCAAACCTCATGAGCATCTCCTCCAACATAATCGGAACGCTTCCTCCAGTTCAAGCTCTCAGTGGGTCCGTAAACGACCCGAACTTCGATTGAAGAAGTCTCTTCCCGATCTCCGTCGAAACCACGCCGAAATCATGGTCGAGCGAAGTGCTGATGCCGAACGAGCCTACTTTCCCTTGAACCCTACCTCGTACATCCCGCCTCCCAACTCGAGCTCTTCGGTCACCTTTTCCCTTCACTCTCCCTCTCTCCCCGAACGTGGCCCAAGGTCGGCAGTAGCCCTTTCGAACGTTAACCCCTGCGGTTCGATCATCGGTGGCACGATCCTCGATTCTCCACTCTCTTCTACTCAACTTCATTCCACCAGGCCAGACCTCATCCGAAGTGGTGGATCTCAGATCCGTCGGATCAAGATCGGTGCTTCGGTTGATGATGATACCATGGCCGGTGATCGAAACAGTGGTGCTTACTTCCGTCGTCTATCCATGTTACCCGTCTCGACCATCTCCAAACAGGTCCCCACCCCTCTCCTTCAACTCATGGATGGAATTCGTGGGATCCTATTCAGTCTATCTCAGATCTATGCCGCCTTAAAACAATTCGTCATCTTTGCCACTCAGGATCGATTACCCGGTGCCCTATCCCGAGTCACGAGTGCTGCGGATGATTCGATGGGAAAGTTGATCAACGCCTTGGATCGATTCGATTCATCCACCCGGCGATCGCAACCTGAGGTGGAAGTCGTTCAACAAGTCTTCAAAGCTTGTCGTGATAACGTGATCGTCTTCGGTAAACTCGTCAACGTCCTTAGCATTCAGCTCAAGGTACTCACCGGATCGGCTGATGTCAGGTACTCGAGGACGTTACTCTTGAGTCTATACGGCGCCAAGGCCGAGATAGCCATGTCCTGGCAGATGATCACTCCTTTGGTCGATGATGTCATCAGTCTACCTAGTCTAAGAAGGTCGATGACCAGCCTACCCGAATCCAAGGTCGAATCACTGGCTCCTAACGAACCCGTCAATCATCATCGAGAGCCCATCGTTCATCCTACCTCCGAACTCGTTCGAACCGGATCGAGAGAAATCTTACCCGTCGATTCAGTCGAGATCCTCGAGCGTGATCCTTCCAAGGTGATCTCCAATCCTCCGACTGGATTGACTCCATTCAAGCTTAGACGACTCCATCCCGGTGGTTCCTTCCTCACCGATGACGTTCAACTTGGCCCGATCGCTCCCCCGGCCTCTACTGGGCTCGTGAGTAGCCTACCGCCTACGACCTCCTGCTTACCGATCGGCTCTTATCCAAGCTCCAACGAATCGAGTGGCCCGCCAACTTCAGGATCAAACCTAGGCTCTACGGGTGTAACCTCATCCAACGAACCTGGCTGGTCCTTCGGTCATCGCCATCCACTCAATCGATCTCGTAACGGTGGTAGTGATCCATTCAGCCTAGGTTTACCACTCCTGACTATACCCGATCAATCAACGGGCTCTATCGACCCATCCTCAACCCTCGTCTCACCTATCGGCATACCTCGTAGTCCAGCGCTCACCTCGATAGTCAGCCTGACCACTGCAGTTCATTCTACCACCGATCCGGTCCTTGCCACGGTGACCGATGGAAACACCGGTGGCGAGTCTCAAATCGAAAGGTCTCTTACGATTCAGTCGTCTAACCATCGGATCACTCGTTCGGATTCGACTACACGGACGATGAACGGCCCGGTGCGCACGTTAGTATCGCCCTCCTCGAATGGGATGGCGGAGATACCCGAACGAACGACATCGAGGCATGATCATCATGCTAGGTTTGATGCTTCGCTAGCGCGAACCGATCAAGATTTCTTAGATATGGCCGAGGCGACTATCGAAATCGCCCTATCGGTGACGAGCATGATGCTCGAAAATTTGGGACAAGCTACGCTCGAAACTTCGACCACTCATGGTGTCGCCGGTCAGATCACCTCACGGTTCAAACCGGAGGTCTCGCTTACGACGATTCCTAGTACGACTAGTGAGAACGAGATCACGAGTAGTCATAGTCATCCGAAGAACGATCCTGGTATCGGTAACGCTACGAGACGGGACCGAAAAGGGACCATCGATGGGACGACGACTAGTCATCATCATACTCGTCATCGATCGACGAAAGCTGGTGAATTGAAGGAATTGTGTGAAGTCGAGATCGAGGTGATTCGTAGGTTGAGGGTGAGCCTGAGCAACTTTTGGATCAGCCGTCGATCCAACTCCTCTCGTCATCATTCAACACCACCACCACCACCACCACCACCACCCCCTCCACATTATCATCACCCACCATATCAGACTAGGGATGGATCTAGTTCGAGCTCTACTCCTTGTGCTTCGATCACATCGAACTCGACCGTGGTTACTACTGTCGATCTCTCATCCCATGGTGGAGCTGGTCTTCATGCTAACCTTCCTAGTCACTCCTCCTTTCCCACTACGCCCTCCCTACTTCCCGTCTCTGGATCGCCCGAGTTTGACGAAACGCTGAACGGTGGGACTATGAACGGACCTGAGGCTAAGAGAGTATTTGAAGACGCTACCGCTTTCGTTCGAGTTGAGTAAACCTGTGATTGATGAAAACTTGGTTTGATCTCATGACTACCAGAAAGTATTGCGTCTCGCTGATGATCCTCTACGGGCTCGATTCTCGTCTCGAATACTTTGATCAACTATCCAATCACAACAGGCTGTCATTCAAACGGCCAATTTGGCACGAGCGACGATGACTGAATATCCTCTCTCCAAGTCGATCCGAGAAGGATTGGGTGAATTGACCAAAGCTACAAAAGAACTAGCTACGCTCTTAGCCGTTGAGTACCCCCTCCCCTCCAGAATATCGAGCCGTCTGATTTGATACTGACTTGGATATATGTGTTTGTTCAACCGGATGGGTTTTCAGGTCAGTTCGTTCAAACCAGGTCAAACGTTGACACCGAGTAACTCGAGCCATCTCACCAGCCCTTCGATGATCTCGAATCTCAACCAATACTCGGGTGGTAGCTTTAGTGGGACGACTAGTCATCCAACCCATCATGGGAACCCGAACGTTTCAGGGGTCATCGGCAGTGGTCCGATAGGTCATAGTAGTAGTGGTGCTGGGGTCTTACCGTTAGCCGTCCATCATCATCATCATCATCATCATCATCATCATCCTCATTCTTTTTCGAACCCCCTTGGGACGTCGATCGCCTCTCCCGTTGGTGGTCCACCTTCTGCGCCTACCGGCCCATACTCGAATCCATCCTCGGCACTCCAACCCTTACCTCTGGTGGTCAATTCTTACTCGGATAGAGCCTGATGTTTCGAGGATCCGAGGAGAGAAGGACTCGATGGTCTTTGGGCTCCATCTATCATATTTAGTCTATCTGACTTCCCTCTCCCTGCTTGTATGCTTTTTTTTTTTTTTTCCCTCCACTCATCGTTCTTATCGAAAACCTCTCTTACTTCACTCTCTCTCTTACTTACTTAGATCTCTGTAATCAGCACCTTACCTCATCATCACAGTTTCCTGCTTCTTCTTCCTTCTTCTCTCTGTCTCTCTTTTGCGCTTGACGTCTTGATACGAGCTCGAGAACGGTTTCCCTCTCGATCTCACCCATCGACACTTTTTTTTTAAAAAAAAAGAAACGAGTTGCTATTTTTTTTTTTTTCTTTCGCTTTGCTTTGGTTAAACTGAGATCCTCTCGTTCCTCTTGCTCACCCTTACACTCGTTCTGTTCGATTCACTTTCCAATCTTCGGGTTGTTTTCTCTCTCCCTCTTTCGTCCTCGTTCCTTCTGATCCTCATCGACTTGACGATCTTCATCGGCTGCTCGTCTGACCCCCTCCCAATCAACGTTTCCTTCCTCTTCTCCCTCTTCATCATCATCCATCTTCGGGTCGCCTTCTTGTATCTCTCCACTCTCTCGTCTTCCTTTTCGTCATGCTCCTCGTCATCGTCCTCGATCGTTGTAATCGATGATTTTTTCTTTCTTTCTCCGTCTTCCTTCGACCCTCCATCTTCATTTACTTGTCGTCTTTTGGGGCTTGTGGCCTCTCGGATCTCTCGCCCCGTCTAAGCCGTCGAGGGTGAGTGAGTGAGTGAGTGATCGTGAGATTATTCGGGACCCTAGCTTCTTACTCTCTTTCCTCTCAACCTCCTCTAAAAAGTCGTACCCAAACGTCCCTCCCTCCCTCCCCCTCTCTCTCTCTTTCTCTTTAAAAAAAAAACAAAATAATAATAATAATAATAATCATAATGGAAAGGATCAAAGGTCGAACTCGCTATCGACTTGCATGGGTTGATCGACATCGATGGAGATGCCGAGGGTAGAGATCCTCCTTCCCGATCCGATCTTGTCTCTCTCTCTCTCTCTCTCTCTCTCTCTCTCTCTCTCTCTCTCTCTCTCTCTCTCTCTCTCTCTCTCTTTTCTTTTTTTTCTGGGGGGTGGGGTTGGGGGGGATGGATCGGATCCTCCATCGTCTCTCTCGTCCTACTCTACTCGTGGGCGAGTGTGTCGTATACCTCGTGTGTGTAGGTCACGTCACGTTAGGTGAGAGAGAAGACGAGCCAAGTTTTTCCCGAGCACGAGCGCGAGTAAGAGCGCGGGATTAGATCGGATGTAGGTACTTAGTGGTCGGGTACGTAGGTCTCAAGACGTGACGTCGGAGCATTCCTAATCGTGGGAGTGCGCGGCTCGTTAGGTAGCACGACTCGCTAGCCAAAAAAAAAAAAAAAAAAAAAAAAACCAAAAAAAAAAAACCAAAAAATAAAAAAATAAAAAAATAAAAAATAAAAAATAACTTAGCTAGCGAGTGAGCGTCTTACCGCGCGCGTTTGACGACCCTCCGCTCCAAGAAGGCCACGACGGTATAGCTAGCTAAAGGACCCAAAGTGGAGGATCGTGAGCCAGGTCAACCAACGGCTCGTTAGCGAGGTCCCCGCCTTGTTGCGCCACTTGCAACTTGTCCTTGTTGAAACTGAGGAGAATCAGAGCGGTAGAGATGGGAGTAGAAGGATCGATTTCAGAGAGACAAGAATAAGAAATTAGAAAGAAGGAATAATGGAATACATCAATCTTACCTGTGGAGAGAGAATCAGAGCGGTAGAGATGGGTGGATAAGGATGAGGAATCCTTCTAACTGACTCCCGCTCTTTACTCAGGTAGATACCATGGTCAGCAACGTCACACAGTGTGAGACATGTGTGAGTAAGAGATAGAAATCTGGTTGAATATCGAATATTGAATACCAGCAGAACTGAAGCCGCGCATCGATGAGGCTGAGAGAGTAGAGTCTTGAAGGGCAGAGAGAAGAGTAAATAAGAAAAGGCATCTAGATGAGATATGAGGGAGAAAAGAAATGAAAGAAGACAAGATGAGAAGAATGGTGAGAAAGAAAGATAAGATGGAGAAATACTCCAACACCCCCCCTCCCCCCCATTGCTAACCACTGGGGATAAGACCAAATAAGCGCTGATGAGAGTTCAGACGTACGCAGGACAGAGGCTTGGTTAGCATATCTGAAAGCATGCATGTTCTTTGTTCCGATATGGTGGATGGTAAAAAACCTTCTGAGCAACAAATTCACAAATGAAGTGGTGGTGGGTGTTGATAAGCTTTGTTTGGGAGTGGTGTTTGGGGTTTCTTGGCAAGAGAGATTTGAGGCCTTTGTGATTGAAAAAGAGAGGTATTGGGGATGAATCCCTGAGACATAACTCCACAAGAACGTTCTAAAGCCACAGTGCCTCCTTTCAGGGTTCCAAAAAGGGCTTTTTAATCTACTTCTGATCTGAAAATAGAAACGGTTGGCTGCTCTTTTAAACTCCAGGAGACAGAGTCACCTCCCAGGCAAAAAGGTGTAGCCAGAGGTGGATTGACAATCTTCACCATCCTCCAACCAGTCAGAGTCAGAAAAACCTGCTAGGTACAAATCCAAGCCACCAAGAGAGAGAGAGAGAGAGAGAGAGAGAGAGAGAGAGAGAGGCATCTTCTTAGTTGTGAGGAGATAGCATAGCACCCAGAGGGCCACATTCCAGTGTTCAACGGATGGATTTTGGAGAAATTGAGAGAGCTTATTAGATGGCCAAGCAAACCGTGGGTTGGGTGCACTGGGAGATCCAGAGGAGGGAGCCGATCGATTGGTTATATTGGGGAGGTGCCTCTGATGAACCAATCAAACGCTTTCAGACCTTCTTGAAGTTAAGATCAGTTTGAAAACGAGTGAGAGATGAATATTTTGGAAGGAAGGAAGGAGGAGGCCACAGAATCCATGTAGTGTTCCTGTCCAATCCACAGGGTTTTGGGAGACCTTATTTTAACCAATAGAAATTGAGGGGAAAAGAGATATAGATCCTCATTGGCCCCACCCCAATGGCAAAACGCTTCCCAATGCTGGCTATGAAAGAGCTGAGACAAAGTCTAACATACCAACAACAGTGAGATCGTCCACATGAGCTGAGATTGCCACCACTAGAAAACCGTCCAAGAGTTTGAAATAGAGGGATGGATCATAGCTGGAGTAAGACAAACCAAGCCCCAAAAGGGCTGAGTTGAGCTCAAGATTTAAATGATGAGGGGACTTGCTTGAGACCATAGGTTAGGTTCAACAACTTGAAAAACCAGTCTGGATGGGTAGGATCTTCAAAACTGAGGGGTTTGAGACATATAGATCACAGGTTTGTTGAGATGAGGGTTGAGGAAATCAGTCTTGAAATCTAACCAACAACTCAACCAGGTTTTGTTTACCAAAAGGCTGAGAAGGAGGCAAAGTGTTTCAAGGCAAAGCATGGGAGTAAATAACTCTTAGAAATCAAGACCATGGACTTGGGTTTACCCAATGATAACAAGCCAAGCCTTGAGTTTGATGATAGAGCCATCAGCACATTGTTTGAAATTTAAAACCCAGTTGCATCTAATAATTTTGAAACCATTGATGGGGGACTAAAGTCCAGCCCTTCATGCCACAGAGTAAGGTCATTTTGTTGAGAAAAGATGAGATCCATTGGTGGTGATGAGGCAATTTCAGGAGTTGCTTACAGGTCTTTGGGGTTAGGATGTTGTCTTTTACCAAAGCCAAGCGGGAGTAATTCCTAAAGCACAAGGGTGGTCATGAGTCTCTTGCAGAGTGGTGAGGGGCAGGAGCTTGGTGGGGGAAGGAGCAGGGGATGGGCATGGCAGAGAGGGAGAAGAGGGAGGAGAGGGAAAAAATGGGAAATCAGGTGTGGGAGAAAGAGGCCAGGGGGGGAGGGGGAAACCAAGCCATTGGAGAGGGAGGGACTGATGGAGCAGGTAAAAAAGGAAACGGAGGGGTGAGAGAAGGAGAAGGTTTGGGAGAGGTGGTCTGATGTTGTGCACTAGGGTGCACAGGGGCAGGTGAAGAAAGACGTTGGGGAGAGGAGGAAGGTCCAAGCAATGTTGAAACAGGAGGTGGTGAATTGAGGAGAGGAGAAGAAGGAGAGATGTTTGGGGGGGGGGGGGGGAGGGGGAAGAAGATCAGAAGGGAAAGAGATCAAATCAACATTGGTTGAAGGATGGTCTGGCCACAGAAGATTCAGGGGAATAGGTGGAGGATTTTTTCTGAGGTATTTGAGCGGATGGGGATAAGGGAAGACAGAGTTGTTGAAGATGACATCCCTTGAATTGATGACCTTTCTGAGTTTGATGTCCAAAACACAATACCCATTCCCTTCATAGAGGTAAGAAAGGAGTATACCTGGTCTGGCCTTGGGGGACAGTTTTGATAGATCAGGTTCTGGTACCTTATACCAAGCAAAGGAAGCCAAAAGGATGAAGATAGGAAGGAGGAGTGTCTTTAAATTTGAGGATGGAGTTGGGGGAGTTGAAGCCTTGAGGGTTTTTACAGGGATAGGAGTTGAAAGCAAACAGGGAGTGTCAAAGAGCATCCACCCAGTTTGATTTAGGAAGGTGAGATGAGAGATGAGAGCATCAAATGAGATTCAGTATTGTCAGATTGGAGTGTTTGGTGACTCTGTTTAGTTGAGTAGAATGTGGTGGTCCTGGTTCATGTAGTATTCCTTTGGAGGATAGGTAGGTTTTCATTTGATTGTTCATATATTTTACACCATCATTGGAACGGAGGGACAGAATAGAGTGATAAGATTGGTTTTTGAAGAAGGAAACAAACCGTTTGAAGCAATCATAATCATCTGATTTGTATTTAATGGGAAAAACAAAGAGGGCTTTTAAGAAGTCATTGATAAAGGTGATGATATAGTTGTATCCTTCTTGAGATGAAATTTTGAAATTACACACATCAGAGTGTATTATTTGGCCTGGAAAAGTTAATCTATGGCTAAGGCTGGAGTGAAAAAACGGGTTCCTTGAAATTTTGAATTGGATACAGATGGTGCATTGTTGGACATCAATTTTGTTATTGGTCAAAGGAGTTATTCCAAACGACTTGAGTAGTTTCCAAAGGGATTTTAGATTGAGATGAGAGAAACTGCAGTGATAACCAAACAGACTGTTCTCAGAGATCTGAATGACAGCTGAGAGAACCAATTAATTGCAGCTTACATTTTTTTTTTGTTTTTTGAGGGAGATAGTAAAGATTTGAACTTCTGTAACCTTGGATGATTGAACGTTTGTTTGAGTTGATTTTGAAGTCTTTATAAATCTTACATTGGGTGGAAGTGAAAACAAAAAGAGCATCCCACATTTCAGAGACTTGATATGGACAAAAGGGGTTTCGTGAAGATTTGGAACAACAAGGGCTCTGATGTTCCAAACGGGCAGAGCTAGAGAACCCTCCAAAGTTGAGGTGAAGGCAGAGCCATTGGATAATCAAACTGAGGTAAAACTTGGGTTTTTTTTTGTTTTCCATTTGATGTTTGCATGGCATCATGGATACAGTACATCCTGAGTCCAAATTAAAATCCTTATTGTGGGAATTTGAGTTGGTCAGGTTTTGGGAGGCAAAGCTGGTGTGCACAATGATTTTGTATTCTGAGAAATCATCATCTTCTTCTTCATCTTCCATCATTTTTAATTTGGCCATGTTTGCCTTTAGAGGTTTCAGGTTTGTGTTTATGTTTTACTGATTTATTTTGTTTTTATTAGAGTTTTTGAGGTCTTCAACAATCTCAGGACATCTTGAGAAAGAATTCCCTTTAGTTTTTCAGTTGGTGCAGTAATTGATTTGGTTTGAGTTTTGAGGTTCCAGGTCTTGGTGTCCACCAGTGGATTTTGAATAGGAGGAAGTTGATCTTACAGAGTTGACAGTCAGAGGATCTGTGTTTCTTGTTTATTGTCTAAAATGTTCTTTTTTAAGGGCATTGATTATCTTAGATGAGAATACTGATTCTTCATTCATCATGCTGGATACACATCCAAGCCAATCATCTGGGAGGGACAGCAGTATGGCGGTTGATTGGAGATTGTTGGTGGTGAGAGGGTTTTCAGGATTGATAAGAAAGGATAACTTCTCTCCATAGGATATTACTTCTGTCAGATGAGTTTTCATGTCCTTGTTGTTTAACTTGGTGAGAATCAGTTTGCAGAGCCAGTACATTTGTCCTCCAGACAAACTATCTTGATGAGCATCATGGAGCAAGTTCTGATCAATTTCTGAAGAAAAACAAGATTGAAAGACAATTTAAGAGGGCTGTGCAAGGCCAAACATCAGTTGAGAGATGAGAGAAAAAAAAAAAAAAGAGATGAAAGAAAAACGCTAAAAACAAACATCAGGCAGTTAGAGGTTGAATCTGAAGGAATTGGAAGAGGACAAGATTTGTTGCTTGGGAAGAGAGTTGTTGTGAGAGTTGAAGTTGATGTCAAGGGTTGAGGAGCAGGTTGGCTAAGGATTTTGAGTTGAGTGATCAAGAGTTAGGTTTTCAGGAGATTGGAAGAGAAGAATAGTTGAGAGAATTGAGACACCAGTCTTACCAGACATATACAAGTTGACAGACAATGCAGGCAGTAGGGAGGTGAGGAGGTGAAAGGAGGTTTTTGATGACTAAGAGACAGGAAATAAGAGAAGAAGAAAAGATAAAAGAAGAGAAATGAAGTGGTATGAAGAGTAAAGAAAGAAGAGATGGTTGAGAAGGCAATCTGTTTGAGTTGATGTTGAGATTGAGGTTCAAACTGGATGAGGTCTGATGGTGAGTCTTCCAGAGGAGTTGAGTGTAAGTGAGAGTTTGGAGCGTGCGCATGTGGTTTCTGTGAAAGTAAGGTGCCAAGATGAAAAGATAGGAAGAGGGAATGAGCGGGAGGATCACTACAATATTTAACAAGTTCCACATTCCTATAGCGCTTTCTTCATGTTTTCTGATGAACTGAAAGTTAGAGGGATTGATTGACCTTGATATGACCAAGCATACCGCTAGGTTGTCTCTTGACCAGATTTCATGATCAGGTTTCTGTGAATTGTTATTGAGTAGGTATCCAACCCCCAAAGGTTGGAAGTGGATTCTGAGAATCATTGCCCAGTCAAGATAATTGGAATCTGATCCAGGTGAGTTGAGAGGAATAATAGATGGGGTTTTCAGGACTGGATGTGGATTCTGACTGTCTTCCATGATTGATTTAGAGTTACAATACCAAATTTGTATTGGATCCTTCTAGGTGTTCAATTTGATGGTTTTATTACATTGCGGCTCTGGGCTCATAACCTGTTGAGACCAAGGAGAAGCAGAGAAGTGAAGATGAGAGTAGAAGGATCAATTTCAGGGAGAAGAAAAGGGAAAAAAATAATAAGAAATTAGAAAGAAGGAATAATGGAATACATAAATCTTACCTGAGGAGAAGCAGAGCGGTAGAGATGGGAGTAGAAGGATGAGGAATCCTTTTAACTGACTTCCTCTCTTTCCTCAGGTAGATACAATGGTCAGCAATGTCACAAAGTGTGAGAAATGTGTGAGTAAGAGACAGAAATTTTGTTGAATATTGAATATTGAATACCAGAACTGAAGGCGCGCATCTGTGAGGCTGAGAGAGTACATTATTGAAGGGCAGACAGAAGAGTAAATAAGAAAAGGAATCTAGATGAGATATGAGGGAGAAAAGAAACAAAAGAAAAAAAAATGAGAAGAACAGTGAGAAAGAAAGATAAGATGGAGAAATATTCCAACAGTCCTAGCAACCCGTTTTTTCAAGTCATCATTACCAAAATCATCCTCCCAAATTAACTCAACAAATACCAACCTTTCAGCCTTCAAACACCTACAGACCACCTACCACCTCACCAAAAAGAAGAAGGCCCCCTTCCTCACCCTCAAGAAGTACCTCCCTTTTGCAAGCTCCCACTTTCAACCTCAAAAACATTTCCTTGAAGTTGAAGAAGAAGAACTTCATAAGATGCAAATTTTTCAAAGAAGGAAAAAATCAAGAAGAACAATGATCAATCATAACCAAGTTGAAGGCCATCATAATCTCATGGCTGATTATTTTAATCAAGATGAAAGATACACAAACCAGATGTTTGAGAGGCAATGTAGAATGAGCAAGGTTACCTTCAAAAGGCTAGTAAAAGATTTGGGGGCTCATGACCCCCTATTGGACCCAAAGAATGGTACTTAAATCAATCCTACTGACCAAGAAATCCCTTCCATTGTTTCAGAATGTAATCAATATTGACATCTATTTTTTTTAAAAAAATTTTTTTTTTTTTCAGGACTGTTGTGGACAAATTTGCCTTTCTCCTCATCAGAAAATCACTGCTGAAATTTTTTAATTGGCCTATGGATATTCTGCTGACTGCATCAAAAAATACGTTAGAATTGGCAAATCAACTTTGATGGAAACTTTGAAGGGATTTGTGAATGATATTGTCATTTTATTTGAGGGGGGGGGAATACCTCAGAGGTCCAACAGATGAAGAGCTCTCAGTGATCATGAAAGAATATGAAGCACATGGTTTCCCAGGATGGCCTAGTAGCATTAATGCAATGCATTGGGTCTGGGAGAATTTCCCCCAAGCTTGGGCTGGTCAGTTTCAAGAAAAAGAAGGATTTCCAACAATGGTTTTAGAAGCAGTAGCATCATTAAATTCAAGGCTATGGCACTGTTTCTTTGGCTCACCTGGGACTCACAATGACATCAATTTACTCAAAAATAGTCACATATTTCATTTGAGTTTCTCACAGGTATTGTTTTTCATTATTTTATTTGCCTCATTTCTTGTTTGTTTGACTTATTGAAGGATTTTGTTTTGGGTATATATATATATATATATATTTTCAGGCCCATTGCATCAGATGTATCTTTTGAGATCAACAATCATCAATATACCTATGTATACTATTTGGCTGATGGAATATATCCCAACTGGCCCGTTTTTGTCAAATCTTACACAAGTCCTCAAGATCCTGCAAGTCAACATTTAAATCAACTTCAAGAAGAAGTCAGAAAGGACATAGAAAGAGCATTTGGAGTTTTGCAAGTTCAATTTGGAATAAGTTTTCAACCCAGTAGACTTTGGTTCAAAGAAGATATACTTAAGATTATGAAGTGCTGCATCATTATTCATAACATGATTGTGGAGGAGAAATCTCCCTGTGATCCTTTTCTTAATCACAATATTTCCAGTTCTACCACCACTAAAATCTCCTCAAATGTTCATGATCCTGCTTTATTTCATCCTTTTCAACCTCTCAGTCAGAATACTTCTAGGCTTCATGATTCAACTCTTCATTACCAGCTCATCAATGATTTAAGGATTCAAAATTGGATGAAGAGGGGAATTGAGGTTTGATTGTTTTAAATCGCTCAAAATTTCTTTACCCCCCTTTTTTTCATTTCCAATCATCAAAAAAAACTTATATTTCAAGTTATCTCACCATATTTCCTTGCCATTTTATTCTTTTGTTTCAAATAATAAATAAATATATATATATATTTCAATCTTCCACCTCATGTTTTCAAAGAGTATTCATTTGAAATCAATCAGAGTCCAAAAAAATAATAATCCAAAACAAAGAGAGGTACAGGCCAATTTGAGGAGTAAACCTAGTCATATATGGGGTACTTTGATACAGATACTTGTGTTTATTGAATCACCCTTCTAGTTGATCTCAGAATTTTTTCTTCCACATCCTCAAAATCTATTTACTGTACTCATCAGGACACCCTTCTTCAGATTGTAAAATGAACATAAACTGCCCCATTGCAACCTTGACGTCCACTTTCTTGCATTCCAAATTGTACATCTTCTCCACAAGGTTGTTCTGCCGCTCACCAATTTTTTTGTTCTTCATCAGGATCTTGAGTTGTGAACCAGAATCATGGCCATATTTGTGATTGGGCTCTGAGTTCAAGCAATGTTGCTTTGTGGCCTTAAAACCCTCCAGTCAAGCCAAGGAATTGGCAATGGAGGGCAATGATGGGAGTTGGATTGCAGGGGTTTTTGGCTTGCTTATGCCTTTGCCAATCCATCTTGGGTGGTGTCAAAGGATTTTCCAAGTGCCTTCAACTTTGAATTGTTGGCCCTTGGTTTGTTGGTGGTATAGCTCCTTTGTATGGCTCATCCAGTCCATTGGAATTGAGCCCCTTGGTGGTGATTGTTCAATTGCATGATAGATGGTGTCAGCTCTCTGATCCCAGGAAACTTTCAGTCCTTTAGCTACAGAGAGTGATAAAAATGCTGGAATAATAATAATAATTATTATTCTAATAATAAACACTTAGAAGCTCAAATAAATGATATAATAAGAGCAGTTGAAAGGTTTAATTGGTTTGGTAATAAATGGTTTTCAATATAATATAAAAGAGGGGCCACAGTATTATACTACTGGGGATCTTTAAAGACTAGAAACCTCTCTTCAAGGGGCCTCCTTAGGCAGTTTAAGAACCTTGGAATAAAGATGGGTGCCTTAGAAAGGACTTATTCCACTAATGGCCGGGCGTAACAGCACAAATGGCCAAGACAGGAAAGGTAAAACTCACTCTGAGCACTTTACCACGAGTATCCTGGAATAATTGGAAGGGTTTCAGAGCAGATGGGGTGGATTGCTTGACTAGAATTCAAGGGTTGATTGGTTAATAAGAATAAATAATACTACTACAGACTTAAGTCATAAATCACTTGCTTATCTTCATATAAGCACTTGATCAACAATGACACGGTGTCTGATTGATAATAATATTTCCTGGTCAACTGATTAACTGATTGGATCCAAAGAGGTCTGTATAAATACCTTTTTGGGGTGATTTTGATCTTCTCAGGGCACGTAGAGAGGGTTTTGCTTGTGGGCTGAGGCTGAAAAGCCAGTCAGGTCAAGATTGGCACGTCCAATTGGTGCTGTCAATCAGCTGTCCTTGGATCTTCTGGATTTCTGTACTATTTTAGCCACAGGATCTGTTAATCTGTTATGGTGTAAATTTGATCATTCTGTACTTATCTTTTATTTGTAATATTGATATTGCTTTGAAGAGTGCAGATGTGGATGTATACTGATTTCCAATCATCTGCTGATCAAATAGATAGTTTTTAATAATTTTTATGAACACTCCTTGTAGTGTTTCATGGTCTTCAAAGATCAGAGTCAGTGATTTACATGGTAATCCTTGATCCTTGATTTATTACTAAAAAATGTTTTAAACTTAGTTTTTATTAATTTTACTTAAGTTTTAATCTTTTTAGAATATTACTAACTCATATGTCAACTTGTTACATATGCTAGGCAACTCTAACTAGGTTGTAGCTCTTCTGAGCGGTACCTGGTTGTCAGATAAGTCACAACGGATCCAGACGCGGGGATCAGTTAGTAAAGATGCGCGCGGGGTAGGATCCGCTGCATGCGTGGAAGATTCTGCTGCGCGCGGGTCTCTAGTACGCGGGAATCTGCTACTACAAGTACGTAGGGATATGTAATGATGCAGGGCTGCGCGCGGGAATTGTGACATAACGCATTTCCTCATGTAACTCCTAAAATATACACAACACCTCAATTCTGAGTTAATTTTAGGTGTAAAACCTATACGTGACAACACGCGTGAAATATTAGAATGGCAAAAAGGTGCCATACTGGTGTTGTAATTTTTAGTACTTTTCTTTTTAATTATTTTAAAAATGTAAGGACTTGGAATTCAAGGGTGGGGTCAGTGAGTGACCCTACCTAATTTTGGGTGAGAAATCCATTTCTGTGATGATATTCATAAATTTCTCATTTTTTTTTTGTTAATTGAGATATTCTTATTTTTTCATAGTTTTGTGTTGCTATTGACAGGTTGCTCTGTTCATAGTAGCAAGCTGACAGATGGCCAAAAACTTCAAGGTGGAAGTTTTGAGGTTGGCTCATCTATTGAATAGAGAGAATTACAAATGTTAGTTTTTGTAACACCAAGAGAAGTGAGAGATCATGAGAAAAATCAAATCTTACCTAGTCCAGATACCCTCCAAATCATGGTAAACACCTAATTTTTTGTGGGTGTTGAAGTCTTCCTCAACCCACTTGAAGAAGTTGATGCCAGTTTGGTTTTTTGCAAATTCCAGATTTTTGCTTACATGGACCCACAATTGAGCAAGCTGCTCCTCTTCTTGAGGGGTCCAGTTGGGCGCTTTTTTCTTCTTAGCTTTGTGAGTCTTGGTTGGCATGCTAGATGGGAGGCTGGTGGGGTCCATATTGGGTGATGAAGATGGTGGAAGTGATATGCTTCAAAGAGGGAGGGAGTTGGGGAAGTGGAGAATATCAGAGCTTGGGCTGGTGGGAGGAGGGAGAAGGGAGGGGGCAGGTGGGTGGGGGGAGGAGGGAGGGGGCAGGTGGGTGGGGTGAGGTGGGAGGGGGGAGGTTGGAGGGGGGAGGTAGGAGGGGGGAGGTAGGAGGGGGGAGGTAGGAGGGGGGAGGTTGGAGGTGGGTGGGGGGAGGTAGGAGGGGGGAGGTGGTAGGGGGGAGGTTGGAGGGGGGAGGTGGGTGGGGGGAGGTTGGAGGGGGGAGTTCTTGGGAGAGGGGAGGTGGGAGAAGGGAGGTTGGAGGGGGGAGGGGAGAGGTGGGGAGGGGAGGAGGGAGGAGGGAGGAGGGGGGAGGGAGGGGGGAGGTTAGAGGGGGAAGGTTGGAGGGGGGAGGTTGGAGGGGGGAGGAGGGAGGAGGGAGGAGGGAGGAGGGAGGAGGGAGGAGGGAGGAGGGAGGGGGGAGGTTGGAAGGGGGAGGTTGGAGGGGGGAGGAGGGAGGAGGGAGGGGGGAGGTTGGAGGGGAAAATTGCTGGAAGGAACAAATCCTCCAGGCTCAAAAGAAGTGGGAAGGAAAGCAAAGAATTGATAAAAAGCAACTTGGCCATAGAGGAGAAAGACCAAAAGCCATGATCAAGCTGGAGGTCCAAGGAACTGCTCCAAACCAATGTCTTGGAAAGAGGAATGAGCCAGAAGGAGGCCGTCTCAATTTTTGACGTGTTGTGTTGTAAGGTCCAAAGGATCATCAAGGAGGATCCTGATTCAATTGAGGAGACAACCAAGTTCCTCAAGAATGAGCACAAGCTGAAGGTCACACCTCAAGCAATCAGTAATATCCTCAAGGATGTCAATTTAACCTGGAAGAAACAAACTCATATCCCAGAATATTGGAACCAACCCAATCTTCTTGAGAAGCGCACCCATCTTGTTAATTGCTATGGATCACACTTGGATTGGAAATTGGTTTATTTTGATGAAGCAGGATTTGACTTAATTTCAAGCAGGGCAAAAGGGTATTCCACCTCAGGTTTGTTTGTTGGTTTATTTTTTAATGTTTCTACCTTTTGTTTGATCTAAGTCTTTCTCTTGCACTTCAAAGGAATCCCTGCTGTGTTGAGCCTAGTGCCCAAGGTCAAACAGATCCTGTTGATTGGAGCGCTTTCCAAAAGTGGTGATGATTATCATGAGCTTATCAAAGCAGATGGGACAAAGGCCAAAGGGGTAGGAAGAAATGATGTCTGCTTATTCCTCTCATCATTGGCATCTTGGCTTCCTCAAGACTCCATCATCATCATTTACAATTCTTTGATTCATTGTGGCAGGCAATTTGAAAACCTGCAAGCCAAGTTCAGCAAGTCCAAATCAATTGACATTTATTTCCTCCCACCTCATTCTCCCTTCCCTCAACCCTATTGAGTACTTGTTTCATTCCATAAACTCTTACATCCAAGGCAAGGTACCAAAAAAACATGCTCAACTTGTTCAGCAGATCCATGCTGGATTCAACAAGGCAATCACTCCGGAAAAAAGTCAACAGGTTTTCTCTTGTGTCAGAACCTTTTACCAAAGTTGCCTCAAGATGAAGCCTATCACAGGCCCTCTGTTGGCAAACTCTTAAGATTTTTTTTTTAAAAAAAAAATTCATGTTAATATATATATATATATATATATATATATATTGTTCCAAAAAATAATAATAATAATAAGGGTGATGTTAAATTCACAGCTCCAGCCGTGTGGGAGCCGTGTACACGGCTCCAGTTGTGTGGGAGCTGTGTAGGGCCCCACACGGCCTGTGGGAGTTGTGTAGGGCCCAACAAGGCCTGTGGGAGCTGTTTAGGGCCCCTCAACGCGTAGGGGCCCATACACTACTCCATATAATTTATAATTATTTATTATTTACTATTTACTATTTACTATTTATTATTTATTATTTACTATTTACTATTTATTATTTATTATTTATTATTTATTATTTATTATTTATTATTTATTATTTATTATTTATTATTTATTATTTATTATTTATTATTTATTATTTATTATTTATTATTTATTATTTATTATTTATTATTTATTATTTATTATTTATTATTTATTATTTATTATTTATTATTTATTATTTATTATTTATTATTTATTATTTATTATTTATTATTTATTATTTATTATTTATTATTTATTATTTATTATTTATTATTTATTATTTATTATTTATTATTTATTATTTATTATTTATTATTTATTATTTATTATTTATTATTTATTATTTATTATTTATTATTTATTATTTATTATTTATTATTTATTATTTATTATGTATTATTTATTATTTATTATTTATTATTTATTATTTATTATTTATTATTTATTATTTATTATTTATTATTTATTATTTATTATTTATTATTTATTATTAATTATTTATTATTTATCATTTCAACTCAAATGGGCCGTGTGGCATGCTACATGGCTCAAATGGGCCATGTGGCATGCTATACGACTCAAATGGGCTGTGTGGCATGCTACAAGTCCCATTTGAGTTGTAAGGCATGCTAACGACTAAAATCAAGTTGTGTAGCCTCCACTAAATCATAAATAATTAATAATAAATAGTAAATAATAAAAAATAAAAAATAAAAAATAAAAAATAAATAATAAATAATAAATTATAAATTATAAATAATGAATTATATATAATAGGGCGTATCAAAGTTAGCAAACCCGCCATTAGAAACCCGCCATTTTTTTTGACGAAACCCGCCATTTTTAATGGCGGGTTTCTGAAATACACATACCACCTAACTGGTGTATTTCAAAATGGCGTGTTTCATGAAAATGGCGGATTTCAATCATCAAACACGCCATTAAACCCGGCATTTATGCATCATCATCCATCCACCATCCATCACATCAAAAACACCCATCCACATCAGCAAATCCATACCGGTCCCATCTCGATTGCATCACACAGATCTCTATCGTTTTTCACATACCTTCACATACCCATCTTCACACAAATGCCATCATCATCTCATCAACCCACATCACTCACCACCTTTCTCAACATGTCCAATCAAACATCCTGCCAGCAAGTTGAAAACGCAAAAAAGCTGACTGAACTTTTGCTACTGTTTGACTCTCATTCAGACTCTGATTCAGACTCCGATTTGGAATCAACTTGGTTAGCTTTGAATTCTCTGTTGGCAAAGCAATACATGGTTCCAAGAATACACACTCTCCATAACCCTATGTATGAAAGGTAAAAGCTTCATCTCATCCCTGACTTAAGCTTCCAGCAACTGTTCCAAACTTTGTTGCCTTCTTTCATGAAACTTTTGGCAATGATTGAAGACCACCACATCTTACAGAACAATTCTTGCAATCCTCAACGCAATACAGCCATCCAACTTGCCATTGCTCTTTGTAGATTGGGGTCAAATGGAAATGGAGCAGCAATCCATCAATTGGAAAATCTATTCTCAGTCAGTTACGGTGTAGAGACTCCTGTGGGATTATATAAATAAAGTAGCAAATAGCTTGCTGGCAGTCCTTGAAGGGGAATTTAGTATTGCTTCTACTCCTTTGGAGCAATAGTATATACTAAGAGTGGTTTTGAATTGCCTGCCCTTCTAGTACTATAGTAAGTCTGCACAATAATTTATTTAAATTAATGGCTGGTTTCTTTGAGACTTAAAATAGGTCTCAGATCAGACCTAGGTTAGTTATTAATTGTTATTGGTAGGGTTTGTTGAAGAATAGACCAGATGTATTGGATTATTGGTTAATTATTGATCAGATATATGTGATCTTAACCAGTATCCCAATATCAAAGGGGTTCAAGGGTTTTATCAAAGGGATGGTTCAGGAGAGGACCCAAGGATGGGTTTACCCACAGGGGGCTGGGTAGAGGAAAGGTTGGTAGTTTCTTTTTGTTGTGCTCTCTTTCTTTGTAAGGGTTATTTATTAATTAATGAGTGGGTTTTCTTTAATCTGGTGCTGAATATTTAGGTCACAGAAGAACCCTTATTCAAGCACCTGTTGGGTGGTTTAACTGGTTAAATATGGTTAATAAATTGGTTTCTGATTTCCTGTTTCTTTATAATTGGTTCACTACTAATATGTATCTGGGTAGGTACCACAGATGGATGGGTTGATGGGGTGGATGGATAGATGATGAGATGGGTCGTAATGATTAGGTGAGTAGGTATACAACTTGGATAGGGCAGAGAGGCCCTCCTTAAATAGACAAATCCTGCCCCCAGGGGTGCTCAAGGCTGCCCCTGAGGGTTCTCCCTGTTCTGGTGAGGAAAAGTGAGATACAGTTACATGAGGCATTTCTGCTGGTTGGGAAAAGTTTGTACAGTTACATGAGGCATTTCTGCTGGTTGGGAAAAGCTTGTACAGGGGTTTCATGCATGCACAGCCTTGCATAGATTGCTGTGTAGTTCAGATAAGGTATATTGCTGTGCTTTACTGGTAGTTTATTCAGTGATTCTTGCTTCTACCTACATTTATTGCTGTGCAATACTGTTGGTTTGTTTGGTTCTGGTTAAGGCTGGTTCCACTTTCTCCTGCATATATTGCTCCTGTATACTTCTGCACAGCCTCTTGTATGTGTATTTGCTGCATGTTTGTTGGGTTCAGGTGACCAGATCTGACATGCTGCACTGCCTCCTGTATCTGTATTGCTGTATTCTGGCTGTGGTGACTGGATCTGGACTGGTTGCACTGCCTCCTGGATCTGTATACTGTATGCTGGATGAGGTGACTGGATCTGGCATGCTGCACTGCCTCCTGTATCTGTATGCTGTATTCTAGATGAGGTGACTGGATCTGGCATGCTGCACTGCCTCCTGTATCTGTATGCTGTATTCTGGATGAGGTGACTGGATCTGGCATGCTGCACTGCCTCCTGTATCTGTATGCTGTATTCTGGATGAGGTGACTGGATCTGGCATGCTGCACTGCCTCCTGTATCTGTATGCTGTATTCTGGATGGACTGGTTGTTGTGTGGTCCTGGTCTTGAGGATAAGCTGCCACTGGTATGTACTTGAGGGTTTACTAGGTATGCCTTATGTCTTCCACAGAGATGTGACACCTGGGTGGGTATGAGTTTGCCACAGTTGAAGGTTTCTTGGGCTGTATCTTCTAATCCATGAGAGATAGAGGGGTATGTTGGCTGAGTGACTATGGGTTATTTTCAATGTAGAATCCATTTCTGAGGTTAATTTGAGGGTTTGAGCTGTTGTTACACTAGAAAAGTGAGTCTGATGGCTATAGGACAGGTTTGGACTACCACATCCCCCCCAGACTTAATGCTGTCCACAGCATTCCTGTCCATAGACATCAGACTCCACATCCTATCTTTCTTCTTCTTCTTCTTCCTCTTTTTTTTTTTTTTCTTTTTCTTCTTCTATTTCTTCTTTTTCTTCTTCTTCTTGGTATTGATCTTGAGAGACATAAATAAAAACCTAATGATCACATATAGAATAAAACAAAGGTCCAGAGAATCCTAGTGATCCAGTTGGTCCTGTTGAAATCTTGATTGTTTTATCTCTAAATCTTCTCCTCTTAATTATTTCTTGATTGTATCCATGTAGCAAGTAAAGGTATAATTAAATCCTTTCCATTCTTCTTGGTTGTTGAATTATAGTAGGGTTCTTCTGGATCAAGACAGGTTTTGGCATTTTCCTCTGTTCCTATGATTTGACTTTGAATCTTCTTTCCCCTTCTCCATATCCTATGGTACCTCATGGCCAAAGACAGATTTTCCTTATTTTATTCCCCCTTTTTCCTTTCTTTCTGAATCTTTTCTCTAGTTTCAGGCCTTGACACCCTGTTTGCATCTATTCAAACCTGATAGATAACTTTTTCCTTTGAAACCTGCTGTAATTCCTTCAATCAGACAGTTCTAGCCAAAGATTAATTGATCCCTTTTTCCTTGATACCTTGACACATCTTAAAGTCCTTAGTTGGATCCAATCTTGAGTTAAAGCGGATCTTGATGTCTTCAGGCCCTTCCTTCTTCCTAGTATTCCATGTTCTCTTTGGGTTGAATCCTTTTTACATTAATAATCTTCTTGAAAAAAGTATGTTTTCACTATTTCATTCCTTTATTTTCATTCCTTCCTTCATTTTTTTTTATTTTTTTATTTTTTTATTTTTTATTTATTTCTTATTTCTTATTTTATTTATTTCTTTTTTATTTTTTAATTTCTTCAGCAGTTTAAACTCTTGCTTAGGAGCCTTTTTCTTTTATTTTATACAGCCTCTTTTTTCATTTTGTTTATTTGTTTATTTATTTTATTTATTCTTTTTATTATTCACTCTTTTTTTAATATTTTTTTTTGTATCAGCAGTTTAAACTCTTGCTTAGGAGTTTTGTTATTTTATATATTTTTAATGATATATTTAGCAGTTTAGGCTCTTGCTTAGGAGCTCTGTTTGTCTGATTGATCTTTGTAATGATAGATTTAGCAGTTTAGGCTCTTGCTTAGGAGCCTTTATTCCTCTTATTGATGGATTTAGCAGTTTAGGCTCTTGCTTAGGAGCCTTTATTCCTCTTATTGATGGATTTAGCAGTTTAGGCTCTTGCTTAGGAGCCTTGTTATTTATTTTATATATATATATTTGTTTTTTCTTATTTATATATTTTTTTTTGTTTAACCCCCGCTTGATTCAGTCTCGACGGCGGTGTCTTTTTTTTGCGGATGCGCACCGGTTTCGGTCGCGGGCGGTTGGAGGGGGGCTTTCGATGGGTGGACGGGGGGGGCGCGCGAGGTGCGCGGGAGGTTTGCGAACGAAGGGGCGACGGGGCGCGCGAGGTGGTCGTACGAGGATGGGCACTACCGCGCGCGGGAGTCGATTTCGCGGCTTAGAGTTGCCTGTAATCCCCGCAACCAGATGATATTGATCTTTCGCAAGTATTCCAAACACGACAACGTACAGGGGCAAGGCGTTTGGATTTGAATACAGCCTTTGGGCTTTCATTGGTAGGTCCTTGTTTCTGTTTCTCCTTTTCTGTATTTGTTCTCTTTGCTATGTTTATTCTGTATTGATTTTTCTCATGACTCAATGCCCGACCAAATACTCTTGCTGACGTCACACTTGTGGCTTGATTTGATTTGATTTTTATATGTATGTAGATCTTGACAACAGCTCCTCTCCTTAATTCAACGCAGGCATTCAAAAAGATAGGAGCCCGGGGTCCTTGCGGGCGGTTGAAGTGAGTGTTTCCTTATTTTAGATTGATTGGTCGATCGATTCGTTTTTTTTTATATTTTTTTTTAATTTATCTTATTTGTTTATTTATTATTATATTTTTTTTAACCCCTTCCGATTGATGTGAGATCTGCAGGGCCCAAACAAAAAGGTTGCGCAGATCGCGAGATTGGTTGTAGTAGGATGGGGAATCGCAAGGTGTGATTGCTCCGGAGTCCAATGTAACCCCCGATTGCCGTGGCTTCAATCTTGATCTTTGCGGCGGTCGTTCGCAAGTATGTATTGGATCGTGACAAGATACAATTTGAGGCATTCAATTGGTATGTCCACCACTTTCATTCCTTCCTTTTCCTTCTATTTTGTTCCTGACTCCTTCCAATTTTGCTCCTATTTTTTTTATCTTATACACCCATCCAAATCTTGTGCTAATGTCAGATTGGCCCATCCTGTAGCTTGGTCCAATTTTCTCCAATAAATCTGATTCCATCATTCCGCGCGCCAACCCAAACGTGCCGATCTCAAATTCGCGGCGGTCATTCGATGTTCGCTTGCGATTGATCCAGTGACGAGGCGTCAAATTCTTCGGTAAGCCACCAATCTTTTATTCCTTTTCTGTATTCTTATCTCCCGCCAATCTCCCCGCTGGTGCCCCATGAGGTCGCGCAAATTGCGAGCTCGGTCGGTCGACCTTTTCGTTGCATTAATTGAATCCGATCAACCAATCGCCTGCATGGTCAAATTCATTGGTGTGTGGGAACGGGAAAATGATTGCGCAATCCAATCAGATGCAAGCTGATTCAATTGGATGCAAGGTAAGTTGTTTCTCTTTAATCTATCTTATTTTTTATTTATTGTTTTATTCATTTCTTTTATTGTTTCTCTTCTTTTTTTTTTCTTTGTTTCTCCGATCGGCGGGTGCTTCTGCTGCCGCGACAACCAATATCGCCGCTCGGACTTTCCCAAGATCGCAGGTAGTTGCGGTCAAGGGAGTTTGGCGGTTGGGAGAGAAGTCCTCCCCTCCCTCAATGTCTATTTAAGGAGGGCAGACAAGCGCCTTCTTTCCCCCCCTCCGTCCACAAAAAAACATCCTCGTCATCGCTTCGGTGAGTTCCTTCCCCCTTTTTCCTTCTTGTCGCTAGGGCATCTTCTGACCGCCCCGTCGTTGTTGTTTTTGCAAAATTGATAGGTGAAGGGGCTCCGCAATGTCTTCCCTTCCAAATCGGCAGCGTCCCTTTCCCCTGGTTGTTGCGTTGGTAAGTTCTGCCTTTCCTCTCCCCCCCTTTTTTTTGTTGCCAGGGCAGATGCTGACCCTTTCCGTTGTTGTCGAAACCTCCATAGGTGAACTTTCCGAGGCTGGTAGCTATTCCCTTCGTCTCGATTGCCGTGGGGCCAGTAAAGGGTATTATTATTTTTTTTGGGGGGGTTTTTTTTTTAGGGGTCGTTTTAGCAACCAATTTTATATGCGCGTTTTGTATATTTATATATATTTTTTGTATATAGCATACATATATATATCTATTTTTTTTTTATGCAACGCTTTTTTTTGTAATGAAGTAATAATACAGTGTTGCAGTGCCACCCTTGCCCTCAGAACCAGGGCTTTGGCATTAAGAAGAAAAAAATCAGCTATAATTTTTTTTTTTTTGTTATTGTATATAACATGTATATATTATACTCTATGTTGGGAGAAACAATTCATCTGTTGGAGTTATCATCAGTGAGTTTTTTTTTTCTTTTTTTTTGAAATAATTAGAGATAAAGCAGGACAAAGTACTGAACCTCTTTTTTTTGTTTTCCTTTTCTTTTAGATACCATATGTTGCTACAGTGAGAATAAAAAAATGAAAAATTGCCCACCCATTCCCTCAGCACTTCAAAAGAAACTGAAGGCTTACTGCTGCATCAGTAAGGTAAAATGAGATATTATTCTTCCAAGTATCCTGACCACCTAACATGGTCTGGTACAACTTGATCCATCATGATCATATGGCTAATCCAAGATTTAGCCCATTCTTCCCCATAATATAAGCAATACCTTACAATCCATGGGACTCTCCCATGATGAGATGGCCATTGTCCATGAATTAAAAGAGTATTTCCAGTGTAAGTGTTGAGTAAGTCCATAAACTCTGAGTTGTCCAATCCTGCTCCAGGTAATTCTTCCCAATTGGTCCCTTCCATGTCTTCCAGGTTGGTCCAGAATCCTCCAAATACTTGTTGAAACATTTCCAGGTTTTCTTCAGCTTGTTTATTCAACACCTCCTCCCATCCTCTTTCTGCTGGTACTTCAGGGGTGATGATGTTGTTTTCCCAGGGGTCTGGTAAGCCTTCAGGGTCTATCTCTGGTATATTCTGTCCACTGGTCCAAACCTCTTCCTGGTCTAAGCTTGCTGTGATGCTGTTCATGCCCATTGGTCTTCTGGGTGGTGTAACCTGCCATCCTGCTTGATCTGGTGAACAAATGGGGATGCATAACCTTTCCCCTCCTGCTATCTCATAGCTTAAGACTTCCCCTTTATGCTTTGATAATTCTAGCCTGACTTTATGATCCACTAAGAAAGGTCTTCCAAGTACTGTATGCATTGATCCTTTGGCTATGAAGAAGTGGGCAGACTTTGGTTCCCCAGGTGTTATTTCAAATACTGTTCTTTCAGCTAATCCAATCAGTGGGGTAGAGTGGCCTCCAATTCCTGTGACCTTCATGAACAATTCTCTGGACACCAAGCCTGTCTGAATTGCCAAGTGTTCTGGTATGACATTTAATTCAGCACCAGTATCCACCAGAGCCTTGATCTTCTTTCCTTTGATCAAAATATCAATGAACCCCAATGGACAGGCATAGGTGAGGTTGTTGCCTATTAAGCAGGGGTATTCATCATCAGAATAGTCTTCAAGGTGGTGTTGACATCCATTGATCCTTCTATTGTTTTTGCTGGCTGGTGATTTAGAGGCTTTATTCAAGTCAAAGGTTCCTTCAGGGGTCATATCTTTTAACTTCTGGAAAAGATTTGGTGCAACTGAAAGGAGCTCCTCCAAGGTAAGGTTGAAGTTTTGTTTTAATATTTTCTTCTTCAAACTTTCTTCCATCTTGGTTCCTTCCTGAGTGTCCAATGATTCTGACTTTCCTTGGTTCTTCTTCACAGGTTCAGTCACAGGTTCCTTGACAGATTCTTTGGGGGGATCTTCTTCATCTTCAGACTCTTGATCCACTTCCACCCATGCTCCTGGGTAACTTGCTTTCCTCTTCCTTGGTCCTGGGGCTGATTCTTTAGTTGGTGCTGAGGTTCCTTGGTCTGTTACTGGTGTCTCCTGGGTGTTATCCTTTTCTGGTGGATTTCCAGCCAACCTTTGTGATCTTCTCATTCCCCATTGAACTTGAGATTCCTTCATGTTTACCTCTGGTGGTGTCCAAGGTTCCCAATCTCCAGTCTTCAAGAATGCTGCAACATTAGTTGGTTCTTCCTGCTTCTTGGGTTCCTCCAATTTTGGGACTTGTTGAGCCTCTGAGAATTTCTTGACCTGATCTCTGAAGCTTTCCTGCTGGCTAAAAGGTATGGGTTCTCTGTTTGGGAAGTAATAGTTGGGTCCTTGTTTAAACACCCTTTTGGCCTTTATATCTTCTGCCAAGTCTGGACAGTTGACTTGGGTATGGAGTTCATCCTTGCAATAGTAGCATCTGATTGGCCATCTGGGTCCTCCACTGGGAGATGAGGGTCTGAAGTTTTGTGTCATTCCTTGGTTGATCCTATCAAAGTGGGGAGGTGCCTGCTTCTGATTTAAAGCCACAGTGAGTTTTGCAACATCTTCCTTCATTTTCAAGAGATCATCAATTCCCAGTTGCTGAAACTTGAATTCCTTCTTGGTTTCCACTAAGTTCTTGATGGTAGGTCTAGGAGTTTCTTCTTCATCTACATCCCATAAGGCCAAGGTCATTTCCACAAATTCCTTCAAGGTCTCCAAATCTGGTGGGAGGTATCTGCCATCTCTTGCAATCTTGATTCTCCCTGCATGGGCCAATTCCCTGTTCACTTCCCTCCTAAGATCAGTGGACAAGGCTTTCCAGAGGTTTTCCCCACTTTCCCAGTTGGTGTTGTCATAACCCATCCTGATGAAGTAAAGAACCATTTCTTCATAACTCCCAATGAAATTCTTGAAGTCATGCTTGGTCTTAATGCCTCCCTGTTCTTGAGTATGTCTGAGAAGCCTTGGTATGGACTCCTCATTGAACCTTCTAAGGGGGGTAACTGTGCCCCATTTCCTTTTTAGTTCCTTCTTCAAAAGGTCCCAGTCTGCATATTCATGTCCCTCCATATCTTCAATAGACTCCCTGATCTTCTTGTCTTGTACTAGAAAAGGTAATTGTAGGGCTATATCTATTCCCCCTGCCTTCTGAATCCTGGCCAGTTTCTCCACTCTTTTAATAAACTGTTCCACCTCTGTTCCATCAAATTCAAGGTTCACTTTCTTTCCATCTAATAACACTCCATTTTTTTCATTATTATTGATTATTGGGTTATCCTGGACTGGTCTTCTGGCTGGGGTTCCTTCAGTATATTGGCTCCTATGAGCTCTTCTTCCTTCTTCTCTAGCTTGGGGATATATATTTATTCCTGGGCTTATGGAGGGGTTTGTTGATTCTTCCATGGTTTCTGCTGGGATTCTTCCATATGCTGATCTTGGGGTTGGGGTCTGAAATCTGGTTCTTGGTTGGGTGTATGGGGTATCTGGAATTCCCTGTGGTGTTCTTTCTTCAAGTATTTGGTTTATGACTTTGGTAATGTTGGCAAGTTTCCCCATTGCTTCTTCTGCAGGACCTGGCTGATTCTGACTTCTTTCCTGGTCTTCCTCTGGCTTTTCTTGGGATCCACTGGGTATTTTGGTTTTTTCTTGCAGTTCTTTCTCCATCCTGATTATTGAAGATAGTACTTCTTGGTTATTATCTTCAATCCCTCTGAGTTGGTCCTTGAGGTCTCCAATTATCTGGTATGGGTTTCTTTCTGCCTGCTGAATGTTGAGTTAATTCTTGAGGCTAATAATCCACCAATATTTTTTATGGTTTTTAATAACTAATCAAATCTGAAGGAAACAGCCACTGTTGGGACACCAATTGTAGAGACTCCTGTGGGATTATATAAATAAAGTAGCAAATAGCTTGCTGGCAGTCCTTGAAGGGGAATTTAGTATTGCTTCTACTCCTTTGGAGCAATAGTATATACTAAGAGTGGTTTTGAATTGCCTGCCCTTCTAGTACTATAGTAAGTCTGCACAATAATTTATTTAAATTAATGGCTGGTTTCTTTGAGACTTAAAATAGGTCTCAGATCAGACCTAGGTTAGTTATTAATTGTTGTTGGTAGGGTTTGTTGAAGAATAGACCAGATGTATTGGATTATTGGTTAATTATTGATCAGATATATGTGATCTTAACCAGTATCCCAATATCAAAGGGGTTCAAGGGTTTTATCAAAGGGATGGTTCAGGAGAGGACCCAAGGATGGGTTTACCCACAGGGGGCTGGGTAGAGGAAAGGTTGGTAGTTTCTTTTTGTTGTGCTCTCTTTCTTTGTAAGGGTTATTTATTAATTAATGGGTGGGTTTTCTTTAATCTGGTGCTGAATATTTAGGTCACAGAAGAACCCTTATTCAAGCACCTGTTGGGTGGTTTAACTGGTTAAATATGGTTAATAAATTGGTTTCTGATTTCCTGTTTCTTTATAATTGGTTCACTACTAATATGTATCTGGGTAGGTACCACAGATGGATGGGTTGATGGGGTGGATGGATAGATGATGAGATGGGTCGTAATGATTAGGTGAGTAGGTATACAACTTGGATAGGGCAGAGAGGCCCTCCTTAAATAGACAAATCCTGCCCCCAGGGGTGCTCAAGGCTGCCCCTGAGGGTTCTCCCTGTTCTGGTGAGGAACAGTGAGATACAGTTACATGAGGCATTTCTGCTGGTTGGGAAAAGTTTGTACAGTTACATGAGGCATTTCTGCTGGTTGGGAAAAGCTTGTACAGGGGTTTCATGCATGCACAGCCTTGCATAGATTGCTGTGTAGTTCAGATAAGGTATATTGCTGTGCTGTACTGGTAGTTTATTCAGTGATTCTTGCTTCTACCTACATTTATTGCTGTGCAATACTGTTGGTTTGTTTGGTTCTGGTTAAGGCTGGTTCCACTTTCTCCTGCATATATTGCTCCTGTATACTTCTGCACAGCCTCTTGTATGTGTATTTGCTGCATGTTTGTTGGGTTCAGGTGACCAGATCTGACATGCTGCACTGCCTCCTGTATCTGTATTGCTGTATTCTGGCTGTGGTGACTGGATCTGGACTGGTTGCACTGCCTCCTGGATCTGTATACTGTATGCTGGATGAGGTGACTGGATCTGGCATGCTGCACTGCCTCCTGTATCTGTATGCTGTATTCTAGATGAGGTGACTGGATCTGGCATGCTGCAATGCCTCCTGTATCTGTATTCTGTATTCTGGATGAGGTGACTGGATCTGGCATGCTGCACTGCCTCCTGTGTCTGTATGCTGTATTCTGGATGAGGTGACTGGATCTGGCATGCTGCACTGCCTCCTGTATCTGTAAGCTGTATTCTGGATGGACTGGTTGTTGTGTGGTCCTGGTCTTGAGGATAAGCTGCCACTGGTATTTACTTGAGGGTTTACTAGGTATGCCTTATGTCTTCCACAGAGATGTGACACCTGGGTGGGTATGAGTTTGCCACAGTTGAAGGTTTCTTGGGCTGTATCTTCTAATCCATGAGAGATAGAGGGGTATGTTGGCTGAGTGACTATGGGTTATTTTCAATGTAGAATCCATTTCTGAGGTTAATTTGAGGGTTTGAGCTGTTGTTACACTAGAAAAGTGAGTCTGATGGCTATAGGACAGGTTTGGACTACCACAACGGAAGCATTGACTTATACACCAAAAGAGTCATGATTGCTATCCTATCTATCCGTTGCTCGGTCCTTTCATGGCCAACCAAAGAAGAACGCAAGGAGATATCTCAAGTAATGGAGACAGAAGGCTTTCCTGGTTGCATTGGTTTTGTTGATGGAAGCACCATCCCCTTGAGTCAAAAACCCAAGCTAGATGGCAACCACTATTTTTATTGTAAAAAAAGGCAATTGATTCATTTCTTTTTCAATTGCTATGATAAAACTTTGGATCACACACTGACCAAATATGTTCCATCTTTTTTTTTTAGATACTCCGTGGCACTACAACTTGTTTGCGATAACAACAAGAAGTTCATCTCCCTCCATGCTGGCCTTCCAGGTTCTTGTCATGATTCATATGTTTTCAATTCAATGCGGATTGCCCAACAACCAGAGATCTACTTTGACCAAGATCAATACCTTCTGGCCAATTCAGCTTATGCTAGTGGGAAATATGTAGTTCCAGCATACCGGAATGTTTTGTCCAATGATCAAGGAAAAACCAATTTTAACTATCATCTTGCCCAATCACGAGTTCGGATTGAGCATGCCATAGGAATTCTGAAAGGAAGATAGGCCAGCTTACGGGAGATGCAGAACCAGCTCCAATGCTCCAAAGATATGAGGTTCCTCATCAACTGGATTATCACTTGTGTAATCCTTCACAACCTTTTGGCCGACATCAAAGATGAATGGGATGAAATATTCCAAGATGATATTCCTGATCCGCCTCAAGTCATCCCTGTCTCATCTGGTCCCTCATCTTCTTCTATGAGAGAGCGGATTCTTCCTCTCAGCCTTGCTTGCTTTGATGAGTAATTTTTGATTTTGAAATTGGTAAAAATTCCCTTCACCATATTTTTTTGGTTTTGGTTGTTCACCCAAGATTCATAGGCTGAGTTTTTTTTTTATTTTTTTTTCTTAGTGGACTTGAATCCAAAAACACCTCCACCTCAAACCCTGCCACTCACCAAATGCCACCCCCCTCCCCCTCACCACTCAACCCCTTCAACCTCACCCCGCTCACTCACCGGTCAAACCCTGCCTCCTCCTCACCAAACCACCTCACTCATCACCACCACCTTCAAAACCTCACCAAAACACCACCACCTTCACTCTTTACCAACCTCACCAACATCCACATCACCAACAACATACCTAACTCCAACCCAACCTCCATCAACCATCAAAGGTGAGTCCCCTCCCCTCATTGAATCACCTTTCTCTTTTTTCACCTGGCTGATCTCCTACCATAACCCTCTCTTTGAACCCTCCCAGGTCCAGCCAGCCCAGTCCCCCTCCCCCTCCTCATCCTCTGGTCCATCCTCTGCCCTTGGTGAGTCCCCCCTCCCCTTCATCTTCTTCCTGACATTGATTGCGAATCTATTGCTCAATTGATTGCAAATTGATTGGGAAATCAATTGGCAATCGATTGGGCAATTGATTGGCAATTGATTGGGCAATTGATTGGCAATTGATTGGGCAATTGATTGGCAATTGATTGCTTGATCAATTGCAAATCGATCAAGAAATAAATTGATTGCTTGATCAATTGCGAATTGATCGGGCAATTGATTTGCAATTGATTGAGCAATCAATTTCGAATTGATCAAGCAATTGATTGGCAATTGATTGGCCAATTGTTTGGGCCAATTGATGCAGAGTTTTTGGAGGGTACAGGGAACTGACTTTCCCTTTGTTTTTTCTTTGTTTTTATTTCTTTTTTTTTAGGTTTTCTAGCTCTGCCAGGTTTTGATTTTTTTCTCTTTTTTATTTTTTTAATCCCACCGTTTGTTGCCAATAATGAGAACGTTGCTGACATTTTTTTTTTATTTTTTTGACCGGTCTTTTCGTTTGTCCAACCCCTTTTTTGATATTTATTCCTTCACTGCCTACCAAACTCAAAATGTTATACAACCATTCAAATTTCACCTTGATCCTCACCTTGGGTGCAGCAAGATTGGCAATTGATCGGGAAATTGATTGGCAATCAATCGGGCAATTGATTGGCAATCAATCGGGCAATTGATTGGCAATCAATTGGGCAATTGATTGGCAATCAATCGGGCAATTGATTGGCAATCAATTGCTCGATTGATTGCAAATCAATCAAGCAATCAATTAATCAATTGGCAATCAATTGCTTGATCAATTGCGAATTGATTGGGAAATTGATTGAGCAATCAATTGCGAATTGATCGAGCGGTTGATTGGCAATTGATTGGCCAATTGTTTGGGCCGATCGATGCAAAGTTTTTAGAGGGTACAGGGAACTGACTTTCCCTTTGTTTTTTCTTTGTTTTTGTTTTTTTTTAGGTTTTCTAGCTCTGCCAGGTTTTGATTTTCATCTCTTTTTTATTTTTTTAATCCCACCGTTTGTTGCCAATAATGAGAACGTTGCTGACATTTTTTTTTATTTGTTTGACCGGTCTTTTTGTTTGTCCAACCCCTTTTTTGATATCAATTCCTTCACTGCCTACCAAACTCAAAATGTTATACAACCATTCAAATTTCACCTTGATCCTCACCTTGGGTGCAGCAAGTGCCTGGGAGGGAGAAAGATGGAAGGAGATGGTATGAAAAACATAAAGAGAGGTGGCAAGCAGAGGAATCGTAGAAAAAGGAGGGCTCAAATGAGGGATTTGGAAATTTCTTTGGAAGTGACTGACAACTGGATCAAGGAAAAGTTTGCCTGGTCTAGACAAAAGCTATGCCCTTTGGATCTGTACCCTGCTATAATGGCTGAAAAGAAAAAGAACCCTCAAAAACCCACCCAGGAAGAATTTAAGCAAGCAAAACAGACAATTGGGGCTTTCCACTTCTTCCACCATGGAAAAGTTATCATTCTCGACCAATCTGATCACCATGCTCTGGTTGCCGTCATTGAATTTGTGCCTTTGGATCAACTATCTGAGCAAGATAAGAAAGATATCAACTTTGTGACAACATTCCTTCACTGTTCAAAAAAATTTGTCAACCCGGTTGGTCCCTCAAGATCTTGGGGTGGAAAAATGTGGGCGATTGGTTGGCGAAAATCGATGAACCCTTTGGAGTTATTCGGACTTTATGTGAAGAAATCATCCATTAGATCTTCTCCTCAAGAGTACGCTGTCCTCAACCTGAAGGCCAAGAAAGTATCCCGAATTTTAGGACAAATGTTTTGTAATTTGTCCAAACTTGCCTTTGAATCAAACCGTGATACCATGAAGGACAGCAACATCCCCTCTTTATCTTTGTTGGAATTTGGTTCCAAGCCTACACCTTTTGATTGCTCCCCACACCTCACTTTTACCTTGGATTCTTTTTACAATTCTCCTCATATTGACAAAGGCAACATCTCTGGCTATTCCTTTTTACTTGTGGTCCCAACCAAAAAATCAAATGGTTGACTTATTGAAGATACGCATGAATATCAAGTTTCAGACGGTCAATTTGTTTTTCCTGACCTTGGCTTTGGAATTGATTTCAAGCAAAAAGGTATAGTCAAAATGGTTTGGGCGGCTAACAAGTACAAGCACTGTACCTTTCCACTGTGGACACAGCAACCCATACCAGAATGGCCATGTCACTCCAAATTAATAAAAAAACTCAGAGCACTTGTAGGGACATGAAAAACGGCCAAATTTACTCTAGAGAAAAAAATATCAATAAAAACAAAAAAGATCTGTATATTGGTGGGGTTAAGAATGCTCTCAAACGTTTTTGTAGTAAAAAATAATTTGTTTTTCTTTCATCCATGCAAATATATTTACAAGCCCAGCATTTGAGTAATCTGCTGTATTTCTTCTACCAATCTACCACTGCCAATGAAAGCCAAAGCTACTGATACCTTATCCTTTGTTTTGTTTGCCCGTTGTTCCCTCTCCTTTTCCAGTTGCAATTGCTGCCAATCCTTCTCCTTTTCCTCTTTTTGAAACTCTAGCTCAGCTTGTTTCAACCTCCACTCAGCATCCAATTTTTGTTGATTAGCCAAAGTCTTGGCTTGCTGCTTTTGACCATCCATGGCCAGTTGACGATCCCACTTTTGCTTTTCAAACTGAAGTTTATCTGATTCAATTTGTGATTTCACTTTTTTTTGGAGGGGAATGGCAATGAGCATGATTTTGAAAGCAAGGATATTGAATCAATCAGCTTACATGAATCTTGCTTCTCCATGATTTCTTCAAAGCCTGAAAAACTGGAAGTTTTTCTCCTCTTTTGATGACTTTTGGGGTTGACATTGATGGAATTGGAGGCCTTTTGCTTACCCTTGGCAGAGGAGGTTTGAGTCTGAAAGTCCTCACTAGTATTTGAAGGCAATGTGGGAGGCCCCATTGGCTTGAGTTTTTGGCCAATCAAAAATGGATGAGCCTGTTTTTTTACAATGTAAATCAGTCAAGAGCAACCAGACAGAATCAAAAACAATTTAGTTCCTTACTTGAGCAGATGTTGATGGCAACGGTGATCCAGGAATAAAATCCTCCTCATTGGGCAAGTTCTCCAGTTGTTCTGCCCCAGGAAGAGAGCAATCAAAAGAAGGAAGTGAGGGGTCCAAGGTCGGGATTGACTGATCAATCAATACCAAAGTAGAAGTTATTGAAGCCAATTGTGTTTGAATATCCTCCTTGTCATCAGATGGGGGCCACTCCAAGGCCAAGGTTTCATCAAGGTCCCCATTGGTAGGCTGAGCATCCCCAGCCAAGTCCTTGGCATCAACAGAATTGGATTGTTGGGCATTGAAAGCAGCTAGGGGGGTGATGTTGGCCTTCTTTCCAAAGATTTCATCCATTTGAATATAAAAAGGACAAACGGAGTCCAACTTATCAACCACTGAGTTGATTCCTTTGGCTTTGTCCAAGTCGGTGATACCAAAGCCAGTGGAGATAGACATGGAGTGGGCCTTTTTGTACTTGGCTCAATAGTTTTTAAACTGCTCCCTCATCTGTTTGGATGACAGATCCAGCCTACCTTTTGTTTTGTTCTTGAGTTCATTGGCCATCAGGAGATAACCATTGACCTTAGAGGATGGAGGTTGGCCAACACGTGTTTCGTTGTTGGATCCAAAGCAGGCATTGTAGTTGGAGGGAATTTTCAGCCAGTTTACCAGGATGATGTGATCAGCTCTCTTGAGATGACTTGAGCCCTTGGAAGCTGATGGGGGAGGATTGTTTGTTGTGGAGTTCCTTGGCAATGTTCTCTTGGGTGAGTTGGACTTGCGGGGGGAGGTTTGCTGAGGGGCCATTTGAAAGAGTAAGGGCTACGCAAGTGATGAGAGCGATAAAGTGATGAGATTGGTGAAGTTTTGAGAGCGATAAAGTGGATGAGAGTGATCAAGTGATGAGAGCGGTTAAGTGATGAGAGTGATGAAGTTTTGAGAGCGATGAAGTGGATTAGAGTGATCAAGTGATGAGAGCGATAAAGTGATGAGAGTGGTCAATCAATTTTATGATGAGGGTGGGGGTAAAAAATTTTCAGATGAGGTCGGAGGTAGAAGGGGGTGGGAAGACAGGGGTGTATGACGCGGAAAGGTGGTTGAAGAATTTAAATACTTTATTTGAAAAAACCCACTTATTTCAGGTTAACTTTGACACGTCTGATCTGAAATAAGTGGGTTTTTTTGATTTTTAATGGAGGGTTTGAAATGGCGGATTTGGGTTGAAACCCGCCATTAAAAAATGGCGGGTTTGGTTAACTTTGATACGCCCTAATAAATAATAAATAATAAATAATAAATAATAAATAATAAATAATAAATAATAAATAATAAATAATAAATAATAAACAATAAATAATAAATAATAATAAATAATAAATAATACTAAATAATAAATAATAAATTATAAATTATATGGAGTAGTGTATGGGCCCCTACACCACTCCCATGGGCCGTGTGGGGCCGTGTACAGGGCTCCCACACGCCTGGAGCCGTGTACACAGCTCCCACACGCCTGGAGCCGTGTACACAGCTCCCACACGCCTGGAGCCGTGTACACAGCTCCAACACGCCTGGAGCCGTGTACACAGCTCCCACACGCCTGGAGCCGTGTACACAGCTCCCACACAACTGGAGCCATGAATTTAACATCACCCAATTTTGAATTGTGAAGAGGTGTATCTATGAGTGTGAACCCATGATGTTCTGATGATTAGAGAGAAAAGCTAAAGAGATGGTATTCAATTCAAATGTTCATCCAGTCTTGGATAAAAACCAAGGCTTTTGAGGCCTCTGGGGCTGGTCTTGTTCTGAAGTAATCCAAACCACAACCACTGACTGGGGAAAGAAGGCCTGAAAGAGTAAAAATAAAATTGAATTCATCATCACCCAGAATTTAATAAAGAGAAGGAGATGAGGCTTACTCCAGAAGTCAATAAAGAGAAGGAGATGAGGTTTACTTTGTCTGATGCAATAGAGGTCATTGGACCCATTGACATTGTCTTTGCTAAACAAGCTAATGTTGGAAATCAGCATGAATTTTCTTCAAACCAGTTGAGTAAGCTAAATTCTCAATCAATTTTACATACCTCAATCCAAAGTTTCTCAAAGGTATAAATCCACTTCAGCCAAAGGAGTGCTTGGTTGAGAATTTGTATTTCCTTTTAGGAACTTGTGGAAAACATCTGATTTCCAATTCATATTGAATGTTTCAAGAGTTTTGTTAGAAGTAATTTTTTTTTCATTGATGATTTTGGAGAATAAGATTCAAGGAATAAATATATTTTTCTTTGGAGGTATTGTATGTAATTATGAGCTGATTCAATATTCATAGTCCTTGGCATGGTGTATTTAAGGTATTTGATCTTTTAGTGGGGATCAAAAAAAATTTGCAGGATCTATAAATTCATTCATGTTGGACTAGTACTTGAAAAGTTCATTCAATATGGGCTGGACTTTTGAGTTAATATGATAATTTAAAAATTCTTGAGATGGAACTTCTGGATGATATTATATTTCCTTCAGAGTAAGGAAATTTTGGTTAGAATTTGGATTATTTGTACCAGCTAGTTCATTTTTTGCTTGTTGAGTGGATTTTGATGTGGAAATGGTAGATTAGTGAGTTTAACACATGGCTGGGAAAGGAAGATGAGGGATCAATAGATCAAAGAAATGGACAATAGAACTCCTTCATGCCTCATCAATTCACCAGTCCATCCAATACTACTGAAATTAGCATCAATACCACATTTGACACCTTTTAAGCCTTGGTTTCACCCATTTACTGGACGTTAAACCACCAATCCACTCAATAAAAACTCATGTGAAACCATACAATCAGATTTTCCTCTCTTGATTTGTCAAAAAATACCTTGAAAATCCTCCTCCATCTCCAATTGAGTCCCTGAAACGCAGCCCAAATCCCCATCTCCTGACACAGCCCAACCCACAAAGACCTCCAGGCTTCACCAAAATCCAATTTTTGTCTTAGGGGTATGCCCAACCCCAACCTCCAACCTGTTGAGTACAGGCTAGCCTGTGGGCCTTCCGGCCTGATAAGCAACCTGAGGTGTTATGGGAGTATAAATTTCCCCCAGGGAAATAATATTGCATGTTCTAATGTTGGCTATATATATGGTTTGGAAATAAATGTTTTGTTGGTTCAGGAAATCTAAATCCATAATTTCATTTCTGTAATGTGATAGTTTTGAAATGGTATAATTTGAATAGATTGAGTGTGACATACTTCTAGACCCATATTTTATATTCTTAACATTCCCCCCTCAACAACCTGCATAAGTCATAACCAAAGAAAAGCAGCATCCACAAAAAAAGGAACAAAGGAAAGAAAGGGAAAAAAATCAAAATGAAGCAAAAAGAATCAATCAGGTTTAAGTATTTTTAGGTAGCAATATCCTTTGGAAAATTGGGAAACAGGACAGACAATTGTGGGGGATGTATGTGTCTTGCTGCTACCACATAATACCCCCCTGGTACTTGCCATAGCTGAACAATCAGTGAGCCTGATTTCTATGAGTAAATTAGCAACCTTCTTCCATCCAAGCACCTTTGTAAATATGTTGGCCAGTTGGTGTTTGATGCCAATCCATTAAACACACCCCCTCCCTTGAAAAACCAATTTTTTGATTGCATGGGTCTCCCATTTAATGTGCTAGTGGTTCATGCTAGCTTAAAAGTTGCTGCTGATGTGAATGGCCAAAAGGTGTGGTAAACCAAAACTGTCATATAGCCATCAGACTCATTTTTCTTTATTAATTATTATTCTTTTTATCAAATTAACCTCACAAATAAATTCCAAAACCCTCATAAAATATGCTCTAAACTCAAACCAACCTCAAATCCCAAATAAGTCACCAGATAACCCCCTTCAACCATATCAAACAACTGTCAAAAACAAACCAGAACCTTGCACAGGCTGGATTGAGTCACAAGGAGTAAAAAATAGAAATATTAATTGAATATCTAATGGCAAAAGATTATGCTTAAATTAACCACACAACAAAATAACATACCCATACCAGCAGGACTGAAACCATAACAGTACCAACGTTAAACTTCAACCAGTACTATGAAACCAAGTTAAAATATATTTCTGAATCACTCAGTACTGTTCAGGGACTCTGAACCGTCCTCTGAAGCAATCTAAACTGATTTTGCCACCATTCCAACCATACAACACACATATACACACCAAAAGAAGTAGGGGCTCATGCAGCCAAATAAGGCCCCTGAACTGTCCTATGAACCACTCTGATACTCAGTTTGCCACCATTCCAGCCATAAAACACTCATATATGCACCAACAAAAGTACAGGCTCATGCAGCCAAGTAAATCTCAATTCTCACCCACAAGCAATAAAAGCTCAGTACACATAACCTTTCTGTAACTTTAACCACCAGATAAGGCCTCTAAACTGCCCCTGAAGCACTCTGATACTCAGTTTTCCACCAATTCAACCATTCAACACTCATATATGCACCAAAAAAAGTAGGGGCTCATGCAGCCAACTATGTCTCAATTCTCACCAAATGGCAATAAAAGCTCAGTACACATGAAATTTCTGGAACTTTAACAACAAGATAAGGCCTCTGAACCTTCCCCTGAAGCACTCTGATACTCAGTTTGCCACCATATAAACCAGAAAAAACCTGCAAGCCACACTCTCAAGTCACCCAAGGGAGCATGCAGTAAAACAGCATACCTCATATCTCTACAGCTAATTCCATTGAAACAGCATGCAGGTAGTCCCTGAAAAATTTTATACATGATAAGGGCTCAAAAGCGTCCTCATAAAAGACCCAAAAAGTAGTGTTACACCACTTCAGCCATACAAGTTATAAAATTTCAGTTACCAAAGAGGGCTTGCAGCTGCCAAGCATGTTTCATGCTTTTCCCAAAGAGCAAAATTAACTAAAACTGCAGGGAACTTCTGCATCATTTTTTAAAAAATATAAGCAAAAAAAAGATTCCATAACTAACCAATCTCAGCCTGTTCCTCATATTTTTTCCTGTCTATCAAAATTTATACTGAAAAATGAAGCTATCTCTTGGCTTGTTTCACATGTTTTCTCACCAGCATTATTGCCTCATGTAACTGTACCCTCCTGTGCTTCAACAGTTCCAAGAGAGGCTCAGAACCGCACTCAGGGGAGCCCTGAGAATCCCCTGAGGAAGATATTTGTCTATTTAAGGGGGGCTCTTTTGCCCTATCAAGTTGTCTAGCATGGAATCTGACCCTATGACCAATGGCCTATGCCCAACCTACCTAGCACCAGAATATCAGTGAACTAGAATCAATTCAAAAGGAAATAAAGGTTCAAACACAAAATTATTATTGAAAATTTGAACCAACCCCAGGTGTTCTTGAAGAATTTTTCTTGAGAAAAGACCAGTTATTCAGCACCTATTATTAAGAGGAAAACACTTTTTGTTCCATCATTAAATTTATAAAAAAGCAGGAGCACAACAGAAAAACCAAAAAAGCTTATTTTCCGCCCAGCTGCTTGTGGGAAAAACCATTTTTGGGTACTCCCACTGGTTAAAAACCTTTTAGTCAACCCTTAAACCCTTTAATTGGAATTTGGAAAAGGGTGTTGATATATTCACAACTCCAGTTGTGTGGGAGTTGTGTAGGGCCCCACAAAACCTGTGGGAGCTGTGTAGGACCCCACACAACATGTGGGAGTTGTGTAGGTCCCCAAACAACCTGTGGGAGTTGTTTAGGGCCCCACACAATCTGTGGGAGTTGTTTAGGGCCCCCACAACCTGTGGGCGTTTTGTAGGGCCCATACACTGCTCCAAAGGGTTGCTCCAAACACACGCTACCCCTGGGGGGCATATACCCCCCTTCACGCAAATTTTTGATTTTTGTACCCCCATACACAACCATTTAGACCTGTTTACAGGGGTACACAAACCCCCTGGAGCTTTGAAAGAATTAAATTATTTTTATCAATGCTTTTAGTTTTGTGGCATGGAACAAAACTAGATTTGAATTATTTACAACCCCAAAGGATTTAATGTAGTTGTGCATGGTGCCACACAAAACTGAACCGCCATGTGGGGGCTACACAACTGCAGTCACGTTGTATGGAGGCTACACCACTTTTGTGTAGTGTGCCACACGGCCCATTTGAATTTTCTGGCGTGCCACTCAGGCCATTTGATTTTTGTGGCGTGCTACAAAGCCCATTTGAGTTGTTTACACAACTCAAAGAGTCATGAATTTGACATTACCCTTTGGAAAAATAGTCAGAAAAATTCAAAAATTCTTGATTACTAATTGGTGGAAGCTTGCCAATAATCCAATCCATCTTTGGGTAGTCTTCCAATTCCTAAAAGATCACTATTAATAATTAATCTAGGTCTGATTAGAGAACTATTTTAAGTCTCAAATAAAACCAGCCATTAATTCAAAAAATTATTGTGCAGACTTATTATAGTTTAAAAGGGCAGGCAATTCAAAACCATATTAGATTACCTTTATCTATTCAAGAGTAGTAGTAAACAAAATTCCCCTTTCTAGTCAATGCCAGAAACCCTTTTGCTAAATAAAACCATTATCCCTTGGAGTCTCTACAACGGTTATCCAAAAAAAGGGTAGTTGGGGGAATCAAGAACAGCCGGGAAAGGAGAGCTGATAGCCACATAGCTTCCTTAGAGGAAAAAGAAAGAACCATAAAGATGTACTCTGCCTGGAATAATGAATTTTAAAAACAGGTCTGCCACTTGGAGGCCCACAACAGCGGGCAACCCCAAGCCAGAATGAGAAGCCTGTGAACAGATCAAGCCCCTTTTCCACCCCATTTTTCATCAGCAAAAGTCCTGATGCTTTTGTGTTCTGGGAAACGTTGGGCATTCAGAGGCCCAATGGCCCCACTCCCAATAGAAATTTCATGGGAACTCTTCTGTGAGCCATTTCTTGGCCCAAGTGTCAGGGGCGTGGGATCCAGGTTTGGCAGTAGTAGTAGCAGTAGGGGAGAAGTTTCCACCATTTTTTTTCTGGCCCCCTTTTTGCAGTTAAAAACTTCCTTGTCTACTTTGGAGAGAATCAGAGATGGACATGGTGTTTGGTTTCTGCACATGGCCTGAAGATTGTTTGAAAAACAATGCTACCTCAAGCATGTTGGCATCAGTGATTACCATGTCTGGCTTAGTGGGTACCCTGGCGTCTAATGCATCTTCAAACAATTCAACAAGGGTTCCCAGAGCAGAATGGAAGGCCAACACAGTCAAGTTATCAACAGTGAACTTTCCAAAACTGCTTTCAAGGTCCACAAGGCTGTTTTTGATTCTTCAATGGTACGCGGCAAGAGCCTGGCCGTCAGATGTTTGCTGAAACAATGGAGGACCATCTCAAGATAAGGAGACACCAGGTGGTACAGGAGAACCAATTATTCAGGGATTTATTGGAATCATGGGCAATTATTTTCATTATGGATTCTTGGAGGAGGGTTTCAATAGAATGATCTATCAAAAAGAATACCCCAGTTGCCATGGAGGTGTCAAATTTCCCTTGTTTCATGGTGGTCTGAAATACAGCCCAGTGCAGAGAACAGGCCCATGCAGGATAATTTCTCCCATTCACAAGCTGGGTCAGCAAAATCTCTTTGTAATTCTGAACCAACCATAGTTGGTCCTGTACAGCCCAAAAGCTAGGTGGTGAAGCTAGTAAAAAATTTGCTAGGAGGGCTCAGAAAAAGTTGCCATATAGAAACACTATTAGGTCATTGTTTTCATTCTTTGCGGCTCAAAAATTGTTGAGGTGCAAGTTTTTGCTTGGGGGAGAGGTTGGGAATTGCCAGGAAAAGGAGGTTGGCATCAAATATTCCATGGATGTGTCCAACTTTACAGTTTCTAAGCTCTGGAAAGACAATGGAGATTCCAATGAGAGTGATTTTAGGGAAGATGAAGTGAAAGAACAACAGGAAGGCTGATAACTAGCGCAAAAAAATCTGAAACACCTGGAAGAGACATGTGGTGTGGCTGATTATTTTCTTGGCCTGAACATACATTATCCTGGGGGAAAAGAAGGATGATTAGGGTTCCGGAATTAATTAAGTTTATTTTGGGGATAAAGAAGAAAAACACAGTTGTAGTAAAACAATCTTATCCTAGGAGAATGCCATAGTTTTTAAGATTTATATTTTTCAGGCTCATAGACTGTTATTCAAGTATAAATTTCCCCAAGGGAAATAATATTGCATGCTCTAATTTTGGCTATATATATGTTTTTAAATACATATTCTGGTGGTTGAGGAAATCTAAACCCCTAATTTTATGTATTTAATTTGATAATTTGGAAATGGGATAATTTGAACATATTGAGAGTGACATACTTCTAGACCCATGTTTGTTACTTTTAAAAATCTTGGCTGACTCTTTAACATGCAGTTGCAAGCCTACAAGAAATAAAAAGGAAAAAATATGTTGCATTGGTTGTGATATAAATGTGTACCTAAGCTTGATCCAGAAGGTTTATTACTGGTGCCTATTGAAACATATGTACATATGTAATTCCAATCAGAAATTGGGCTTGATGAAATGTATTGACTTGGGATGATGGTATGTATGTATGTACATACAACAAGGGGGGGGGGGAGTAATTCTTCCCACTGATTGGCCCAAACCAGTAGTTTGATTCTTTACAAAATTGTTCAAGGCCATATTTTCCAGTGCAAAGGAAACCATTGATTTAATTTGAATTGAATTAAAGTCTGCATTTTATATTGCTGTTCTTGGTGAGGGGGTTTTGAATACCATTGGAACACATTTTGCAAGCCACATAAGCCACATCTTCCACCTTGACCATGCTGCTTGACCCTCCCAATTCCTTTTGTTTGTTCTCCACCACATTCTTAACCTTCCCAAGAGTAAGCCCAAACTTGGTGAAGAGGAGCTCTTTGGTGCTTGTGAACTTGAGTGGTAGTATTCTGAGGATGAATTTAGCAAAACAAAGCATAAAAAAATGCTACATGAACCTATTTTATGCTTTGAATCAAAATATTTTCAAATACAGAGATAAAAATATCATCCAATTCATAAATAGTTATAAAATAAATGTGAAAAACAGATTCCATTGGTGAAAAATAAAGATTTCTTATTGATGATGTATTTCAGCATATCTATGCTTCTAAGTTTGAAGTGGAGTGATGAGTAAAATAATCCAACTAATGAATTTTGAAAAAGAATATGGAAAGGTATAAAAAAAAACATTACCCCAGAATAGATGATTTAGAAATAGAGGGAAAAATGAAACCATTATTTTGTGTTGATTTTAACTGTTAATAGATTTGAGGTTGAGGAAGAATCATAATAGAACTATAAAGAAAAAAGAATAAAATTCTTCCATTTATGGGGAAAGCAGATTGGATGAATGCAGGTTTGATGAAATCTTGATTATAAAAAATCAAGATTAGTATCTGAGAACTGGTTAAATTTCAGCATAAAATATTTCTGATGATATTCAAGTTCTGCAGTATAAGTTTATTTTAAATATTTCCCTTTCTTTATGGAGCTTCCAGAATTTTCTGATTTTTTTTTTGTTTTGGTTTTGAGCAGGGAGGGGCTCATTTAATTGCTTGGAAACTAATTAGGATTTTCAAATGCAATAAAATACTTTAGGGAATTAATTTTATTGATCTGATGAATGATTTGAAAACTTAAAAAAATTGGAATAAAAAGAAATATCAAATGATGAAAATGATTGAGCAAACAATCTGAGAAACTTTCTGAGGAGAATCTTTGGATTTTTTTTTCAGGGGAAGGGATTCATCTAAATTCAAAAATATTCTTAAGAAATGTTTAACATTTTACATCTTTATCATTGATTCAAGCAGGTTTTAATTCTTGGTGGAGAAAAAAAAGTTTCTTTTCAGATTCTTTTTTAAAAGAAAAAAAAAGACAGAAAATCTCTTGGTTGCTGCATTTTAAACATCATTGGGCAGAATTACTTCCCCCCCTCCCCTGTAAATACTTCCAATCAAGAATTGGGTATGTTCATGTCTAGCTACTTGGAATGGTACACACACACAAATACATACCCATAGATGGCTGAGTGTCTGAGGTCCATTAATGAGTGGATATGGCACAGACACAGAGCCAGCTATCCAAGCAAGCAGCCTAAAATCCTCAATCCATGACCCCCAACCTGTTGGTTATTTTTTGCATAACTTGGTGCTTTCATCAGAATGTGAGAGATACTTACCCTTCCCACCTGGAATGGATGTTCTATCACTTTGAAGTGCTTACATCAGTTTTCAATTTTTCAATTTTTCCTTGATTTTTTGATTTTTTATTTTTAAAAAAAGAAAGGTACAGAAAATTGTGTGAACTGAAAGCAAAAACATGAGATATTCAAAATGAATTTAATAAGAATGAAATTATGGATTTATGGGGGAAAAAGGCATGAAAAATAATAATTATAATGATAATAAGAGCTTGAATTTTTATTTATGTTTTTGTATTTAATTTGGAGCGCTAAAAGTATTTAAAAAAAGAAGTGGATGGATTGGTGATGATGATAAAAAAAAATACATATATGGGAGAGAATTAGATAACTTGGTCAGAGAAAAAATTTGCACAAAAAAGATATATAGGCCCTGTTTGGGCCCAAACCAAGCATTGTATACTTTCATGTGGTAAAAAAGGTTATTTTCATAATTTAATTTGCAAAAAATTGATTATTATGTAACCTTATTTCAGGGCCTGAGAAATTTGGCATCCACAAGCAATGTACGGTTGTTGTGCATTTGGTGTTTGTTTTTGGTGCATTTGGTGTCTGCAAGCATGAATTTCCCCATTTCCCACCTGGTCCTCACAACTTTTTTACCTCCCTTTCCTCTTCTTATTTTATATTTTCTACAGAACTGATCAAATGGAGCTAAAAAAGTGCCAAAAAAAATCATACAAAAAATAAACAAATATTTCACCTTGCTGCCCTGAACATTATCTTAAAGTATCATCAAAAGATCAAAATACCCTACAAACATTTGCCCTACTCAGGTTATGAGTAAAACCAAGCATTACTCAATGAAAAAAATATTGAACGGTTGCAATCCTACATCTTTTAGCAGAAAAATTCAAGGATATTATAGAAGAGTTTAATGCAAACAATTTCAATCCTTTCTCAAATTTCATCTCTATAGAGGAACAAATTGCAATATTTTTGTGAATTTTTTTCAATCAGCTTCTAAAAGCCAAACTCAATATAAATTCCAACACTCTGAGGACTCAATCTCAAAAATATTCTACCATATCCTTAGCCGGCTCATCAACCTGGCTGAAAATTATATCCACTACCCCTCACCTGGAACTACCCCCAATCTAATTCTGGAAAATACAAAGTTTTTTTTATTCTGCAGAAATTGTGTTGGGGTCCTTGATGGTGTAAAAATTCCAGTCAAAGCTTCAGAAAAAATATCAGGAGCCTATCAAAATTTCAAGGTATCTTTATGGCAAAACTTCCTGGGAGTATGAAATTTCAATATTCTTTTTACATACATATATGCTGGCTGGGAGGGTTCAGCCCATGATGCTTGGGTACTGGCTGATTGGCAGATTAATGAATTTAAAATTTATGCAGGATATTTCTACCTGTCAGATGTGGGGTATGGGTTGAATTCAGGTGTTCTGGTCCCTTACAGGGGAACTAGATACCACCTCAAAGAGCAGGCTTTGGCCTTGCAGAGGTAAGTATTCATACTCATGGATGATTGATGGTTAAATTCTGAATTTTAAAAAGCCCCAGAATGATCAAAATCTCTACAATCTGCAACATGCTTCCTTGAAAAATTTCATTGAATGGGTGTTTGGGGTTTTCAAGAAAAAATTTCCCATCATGGCACAGTGTGCCAAGTGTGGAATTACTTTCCGGTGGGATCTTGTATATGCGCTTGGTTACCTTCACACTTTTTGCCTGTTGAATCATGGCAATTTGGATTTTTGCTGGTGATGAGTCTTCTGGATCAATAAAAAATTGCATTGATCAAGAAGCCAACCCAAATTATTCAGTCTCACAATGGAGAAACATAAAAAACTTAAAATTGAATGGTTGGAAAGATTGGTTTGCCAAAGCAATGCAGGAGAAATACCAAGAAATCATCAAGTCTTGAGGATGAAATGGCACCCATCCAAATAAACAAAAAAGGGGATGATTCAATTATTTTACATATGGAACTATCTCTTTTTGAGCAGAATCACTTCCATCTTAAATATTAAGAAAAAAATTAAAATTCATTTATTTAAAAATTCTCCAAATTGATTTTTTTTACAGATAAATACATGTATATATTGTTTTTAGAAGCAGCCATATTTTATGGTTGATCATGAATAAAGAAAGGAGGATACAAAGTTTTTTATGGTTAAACAAACAATTAAATTGATTCAAACTTTTTTCAAGGTGGAACTTTGAGAGTATGAGGCTGAAGTCCCTTATTGGTTGTTCATGAAATAAAAAAATCTGCTGCTTGAAACATGCAAGCCAAACATTGGTATCTTTAATTCTCAAAATGATAACACACTTCACCTTGTTCTCCAGGACATTTAACCCAGCATTCAGATGGTCAAGATCAGTGACCTTGTGTGCAATTTTATCTTGATAAAAACTTATTTCTTGGTCCCTTAGTGTTGGACCACTGGTTGTAGGCTGGTTCCAGGACTCCACCAGCTTTTTAACTGCATTATCAATTGTATTAAAAGTGGTTCTTTGATCTAAATTTTTCACTTTATCAGTTTTTAAAACATCCATATAAGGATCATTGAAGGAATGTAATAGTCCAATATGTTGAACAAATTTCTCAAATGGACCATGGTGAGACATTGCCATGGAGCCCATTTTTGTATTTACTCCAAAGATGACTTCCGAATTTCTAATTTTGGGGAAAGGAGTGCCAAAAAGGTTCCTAAATTGCAGATGGGACTTGAATGAACAATTTGAAAAGGTTTTATTAAAATTCAATGCATTTAAAATACCTACCTGCAAGAATGAATCACCAAAAAAGTCACAAGCTGTCACTATTAAATGAGATTCATCCCAAAAAAATCCACTTTTCTCCTTAAAAAAATAAATAAATCATATTGACTTTTAAAGCACTTCAATCCAAAAAATTTGAGCTTTGCTTGAAGAAATTTAATGTACACAGACCAAAAACAAAGCTGGATGAACTTAGAGTTCAACCTTTTTTCATCCATATAGACATTAGGGAACTTGGAAATGATTTCTTGGGATAAAAATCAGTGCAACTCTGGTTTTAATCCTGAATAAGAAAACTTTCCTTCTTCAACAGCTTTCACATGAATATCTAAGTCCAAAACCTTCAAAGTCCCTGAACATACAGTTTTCTGCTTCTGGAAGGGGGGGACCTTCAATTGAAATGAGGTATTGAACAAGGGGGTGTTGGGAGGCTAATTTTACAAAGGTGGCATGATGAGGTTTGGGAGAGGGAGTTGGGGACCAGCTTTCAACTGGATCAGAGTTTAAAAAATACTCATCACCAGTAACATTCATTTGACGGTGAGTTTATGATTCAATTGGGGGTAAAATGGTACTTGGAGAGTCTGGGGGGCCATGTCCACTATGTGGCTGGCTGGAAAGTTGAGACATCACAATGGCCATTGACTCATTTTCAAAGGGCTGAGTGGGCAAAGATTTGAATTCACTCATTATTGAACTTGGTGGAAATGGTAGTGGTGGAGAGAGGATATAATTTTGGAGGCTTTGGGAGTGGGAGGGATTTTCTAGAACTGTCATATGTGGTTTTTTGGAGCTATATGGCTGGGAACACCTTCCAGTTTACTTAGAGTGATGAAAATGAAACTGATTCATTTAAAACATTGGTGGGTGTGTGGAGGCCATTTGCTGTATGTGTGGTGTCCTTGTTTACAGGGGAATCGGAAGGGGACAAGCAGTGAAGAGGTGGCAGGTAGATACTGGGAGGATGCATTCATGTTGCTACACTTTTTTCCAGACCAAAATGTAGTCTTGTATGGGAATATGGCCTATGGGAAACATAAAAATTCCAGAAGAATTTTTAACCTTCATATGAGCAAATGTGGATGGGTTGAAACCAAAATCCAACCATAAAATGCTTTTTGTGGGTCCAAAAAGGGCCTTAGACAACAAATGTTTTCCTAAAGTTGCAAAAATTCCTTTGATTCAGTCCTGAACACATTTAAGCCCTTAATTTTTTTCATGTGCCAATGGTACTTCAAAATAAATCCAGAACTTGTTGAGAAGTGCAGAAATGATATAAAAACCAAAAAAAAAAAAATGAAAATAGAACAAAAAAATAAATAAAAATAAAATAAAAATAAGATAAAAAAAAAGATAAAAAAAAGAGCTCTTAGAATTAAGATGATAATGATTAAAGATTCAGATGAAACTGATTTCATTGGAACCAGCACGATAATTGTATTAATCAATTTAAGAAATTATTATTTTTTCTTTTTTTTGGGAGGGGGCAAATCTCAAAGAATATTTTGGTTCTAAAAGAATCTTGGCATTATTTCAATCCAAAATCATCAGCCTCATCATCATTTTCAATCAGTGAATGTTGAAGTTATGGAGGTTCCAGTTCATATTTTAGAACTTGAGGATTGATTTTGGTCATTGAGGACGCCAGAAAATTTCAAAAAGAATTTCAAGAAGGCCCTTAATGGTTTAAAATTCAGAATGGGAAATGTTGAATTTGCAAACAGGCCTGAAAAGCTTTTCACAACCCATATCAGTTGTTAACAAAAATAAAGAAATAAATGAATAAATAAATAAATGAATGAATGAATGAATGAATAAATGAATGAATGTATGAATGAATGAATGAATGTATGAATGAATAAATGAAAGAATAAATAAATAAATATAAAAATATAAAAATATAAAATATAAAAATATAAAAATATAAAAATATAAAAATATAAAAATATAAAAATATAAAAATATAAAAATATAAATAAAATAAATGAATAAATAAATTTGAAATTTGAAAACCTATGCAACCCCTTCACAACTCAAAATGGGTTGTGTGGCGCGGTTTGAGACCCATCTGGGTTGTAAATGGCCATTCACACCTCAGATGGGTTGCAAAAAGCCATTCACAACCCAGATGGGTTGGAAACCACGCGACACAAACCATTTTGAGTTGTGAATGGGTTGCATAGGGTTGAAAACTTTACATTTCCCATTCAGAATCTGATGGGTCTATGTTTAAAGTCTTTGAAACTTGTTTTTTTAAAAAAACAAAAAAACTAAAAAAACTAAATGCTTGCATGTTGGTAGACATGAATATTATGATTGATGATTTTTATCTTCCATCATTGATGGGCTCATATTTTAGCTTGAGGGTTAAACTTGGTTGATTTTGTTGATTTTTTAAGCCCAAAGATCTAATTAGGGTTTATCAAAGTTACGCAAAGCTGCCATTTTTTCATGTTGGGTTTCAAAAAATCCTCAATTTCAAACCCGCCATTAAAAATAAAAAAACTACTTATTTCACATCAGACGTGTCAAAGTTACCTGAAAATAAATGTGTCTTTTCAAATAAATTATTTAAAGGCTTTCACTTCCCCAACTCATCATTCCACATCATCACCCCTGGTTTCAACCTCCAACCTCATTGGAAAAATTCTAACTCCAACCTCATCCAAAAATTTGATTCATCACTCTTCATCTCTTCATTGCTATCCTAATCAATTCATCACTCTCATTGCTTCATCACTCTCATCACTTCTTCACTCTCATTGCTTTATCACTCTCATCAATTTCCCACACATTATTGCTTTCATCACATCCATCCTCTCATTAATTCATTGCTTCATCCCTTACTCTTTTTAAATGGCCACTCAGCAATCATCCCCCCGCAAGTCCACCAAACAACCCAATGGACCAAAGCAAAAATCCCACAGTAACTCAACATCAAACAATCCTCCCCCATCAGCATCCAAAGGCTCAAGTCATCTCAATAGAGCTGATCACATCATCCTGGTAAACTGGCTCAAAATTCCGTCCAACTGTATACAATGCTTGCTTTGGATCCAAAAATCAAACACAATTTGGCCAACCTCCTTCCTCTAAGGTTAATGTTTATCTCCTGATTTACAATGAAATGAAGAATAGAACCAAAGATAGGCTGGATATTTCATCCAAACAGATGCAGGAGCAATTCAAAAACTATTTAAACAAGTAAAAAAAAAGCCCAATCCATGTCAATCTCCACTGGCTTTGGTATAAACAAATCCAATAAAGCAAAGGGAATCAACTTGGTGGTTGATAAGTTGGAATCCATTTGTCATTTTTATGTTAAAATGGATTAAATCTTTGTAAAGAAGGCCAATATCACCCCTTTAGCTGCTTTTGATTCCCAAAAATCAGATTCAGTTGATTCTGAGGACCTGGCTGTGGATTCTCAGCCTAGCAATGATGATCCTGATGAAACCTATGAGTGGCCCCAATCTGATGTGGAGGAGGATATTCCAAAAGAACCAGCTCCAATAACGTCTACATCAGCATTGATCAACAATTCAAACCCTTCCTTGGACCCCTCACTTCCTTCTTTGGATGGCTCTCTTCTTGGGGTGGAAGAATTTTACAACTTGGCCAATGGGGAGCAAGTTACTCCTTTATTGCCACTACCATCAAAATTTGCTCAAGTAAAAAACTAAGCTCTTTTCTCTTCTGTGTGGTTAATCCCAAATAATTTAGATTGTAAAAAAAACCGGCTCATCCATTCCTGAATCGCCAAATACTCAAGCTAATGGGGCCTCCCAAATCCCCTTCAAATGAGAGCAATGATGTTCCCACACAAACCTCCTTTGCAAAGGGAAAGCAAAAGGCCTCCCATTCCATCAACATCAACCCCAATAGACTTCAAAAGAGGAGAAACACTTCAAATTTTTCTGGCTTTGAGAATATCATTGAGAAGCAAGATTCAAGTAAGCGCATTGGATTCTCCTGGCTTTTAAAATAAAGCTCATTCCTATTACCCTCTGAAAAACAGTCAAATCACAAATTGAATCTGAAAAACTTCAATTTGAAAAGGAGAAGTGGGATTTTCAACTGGATATGGATTGTCAAAAGCAGAAAGCTGAGATTTTGGCTCATCAACAAAAGTTGGATGATGATTGGCAAATGAAACAGGCTGAGCTGGAGTTTCAAAAAGAGGAAAAGGAGAAGGATCAAGAGGAAGAACAAATCCAAAAGGAGAGGGAATGGCTATCCATAGAAAAAAAAGATAGGTCATCTTTAGCCATGGAATGTATTGGTAGCAGTAGAACTGTTTATGGAATAAAAGAAATTACTTGATTGCTTGGCTTGTAAAATATTTTCTTTGATATATTTTTTTTTTTTAAGAAAAATGTTTGAGCCTATTGTTAAACCCACCAATGAATTTTTATTTTTATTTTTATTTAAATTTTTTGGTCTAGAATATATTTGACCGCTTTTCAAGTCTTTGCAAGTGTTGAGAGTTGTCTTGTTAATTTTAAAAGACATAGCCATCCTAGTATGGGTGGCATTATGCACAGCAGGAAAAGTACAATGCTTGTACTTATTTGCCACCAAAACCATTTTTAAAATACCTTTTTCTTTGAAATTTATTCCAAATCCCAATTAAGGGAAGAAAAATTGGCCATTGGATACTTGATATTTGTACTTGTTGTCAATCATTTTCCAATTCAATTTTTTGGTTGGGACCACCAGTAAAAAGGAATAGGAGGAGAAATCACCATTGTCAATATGGGGAGAGTTGTAGAAGGAGTCTGAGGTGAAGTTGATGTGAGGGGAGCAATAAAAAGGAGTTAGGCTAGATCAAAATTCCAATGAAGAGAAAGAGGGGATATTGTTTTCCATCATGGTTTCTTTAGTTGGAATTGTGTGCCATTCTGGCTAATTTTCTGAAAATTTAGCCTAAAATTTGTGATACCTTGTCAGACCTAAGGTTCAAAAATTTAAACTCCTGGGGAGAAGATTTAATAGCTGATTTCTTCAAATAGAATCCAAAAAGTTTGGAAGGGCGCATTAATTTTTGCCATAAAATTGCCCACATTTTCCCAAACCAAGATCTTGAGGGACCAACCATGTTAAAAACCTTTTTGGATTTGTAAAGGAATTTTGTGACCAAGTTCATGTCCTTATTTTCTTGCTGGGAGATTTTATTCAATGTGAAAAATTTTATTATTCCAAACAGATATTGGTGATTGGAACAATCAAGAACAGTAAATTTTCCAGATCTGAAGAAATGGGATGGTTCAATCTTCTGTTTGGCTTGTTCAAAATCTTCAGGGGTGGGTTTTTGAGTTTTCTTTTTGGAAGAAATAGCAGGGCACAAATCCAACAGTTTTAGTTTTTGTCAAGGCCAAACCACCTTTTTTTAAACCTATCTTAATTTATTTTCAAAGATATTTTAGAATCTCTCATTTGAACCCTCTTTTGCCAAAGAGCCCTCTGCTTTCCACCTCTCTTTATTTTTTTCAAAAAATCTTCTTCCATCTCGATCCCTCCCATGCACCTGCTACACTTGGGGTGAGGATCAAGAAGGAATGGATCCAGTTGTATGAAATTTTGAGTGGGGTGGGAGAAGCATTGGCAGTCTAGAAAGGGCGCAGGAGTCAACAGAACAAGGGTTCAAAAGAGGTTTGCATTGCATGTCATCCAAAAAAAAAAATGATTAGTATGATTTAATCAAGGTAAATGATCAAAAAAAAAGAAAACTATACCGGTCCAAGCTGAAAGGGTGATGATAAATTCACAACTCCCAGTTGTGTGGGAGTTGTTTAGGGCCCTACATGGCCCAATGGACGCATTGGGGCCCATACATGCATCCAAAACGTGCATGCGTGCTGAAAAAGGTGTATAAACACACCCAAGGGGTTGTCTCAAACATGCGCAACCCCCAGGGGCTTGTTTACCCTTGGGACGTGGCGTATTTGGGACGTGTACCCCCATACACGGCGTTTTGAAGCCATGTTTGGGGGTGCGCGGCCCCTGGGGGTTGAGAAAAACTTTTTGGGTCCCCCTGGACCACATTTGGGTTCCATCAAACCAAATTTGGGATCAACGCATACTATGTGGGACTGTTGGACCACACCTAGCAATCAAAAAGTGACATTAAAGTGAAATTAAAGTGAAATCAAATGAAATTAAAGTGAAAATATGGGAAACTGCAAATAAAACATCCCAAAAAATTGATATTTCTCAACTTAAAGTGAGCAAACTTGGTAGTTGTTCAATCAAAAGTTGGATTGAATACTGAAGTAGCATTGCATTTTTTTTTGCGTTATGGGGACAGTGGCAAGCCCACCTTTTTGTAACTTGGCTGCGTTGAAGGACTACATTGATAGTGCCATGAACAAAGGTGGGTAAAAGAAGGATTTGGGTAATGAATTATTGAAAACCCCAATTGCATCCTCATCAAGGGTGACAATTGAGGAACAAAATGTTTCACAAATGGAGATGACCTCAGGTGGTGAGTAACATGTTATGTTACTGGTATTTTCTGTATTTAATTTGATTGAAACTGATGGAGTGCATTCCATCAATATAACTATGTAACTATCATAGAACCACTTCACCCACCTCCTGTGAGAGAGTTTCCTACTAGGGAAGAGGCAAAAAAATATTTTCAAACATGGGCAATAAAGCATTGTTACTCTTTAACAGTTTTCAACTCAAAGCATGACAAATATGTGGATATAGCCTGTGATAGACATGTTTTGTACTCTGGGGTTGCTCACCAAAAGGTCAAGGCAAACTCACACAATGAAGTTTGGGTGCAAGTTTTTAATCCTTGCAAGTTGCACAAAGTCAGACCCCTTGTGGCTAATCTCCTACAGAAATGGTCAACATAACCATGAACCATCTCCACACCCCTCAGTGCTTCTTCACCTGAGGAGAATCTCTGGGGTAGCCTTAGAAAATCTAAAAGAAGGCATTAAAGATTGGCTCAATACAATTCAACTCAAAAGAAAATTGAGCAAGATCAATGGTGGCAAATATGTTGATGACCAAACAATCTATAACACTAAGTGTAAGGTAGCGCTTGAAGAAATGAATGGAAAAATTGTTCTCGAGGTCCTCTTTGAACAACTTGGTAATTCAGGCTGGTTTCATCCAGCAAAAATAAGTGGAGAGGGTCACTTGGAGGCCCAATTTTTAGCTCAACCCAAGTCATTAAATCTTTGCAAGAAATTTAATCATATAGCTATGATGGATTTTACTTCTAAAACAAATAAGTAAAAAATCCCCCTATTGTATGTTGTAGGAAATTACTTCCAACCAGAAAATTTCACAAAAACTCTTGTTTTCATAACAAGAGAAACCTTTGAGTTCTACGGTTGGTCTGTAAATGCACTGTGGTAGTCCAAACCTGTCCTATAGCCATCAGACTCACTTTTTCAGTGTAAAAACAGCTCAAAACCTCAAATTAACCTCAGAAATGGATTCTACATCAGAAATAACCCTTAGTCACTCAGCCAAAGTACCCCCCTATCTCTCATGGATTAGAAAATACAGCCCAACAAACCTCCAACTGTGGCAAACTCATACCCAACCAGGTGTCACAGCCCTGTGGAAGACATAAGACATACCTTGCAAACCCCCAAGTACATACCAGTGCCAGCTTACCCTCAAGAACAGGACCATACACCAACCCTGTCACCTTATCAGCATACAAAGATACAGGTACAGGAGGCAGTGCAATCTGTCAGAACCTGTCACCTCAGCCAGAATACATCAACAAAGACATAGGAGGCAGTGAAACCAGTCCAGATCTAGTCGCCTCATGTGCATACAGAAATACAGATCCAGGAGGCAGTGCAACCAGTCCAGATCCAGTCACATACAAAGATACAGGTAAAGGAGGCAGTGCAAGCAGTCAGACCCAATCACCTCATCCAGAATACAGAAATAAAGATATAGGGGGAAGTGAAACCAGTTCAGATCATGTCACCTCATCCAGAATACAGAAATACAGATATAGGGGGCAGTGCAACCAGTCCAGATCCATTCAACTCATCATTATACAGAAATACAGATGCAAGAGGCAGTGCAACCAGTCCAGATCCTGCCACCTCATCCAGAATACAGAAATACAGATATAGGGAGCAGTGAAACCAGTCTAGATCCAGTCACCTCATCAGCATACAGAAATACAGATGCAAGAGGCAGTGCAACAAGTCCAGATCCAGTCACCTCAGCCATAATACAGGAATACAGATACAGGAGGCAGTGCAGCATTTCAGATCTGGTCACCTGAACCAAACAAACATGCAAATACACATAAAAGAGGCTTTGCAGAAGTATACAGGAGCAATATATGCAGGAGGAAGTGAGACCAGTCTTAACCAGAACCAAACGAACCACCAGTATAACCAGAACCAAACAAACCACCAGTATAACCAGAAACAAAAAAACCACCAGTATAAAAAGAACCAAACAAACCAACAGTATTGCACAGCAATACATGCAGGCAGAATCAAGTAGCACTGAACAAACTACCAGTACAGCACAGCAATATATCTTATCTGCACTACACAGCAATTTATGCAAGGCTGTGCATGCATGAAACCCCTGTTCAAGCTTTTTCCAACCAGAAGAAATGCCTCATGTAACTGTACAACATCTTTCCAACCAGTAGAAATGCCTCATGTAACTGTATCTCACTGTTCCTCACCAGAAAAGGGAGAACCCTCAGGGGAAGCCTTGAGCACCCCTGGGGGCAGGAATTTTCTATTTAAGGAGGGCCTCTCTGCCCTATCCAGGTTGTATCAGCATGCCATCTGGCCCATCATCCACCTCATCACCACCTCCAGACCATCATCCCATCTCATCATCCATCTGTGGTACCTACACAGATAAAATATTATTACTGAATCAGTCATAAAAGGAAACAAGAAATCAGAAACCAAGTTATCACCCATCTTTTAGCCAATTAAACCATCCAACAGGTGCTTGACTAAGGGTTCTTCTGTGACCTAAATATTCAGCATAAAATTAAAGAAGAACCACCCATCAATCAATAAATAAACCTTATAAAGAAAGAGAGCACAACCAGAAGCAACTACCAACCTTTCCCCTACCCAGCCCCCTGTGGGTAAACCCATCCTTGGGTCCTCTCCTGAACCATCCCTTTTATAAAGCCTTGAACCCTTTAAAGTTGGGATATTGGTAAGATCACATATATTTGATCAATAAGTGACCACTAAACCTAACACATCTTGTACACTCTTCAAAATAATCCTACCAACCCACAGCTAATAAGTTATCATAGGTTGATCTGAGACCTATATTAAGTCTAAAAACAAACAAGCCACCAATAAAAAAGATTGGAAGACTTACTATAGTTTAGAGGGCAGGAAATTCAAAACCATCTCAGTTTACTAATACTCTAAAGGAGTGGAAGTAACAATGAATTACCCTTCAAAGACTGCCAGCAAGCTATTTTCTAAATTAACCATTATCCCATTAGGAGTATCACAGCGCTAAAGGAGTTGGCCTATGATCCTGAGAGACTTCTGAAAGTCTTTTTGATGGACCATGAAAAAGCTTTGATCTGTGATCTAGAACAAATATTCCCTGAGTCAACAAGACAGTGCTTCCAATGGCACTTGTCTAAAAACATACAAGCAAACTGTAAAGTGATCTTTAATAATGACATTGAAGGGTGGCCAAGCTTCATGTCTCTTTGGGCTAAGTATGGGGCCTTGAAAACCAGGGAGGACGCAGAGGTCAATGATGTGGAACTTAGAGTAAGTGCCAAATTACTGCCTCTACTGTTAATCTTCCTGGTTTTGGGTTGCTTAAATTATGACTTGTATAGAGTGTTTTTTGGCAGACCGTGAGGATGTACTCAAGTATATGGATCATAATATCTTCTATATCAAAGAGACATTTTTAATGGCTTGGACTTGAAAAAACACATAATTTGGAAATAAAACAACCTCTTTGGTTGAAGGGGCCCATGCTACTCTCAAACAATTACTTGCAAAATTGTCAGGAAACATGTTTGATGTTTGGCAAAACCTAGAGGGCACAGTTTACAATCAAATTAAATTGGTTCAGGCTGCGCTTTACAACTCTAAAATAAAGATTGGAATATTTCTTCCTAATGAACTTTTACCATTGAGATACAAGGTGTCTTTACCGTCAATCAAGCTTGCTGTGGATCAATTAGAGAGGTTGAAGCAGAACCATGATAGGTAATTGTGCACCAAGTCATACTCAATGACTATGGGTTTGTGCTCTTCCCACCAAATAGGTGACCTAATAGGGTCAAGAGGATCCATTGTGACTGAGGATGTTCATCATCAATGGAGGTTGGATTATTAAGCTTGCAGTAATAGTTCTGTAAGTTGGTTTAAGTTGGATTGTTGGATTGTTCAAATCACTTTGTGATGAATTCTTTTTGATCGATGATTCCTACTTTACTAATATTTGATCCTTTGGATTTTTGAAAGGTTGAAATGGATGAAATTCTCAGAAATTCTCAGTTACATGAGAAGCTCAATGCAATGATCTTGGCTCATCCTGAACAACATTATTGTGGTCTGTTGAAGCACTTGATGAACAAGAAGGCAAATCATCAATCAAAGCCAAGACTAGAAACCAAATTCTTGCAATCAAGCAGAGGCCCTCCAAAATTTACAGATACCTGGAAATATCCTTCTCCATTTGAATACATTGAAAAGGAACTCAAGCAGGAAAATAGAATTAGAAGGGCACCAAAGAAGAAAAGACAAAAGATTGTAAGTCTTTTCTTCTGTGAAAGGTTCATTTTTTGGGTTCAATGAACTGATTGAGAAATGTTTATAGTCCAAGTCAGGCTCTTTATCTGAATTTCATTGTTCAGTGGAAGAGACTGAAAGTTCATTGGGTTTGGTACTGTTGGAATCAGATTTCTTTTTGAAGGATGAAGCAGACGCAATTGAGGCGTCAAACAGAAGCTCATCTTTGGTGAGTGGTGATTCCCTTAATGAGATTATAATTTTGGCAAACTAATTTTTGATTTTAGGAATTGAATTACCTCAATAAAATACCTGAGAACTTACATAAATGCTTTGGTGGGGTTTAGGACCCATTTGGTGATGGAAATTGTGGTTTGAGAGTCATTTCTAAATCACTTGGGAATGATGAGGATGTATGGTTTAAAGTTCAGAAAAAAATGCTTGAAACATTGAGGAAAGATAAGGGGTGATATTCTAAGATCCTTGGTAGTAGTAAAGATGTTGAAAAGATTCAAAAAAGACTTGATGTTAATGACATCAATGAAAAGATTCCCTCTTCAAAATGGATTTCAAAGCTTGACATGGGTCAAATAATAGCTGATACTCATGGAAGACCAATAAATTTCATTTCATTGGATTCATGTTGTACTTTTACTCTGATGAAAATGGGTGTAAAAGGAAAACAAGATCCTATGTTCATTTGCTTTGTCAACAATGAAAATTGGGTCCCGCTTGTACTTAAGGGAGATGTGATTCCAATCCCGCCCATAGTTTCCAAACAACATTCCATTATTTCTAAAGAAGCAGCTTGTTGGTTGATAACCTCAAAGATCAACTTGAGTTGTATTCTAACTTATAGATTAATTTAATCATTTGGTTTTGGTCTAACATGCTGATATTGTAATTCTATTAATATAAATGGTTATCACATTTGGAAAATCATTTTTTTGAGTTTTTTGAGTTAAAATCATTATGATGAGTGTTTTGAATGAGATTTTAATGGCAATTCAGTTCAACTTGTTTTGGGCTGATCACATCACAGGATTAAATTGTGTTAAGCTTGTGATGGAATTGGCTTAACACAAGTTGGACTTGTTTTTTTGGTGTTTTTACTTTAGGACTGGTCAAAATACTTGTATTTTTTTGGCACTTTTACTTTAGGGCTGGTCAAAAGAATTCTTGTGTTTTTTGGCTTGTCAAAAGACTTTAATTTCTATGGCACTTTTACTTTAGGGCTGGTCAAAAGACTTGGCTCTTTTACTTTAGGGCTAGTCAAGTTGAACTTGAATTTTTTATTTACTTTAGGGCTAGTCAAGTTGAACTTGAATTTTTTTTGGTTGGTTGTCATCAGTGTTTTTTGTTTTTTTGTTCTTATTTTTTTATTTTTCCTTATTTTGATTTTATTTCTTATTTTTATGTTTTTATTGACCCAAAAATTATCCTTTTTTGATCTTTTGGTTGATTTCTGTTTTTTTTATTATTTTTATTTAGTTTATTTTGGTTTATTTTATTTTTTTGGCCAAAAAGACATGTAGTTGTGTGGAACGGCCACAAAACTACATTTGAGCAGTGTAGAGCCCCACACAAATGAAATGTGGTCAGGCTGGCCATGTGGCACAGAAACACGTCTACATTTGAGCTGTGTAGGGGCCACATAACTCAAATGTAGTTGTGCAGCCCCAACAGGGCGGTCTGGGGCCGTGTGGCCTACAGCCCGACAACATTCAAGTTCTGTGGGGCTCTATATGGATCAAATGTAGTTGTGTAGCCATGCCACCTGGCTTAAATGAGTTGTGTACACGGCTCATTTGAGTTGTGAATTCATCATCACCCAAGCTGAAAAAAAAAACAGTCAGCTCATCTTGAAACAATGACAAGGAGAAGGAAGAGGAGGGGGGGAGGTTACGGGTGATTAATGGCAAATCAATTTATCAATCAATGGCAAAAATCAATAGCTCAATCAATGGAAAATTTATTGCTCAATTGATGGAAAATCAATTGCTTGATTGATGGCAAACTGATTTTTCAATTGATCGAAAATTGATTGTGCAATTGATGGCAAATTGATCAAGCAATAAATTGTGGATTGATTGTGCAATCAATCAAGTGATCAGTTTGCAAGCAATCTGGAGGGGAAGGGAGAGGAGGAGGAGGAGGAAAGTCTCATCTGCATGGTTTGAGGAAAGGGTCCAGGGGGACCTAGAGGTTGAATGATCAAAGGATCAGAAACGGGTGAGGGGAAGGAAGAGCAAGAGGGGGGAGGGGGGAGGCAGTGATTTTCAGCCTCCTGGATTCCAAGACCCCTGCTATCCTTTAGCTACCAGAGGTGATAGAATAAATGATAAATATATCATTAATGAATGCGGCAAAAAAACGTAAAATATTTGGATAAAGCTTATTGCAAGGTTGATTGGTTTGGATGTGGTTTATTGTTACCAATCAATATAGATAAATGGATTATTAAATATTTTTATAGAGGGGCCACAATTATATTGGGGATCTTTAACACCTCTCTTCAGGGAATTTAGTATGAAAACACGTAGTCCTGGTTACTTTGGGCCATTTAGTTTAAAGGATATTTTGCCCAAAGATAATATGTATATAAAATACACGGTGGAGTGGCAGGGCTTTGTAACCAAGCTGCCACGACAGAGAAAGGATACTAAGACTCACTGGTATATTATTAAATCCTTTGGGTATCTGTTTGGGACGTGAATTTATGGGTTAAACCTGTATACTGGGGCTATAAGTTTGTTCAGCAGTTTAAATTGATAAAAAGAGGGTTGAGGACGGATATTATTAATCAGACTAAATCCATAAATCACTTACTTATCTCTTGAAAATATTTGATTACCTTGGAACGGTGTCTGGATGTAAATATTACTGGGTCTCTGAGTATCAATATCCTCTAAAGAGCTCTCTATTTATAGCATTTGGAGTCCCAATATTGTCCTTCTGAGGGGTACAGGGGCTCAAACGGACAGACACTGAGGCTAGAAGGGTAACCAGTGGTAGCCTGTTACGTGTTCTTGGTGCTGTAACACAGGTAGCATCTAATTCCACAGGGTATGGGAATTATTCTACTTTATAATTGATGTTTGGAAGTGTGGATAACACTAATATGTCCTTTTTATTTATTATTGAATTAATTATCATTAGTAAAGGTTCCCATTAAGTTATCAATTATTTTAATAGACATTCCTACAGATATTCTGATGTCTGGTGAGTTCTCATTATGTATTAAATAATTGGAGTAAATTCATGATATTGTTTTACTCCTTATCTTAAAAATTCAGTTGATTTACTAAAATAATTACTTAAAAATGTAAGTCATGGGTATTCATGTAATATTTTTACACCATCAGTTTTATTAGTATTTCACAAAAATTTTGATGTCTAGAAATTTTCATAATAGTATATTAAAGTATTTTAATATATTTTTAGAAGTAGTCTTACCTTATTTTCGACATTTTTGGTAATTTGAATCATATTTAATAAGAAATCTGTATAAAAGTTATTTAAGTATTTTTATATATTTTTATGTATTTTTATACTATCTACTATCCACGGGAACATTTATTACATATGTATAATGTTCCCATGTAGGTTGTAGCATGTTTACGTGGTACCCAGGTTTCTCAGGCCGCCTGTCACTTTGTCAACCTGTAGTCCCGTGGCTGCGTACTTGTCAGAGGCCTGGGGCTGCGTACACGGCTTTGACAGAGTGACAGAGCTGTAGCTCAGCCGCGCGCGGGTGCATTGGCTTCCCCGGCTGCGTGCCAGAATTGTGACAGAACACATTTCTGTCTGCAAGTCCTAAAATATACACAAAACCTCAATTCTGACCAAATTTTAGGTGTGAAACCTATACGTGACAATAAATGTGAAATATTCAATTAGCCAAAAAGTCCAATAGTGGTGCCATGGTATTTTGGGCTTTCTTTTCCTTAATTATTCAAAAATATAAGGAGCTGGATTTCAAGGGTGGGTTCAGTTAGTGACCCTACCTAATTTTGGGTGGGAAATTCATTTTTGCAATAATAATTATAGTTTTCTTTCTCCTTCTTAGGTTAATGTTATTATTATTATTTTTATCTTATTTATGTTACTTTTTAAGCTCTCTCTGAAATAGTAGCAAGCTGGCAGTGAGTGAGGTGAGATGAGGTGGTGGTGGTTTGTGAAGTAGAGGTGATTGTGAGGTGGTGGTGGTGGTGAGGTGGTGGTGGTGATGGTGGTGATTGTGAGGTGGTGATTGTGAGGTGGTGTTTGTGGGTGAGGTGGAGGTGATGAGGTTGAGGTGGTGGGTGAGGAGGAGGAAGTGGACCAGTGAAGGTGGACCAGTGGTTTGGTGGGGTGATGTGGTTTGGAAGTTTTGGTTTTTGTCCAAGTCCATCAAAAAAAAAAAAACCAAAGTCAGCCTAAGATTCTTGGTCAAACAACCAAAACCAAAAAAAATTCAGTGATGTTATTTTTTACCTATTTAAAAACCAAATGCTACTCATTAAAGTGAGCAATTGTGAGGGGTCTAATCTGCTCTCTCATGGCCAAAGATGAGGTAGAAGATGAGACCAGGATGACTTGAGGAGTATTGGGAATATCTTATTCAAATAATTTTTCCCATTCATCTTTGATTTTGGAAAGAAGTTTTTGAAGAATTACACAACTGATAATCCAGTTGATGAGGATCTTCATTTACTTGGAATTTTGTAGCTTTTTTTGCATCTCCCATAAGCTGGCCCATCTTCCTTTCAGGATTCCTATGGCATGCTCAATCCAAACTTGTGATTGGGCAAGATGATAGTTGAAATCAGTTTTGGCTTGATCATGGGATGAAACATTGCGTTATTCCAGAACCACATATTTCCCACTAGCATAAGATGAATTGGCCAGAAGGTACTGATCTTGTTCCAATTGGTTATCTGGTTGTTGGGCAATCTGCATGCAATTGAAAAAATATGAATTGTGACAAGAACCTGGAAGGCCAGCATGGAGGGATATGAACTTCTTTTTGTTATAAAAAAAAGTTTGTAGTGAACCAGAGTATCTATAAAAACAGATAAAAATTATTTGGTCAGTGTATTATCAAAGGCTTTGGAAAGATATGAATCAATTACCTTTTTTTCTTATCAAAATAGTGGTTGCCATCTAGCTTGGTTTTTTTACTCAAAGCAATAGTGGTTCCATCAACAAAACCAATGCAACAGGGAAAGCCTTCAGTCTCCATTACTTGAGATATCTCTTTGGGTGCTTCTTTGGTTGGCCAACAAAGGACAAAGCAACAGAAAGATAGGATGGAAATCCTGAATCTTTTGGTGTATTACTCAATGGATCCATAAACCACCAAGAATAGATTTTCTAATTGATGAATTTCTGCTCCATTTTGATTTGATCCCAATCTACAAAGAGCAACAGCCAGTTGGATAGATGGATTGCGTTTAGGATTCCAAGAATTTTTCTGGAATATTTTGTGGTCTTCAATCATCTCCAAAATTTCCATGAATGAAGGCAATAAAGTTTGGAACAGTTTCTGGAAGCTTAAGTTGGGGAGTAGTTGAAGCTTTTGCCTTTCATACATAGGGCTGTGTAGAGTGCGTCTTTGTGGAACCATGTATTGCTTTTCCAATAGACAATTCAAAGCTAAGAAATTTGATTCCAAATTAGAGTCTGAATCCAAGGCAAATAATAAAAAACGTTCAGTCAGCTTCTTTGTGTTTTCAACTTGCTCCCAGGAAGTTTGTTGGGCATGTTGAGAAAGATAATGATGTGATGATGATGGGATGTGTTTGATGTGATGGAGATTTGAAGCAATGGAAATTTGAAGCAATGAAGATGAATAGCAAGATAGATGTGAATCAATGGAGATGAGATGTGTGTGATGCATATGGATTTGCTGAGTTGGAGGTGTGGATGGGTGTTTTGCATGCAATGGATGGTGGATGGATGGTAAATGGCGGTTTTCATGTTTGAAATCCGCCATTTTCATGAAAATCACCATTTTGAAATACACCAGTTAGGGGGTATGTGTATTTCAGAAACCTACCATTTTTAATGGCAGGTTTGGCCAAAAAAATGGAAGGTTTCTAATGGCCTCTTTTCTAAATTTGATACTTCTTATTAATTATTCATCTTGTAAAATTGATTCAAATAATAAATTCTATTACAAGAAATTGAGACATACCATTCCAATCCTTATCATTTTTTTTAAAAATGGGTTTGAAAATTCATATTGGTCTGCTCATTTAAAAATTTATTACCTTCTTCCTCTGTCTTGATGTGTAATTTGATTCAATTAATCAAAATCAAGATATATATATATATATTGAAAATTTTGCAGTTGAATTATTTTTACTACATAGTTTGGTTTTAACAATGGCAAATTTCTTCTGGAAATTCTTCATTACATTGAATTCCATCCAGTCTGTTTCAGTTGGGAAATTGGAAGGATTCGAATCAATCATTGAAAGATGTTGATATGCTGAGTTTTTATGGAAATCTAGATAACATCCTCTTACAGCAGCGGTTCCAGCAGGTTGGAATATCAGGGGGGGAGCTCTTCTTGAAATGAATATTTAATAATATGAATATTTAATTCAATTTATTTCTACGTGAATTGCTTTCATTGATGCATTTAATCCTGATTCTGAGATGGTTAATTATTGTCTGAATATCTTTCTTTTCAATCCTTTAACACCAGATTTATAACATGGTCAGTAGATATAGTATCAAAATATTTGGATTGATTGAGAACTTCATGATTTGTTTGTTTCAAAAAAATTTTCTTGATAAAAGAATTTGAAACATCATTCAAAGTATAATTCTCCAAATTAATCTCAAAGACTCCTGAAAAAACAAAATTCTCAGAAAAATAAATCACTGAAAAAATAAATATTTTTTGAATAAAAATCAAAGAATACCCACCAATTATGTGGGGGGGGGGGTGATTCATTTGCCTAATTTTTATACTATTTAAAAAAATAATTCAGTATTTATATTCAATTTTGGAACTTCATTTATCTTTTTTTTGAATTTCTAATATGAGGTTTTCATAGATTTCCATGAACTTTCCTTGCAAGTTATCCCTGGTAGGGAGTATCATAAATTAGTTTAATGGTATGAATAAATTTGATGATTAGATGAGTTCAACCATCCAAAATTTGTTATTCATGATTTATGATTGACTCAGCCAGCTTGAAATCTTCTAAATGATCATTTAATTTTAAATTTTAAATTTTAAATTGCCTTTTCTTTTTTTTCTTTTGGTAAAGCTTGATTAGGTTATGATTAATGTTTCTTGTGAATTTACTCCAGAGCTGGTGGAAAGACCAGAAAATTTCTCAATATTTCAAAACAAGTTTTATACCGGACTTGTTTTTTAATGAAAGAGATTACCAAAAATATTCAATAGCTGGCATAAACGTTTCATCTAGAATAAGAAATATGAATTGAATCAGTAAATAAAAAGCAAAAAGGAGGTTTACTGAAAAGTCCAATATTTTCCAAAAATTTCCCAGAAATCTTTAACTTTCCTTTATTCAAAAATATTAATAGATTTTTCAATCCTAGAGGGGACTTGGCTTCTGATGTAGAAAAATCATTTTGGGATGAGAGTGCTTCTGATATGACCATTATTTCATCCTGATTTTGATATTTTTTTTTATTTTATGTGAGACTCTGATTATTGCCTAGCATAAGAATAAAAAATTCATCTGTGTGATTCCTCAATTTGAAGCCAAAGTTTAATTTTTAAATTCTTGATTTGGAAAAAATATCCAGGTCATAAATCTGGTTTCAAATTCACTGAGAAGTGAACATGTGGTATAAGTCAAATCTGAAACAATACATAAAAATTGGCTTGGTATTGCCATTGACCAACCCAAGGATAGAATTTTTATACTATTTTTCATTCATGCATGCTAATTGAGAAAGGCAAGGGGGTAAAACACCACCTCCATTTCAATCCAACTGCATCATTTTCTGTATTTACAAAAAAGAAAAAATAAATTCAGTGCTCCAAATTTTTCCTCTATCCATCAGACTAAATTATTCAATATTAACTTAATTCCTATTCTGCAAAATAAACTCAAATCTGGATTCCAATACTTCAAAAATCTTACTCACTCACTTGAAACAAGCTAAAATTCCATCTCAATCAAAATTTATAGAAAATTAAATATTTTCAACCTATTGAGATATCCAAAACTGGCACAAGAAGGTACATATCACATAAATAAAAATTAAAAAACCTTATATGTGTGTAAAAAACCTTACCCCTTATCATTAGTGCATGAAGCACTAATCAAAACATCATTAGAATAACATTTACTGTACAAACAGTAACACCAATGCAGAAATCAGCACCATTGGAAAGTATTCTAAACTGCAAAAGGCCTCAGAATCATCCTTAGAAATACCCAAAAATTGATATCTCACCGTTTCAATTATGAGCCTCATGAATCTTCAGTACCAAAGGCTGCATGCAGAAACAAGAATGTATCATGTCTTTTTCCAAAAATCTAAATTGACTCATAATTTGGGGATTTCCTGAATGATTTGATACAGGATAAGGCCTGAGAAGCATTTTGAAAAATACTAAAACAATGAATGTAACTTTATTTAAAAAATAAAAGCCATACAATCTTAGGTTATAAAAGTTTCATTCATAAGCAAGCATGTCTCATTTTTTTGTTCAAAAAAATCAATTGAAGCAGAATTAAGATAGTTCCTTCATCATTTAATTTAATATAAGGCATCACAAGCTTCCCAAATCAAAAAAATCAAGGAATTTTCCGCTAGTCAAATCTGTTAAAGATTGAGAAAGCTGTAGGCCTTGATGATGGGATGTTTAACAGAAGGCCAATTTTAAATTTGCAAAACTGGTGTTGCAAAAGGGCTCTAAACACCTTTTGCGACCCATCTGAGTCAAAAATGGCTGTTTGCAACCCATCTGAGTTGCAAATGGATATATATAAATTTTTTTAACATTTTTTTTACTTTTTGTTATCTCATTTCTTGGTTTTATTTTAATAAAAAAATAAATTAATCCATTGAATTAAAAATATGAATATAAAAAATAAAATAAAATAAATGAAATGAAATAAATAAATAAATAAAAGTTAAATTAAAATAAATTAAAAATATAAATATAAAAATGAATGAATAAATAAATTTAAATAAAATGAAATGAATAAAAAATAAATAAATATATTGAAAATTAATTAATTAATTAAATAAAATCAAAAATATAAATATAAATATAAATAAAATACATATAAATAAAATACATATAAATAAAATGAAATAAATAAATATTTTTTTTTGCCATTCACTGCCCAAAATGAGTTGCATGGCGCGGTTTGCAACCCAAAATGGGTTTCAAATTGCGCCACACAACCCGTTTTGGGTGGTGAACAGGGGTTGCAAGGTTGCAAATTTAACATTTGCCTTAACAGAAATATATAGCTTAGTACTGTGAAGAGGCTAAAAAAGAATATAAAAACCAATAAAGAAGAGAGAAAGATTCTGAAGATAGGAAGATATAAAGTGCTGGATGATGAATAAAGAAACAGCCAAAACAGTGAGAAAGAGCTCCCAGAGGAAGGCAATGGCTAGGTCATAGTAATTTAACGGAAATGCCTAGATGTGAATGGAAAAATTCGTGCCAGGATGGCAAGGGCCATTCAATATTTCAAATGCAGTTTCAATAAAACAGAAATTTCTAGTTGTCAACCGCAATATCCATGCAGTGAGAAAAGGCTCAAGGAAAATTTTTTAAAAGTTAAAAGAAACCAAGGGGCAATTTTCCTTTTGTTGAAGAGAAGAAGAATGAATGGAGACTTAAAAACAGATAGCGCCAGTTTTATATAGACCATTTACATGGAGTAATAAACTGTGGTTGTTTATTCTTAAAGTATTTGATTAATTAATAAGATAAGACAGAATTTAACAGTCATTTCATTCTGAGGCAGGGGACACAAGGTTGGTGTAAAAATTAAAGGGATCAAGGTCCCAAAAAACTTTGAGAAAAACAATTTTAAGGCAAAATATCAAACACAATAATAAAATTCATAAAATCTTATTTACCAAAGATTGCATGAATTTTCAAGAATTTTCCATGTTTTGCTCACCAACAAGCATTATTCCCTTATGTGTCTTTAAAGGACATTTCCTTAAAAGTAGAGATAGAGAATCAAAAAAGCACTCATGGGAGCCCTGGGAATCCCCTGAGGAATAAACTTTCTATAAAAGGGTGGGCCCTTTCCCTATCCAAGCTGTCCCCTCATAAATTATGCCCATTTTAAGAAATAATCAAATCTACCACCTACCAATAATAAAATTATCAGTGAACCAGCAAAAAGACGAAATAAAAAATCAATAAAATCAAAAGGCTTATTATTGTTAATTTGGCCCATCTTTATTTTTCCTTGAAAAGGTTTTCTTCATAATACCTATGTTGTTCAGCACTAATTATTTAAATCCATACAATTATATAAAAATGAAGAATAAAATAAAGCCACTAACCAAGCTTTATTTTGAACCAGCTTTCTTTGCAAAAAACAATACTTGAGTGATTTCCCTGTTGAAATAACTTATCCTTGATTGAATAATTGGTGAAAACTTATCAATAATCCATTCAAAATTAGAATAAACTTTCCCAATTTGATCAATATCCAATTTTTAATAACCAGTCTAGGTCTTAAGAGAGACCTATCTCAAGTCTCAGAGAAACCAGCAACTAGTTGAAGAAATAATTTTTCACTCATCATAGTGCTGAAGGGCAGGAAATTGAAAACCAACTTATTTTAACTGTATTTCTTCATAATTAGTACTTTAACTGAATTCCCCTTCAATTCAATGCAAGAAGAATATTTTCTAAAGGCACAGGCTAAAATCATCCCAAAATAAAATTACTGAAATGAAACCTTTTTTTGAAAAATGCATCATTTTAGCTTTTTTTCTAAAAATACACCAACAGGCACCATTGGCATTAATATAGCAAAAAAAACATAATAATGCCAACTGACATGCTTCCCCCTTCTAGAAAGGCATGCTAACTCACATGATGGAATGGTGGCATGTTATCCCTTTCCATGGCATTGGATAGTGGAATTTCTCCCCCAAACCCACCCACACAAACATTTAAGAGGGGGTTGGGATGGCCTTACTGGAAGCCCACCCATTCTGTAGTGGTGGAAACAATGTAGCCTGAAAAACATTTGCAGCCACACCAAAATTCCTTAGTGCCAGAAGTTTCAACAAGGATGTGGAAAATACCTGGGTGTTAGTTAAAACCAGCTGGGCTGCATTTGTTTCAAAAAAATGACCAGGGAACAGACTGTTCGCAACCTTTAAAATATCCCCTCATTCCTTTTTATTTATTTTAAAATCAAAAGGAAATTTTCATTAAAATAGAATGAACAAATACTTAAGCATATTTGAGCTGCATAAACTGACCAATTTATCCTCAAACTTTCATACACAATCAATTATATCATCTCTGGAATCAATGGCTATTTCTAGGCTTGATTATACATAAATTCAGTACAGAAATTCCTGGTTTCAGCCACAGCAGGGGCTGAAATCATGATATAATCATCTGATGGGAAATATGTAAAATCCCAGTACAGGTCACATGAGGCTCTCCATACTAAAAAACCACCAGAGAAAATATCACAAAAAACTATGGAAACTTCCAGTGCCTCAATTTAAGAATCACCCACCCATTCTTTTCTGTTAAATTAACTATAAAATTTTGAGGCAAAAATTTATAACCAAAGGACCTTTTCAAGCCATTCTATCATTATTAATTTGATCATCTAGCAATTATACCATCAGATATTTGTTTTCTCAGAAATCAACCTGTACTCAGAAGATAAGTGTGTGATATTTTTCACCATCTAATCCTTATTCCTTAGAAAAATTTTCAATATCAACAGTTTGAGTCAATAAATATAAAATTATCCTGCCTTTTTTCAGTCACTAACTTCCAAAAAACCTGAAAAAATTAATGTTAGGCTATTAATAATCATTTATTCCGGAGCTTGACCTCTTAAGTAATTATCCTATTATTCAATTTGGGTTTAAAAAACTAACCCAAGGAATTTCTTTTAAAATTCTTGAAATTGAACCTTGAATTAAAATAAATTATCAAAAATCTACCCCTTTGTCTTCATCAGAAAACACATATTCTCTGGAGGGCTTAAAAATCCCAAAACAGTATTTCCCCTTTTTATAAAAAATTTATTGTGATAAATATATGAGTAAATTTACATTCTAAAAGAAAATATCCTTTGTTACCTCATCTTTTTGCTTCAAGAAAGCTTTAGTTTTTCTATTGCCTCTAGTAGCTGGAAGTTCCTTGGAATCTTTTAGTGTAACATAAAAATTCCTGGAGGTATCATCATAGAAGAAGGGGAAGGGGAAGTAAAACTTCACTAAGGCTTGTAATTAAGTAAGGAATTTCCCAGGCTGGTTTTTGGTGATTCAGACCAGAGAGAACTGTTACATTCAATTTAAGGTAAGTTTTCCTAAAATCAATGCATGATAATTCAAGGGCAAATGTTTCCTTTGGAAACGCAATTGATTCAATATTTTGTATTGTTATTTTTATATGATTTATAAACTAGAGCTCCTAGTTTTATTCAGATTTTGTGGAAATAAATATGTAATTTAGCAGGTGAAGGATTCACATACACCTGCATTAAAGTGCTTGTGAGAGTTTTCAATTCATGATTGTTTGGTTTTGTGAATTATGTGAAGTTATGTTTTGAGTGTATTTTGGCTATATTTTTGGTATTTCTAAATTATCTTGTTTATTTCTGTGACAATTATGAAAGGTTTGAATCAATATTAAACTATGCCTGAATATTCCATTCTCACTGTAAATTGGGTAGAAGAAAGTTTTTTGACTTTCTGTTCAAGTGGTCACACACAGTTAATGTAAGAAATGTAGATTAAGCCCAGGAAGCATGATGGTTTTGGCTGACCCCTACACAATCAATATCTCTCCATTTGATCATTCTCAAAAACACCACTATCTTTATTCCTCAATTAGCTTCCAATTTTTTATGATCAATCAAAAAAAAATGGTGTTCATTAATTTATTTAAAATTTAACCCAATCATTTCAATATTTATTTTACATTATTTGTTTTTTTGGAATTCAAATTTTTGTAAATATTGGTTCATCTTAGACATCCAGCCATCAAAGAGAACAAATCCTTCAAATATTTTATTTTTCAAACAAATTGTAGAATCATTCAAAGTTGCTTATTGTTAAACCAAGAAATGAATTATTCCTCAACAAATATATTAAGGAAAACAACACTCTTTCAAAGAGAAATGAGATGTTTTGAATGGATATCTGCGACTCAAAGAGCCAGTGTGAGCGGCTCTAATGATTCCAAAAAGTCCTAGATCACTTTCTTGAGTGGAATTCGATGCAGTTATCAAAAAATTAACACAAATGAATTTTAGAATCATTCACTTGTAGAATGAAACAACCTTGTATTTCTGCCCATCTAATATTTTCCTCTTTGTACTTCTTCAGGAAAAAACCAAAGAGAATTAACATTGAATGTACCAAAATTTTTGTAATTTTTTTTTTAATCTTGCATCTTTTCAAGTATTTTCAAAGTTTGATTCTTTTTTAATGAATCTAAAATAAATTGTTATTTCAGCTAGCTAATTTTTTTTATATATAGCAAATGCTAAAAAATCTAAGAATGAAAATTTAAGTAACTAAATACTTTTTTATTAGTTTCAAATTTTGCTTGAAAAAAATTCTTGGAAAAACAGGGGCTAGTTTTTTCAATCATTCCCAATACTTTTGTCTACCCACTCTACAATGCTCCTAATATACAATTTTCTTTTTTTTTTTTGAATTTGAACATTCTCCAGGTCCATTCCAAGGCCCTTAAAAATATTTCAAACTTCATAAGGGCCCTGGACAGTTTTTGACAAGGTGAGTATTGATGCATTTAGGTATTTGAGACTTCTTTGGTTAGCCATTTTATTTACATGGGCCTGCATGCAGAAATTTAAGGCTGTGCTTGGCAACTGGGGTGTAACTTGCACTGCTATGCCACAAAGAAGTTACACCCTGTATTTCCCAGATGTGGAATATGTTGAATATTATTTCCTATTCTTAGTCTGACTATCTCTCTGTCACTCTAAAACCTCTGTCTTTACTATATTCTAATTTTTCTCTTGTTCTCATGCCATGTATTTCCTTCTCTATTTCACTTTTCACAATTTCTTGATGCATGCGTAGATGCCAAATGTGTTGTTGTGGTGGTTTTCTTTCTTGCTCTAGATTTCAAACACCTGTCACTTGTCAGACTGTCTACCTTCCCATAGGGTGTTCTCTCAACTACAATCTCACCAGTTAACATCCTCTATAAAACTAGTCTCTTTCTCCTACTCAAACATCATCTCTCTACATTTGGACTCATTGAATTTTATGGATTAGATTGGCACTCAAATTCAAACTTTCAAACCTGATCATCTCTTATTTTGACAGTACGGTATGCTCCTATGATTGACTGACTCTTCAAATCAACCTCAGGATGTATTTGGCTGACTTTCTACTCAGCTTTAAATTCTTCTAAGTGTATCTCTTGAACTGTTGATACCAGCGTCTGACTCTACTCAGTCCATGCAAGGGCCGTAACCCAGCTTTTAGAGGCTTTGTTTCTGTTTTTTGTTTCTCTTTTTCTCCCTTATTTTTGCAGCTCAGATGTTCTCTTACTGAGTTATATTTCCTATGAAATGTATCAGCCTGGTTCCAGTTTTCCATTCCAGTTTAAATTTCACACGGTTAAAATCCAAAGATGGATCACCCAAGCTCAAACAATTTAGCTAGGACCACTGAATCACCTGAACCAGGATTCAAAGGCAATTTTAAGGCGCTGGAACTAAAATCTCTGATGGAATCAACTCCATTACTGACAGAAACAGATTATTCTATCTGGAGAAAGAAAATGGAGAGACTGTTCAAGATGATAGGTATCCTGGACTTAGTTAACTTTCTCAATCCACACGTTGAAATTCACAAAAACAACAAGATGGCTTGATACTTAATGTCTAAACTTGACCCTAGTACTCATACCAACATCATCACTTCCAAAAATGAAGATTCCACCAAACTGATCTGGCTTGCAGCAAAGAATCACTTTGCCTCAAGTCAAGCCGCAAATTGTGGAAGAATTTTTTTTAATTTTCTTTACCTAGGATTTGATGAAAGCAACATCAATGTATTTTTCACTTCTGTTAAAGCGCATCTAGGGAAACTAGACAAAATTGGAATCACTTTTCCCAATGAAATTCTTAGTTACTTGATCCTATTCAAGCTTCCGGATACACTCAAAACAATGCAATCCCAAATCATGCACTCTGGGAATGACTTATTGGTCAAGCTGGTCCTGAATCATTTAGTTCAACACAAGAAAAAAATGCATTCAAAGACATCAGAAACCTCCAATATCAACACAGCCATGTTTCACTCCAAAAACTTGAGGGAAAATGATTCTCCAAGATGCAAAAATGGAAAGCATAACCCCGCCGTGAAATCTCATCCTACATCATCCTGTTGGGCTGAATTTCCTGAGCTCCTTCCAGATAAACCCTCCAACAAAGGAAGACAAGTTTCAAAGAAGAAGAAACAGGCAGAGTCTCACTATCACAATGTAAGACTCCAAACGGTGCTAGGCCGTGGCAGTTCTGTCAAGGGGAAAGGTGCTGTTTAGGCTGCCCTCCTGAGTGTTACAAAAATATTTAGATGTAACCAAGATCAAGGTCCAGAACCTGGTAAATGAGGCATCAAGTAGTAAAGGATAAAGATGATAGTAGTTTGGTAGCGATGGAACAGCACTATCTGAGCCACAATTATGTGGGAAAAACTTGGACAAAAGAAGCTAAAGTTTGTGTAAACTTCAAAGAAAAAAGCTGTTGTATGTAAACAACGCCCACAAGCTAATAACTCTGGTTGTCAGCAGAAGATGGGGGATGATCAACTCAAACCCAACCAACCTCCAGGCTCTCAATGAACCTGCTTAACTCTCCACAATCAAGCACTTGAAGGGTACCAGATAACTGAGGGTGGCTGTACAAGACAAAGCACTATGTTTAAGAAGCTCTAAAAGCAAACAATAAACTGATTTGAAGCAAGGATAACCTCAAAAATTCTCAAGGAACTCAAGAGTAGGCTGGCAGAATGCAACTCCAAAAAAATAAGGGAGGTATAACACTCAAGGTCTTAAGCTTAATAAGACCTCTTCAATCAATTGTGATTGGCTCCAGAAAGATGATCAAGGAGGGATCAAGACCAGTATGGTCAGAGAAGGGGATCAAGGAGTGGTATAACACACTCAAGAATTCCAACAGACAGAATTCTCTTCAACCAGCAAGGCTATTGGTTGGTGATAAGGATCAGGTCACAGAGGGGCAAAGACTCAGGATCAATGGATCAGGGGGCAATCATAGATATACCCAGGATGAGGATGAGAATCAGATTTCAATGATAACCAGGGGGAAATATGCACACACTCCCTTGGATTCTTGGAAAAGGCAGGGGAGAGCCCCTCCTTTTATAGACAAGAGGTTGGTAGACTATTTACAAGAGAGTTTTTTTTTGGATCTAAATGGAGGCTATAGAAAAGTTCATAAAAAATTTACTTTTTCTGTACTGGTCCAGAGGTGTCCCAGATTGGGCACCACATCTCTCCCCAACTTACAGACTGTCCCTAGTCTGCATTTGAGTATCTTTGATGATATATATAAAATAAGAAACTGAGGAATTGAAACAGAAAAACGCCTGTTTGATCTTGAGGGTGGTTGAAAAGGGAGCTTGATCCATCCAAAGAAAAAGGTCCTGGAAGTGGCTGAGATAAAATAATGAAGAAGGCGTCCCAGGTGCTCACATATGTGGCATAAAGTAGAGTTTCACAACAAACTGCAGCAGATGACCCCTGGTGGTGCAAAATTGGGAGGACTTACTTCTGGGACAAGTTGCCTCCACAACAATGAAATTTCTTGACCTGATCAGCAGAGAACCTTCTAGAAATCTGAGTACCATCCAGCTCCTCCAAAACATATGATCCACCTCTGACTTGATGGACCACTCAATAAGGACCATTCCAGTGGTTAGAGAAAAGCTTTCCCCACTGAGTTTACAAGGATCAATTACAAGCTAAGACTAGATCCCCAGGATTCAAGGGATCCCTTATTTGATTGGAGTACTTATCCTCCCAATACTTGACTGAGTTTTCTCTTGACTCCATCATCTTCTGATAAGCGCTGTCACAAAAATCTTCACTTTTCTCCAGTTGCTTGGATCTGGCAACTAATAGATCAGTGGTGGAAGAAACCTTTTCCCAAGAAATACCTAATAAATATTCCATTTCCAGATCAAGAGGAAGGACAGCCCTTTGTCCAAAGATAATTTCATAAGGTGAGTAGCCAGTGGTTTGTTTAGTTGAAATTCAATTGGAGAAGAGGACCAGAGGAAGAAACTGGCAAAAATTCTTTCCACTTTCACCAGCCAGCTGTACAAGGGCAGCCTTCAAAGGAGCGTGGCCTCTTTCCACCATGCCTTGTCCTTCAGGATAATAAGGAGTGGTCACCCTATGTTGACCAGGAAGCAATCGGATCATTTCAGCCAGTTTGCCACCAAACTCAGAGCCACAATCAGTTGAATAAGATTGAGCCAAGCCATAACGCATTGTCCAAGTCTCATAGAGGAAGGCTGCTACTGCTTCAGAGCTGAGGTTCTTCAGGAATTTTGCTTCAAACCATCCAGAAAAATCATCTCTAGCCACTATGAGGTACTTAGCTCCACCAGCCTTAATATGAACCACATCCATAGCAATCCTTCCAAAGACAGTGGACTCTCCAGTGGGATAAAAAATTTCCTCTGGGCGCCTAAGATCACGTTTCTGACATACTTCACAACTCTTGCACCATTGAGAGACTGATTTCTTCAAGGATTTCCACCAGAATTGTTTGGATATTCAACAATAAGTTTTGATTTCCCCACGATGACCAAGGCCTTCATGGAGACTTTCAAGGATCAAATCTTGTTTAGAAGGGATGGTGAAAACAATCAGAGCACAAGGGTTGCCTCTTTTTATAAGCCTAGTACCTTGGACAAAGAAATTTGAGGACTTCCTTTTGAGTGATCAAAAATCTTTAGCAGAGAGATCAAGAGGCTTTTGAAGAGTGGAGAGATACTGATCTAATTCAAGCCAGAAGTCTTGTTGGAAGCCAGAATAATCTTGAGAGGAAAATGTGAAGACAGGAAAAACTAAGGGTTCCTCCTCGTCAAAATCCACTCCAACATCCAATTATTAATCTCCAAGAGGGTGTCAAGATAAACCATCAGGCATGGTAAAAGATTTTCCAGGCCTATGGGCAATATCAAAAGAGAACAACTGGATGAAAGCCACCCAATGAGTCATTGGAGCGTTTGGAAGACTTGGGGCATTGATCATTTCAATAATGGATTGTGCATCAACTTGTAACTAAAAGTGTTGACCCAAGAGAACAGTTTGGAGCTTCTTCAACATTTGGGCCACACCACAAAGTTCCAGCTTTGTCTGGGAGTACCTAGATTCCACCTCTGAAAAGAGAAGAGATTCATACAGAGCAGGATGATCCAAACCATTTTCATCTTCCTGAGTAAGGACAGCCCCAACAGATTGATAACTAGAGTCCACAGCCAGCTTTATCTTGCCAGCCCTAGGTCCATAAGTGATCTTCTTCAAGAAAATGTCTTTTCCAAAAATTGTTTTGAGCATCTGAAATGATTGTTCACAAGCTTAGGTCCAAAATCATTCAGCATCCTTCCTGGCTAAGAAACGCAAGGGAATGCAAATTTTGGATAGAGAAGGGATAAAGATCCAAACATAGATTACAAAACCTAAGAAACCTCTGACTTCAGTTTGATTGATGGGAGTAGGCCAACAGAGAATTTTGTTGACTTTGGATGGAGCCATCCTTCTTCCTTCCTTGCAGACCACATGACCAAAAATTTCCAAAGCAGGTACACAGGCAGCCAATTTGGATCCAGAGAAAGTGAGACCAGACTCCTTGATTCAAAACAGGATCCTTTCCAGAGTGGTTGCATATTCCCAGATACATTGACGGATTCCTGAATGCCAGGGTAAGAGCTCATTTTTATAATCAGAAACTGGACCTTTAATCCCACCATCTTCAATAAAGATACCAGCATGATCAGGGATTTTATCCTGGAGGATCCAAACCATCTGAGCCTGATAGACTGCAACCAAATTGGTGGCACCTTGAGTTAATAGAGTAAGTTGGAAATGACCAAGAGGAGTATTGAAAGTAGTGAGAAGACAAGAAATTGGATGTAAGGATTTTTTTTCATAGCCATCCATAATGTCACCTAGACCATAGCAAGCTCTCCCAGAGAAGGTTTTCAAAAATTCTTCAGTAGCAGGGGGAATACCGGATTCTTTAATAGTAACCTTATTTAGAGGCTGGATATCATGAACTATTCTAAGTTTACCATTACTCTTGAGAACACAGAAAACAGGACTGGAATAGCTAGAAGTTGATTGTTCATATAAACCAGTCTGGACTCATTTGCGGACCAACTTGATGAATTTGTCAACTTTAGAAGCAGGGATTGGGATCTTCTTCTATTGCCAGGGATCATGTTCCACTACAGGGATAATTTAAGGGAGTCCATTGGGTTCTTTCAAGAGACCTCTCTCTTCTTCACAGAAAGCAAGAGATTTTTCCCTAAGGGCTAAGACATTTTTGATCAAATTCAACTCATCAGGAAGAAGCAATCCATGTGGACCAAAGTTGACCACTTTCAGACTTTCTTCAGTGACACAACCAGAGGGGATGAATGGACCAGTAAGAGATTGCAGTAAACCACAGTAAGGATTGCAGGATAGAGGGAGCGCATAAGAGGAGGGTTGAGGTTGAGAGGCATTAGTTGGTTGACTGGTTGAACCTTTTTTGCAACTGGTTTATACTTGGTGGCAAAAGAGAGGAATCCTTTTTTTCCTCCAAGAATTGAACAGTGAGACCTGACTACAAAAAATGAGGCCAAGTTCCAACATCTTCCAAGTTTGATGTTCCGCCTTGCCCTTGAAAGGTGCCTTTTCCATAAAAGAGGATCCAAAAGCTAACGCATTTCTCACATGTGTGGCACAGGGTAGAGTTTTGAAAATGACAGTAGTAGAGGCCCCTGATGGTGCACAATTGAGAGGACTTACTTCTACCCCACATTGCCTCCACTTAAGACCATACTCCTCCATACCAAAACCACCAAGAAAAGAATTGAGATTGGGATCTAGTTTAGACTCATTGCAGAGATTCAAAACCAGAGTAGAGGATAATTGATCAGGCTGAAGGGGAGAAGGAAAAGAAGAAACAACAGACCCAGAGAGAAGAAATATTTTTGGAATTTTTGGAATTTTTATGTTTTTGAATTCTGATCTTATTTGGATGAGGAAGAGATGATGAGGAAAACCAAAAATATGCCTCTGAGGTTGAAGTTGATCCATAAGTTGAATTCTGAGGCTGAGAGGAACTACAACTATCAGTAGTATCAACTAATCCAATAAAAAATGAGGCTGAGAGGAATGAGAGTTGTCCTTCTGCTTTACCTTTAGAACTGTTTTTGGAGAAAAACCAGGAAAATCTTGTTCCCAACAACCAGAATCCAAGGAACAAAGCGGAACTTCAATTTTTCTGCCATCAGAATCAGGGAGAAGGATTCTCTCCCCAACTTGATCAGAAAAAATCAGGGTAGCACCAAAATCCATTAAGAACGGTTGGCCCAAGATCATAGGACCTTCCAAACGAGTGATCCAGAAGTGACAAGTTCCAAAAATATTTTGACCAATTTGAACAGGAAAATCCTCAGCAATACCAACCAGTTCACATGACTGATTCCCTATACCATAAACCGCAGAAGTAAAGCTGAACCTTGGGCTAAGCTTGAGTTTTTAGGCAAAAGCATCTGAGATTAAGTTGAGATGAGAACCTAAATCAACAAGAAGAGAAACTGTTTTAGCCGATTCACCAAGATAGCAGGGAAGAAATCCAAGAGGGCAGGAATACAGATTGGCATCTGAAGGGGGATCTGTTCCAACAGAGTCCTCCATCAAAGTGCCAGAAGAGACCTTCAATTTGTCCGGACCAATTTCCACATGTTGACAAGAAACCCATTTCTTCATGCCTTCAGCCACAGATGGAGAGATAGACAGCAGTTCAGCCACAAAAAGATCAGGGATTTTGAGATCAGAAATTTTCTTTAATACTCCTTCCACAGCCTTGGGGTAGTCCTTGGAAATGCCCCTCTCAAACCAAACTTTGGGCTGGGTGGAAGGAGGAAAATCAGGTGAGGCAGGTACTGGAAGAGGATCAGAGGATTGAGGGGGTTGACCAGATTGAAGAGGAGGAGAAGGATCAGAGTGGTCCTGGAACCTTTCCATGAGTGGTTCCCTTTCTACTTCCATGTCTTCCACATCAGAGGAAGGAGGCTCAGGCAAAGATTGACGTTTGACAGGTTTTTGAAGGATTGAAGATGGAACAGGAGGAGACTTGTGAGGTTTGGGTTGCTCATGGCGTTTCCTAGCTGGATCAGATTGATAAGCACCAGAGAATCTGGAACAAGTGATTGCTGGAGGATACCAAGGTTGAAGAGGGCCACAGGCTGATGGAAAATCCAAGGAGACCAGAGATGCCTTCTTGGGAGTTGGTGGTTGGTAAGAAGCCACCACATGACTGATCAGACAAGATGAGTCAAAAGGGATCAAAGCACCATTAGGAAGAAAGAAATTATTTCCCTTCTGATCTACTAATTTCTCCTCCTTGTCCTTCTGGAGTTCAGGAAATCTACCAGTACCACGGCCTTCTCTATGACAGTAATAGCAGACTAAGAAGGATTTAGGAACAAAATTAGCAGGTTTAGGGGTAGCTAAAGAGGATATTTTCTGATCTATTTTATTCTCAAACTCCTGAAGTAGCTTAGTAATCTCATCTATGGTAGCAGTATCCTTATTGGCCTGAGGGCTTGATTTAGGTCTGCAATTTACTTCCATCTTGTTCATGATTTTGTTGGATTCTTGGAAGGAAGGAGCATGGACGTATGCAGTGGTCCTGGGCTTTTCAAAAGTTAAAGAAGTTTGAAATTTCATTACTTTTTCCACCACATTCCTAAGGACCAGGAAGACAGGAAGTTTGAATCAATTATCCCTAGTAGTGATCATGGATCCAGACTTGACCAATTCATCCCTAATCATTTCCTGCACTCTTGGCAAAAAAAATTGGAAAAATCAAACTCAAATTTTGTCCACAGTCTCAATGTGATTATTCCTGATAAGATAAGACTGAATAGGATCCCAAGACTTTCTGAAAGACTGATAATCAGAAGCTGAAGAGACACCACCATTGGAGATCCATTGAGAAAGCAGAGAATCCAAGTCCTGTAAGGTAAACCTAGCCTCATCTATTTTCACCCAATAAGTCAACATAGCCTCCTTCAAAAGCCTTCCTTTATGATTTTTGAATCCATTGAATGATTCTATCACTTCCATAACTTCATCAGAGGAGATAAAAAATTGTAACTGATAGGCCATATCATGTTCACTTGCACCATCCACTTCAGCAGCCATTTTATAGGAGTCCAAAAATTGTTCCACTTTTGTTCCATTGAACCCTAGGTTCTTGTTCTGGGGTTTTATCTTGACCATCTTGGCCCAAACAGTGGTGGAAGGAACAGATTGCATTTTGAAGACAGAGTTCCTAAGGGGATCCAAAAAGCAGAGTTCCAAGGTGGCTCACAAGCGTGGCAAGGGTAGAGTTTCACAAAAACAACAAGAATCCTGCCCAGATGGTGCACAATTGGGAGGACTTACTTCTGGAACAAGTTGCCTCCACGGATCAGATCTGGATTATGACAGAAAAAAAGAAGAAAAGAAAAGGATCAGATTGGATTTCAGAGTTGATTCTTCAAGTTGGGACCGTAAATCCCAAGGTTGCTGGTTTGATGCCGGCCAGGGGGACCAAATGTAAGACTCCAAATGGTTCTAGGCTGTGGTAGTTCTGTAGAGGGGAAAGGTGCTGTTTAGGCTGCTCTCCTGAGTATTACAAAAATATTTAAATTTAACCGAGATCAAGGTCCAGAACTTGGTAAATGAGGAATCAAGTAGTAAAGGATGAAGATGATAGTAGTTTGGTAGCAATTGAACAGCACTATCTGAGCCAAGATTATGTGGGAAAAACTTGGACAAAAGAATCTAAAGTTTGTTTAAAGTTCAAAGAAAAAAGCTTTTGTATGTAAACAACGCCCACAAGCTAATAACTCTTGTTGTCAGCAGAAGATTGAGGATGATCAACTCAAACCCAAAAAAACTCCAGGTTCTCAATGAAACTGCCCAACTCTCGGAAATCAAGCACTTGAAGGGTACCAGATAACTGAGGGTGGCTGTAAAAGACAAAGCACTATGTTTAGGAAGCTCTAAAAGCAAACAGTAAACTGATTGGAAGCAAGGATAACCTCAAAAATTCTCAAGGAACTCAAGAGTAGGCTGGCAGAATGCAACTCCAAAAAAATAAGGGAGGTATAACACTCCAGGTCTTAAGCTTAATAAGACCTCTTCAATCAATCTTGATTGGCTCCAGAAAGATGATCAAGGAGGGATCAAGACCAGTATGGTCAGAGAAGGGGATCAAGGAGTGGTATAACACACTCAAGAATTCCAACAGACAGAATTCTCTTCAAACAGCAAGGCTATTGGTTGGTGATAAGGATCAGGTCACAGAGGGGCAAAGACTCAGGATCAATGGATCAGGGGGCAATCATAGATATACCCAGGATGAGGATGAGAATCAGATTTCAATGATAACCAGGGGGAAATATGCACACACTCCCTTGGATTCTTGGAGAAGGCAGGGGAGAGCCCCTCCTTTTATAGACAAGAGGTCTGTAGACTATTTACAAGAGAGATTTACAAATAGAGCGGAAAAAAAAGTTTTTTTTTTTTTTTGAATGAAAACAAGAGAGATGAGGAAAGAAAACAAGTGGACAGAAACTATGACAAAATTTGATCACATGGCAGTTTTAAAAGAAAATAAATAATAAAATGAAGTGACATAAAAAAAGGAAGCCTGCGTCACAGACAACAGCAGGTGGTGGGTTGAGTTTGCAGGTGGGCAACAGGAGTAAGGACGCACACCCGCGACAGCATTTGCTTGCGGGTTGGGCCGAGGAGGATGAGCAAGCAATGGCTGTCTGCTGATCCATTGGTGTTGGATGTGGGATTGATTGGTGTGCTTGAGTGGTTTTAAAGCCCGGTGGGAGGATTGGGTAGTCAAGGATGATCAGCTAATGATCAAGGAAGTTGGGGGATGGTGGCCATTGCAACAGGCAAAGGCATTGGTGAGGGTAGTGAGAGCTCCAACGGTTGATTGCGCAATCTTGGTAGGTGATTGATGGATGAGGGGCTTGGATCAATGCGGTGATGATGTGGGGAAGGTGAGTTGGATGATTTTTTGGGGACAGGAATCTGACAATTGCAAACATTGCTTGCAGTCGTTGGATGATGGATCAATGGCCTTCATGGGCTGGCAAGATAGTCAGCAACAACCAGGATGGACGGCAGGATGAAGGAAAAGTTGAGGGGGGGAGATCAATGACAGTATTGACACCGTTGTTGTTGTTGCTTTCAATGCCATCATTGGTTCCAATGACAGCGGCAAGGGTGATGATGAAGATGATTGGCAATTGTGAAGTAGGAAGACTGGAGGGGATCCTGCATAGACGGCTAGGACAAGGAAGAGGTGAGATTGGTCATGGGGATTACCAATTGGGTCAGTTGAGGCAGATTGTTCCCGTGACCAATCTCATGCAGAGTATCAGAGATGATGGGCGTTCAAAGGGAGGATTGGAGGCAGGATGGGGGGCTGGTCATGAGGTCACCAACAACCAAAAGCCTTGCTTGTGGTTGTTGGTCAATGGCGGCAAGGATGGAGAGCAAGATTGGGATGTTTTGGGGAGCTCAATGGCTGATGAGATTGGGGGTTGATGGCAAATGAGATTGGAGGCTGATGGCCAATTGGGGGTGCCGGTGCCGGATAGAAGCCCCCAAGCCAAGCTGGTCTTCATCTGCGTGTTCACCAAAAGGGTGGGTATGTCAGCCTACTAGATGCCAAGGACCTCACTCCTTCTAGCTACTAGAGGTGATAGAAAGTTTGGATCAAAAATAAGATATAATGCCAGGTATATTATTTGGCTAAAAGGGTTAAATTTATTTATATATTTATAAAATAAATTTAAATAGAGGGACCAAGGCCTTAATGGGGTTGTTGAGCCCTCCGGAACACAGGTATATGTCTTTTAAGGACAATATAGGAGCAATTGTGGTGCCTGTGGGGTTGACAAGGATTCCTTTCAAGAAGGGTGTGTGTAATTTCCTTGGGGCATAGGTTATGCAAAACCTACAAAAGGGGTATAGGTCAGCAGGATTCCTTACTAGGTCTAGATCCGGACTTATTATTGATGAATGGGCCAATATTAAAGGATTCAGGGTGCTGGAAGTTGGTACTTGGGCAGGTTGAATGGTTGGTTGTTGATTTTGGCCAAAAACAGGGATTCAGGAATTATGGTCTAAGATTTTATCAGAAATTTGTCCAGGATCACACACTTATTTCTTATAAGGGTTTGATGGCTTGAGGAAGAAAATATCTGAAGAAATAATGACAATATAACTGGATGAATCTGTTAGAAATGGCTGGGGGAATGGCCTCTATTTATATTGTTTGGGTCCCCTCTTGGTACAGCCCTTTTACCAGCCAAAGTAGGGTGACCCAGGCTAGTTCTGAGGCCACGGAGCCATCAGTGTATTCTTTTAGGGCTGCTCAGGTCACTACAGAGGTACAGGAAGCCCTATTTCATCATACTTGGGGCTTGATACATGTTTCTGTACTCTTAATGACCTCATTGTATCTACCAAAGAAGATATTTGATTAAAGCCAAAGGAGGGTAATCCAGGCTGTCAATGAGGCCAGGGAACCATCATTGTGTTTGTGTAGACCTGCTCTGGTCACTAAAGAGGTACAGGAAGCCCTATTTCATCATACTTGAGGCTTGATACATGTTTCTGTACTCTTAATGATCTCATTGTATCTACCAAAGAAGATACTCAATTAAAGCCAAAGGAGGGTGTCCCAGGCTAGTCCTGAGGCCAGGGAGCCATCAGTGTATTTTTTTAGACCTTCTCCCGTCACTGAAGAGGTACATGAAGCCCTATTTCATCATACTTGGGGCTTGATACATGTTTCCGTACTCTTAATGACCTCATTGTATCTCCTAAAGAAGTAGTATTAAATTAATATTTTTAAATATAAGCCTTGGTTTTGTGGTTCCAGGGGCTTGAAAAAATTCTCTGGGGACTCCATTCTGCAAGAATATGTTGAGTCTGAGGCTCTTTTGTAAATGTTGGGGTGTTTTACAGTCACTTAATTGGACAGTATACTCCTAGTAATGATTAGTTACATACAGTTTTAGTTACCAGGGACACAAGGGGGGTTCTGCATGGGTGTTTTGTACCTTGTGGGCCATCTAGCACAAAGCTAGGCCTCTGTTTATACTTAGTACACACTCTCAGGGTGTTAAAGTAACTAAAATGTACTCTTTTGAGTCCAAACCTACCGTACAGGCCCTTTTACAGGGGATCAGACAACCTTTGATACAGTTTTAAAAAGGGTGCAGGGCTCATTTTTCCAGATTCTTTATTGGTTTATCTATTTTCATAATATCCCCCACCACATGGTGGTTCTCTTTGGGCCCCATGTGGTGTGGAATAGGGCTGCAGGTTGTATAGGTGGTACCCTACAGCCTGTTTCCGTTTTGGGAGACGGAAGCTGTCCAGTGAGCTGTCTGGTTGCCTTGGGCAATGGTCCGGCCAGTCTCTAGGAGCCCACGCGCAGTAGTCTCTGACTATCAACTACTCCAGGCTTGCCCAAGGTAGCAGCTTGACTGTTTGCGGGGCCAGCGCGTGCCATAGCTTCTTTGTGCCGTTGTGGAGGGTATGCAGCATGCTGGCGCATTGCGTAGCTTCTTTGCGCGGTTGCGGAGGGTATGCCGCTGAGCAGGGGGTCATGGACAAGAGCGTACCATGGCTTCTTTGCGCGGTTGCAGAAGTTATGCAGCAGGCCAGAGCGTGCCGTAGCTTCTTTGCATGGTTGCGGAGGGTATGCGGCTGCACGCAGGGTTATGGACAAGAGTGTACCATGGCTTCTTTGCGTGGTTGCAGAATTTATGTGGAAGGCCGGTGCGTGCCATAGCTTCTTCACGTGGTTGCGGAGGGTACACAGGTGAACCATGGTTCTACATGAAGCAGTAAATTTTTTGGGGTGGTGCTTTTTGTCAGCCTGCTACTTAGCACAGAGCAACCTGACAAAGCAATAATAATATTAAAAAAAATAAAAAGAACAAAAATAAATAAATAAATAAAATTATTATAAATTGAAGGAGTAGGAAATCCATAAATATTATTGCAGAAATGGATTCCCCACCCAAAATAAGGTAGGCTCACTCACTGACCCCACCCTTGAATTCTTACTCCTTATATTTTTTAATTAATTTAAAAGAAAATGGTAAATGACCATGGCACCAATATGGCACCTTTTGGCCATTTTAATATTTCACATGATATGTCATGTATAGGTTTCACACCTAAATTTCAGTCAAAATCCAGGTGTTGTGTGTAGTTTAGGAGTTACACAGGGAATTGTGTTTTGTCACAATTCCCGCACGCAGCCCCGCGTCCCTACAGCGCTAGACTCCCGCGCACCCAAACTCCCGCGCGAAGTTGATCCCTCCCGCGCAAAGGTAATCCTGTGACCTAGTCACGCAAGTAGCGGATCAGTCCCTGCGCGCATCTGAATGGACTGATCCCCGCGCCTAGCCTGCCGTGATCAGTCTGACAGCCAGGTACCGCTCAAAGGAACTACAACCTAGTAGGATCTACTCTACTCAGGTAAAGCTACCACACAAGCGTAGATCATAGTTTAAAAACCTTAAAAGTCAATTAAAATTATTTATTAACTAATTTTTAGTATTTTGTATTAATTAAATAAAGATCCAGACTCACCACGTCATGAGCTGATCAGAACCTTCAAAGACCACAAAAATACACAAGGAGTGGTCTTAAAAATTATTACAAATTACATACAGGATCAGCAGAGGATGGAGAATCAATAAACATCCACGTCTCCTCACTTTGGACCAGTACTTACAGTACAAATTGAGGATCAGTGCAGGATCAGCAAAATGATTAATCTGTTGATTAACAGATCCTGCAGCTAAAAAGGAGCTTTTCCTTGACATATCTAAGGCCAGCAGTCTAACAGCACCTTGAGGACGTGCCAATCTTGCCCTGACTGCCCCCCTAGCATCAGCCCGTGGCTAACACCCCTTCAAGAGGCCCTCAAGCACCCAAGAAGGAATATTTAAACAGGCTCTTTTTGCCCTTTTGTTCCAGATCAGAATCAGAGTTATCAGAAATATTATTATTATCAATCAGACATTGTTTCATTGTTAGTCAAGTGCTTATCAAGAAGAAAGCAAGTGATTCATGATCTATTCTGAAGTATTATTATTGCTATTTTCTAAATAACTATCAAGAACCAGAAGTTTGAACCAGCCACCAAACCCATCTGTTCTGAAGCTTCTTACATGAATCTTTGCAGGATTTCTGTGGATTACTTCCCAAGTAAGTTGTTCCCTTCCTGCTCTGGGTTTGTGTGCTGTTTTACCCGCCCAAATTAGTGGATAAGGCCTTAAAAGGCACCCATCTTCATTCCAAGGTTATAAACTGCCTAAGGAGGCCCCTTGAGGAGAGGTTTCCAAGTCTGTAAAGACCCCCAGTAGTATATTACTGTGGCCCCTCTTTTTATATTATATTTAAAATATTTATAACCAAACCAATTAAACCTTGCACTTGCTCTTACCATATTATTATTGGAGCTTTAAAGTGTTTATTCTTTGGAATATTATTGCTCCAAATTCTTTTATCACTCTTTGTAGCTAAAGGACTGCAAGGTTCCTGGTATCAGAGAGCTGACAACTGGGGGTCTGGCCGGGAAGTATCCTTAATAATTAATTTTTTAATTAATTATCTCCTGGAACAGTTATTTATATTTAAAAAATTATATATATATAAGTAGAAATACTTATTATTTTTCTTTATCTTTTGATTTATCCAGTGGATTTAAAAACCAACCAATAATTGATCAATTATTATTTGAATCTTCTTAAACAGAAAAAATAAGAAAATTTACGTGACTTTGTGCCTGTTGTTATAACTCCTGAACAAGAACAAGAAAGACTTCTTTATTATAAACAACAAATGTTAAAAGAAAAGGAACAAGAGTTAGAAAGAATTATTAATTTTAACTCCTTGTTAAGACAGCACAAAGAGTGGAAAATCTATCAAAGAAAGCTTTCTGCTTTTAAGAGACAGACTACAAATTATAAAAGTGAGCCTTAATCTCCTTTTTATTATTTTTTTATATATATATATATAAAAAGAACTCGAAAATTATAAAATTATTATAAAAATAAATAAATATATAACTTATATTTTTTTAATACTTTATCCTTTATAGTGGACTTTGTTTTTGGTGATCTTATTGACCAAGACCTCTTAGAGGACGTCCCAGACTGTGAACCCTTGTATTTGTCCCAAGATCTTATTGGAACCCACTCAGATCCCATTGGAATACCCTCCAAGGACGGTACTGACCCCAACAAGGACTTAGTACCTTTAAACCTAGATATAAGTAAGTCATATATTTTTTAAAAAAAAAAATACAAAAACCAAAAATTACTCAAAAAAATTATTTTTTTGATTTTTTTTACAAAGTTTCAACAGAGACTTACATAAGTTGTAAAATGTATCAAAACAGACGCAACACCCGCGCCAGTGGACGAGCCCCGTCCTATGGATCTTTTCGCGGAGGAACCCATGCGCGCAAGTACACCAGTTGCAAACGCGATGCGGATCAAACCAGTGATTGCTCTGATCCGCGCAACAATGACAATGACCGCGGCCGCCGACTCGACCAACTCACTGATGGAGAGCCGTCCCTTGTCCAACATGATATCCCAGGAGGATACCGTTCCACCTACGCCACCCCAGCTGGACTCCTCCAAGGAGGACAAAATAAATGTATTGGTGAAAGAACACGTGGGTCACTGGGAACTGTTCAAACAGGCTCAGACCCAGGAAGACCAGCAAGGTATGAGAAAAGCCATGTCTTTGGCAAAGAAGACTCAAATAACCCTCCAAAAATTGATTCCCAAGAAAGAAGTAGAAGGCTACGTGCAGAATTGGAATCCTTGGGACCAATTAGCTTCCTTAAGAGGAAACAACAACAACAGGAAGAAGAGATCTCTAGCCCATCAGAAATTAAAGAATCCCAAAGAGTGGGACAATATAATATCTTTGGAAAGAAAATGGAAGAAATTGTACCACAATTAGATGTAGAAACTTTCAACTTGTTTTCCATAAATGTTTCTCATAACTTTGATATCAATAGCAAATGTTTTGACAAATTATATGAAAAATTGGATAAAGTAAATAACAATTTTGGTAAAGTCATGCAATCCCAATCCAAATTGACCAAAATCAATGAGTTAGAAGTAAAACAAATAAGAGACAGCATCAGCTTGAGTAAGGGAGAACTAATGAAGTACCTAGAAAACAATACTTCAGCTATCCAAGAAGAAATTCTTCTATCTATTGAAGAAATCAAAGAAGGTATTAATAAGACAGACCACGCTTCCCCTACTCATATTATTAATAAAATTGATTCATTAAGTAACAAACTTGACCGGGAATTAGGTATGATTAAGAATGATCTCAGAGATCTAAAGGTAAACTTAACTCAACCCATTACAGACACTGATGAAATCAGACCTTCCAGGTACCACAGTGCTCCCCAATTACCTTTTAGACCAAAACCAATCAGTCATGAATCTTTCAGGCCTATTCCCACTCCTGAAGTAGAAAAAGCATTAAAATTATTTCCCCCTATCACTGAGTGGCCTAAATTCTCAGGAGAAGGAGAATATAATCATGTCAGTTTTATCAAGTTTATTGACTATACTCTGGCCTCTTATGAGCTTCCTGATAACATAGCTGTAGTAAGACTACCTAAAATGTTTGAAGGAGTAGCCCTTGACTGGTTCATCAATAAGAGAGAAGAGGTAGGATCTTTGTCATGGAACTTGTGGAAAGACTTGATTAAGGAAAAATTTGGTACCAGAATTTGGAAAAGAAAAATGATGAAGACTTTCAAGACTTCTTTGTTTGATCCATCCAAGGACAAACCTCACAAATGGTGCCTTGACCAGAAGAGAAGACTAGACTGCTTCTACCCAAATGCTGATAAAGAAGAAGTCAATGAAATACTCCTCAACCTATGTCCAGGACAACTTAACCATAGCGTAAGATGCAGAATGCCCATGAACTCTGACCTTTCCACTCCCATAGGAGTATTAGAAGAAACTATTGACATGAATGGCCTAGACAAAAGGGTTAACAAACCCAGAGAACCAACTACTAGGAATAAGGAAGAATATAATAACAAGAATAAAGAACCTCTCCCTACCAACTCAGAAGTCAAGAATACTTTAGAAACCAAAGAAAAGATATGTTGGAATTGCAACCGAACAGGGCATGTAAGACCTGACTGTCCTTTACCCAGGAGGAAGATTAATCTTATTGAAGGGGAAGAAGATGACACTAATCCTGACCCCCAACTAGATGACACTGATGGTTCCATCTCTGAGTGTGACTTAATGATCACTAATCCCATTAACGTCATCAAAGGTAACATAGAATCTTCCCTAGATATTAACCCTGTTAATGAAGATAGCAATTTGCCTCAAAAATGGACACCCAACATGAAAATCCAACATGTTTCTGAAGCCCAGACCTTAACCCTTAAATCTTCTATTGGAAAAAGTTATACCGGTGGTAAAACTTGTTATGCTACTGGCTTGATACAAGGTTCTCCTGTAAAATTACTTCTAGACAGTGGAGCCTTCTGCTCCTGTGTTGGAACTGACTATTTAGATCAACAGGATTCTAACTGGAAGAAAAACTTACTACCAGTACCACAAGCTAAGTTCAGAAGCTGTAACTCACCTCTTAATGCTATTGGAGTATGGCCAACAGAAATCATACTTCCCCACTCTAAAGGATCAATCAAGATAAAGATTGAATTCGCAGTACTTCAAAATGGAGTATGTGATTATTTTATTGTAGGAAATGATTCTCTTTGCCTGTACGGGATAGATTTCTTCCAGAGCAAAGGGAGATATTTCACTATAGGAGGAGATTGGAACAAGAAGTTCCAAATATGCCATGTCAATTCTAAAGCTACTGATTCCACTTATGAGAGACACTTAGAGACTTTTAACCAGGAATACTTTTCCCAAGCTGCCCTGAATTCCCAGCTTAGTGAAGACCAGAAAAGAGATATTCTCCAAGTATGCTTTGAGAACCAGTATGCTTTTTGCACTAAAGACCATCCCATTGGTAATATTAAAGGTCATTATATGGTCTTAACTTTGACTATTAAGCCTCCTTACCCTCCTAACCTCAGAAGACCAGCTTACCCTTCTAGTCCAAAATCTAGGACTGCTCTAGAAGACCACATCCAAGAACTAGTGGACTTGCAAGTCTTAAGGAAAGTAGGGCATAATGAGCAATTAGACGTAACTACACCTGTGATCATAGCCTGGCACAATGATAAGTCTAGGATGGTTGGAGACTTTAGAATGCTCAACAACTACACCCAAGCTGACTATTATCCTATCCCAAGGATTGACCATGCTCTACATAATCTTTCTAAAGCTAAGTTCATTACTACTATGGACATGTTGAAAGGCTTTCACCAAATACCTATCAGTCCCGATAGTAGGAAATTTATGAGAATCATATGTCATTTAGGCATATATGAGTATCTCAGAATGCACTTTGGTATTAAAAATGCTCCTTCCCACTTCCAAAGAATGATGGATACGGTCTTAGGAATGTTCATCAGGCAAGGTTGGATGATGGTATACATTGATGATGTTATCATTTATTCAGATGATTGGGATACTCACATGGATAAATTAAGGCTATTACTTAAAACCATCTCCACAGTAGGATTAAAAGTATCTATGAAAAAGTGCAACTTTGGATATGTAGAGCTTAAAGCTCTAGGACATATTGTTTCTGGACTCACTTTAACTGCTGACCAAAGTAAGATAGCAGCAGTAATTAACAGACCTATGCCCCAGAACAAAACTGAACTATTATCCTTTATAAGCTTCTGCAGCTACTACAGGAAGTACATACCTAAATTTGCTAACCTCACCAAGTGTTTATATGAGATCTGCAACAACAACACTTTGTTTGAAATGACTCGTGAAAGATTGAAGAATTACAAGGAACTCAAAGTAGCTATGACTACTGCCCCAGTGTTGATACAACCAGATTATTCTAAACCTTTCAAACTTTACATAGATGCCAGCATGGAAGGATTAGGAGCTGCATTACACCAAGAAGTAATAGAAGAGGATAAACCAGTAGAGAAACCTATACTCTTCATATCTAAACAAGTCAATGATACTGAGAAGAGATATGGTGCCAGCCAAATGGAATGCCTTGCTCTAGTATGGGCATTAGAAAAACTCCACTATTATTTGGAAGGTACAAATTTTGTGGTGATCACTGATTGAAATGCTGTTAGAACTCTCATGAACATGAAAACTCCTAGCAGGCATATGTTAAGATGGCAGATAGTCATACAACAGTACAGAGGTCAGATGACTATAGTCCACCAAGCTGGAGTTAAACATCAGAACGCTGACATTCTTAGCAGAAATGCTCTACCAAATGATACTAGCAATCCTGCTCATGACCCAGAAGATCATGATATATTTCCTATACTAAACATTAACCTGTTTAATCTTGAAGCTCCCATCATAGGAATTCACATATGTGAACTAGATGAATCACTGTTCAGCTCCATCAGAGAAGCATACAACTCTGACATGAACACTTTGATTAACATCATAGAAAGTGCTTCACCTCCATCTGAACTCATCAACAGTTTACCTGAACCCCTGCTGAAATCCTATAAAGAAGGAAGATTCACACTGCGGGATGGCCTAGTATATTACCGGCATAAACACTCTAGTGTTATAGTCTTGACCAAAACAGAGCATATCAAACTTGTTTTAGCTGAATGTCATGATAATTGCTCTTCTGGTCACCTTTCTACTGATAGAACCCTAGATAAAGTAAAGCAGACTGCCTGGTGGATCAACTGGAGAGACTCCACTATCAAGTATGTTTCAAGCTGTGAAATCTGTAAGAAGTCCAACAGGACCACTGGGAAAAGGTTTTGATTACTCCAAAGGATTGCTGAGCCCAGGAAAAGGTGGGAAGTTATCAACATGGACTTTGTAACTGGACTGCCCCCTGGAGGAGCTTACTCTTACAACTCAGTCCTGGTTATTGTAGACATATTTTCTAAGAAAGCCAAGTTTCTACCTAACCATAAGGAAGACACAGCTATGGAAGTAGCCTTACTCTTCTGGAACAGACTAATTGCTGATGTAGGAATTCCTAAGATTATTATCAGTGATAGAGACCCCAAATTCACGTCTGAATTCTGGAGAAACCTCCATGATATGTTAGGAACTACCTTAGCCTTTTCTACAGCTTATCACCCTCAGACAGATGGATTAGCTGAAAGAATGATCCAGACTCTAGAAGAAATGCTCAGAAGGTTCTGTTGCTTTGGGATGGAGTACAAGAATACAGGTGGATACTGCCATGACTGGGTTAGCCTTTTACCTGCACTAGAAATGGCCTATAAAAGTAGTAAACACTCTACTACCAAAGAGGCTCCTTACGTACTGGAAAGAGGATGGATCCCCAAATTACCCAAGAATAACCTCAATCAGGAGTTAACTAATATCCATCCAACATCACTGGACTTCAAAATCATGATAGATATGGCAAATAAGCACGCTTCCAAGTGTGTATTGAATACAACCAACAGAGGTGGGATAAAACTCACAAAAGATGCTGTTGAATACAACCAACAGAGGTGGGATAAAACTCACAAAGAACCTGATTTCAGAATAGGAGATCAAGTTCTAATTTCAACCGCCAATTTCAATAACTTGGCTGGAAACAGAAAACTCAGACCAGCCTTTGTTTGGCCTTTCACTATCAAGAAACTCCATGGTAAGAATGCTGTAGAAGTCATCCTCAGTAATGAACTCTCTAGGAAACACCCAGTCTTCCCAGTTAGCCTTGTCAAACACTACCATCCCAGAGAAGGTGAAAAGACCCCTTCAGCTGATATACCAGTCTTAGATTAGCCTGAGAAGGACAAAGGAAAAGTCAGTAAAATCCTTAAAGATCAAAAAGAAAGGATCCAAGGAAAAGATGTTAGACTTTGCTTAGTCAGATACAAAGGAGAATCAGCTGATAAAGATGAATGGCTACCTGAAAACAACATTCCAGATGGACCTATACACCTGAGAAACTACAGATCCAGTAAAAGACACTGAGCCCCAAAATTGTTTTCAGATATAGTTATATCTTGGAGTGGGGGAATGTCAGCCTGCTACTTAGCACAGAGCAACCTGAAAAAGCAATAATAATATTAACAAAAATAAAAAGAACAAAAATAAATAAATAAATAAAACTATTATAAATTGAAGGAGTAAGAAAACCATAAATATTATTGCAGAAATGGATTCCCCACCCAAAATAAGGTAGGCTCACTCACTGACCCCACCCTTGAATTCTTACTCCTTATATTTTTTAATTAATTTAAAAGGAAATGGTAAATGACCACGGCACCAATATGGCACCTTTTGGCCATTTTAATATTTCACATGATATGTAATGTATAGGTTTCACACCTAAATTTCAGTCAAAATCCAGGTGTTGTGTGTAGTTTAGGAGTTACACAGGGAATTGTGTTTTGTCACAATTCCCGCACGCAGCCCCGCGTCCCTACAGCGCTAGACTCCCGGGCGCAGGTAATCCTTTGACCTAGTCACGCAAGCAGCGGATCAGTCCCTGCGCGCATCTTAATGGACTGATCCCCGCGCCTAGCCTGCCGTGATCAGTCTGACAGTCAGGTACCGCTCAGAGGAGCTACAACCTAGTAGGATCTACTCTACTCAGGTAAAGCTACCACAAAAGCGTAGATCATAGTTTAAAAACCTTAAAATTCAATTAAAATTATTTATTAACTAATTTTTAGTATTTTGTATTAATTAAATAAAGATCCAGACTCACCACGTCATGAGCTGATCAGAACCTTCAAAGACTACAAAACTACACAAGGAGTGGTCTTAAAAATTATTAAAAATTACATACAGGATCAGCTGATGATAGAAAATCAATAAACATCCACGTCTGCTCACTTTGCACCAGTACTTACAGTACAAATTGAGGATCAGTTCAGGATCAGCAAAATGATTAATCTGTTGATTAACAGATCCTGCAGCTAAAAAGGAGCTTTTCCTTGACAGATCTAAGGCCAGCAGGCTAACAGCACCTTGAGGACGTGCCAATCTTGCCCTGACTGCCCCCCTAGCCTCAGCCCGTGGCTAACACCCCTTCTAGAGGCCCTCAAGCACCCAAAAAGGAATATTTAAACAGGCTCTTTTTGCCCTTTTGTTCCGGATCAGAATCAGAGTTATCAGAAATATTATTATTATCAATCAGACATTGTGTCATTGTTAGTCAAGTGCTTATCAAGAAGAAAGCAAGTGATTCATGATCTAGTCTAAAGTATTATTATTATTATTTTCTAAATAACTATCAAGAACCAGAAGTTTGAACCAGCCACCAACCCCATCTTTTCTGAAGCTTCTTACCTGAATCTTTGCAGGATTTCTGTGGATTACTTCCCAAGTAAGTTTTTCCCTTCCTGCTCTAGGTTTGTGTGCTGTTTTGCCCGCCCAAATTAGTGGATAAGGCCTTAAAAGGCACCCATCTTCATTCCAAGGTTATAAACTGCCTAAGGAGGCCCCTTGAGGAGAGGTTTCCAAGTCTGTAAAGACCCCCAGTAGTATATTACTGTGGCCCCTCTTTTTATATTATATTTAAAATATTTATAACCAAACCAATTGAACCTTGCGCTTGCTCTTACCATATTATTATTGGAGCTGTAAAGTGTTTATTCTTTGGAATATTATTGCTCCAAATTCTTTTATCACTCTTTGTAGCTAAAGGACTGCAAGGTTCCTGGTATCAGAGAGCTGACACTTGTGGGTGACCCTACCTGAATTGGCACCAAAAATCCATTACTTTAATAACATTTTTAGATTTATTATTGGTTAAGGTTTTGTTTCTTAATTTTCATTTTTAATTGATGTATTTTATTTTTTGGGGGCTTTAGTCAGTTGGTTCTGAATAGTAGCCAGCTGACAGGTAGGCTCAGTGAGTGATACTAGATGAAATGGTCTGAGAAGTTTAAATATGCAATAATACTTTGGGAAACTCAAATTATTTTGAAATAAATACTCCATTATTGGTACTGTTTTGGGTAGTTATTACTATTGTCATCTGGCTCTGAAATAGTAGCTTGAGGAAAATCTCTGTATATGTAGGGCTTATTAAATCAACAGGAATAATTAATTCTTTGATTTCCTGGGCATTTTCTTCAAAATCTAGAATTTCTTTGAGGTAAATATAACACTTTCAAAAAGTTACTTTGGGTTGAAAAATTGCAAAATTGGGTTTATAATTCTGATAAACAAACTGAGTGACCTCTTTCAATCAAAATAAGAGATTACTCAGTGAAATATTCAACAATAAACTTGAATGAAATTATTAAATTCTTCCTGTGGGGATTTACTCATAATTTTATGTTGGTATCCACTGGTTTCGAAATAAAGTGAATTCCCAGAGCCACCTTTTTACTATATATCTTTGTTTTGGTATTTTAAGTGTTCCCAATGTGATCAAGAAAAAATTTGTGAAAATTGGTAATTATTTTATGAAGGTTGGAATTTGTCTCATACAACTTTTTTTACTCAACTGAGTTATTTTTTGATTTAGATAAGAAGTTTTCATTTTTGAAGTCAGTTGAGTTAGGGATTTCTATGGAGGCACCACTGTGGCCTTGGTAATTCTCCATGTTTTTTTGATTTATTTAATTTTATTATATTTTTGAGTTTTATTTCAAGGAAACTATCTTGTTACAATTTAAGGAATTTATAAACCCTTCATTGCATCATGTATATAACCTGTAAAAATTAAATAAAAGGTATAAAATTAGAATTAAATTAAGGGTCGAGAACCAGGAAAATAAACTGAGATTGATTAATTCTCAGAGGGAAAAGTAAAAGAACTTATCCTATACGTTGCAATTCTACCAGGGAGTCTCAGTAATATCAATCAGATCAGGAATCATAGTGAAAGATATACTACTTCAAGCCTCCAATTTTACTGCGCTTGCTTCCTGCTAATAACTGAATATTAAGACGATTTTTATATGTTTGTTGAATTATCTAAAATCAATTTAATGTGGTCCTTTGATTGAGTAACAAATTTTGGATGAGATAGGCAGATATAAGAGTGATAAAAGGAAGAAAGTTGAGAGGTGAGATATAAGGAAAGATGCAAGATGGGAAGAATGATGTAATATTAGTTGGAAAAGATTTTAAATTTATGAGGCTCAAAGAAAATCTTTGATCTGAGTAGATGATCATAATTTCACAGGTTTTTGAGTGTTAATTTGTGCAAGGTAGAGAATTCTTTGATATTTGAAACATTTTCAGGGTTTAGTATATTGAAAAAAATTGAAATTAATTCCATTACTTGCTCAAAATTGGTTGGGCCCCTGGAAGGATGATTTATGTTGACATGAATGGGAGAAACATATAATTCAAAAAACAAGGGTCCTTCTCTGGGCAAATTGGATCCTGGAACTTCAGAAATTTCTGAGAAGAGACCTTCCCAAAAAATTACAGAATATAAGTAAAATTTTTACTTCATTAATTAAAAAGGTAAAGGTCAAAAGATTCAAATTTTTCCCCAAAGAATATTCCCAAATTTGAAGTATTATGTGTTCTATAATTCCTCTGAAATTTGGACTATCCCTTGAGGATGCAGTTTTTTTCTTCAAGCTAAGAATTTTTATTTCAAATATGATTTGGGCATGTGGGCTTTATCTGAGTAGATGATCACTTACAATTTCAAAAATTTGTGAGGGGTATTTTGATCAAGGTAGGAAAAACTTAAGTAGTTTGCAACTTTTCATTTTTAAGTCCATTTGAAACAAATAAATAGGTTTTATCAGAGTTAAGCAAACCCACATTTTTTTATGGAAGGTTTCAACCCAAATCTGCACTTCAAAACCCACCATTGAAAATAAAATAAAAGCCACTTATTTCAAATAAGATTTTTCATAGTTACCTGAAAATAAATGGGTTTTTTCACATAAAGTATTTAAAGGATTTAACCACCTCAACCACAAATCATTCCACATCATTCATCCCTTGTTTCAACCTCCAAACTCCTTGTAGAAATTCTACCTCCAACCTTATTGGAAAAATTTGATTGATTGCTCTCATCACTTCTCTCATCTCTTCATTTCTATCCTCATTGCTTCATGTCTCATCCCCTCATCACTTTATTTCTCTTTTCACTTCATCAATCTCATCTCTTCATTGATTGATCTCTCATCCCCTGGTTAATCTCATCATACTATCCCTCTTGTAACTTCATTAATCTCATCACTTTAACACTCTCATAAATTCATCAATCTCATCACATCCTAAATCTCATTTCTTTATTGCCTAATTTCTTCATCCCTTCATCCCTTCTACCCTTTTCAAATGACCCCTCAGCAAAATTCCCACCACAAGTCCACACAAAAATACAATTCACCAAATCAAAAATCCCCCAGGAACTCTACAACAAAAAATCCTCCCCCATCAGCTTCCAAAGGCTCAAGTAAGCTCAAGAGATCCAATCACCTCATCCTGGTAAACTGGCTCAAACCTCCCTCCAACTATGATGCTTCCTTTGGATCTGACAACAAAAAGCAAGTTGGCCAACCTCCATCCTCTAAGGTTGATGTTTATCTCCTGATGACCAATTAATTAAAGAATAAAACAAAGATAGGCTGGCCCTTTCATCTAAACAGATGAAGAAGCAATTCAAGAACTATCAAGCCAAACATTTCCCCTTTAGCCAATGATGACAAGCCCTATTCTTAACCTTTCTCTGTATTTTTTTCAAATTATCTCCTCCCATCTTGTTCCCTCCCATCCACATACTATTATTGGTGTGAGGATCAATAATGGATTAAATTCATGGTATAACAATTTGAGGGTTGAAAGCCCTTTTTGTTCCACATCTCTGTATGTTTTTCAAACCATCTCCTCCCATCTTGTTTACTACCAAACATATACTTTGATTTTGGTGAGGCTCAAGAAGGGATTCAATTCATTTGATAACATTTTCAGGGCATTGGCAGTCTTATAAGCCATAATTTGTTTGCACACTATGGGATTTGAACCCATGAACTCAACATTAATGTTTGATGCTGTGACCACTAAGCTAAGTGTGCCATTTCCAAATGGGTCAATTTACCTGTCTGCTCACTAAGTCTTGTCCTCAAATAAATCAATTGATTGAGCAATCAATTAGAAATAAATTGCTCAATCAAATTCAAATGAATTGCTCAATCAATCAAGCAATTGACTGCAAATGAATCAAGAAATTGATTTCAAATGAATCAAGCAATTGATTTAAAATTAATCAAGCAATTTATTTCAAATCAATCAAGCAATCAATTGAAAATTGATCAAGTGGTCAATTGTGTATTGATCAAGTGATCAATTGTGTATTGATCAAGTGATCAATTGTGTATTGATCAAGTGATCAATTGTGTATTGATCAAGATATTGATTTCAAATTGAGGAAGCAATCAAGCAATTGATTTAAAATCAATCAAGCAATTGATTGCAAATCAATCAAGCAATTGATCTTTAATCAATCAAGTTATCAATCAAAAATTAATCAAGCAATTGATTGCAAATTGATCAAGCAATCAATCAAAAATTGATCAAGCAATAGATCACAAATCAATTTGGAGGGAGAGAGGGGAAGGGGGAGGAGGAGGAGGAAGTACCAAACTTACCAGAGCAAAAAGAGGAGGAGGGGTCTTAATTATCAATGGAGGGGGAGGAGGAGGCATTGGTAAGTTGATTGATTGAAGGGAGGAGGAGATAGAGGAGCTGAGGGACTTACAGGTTTGACTGATTTACCGGTGGGGAGCAGAAGAAGGAGAAGAATGACAGGGGTGACTTTGAGGTGGAGTTGAAGGTGGAGGTGGTTGGTGAGGAGGAGGAAGGGGTGGACCAGTGGTTTGGTGGGGTCAGCTGGGAGTTTTTGAAGTTTTGGTTGATGATGGTATGTGTGTGATGTTATGTAGATGTGAAGCAATGGAGATGAGATTTGTGTGATGTGATTGAGATAGGATTGGTATGGATATGCTGAGGTGAAGGTGTGGATAGGTGTTTTGTATGCAATGGATGGTGAATGAATGATGGTGCATAAATGGAAGATTTCATGTTTTAATTTTTGAAATCTGCCATTTCCATGAAATGCACAATTTCAAAATAGACCAGTTAGGGGTTATGTGTATTTCAGAAAGCCACCATTTTTAATGGCAGCTTTTTTCAAAGAAATACATGGGTTTCTAATGGCGGTTTTGCTAACTCTGATATTCCCTAATGTGATTGGATTCATTATTTAACATTTACAGGTCCCCCAAAAGGAAAAATTAGGCTTAAATTACTGGTAGATAAATCAATTTCCAGATAGGAGGGTTGTTTCCTGGATTGATTGGGTACTGGACCCTGGGTCCTCAGTTCTTTCTGAAAATAGACCTTCTGCAAAGAATCCAGAATAAAATAAAGATTTATCTGCATTTAAATCCACAAGATCAAGCTCGAAAAATTCAAAATCTTACCTCAAATGATTTCAGAATTTATAGAATTATATGGTTTTTGATTAATTAGAAATTATAAGTCCAAAAAGACATATTTTTTTCCTCAATCTTAAAATGAGAAATCCAAGATAATTTGGCTACATGATCAGTGCAAAAAATTGTGAAGTTAATTAAGACTAGGAGTTGAGTCATATAGGATATCATAAGGTCAACAAAAATGAAGTTTTAAGCAAGGATATATATTGGGAAGTTAAGCAGCTGTGATGGAGGCTTTGGCCCAAAATTTGAGTTGGATTTTATAGTAAATTAGAAAAAACTATAATTTATCAAAAATTTCAATATTTCCTTACTCTTCCAGAATATCTGCTTTAGGGCTGTATGATGTTCTATGGTGCAAAATGCTGGACAGTAAATAAATTTGGCACCAGATCCTGCTTCTATTTCTGGTTTTAACCCCAATGAAGCTTTAGCTGCTTTTAACCCCAATGAAGCTGCATTTATCTGAAACACCTTCATCCAAAACCTAAACACTTGTAAATATTCTGAAAACTATCCAAATTAATAGATAATAATTCCTAAAAAGAAGAATATCTGAAACAGCAAGTCAAGTCTCTAACTAAATCCACTAATAAAAACAAATGTCCTTTTCCTTTCTTCCCTAGTATATAAGAAACTAAATCTTTAATCATGAATTTTTCTTCTTCCTCTCTTTTTACAACAAAATTTCCAAAAAAATACAATGATCACTTGATTGAAAGTGAAATACCAGGGAAAAAAGGCCCACTTTGTCATGAGTCATATGACTTGTAATTTGGTGATGATTGTTTTTTCATGGTGCACCACTGACTACTCCTTTTGAACAGAAGAAATTTAAATTTATGAATTAAATAAATTTGAATTAATAATATTTCATTAAAAAATAAATATTCTGCTCCAACCAAATACTCCCCAAATTTCAGTGTTACTACCTAGCCAAGAACAAAAGCAGGAGGAAAAGATGGATAAATTCTCCATTTTTCATCCAAAAAATTAGGCCATTACTACCCATAATACTGCATGAAACCTTTGTATCATGAAAAGCCTACTTTTTATACAGATCCTCTCAATTCCTTTCCCACACCTCCTGCATAATTAATATTATTTTTCTCACAGTGATCCAACATCACTTCCCCAATCACCATAAAAAACGTGCTGCACCTGTGGGGAGGTGTTGCACCAGGAGTTGTGAGTGGATGTTGGTGGGGATACTGATTCCAAAATCAGAATTTCTATTTGTCATCTTCTGATAACTTTTTGTTTATGTAATCAGTTTTACATAAATTAGAATTTTCGGAATTTTTTGCAGTGTAATTTCTTTTGTGCATCCTTTCCAGCAAAGGAATGCCCCTTGAAATCCTGATGGCTGCTTTCAGTTAAAAAAACTATCATATCAAAAAATAAATAAATAAATGAAAATTCCAAATCTTTAGATTTTTTATCAAGCAATTTTTTTTCTTTAAATAGCACTTTCAAAAAAAAAGTGTGTAAAAAAAAAGTGTGTTTTGAAAAATCAAATTTTCTGTTTAATTCTTTAATTTCTGATTTTTAATTCAACTTGTCATTATAATAAAAAATTGAAATTGCAAGGAACTCTATGTTTTTTTTCTGATTTTATTGAGAAAAATCCTGACTGGTGAACAATTCTGAAACATTCCAGCTTTGATTTTCTTTTTATTTTTTTCTCATTTTTTCATCTTGAAAGGAATGAATACTGGTTACTTTGGTTCCCATAAGATTTAATTTCAAAATAAAACTATTCAGAATCTTTTGTTTAATTTTTATCATTTTATATTTTCCTAGGAAAGAAATTGATGATACTTCTACAGTAAAATTGACAATTTTTCACTTTTGTGTTTTTCAAGTCAAAATCCAAAGTGTTATTTAGGGATGTGATAGTTGCCTGAGCTTAAAGCAACCTGTAGGATGCAGGGGACATGAATTTTCTGAAAATTAGTCACAAAATGAATTTACATTCTATAAAAATTCTGAAAATTCTCAAACAATCTAAAGATTCTAGTATATTTGAACTTAATTATGTAAACAAGGAAATATCAGAATATGACAAAACAAGAATTTCACAGGTTTAAATTAATTCCCCCAAAAAAATCCCCAACAGTTCTCATACAAGTTCCAACTGTTACACCTGACAATTTTTTCATGATGAATCACCTCAACCTGCAACCTCCTCAAGTATTTTTTCCAATGGCTTACTCACCAATCTGCCTTGTTAACAAATTCTGGATTAGTCTCCCTTGACTTATCTGGCCTCTTTTCATACTTTCATTTCCACTGATCACTGTGTTAGAATTATGGCCAGCAATTAGCTTAGGCAAATGAGCAGTATTTAAAGAAAAAGAAATGCTGGACACTGGGTGTCAATATTGGATAATGGGGCTCTCACAATGGGGAAATATGTTGGATGAACTTGATTGGAATGATGAATGAATGGATGGAAAACAGCAGGGAGAAGAGCCCCTTAAGTACAAAAGATTGGCCTCTTGTGAGCTCATGATACAACAAGCCAAAAGGCAAATTTTCCGCACCAAGGAACACAGGCGGCCCCAAACGGGCCGCAAAGCGGGCAGTGGCCCCGAGCAGGCTGAAACACAGGAAGCGGCCCCTAGCGGGCCGCGACAGGGGCAGCGGCCCCAATGGGCTGCGACAGGGGCGGCGGCCCCAATGGGCTGCCCCAAGCCCAAATTGTGAGAATTACATACTTTGGCGGGCCAGCCCATCTGGCCAGGTATGTCCATAATGAAGCTTGGGCCCTTTTATGCCCAAATAAGCCCATCTGGCTTGGGTGGCCCATCCACCCTGGCGGGCCTGTGAGGGCCCGTGTCCCAAAAGACCATAAAAAGTGTTTTGGCGCCCAAATGCCCAAAACCAATAACACCCACATAGGCCCACGTGGCCCACGTGATGTCCAATGGGCCGTGGAGGCCCATTTTTTCATCCCATTTGTATTACACACTCCTATGCACATTACCTGAGTGCATGCGCATTTTAACACACCCCCTTAATCCAAAAGGGATGCCATACGCATACTAGACACAAAACCTTCATTTTTGTTCCTATTTAACGCCTTAGTTAAGATATCCGCAATCATTGCCCCAGTAGGCATGTACCGTAACACTATCTCTTTGCAGTTAACTGCATCCCGTATATAGTTATAATGAACATCAATATGTTTTGTTCTAGAATGGAACACTTGATTTTCTGCCAACGCAATGGCACTCTGGTTATCAGAATACAACAATGCAAACCCTTTTGGTTTATGAGTATCCTCTAAGACCTTTCTCAACCATTTTGCTTCCTGTGAAGCTGACAAGTACGCTCTGTACTCTGCTTCTGTTGACAAAAGACTTATTGCTGACACCTTTTTAGACATCCAAGACACTAGATTCTTTCCTAAGAAGAATACAAAACCACTTGTTGATTCCCTAGTGTTACCATCTGCCCAACTTGCATCAGAATAACCAACCAAGTCAAAGTTCAATTACTTTGAAAACTGCAGTCCCAGACTGCTTGTTCCTTTAACATACCTCATAACTCTCTTAAACGCTGACCAATGCCACATGCATGGTTTCTCTAAGTGTTGTGAAAAAATCCCAATTGCATAAGTAATATCTGTCCTTGTACACTTCCCCAAATAATTCAAAGATCCAATAGCTGATCTAAAATCATTCCCGGATTGAAAAAACTCTAGATGCTCTTCATCTGTAGACTTTTCTAACCAAACGTTAGACTGCATTGGAGTACCAAACTCCTTTGCATCTTCTAAGCCATACTGCTTAAGTAGAGCTGACACATAATGGTTCTTATCCAACCTGATCCCATTCTTGCTCTTACTAACTTTCATTCCCAGCACCTGCTGTGCCAGACCAAGATCTTTTATCTTGAACTCCTTTTTGAGTGTCTCCATGACTCTCTCCTTACCATTCCCAATAATGATAATGTCATCAACCCATACAAACAAAATTGCATCCTTTCTCACAAAGAGACAAGGGTCAGCCAAACTTGTTTTGAAACCAATCTCTATCAGTTTCATGCTCATAGTATTATACCATGACCTAGCTGCTTGCTTCAATCCATACAGGGATCTAAAAAGCTTGAGGACATACTCCCCTTTATCTGCTGAGAGGAAACTTCTCAAACAGATTTTCTTCATAGTTCCTGGCTTGGTCTCAACCAGCCATTCCTTGAAACCATCAGGAATTGACATATAAACAGTCTCTTCCTCTCCAAGTTTTGCATTCAAGTATGCAGTCACAAAATCAGCCTGTCTGATTTCTTCACCCAACTCCACTGCCAAAGCAATGATGTACCTGAAGGTGGACAGCCTTCCAGTTGGCGATAAAGTCTCCTGATAATCAATACCCTCTCTCTGTTTGAAGCCCTGTGCAAGGCATCTAGCCTTGAACCTCTTCCAAACTCCATTAGTATCAAACTTCTTTGTTAACACTAATCTAGACCCAAAAATGGTCTTTCCTTTTGGAACTGAATCCCGCTTAACCACTTCAAACACACTATTATTCTCTAGAGAATCAAATTCCTCAAAAATAGCTGTCTTCCAATTGGCTCTCTCATCAGAATTCATAGCTTGGCCAAAGCTCTTTGGGTTAACTCTATTACCCATTTCTGAACTCAACTGTAGAATCTCATTAAGCATACACTGTTCCTGAAGTGTATCTTCCTCATATTCCGCAGAAGCATAATGGGAATTCCATTCCCCATACCTATCAACAGGCATTCTCATCCTGCCACTCCTTCTAAATGGAGGTGGAGGCTCATCAGGTTCTGATTCCACAGACTCCCCTGAAGTGGTACTGAACCCTCCTGTGGCACGTCTGCCACCTCAATATCATCACTAATGATATTCTCTCCAGCCTCTGCTGGGGAAATAGGCTCCAATTCTATTTCCTGCTGTGATTCCTGAACAGAACTAGGTTCACCCCTTTTGAGTGGAAAGTTACTTTCTTCAAATTTTACATCCCTACTACAGATAACCTTTCTTGTCCCTGGACAATGAATCCTTTATGACTTACTTATTAAGTCATAGCCCACAAGTGCCCCTGTTCTGGATCTAGGATCTAACTTTCCAACCATCTCATTATGGTGGACACTATAATACACCAAGCAACCAATTGTTCTTAGGTGTGATGTTTTGGGGTACAACTTCCAAAACTGATAATGAGGACACTTCCCATTAACACTTACAATATTGTGCAACAGACACACTGTGCACACCAACTCAGCCCATAAAAACTTTGGTAGACCAGATTGAGCCATAATAGTTCTGAATTTGTCCAATAAAGTCCTATTCATCCTCTCAACTATTCCATTGTTTTGTGGAGTACTAGCAGTAGTAACTATATGAGTGATACCATAATCATTCAATAGTTTCTCAAAATCTTTACTCACAAACTCACCCCCTCCATCAGTAATAACCCTCTTGATCTCCCTCATCAAACCATTCTGTTTCCAGACTTTGAAGATTACTGAAACCTCCTCTGTGGTTTTATCCTTTGATCTTATTGGTTTTACCCAAACAAAATTAATTGCTGTATCAACCAAATTGATGAAGTATCTTTCCCCTCCAAGAGACACTGGTGAAAATGGCCCTGCCAAATCAATGGAGAATTCCTCTCTAGGAACTTCTGTTTGGTCTCTACTCTTTGAGAACACATTCCTGGTCTTGGACCCTAAGGTACAACTCTCACAGTTGCTGTCCTTTACCTTATGGCCACTTCTATAGTGAGCAACAGTGCTCAGAGCTGAAATCTTGAACAAGTCATCACAGAGAAAATTATTCCGAACTTGGCCACTCAGGGTAGTTCTCCCATTCAAATCAATAACAAAATTATCTTCTTTAAGATAACAAATCTGGAAACCCTTTTTCCAGAGCACTCCAAGAGACACAAGGTTATAAGGCAAATCTGGTACATAGAACACTTTCTAAAAAATTATTTTGAAACCCATGTGATTTGCAAGAATCACTTTTCCAATCCCCTTAATCTGGATTGTTCTTCCTTTTTGGCCAATATTTACAACACCATCAAAATCTCTAATATTTGAAAACAAATTTGGCTCAAAAAACATGTGGTCTGTACAACCCAAATCAATCAAAACAAGAACATCCTCCTTCAACAATCCTCCTGTAAGGAATGAAGAATTATCAGCCGCTGATAAGTTCTCATTTTCAAGGTTAAGATTACATACTTCATAATCAATCAAGTCCATCTCTTGATCCTCTTTGATTTTAGCCTTCTTGTTGGGGACTTGTTCCACAACAGCTTGTTCCATTGAAAAATCCACTGCCACCATAGCAACATTTTCCATGGCAAGGTTGACCTCTTTGTCTTCCTTTTCACTTTCTTTGGATTTCTTCCTCTTCTTGGCCTCCTTGCAATCCTTTGAATAGTGCCCCTTCTTCTGAAAATTATAATACAAGACCTTTGATAAATCCTTTTTGGCCTTTGCCTTCTTCCCTGATTTTCCTGTCTTGCCCACCAGAGCAGTTCCTGTGCTCTCCTTCATCTTGAATTGAATATCATCCTTTTTAATCCTTCTAAGCACATCCTCTTCTCCTGGAAGAGGATCCAACTGAGATATGATCCTGACCAAGGACTCATATTCTTTTGGCAGCTTTTGAAGAATTAAGAGTGACAAACACTCAGGATCCATGTTCAGCCCAGATGACTTGAACTTAACAATACTAGATCTAGCTTCCCCCACAAATTGTTTACAGTTGCCAAATTTCAACTTAAACAATCTATTGAAAGCAATCCCCTTTTGATGAACAGAGTCACCAGAATACTTTGACTTGAGCATTTTCCATAAAACACTCCCCTTCCTCTTCTGTTCCTCCAACAGACTATCAGCAACCCATGTTACATGATGCTCATCCAAGTGTCTAAGAATAAGATGATAGGCCTTCTTCTCCACCTCTGAACTGATCAAAGTATCATCTCCTTTCATAATATCCCCACAACAGATGTTATCCAACTCACTGTCCATAAGAACAGCCCAAGCATTATAGTTCTGACTATTCAAAACTAACTTGGTGGAGCTGGACTCTGGGATATAAGACATCTTCTTGGAAAACTTGTGGTCCTTGAGGTTGTCCAAAGTAAGGTATAAGGGTCTATCTTGCTTTGAAATAATAATGATGATGGTACTGATAATGTGTTAGAATTATGGCCAGCAATTAGCTTAGGCAAATGAGCAGTATTTAAAGCAAAAGAAATGCTGGACACTGGGTGTCAATATTGGATAATGGGGCTCTCACAATGGGGAAATATGTTGGATGAACTTGATTGGAATGATGAATTAATGGATGGAAAACAGCAGGGAGAAGAGCCCCTTAAGTACAAAAGATTGGCCTCTTGTGAGCCCATGATACAACAAGCCAAAAGGCAAATTTTCCGCCCCAAAAGAGCTCTACAGTGGTGCAGCCCCAAACGGGCCGCAACGCGGGCAGCGGCCCTGAGCAGGCTGCAACACAGGCAGCAGCCCCAAGCGGGCCCCGACAGGGGCGGCGGCCCCAATGGGCCGCCCCAAGCCCAAATCGTGAGAATTACATACTTTGGCAGGCCAGCCCGTCTGGCCAAGTATGTCCATAATAAAGCTTGGGCCCTTTTATGCCCAAAAAGCCCATCTGGCTTGGGTGGCCCATCCACCCTGGCGGGCCCATGAGGGCCCGTGTCCCAAAAGACCATAAAAACGTTTTTTGGCGCCCAAATGCCCAAAACCAATAACACCCACATAGGCCCACGTGGCCCACATGATGTCCAATGGGCCGTGGAGGCCCATTTTTGCATCCCATTTGGATTACACACTCCTATGCACATTACCTGAGTGCATCCGCATTTTAACACACTGTCCCAAAAACATTTTTTTTCTGACACCTGGGTTAATTTCTCAGTTTAGATTTCCCAGTTTTATCAAAATTCTTCTTCCAAAAACTGTGTCTGGAAAGCATCAAACTCCTGTAAACTACTGTGGAAATCACAACCTCTACAAATAAAAAATTCTCCACAACCTCTAAAGACTTAAAATTGTCAACGCTCTGAAATCTCCAAGCAAAAAAATGACAATCTGCAAACTTGAATATGTTTTCTGTAAATCTGCAACCAAAAAACTACTTTCCACAGCTACCATATACCACACTCTCCTCTAAATCCACAGCCACACAATTCTTCAATCCAGCTCTTTTCTCCATTCCTTTCCTCATTCCCTGACTGGTGGTCCCAATAGATGTTATTTCAAGTTCCCTAAAAAAAATTTCAGTCCTTGTGTTGAAAAATTACAAATCATTTTTAGAAAGAACCTTCTCAATGGATTTTCCAAGCTGTTTGTCCCCCATATTTTTGAAAGGTACAAATGTCTCAAAAACCTCTCAATTGATTTTCTGAAAGTAGATTCATTGAAAGTGGGTTTATTAATTAATGAATTGCAGGAAATATTGGTATCCTCCATGAAAAGAGTGGTCAAATGGAACACACAAATCCATGTGAATGACCACCAATTTTTCCTGTACAACAGGAAGGTAACCATTAAACAGTGGTCTCTTTGATTTTCCAAGGCTGCAAGCATCACCGGAGAGTGGTGAGGTCTCCAGCATTCTGCAATTGTATTGTTGAGACAGATCATCTAGTGTCTGGTGATCATAAATTTCTGAGGCAGATAGGTTAGATGAATTTTTGAGACAAAAAATAAGTGCGCTGTGAGTCATGTAGCATCTCAACAGTAATTTTCCAGTGTTGGAAAGGAGGTTGAGGTGGGAAGGATGGCCAATCAGGCAACAAAATCTCTCTAAGTAAGGAACCAGAGCAATCAGGGGGTTTGGAACCAAAGTAGATAGGAGTGCCTTCTTGATCGGAAATTTTATAAAAATTGGAGATTTGTATTATGGCACCTCCTTCTGAATCAGCATCAATTAATCCCTCATTGACGGCTGCTGAGGAAACAGAAGTCATTGAAAGTCTAGAAAAACTAATGGTGTTATTTAGAAGAATCCAAGATCCTCCGCTAGCCAAGATGGAAATTTTTTCATTAATCGTAGAGCATGCCAGAAAAGACAAACTCTTCTTATTTTGTTGAAGCCATTCCTGATCCTCCCGCTTCTCTGGAGGCAATGCCGAGCAATCTTCCTTCTGGTGTCCAGAAGCCGGGTTGTGTTGCCCACTTCATATTAGACAGTACTTGATATTTTGTGGGGATCTTTTTCCTTCTGCTGTGTCATCGCCATTAGGGAAGTTTGATACTTCTCCGCATCGTTTCTTCTTTTTAGATGGTTTTCGATTCTAATAAACTTGAGACTGTGAGGAAAGTAGAATAGAGACTAAAATGCAGAAGCATGTTGGTTGTGAAAGTATGCTTAGAGAGACAGGAGGGGTTGAAATGAAAGATCTGGGCCCATGGACAAGCAGTCAAGAAAATAATTATTGTGTAGGTGTAGGTAACATTGACTCTGACAGTGTAGCCCGGTTACGGGGGCAATTCTCGCGACATGGGCTCCGGCCCCGGGTCACGGATATTCGGCCCCAACATGGCCAATCGGAACCTTGCAGACAGGCAGAGGGTGTTTATCTGAGCCACTGTACATACGTAAATACATATGTAACCGACACGCATTCGTAGAATCTAAATTGGAAGAATTTGTCGGATCATCGATGCAATCGTCAACTGTGCGGCTGTGCCCTGACCCTTGTATCGGACGCCACATTATCAAAGAGAAAGTGATACCGATGCAGTCCCGAGGAAATTGGTATCAGGGTCAAGAATGAGTAAACGTCATGGTATGTGCCGAAAACTATCGCTCTTGTACCCCTACTGAGGCGTCGATGGCTTCGTTGTAGGCTAACATCCATGTTTGTACATAGATACAATCCACCATCCTTTATGAACCACGGAAGCAGCTTGACCGGTGCCAGCCCCATATTTCACCGCAGCCATGTCACTGTCCCCCGGTTTCCCCGAACGTTTTAGTATGTATATGAATACCTGCATACTACCATCCGCTCGCAAGCCGGGGAAGGTGTGTATTCAGTGCTTTGGTGCTACTTTAATCTGATGGCGCAGAAGTTACCATCGAAGACGAAGCGCACGAGGTGATGGCTCTCCTTGGAATAAGCTGTATGTGCGCACACAATTTGTTGTCAGCCTTGTCATACACAAAGTAGGTAACTACATCCTATCATTGTGAGTCAATCATTGTGAGTCAATCATTGTGAGTCAATCATTGTGAGTCAAGCAACTTGGGACATGAAAAAAAATTTGAATCAAGTCAAGGGCGTAATCGACTACATGGCACTGTATGACTTAGGTCTCAGTATCCGGTATCGCAAGTCGAAAGACACGAGCCAGAAAGGTGAGATGAACTAGAGCGCTGTACAGCACGAATCTGTCACAAGAAAGAATTTTATAGAAGGTCGGAATAAATTGAGAGAAGCATTATCTAGAGCTGGCCCGACTTATTGAAATTAGATTGTACCAACATGCGTATGGCAATGAAGATTACGAACGAAGAACCGGTGACTAGTAGATTACACTGTACACCTCTCACGTTGATGAACTTGTAAGGGGCATTGGAAAGGTGGTGGGGTGGGCTCGGATAGGTTATTTAGAAGACCTCAGCATAAAATGAGTAGGGCTTTGACAGGGCATGTGGCAACTACTCTCCCGAGGCCGATTGATGTACTGGGCATCGGGTGGCAACTAAGAAAGATCAAAGGTAAATCAGCAACACAAGTGAAATCAATCTGCACACTCTCCTTACTCCTGCGCGTCAAAGCAACATCTCGGATTCCAATAGCAATAATAATCATTTCGACAACATCGGTGGCGTTTTGCCCCGTGTTTTCTGTTGCTGAAATATTTTGAATCCACCCCCCTGTTTATCTCGTGTTGGCCTGCTACGCAGGGTCACCATCATCCCGGCATCTCCATCAATTTTCCGGCCATCGTCGTAAAAACCTTGCTATTCCCGACGTTAGCTCAAACTGCCCAAATTCACGGGTAGTCTGGAAAAACCATCTCTTGCACTCAGCGATGGCATCCGCTGCACGCCAAGCCGGCTTTGTCGGGGAACATCCCCAGTGTACAGATGATCTTAAACCTGTGTCGCAACGTAAGTTGACCCCTGCCTCCACGTTTATTAATTTGAGTTTTGCTACGGACCAGTGGCGTGCAGTTTCAGCCCCATGGATCCGATGTTTTATTCCCCGATTCACTTAGCGGCAGAATTTGACTTTCACATAACCCGTAGGCACATATTCTGACCCTCTCGAGTACTCGTACCCAGCTTACGCAGCCCTACAGCCGTCGGCCACCACACAGGTCAAACACGAGTTCCCGGAGAACTATTCTTTTTTCGCTTTCACTCCCTCTGAATTGACGCCGGGTTCAAGTTCTGCCCCACTTGGAAGTAACATACCCCACATAGTGACCCCCGTAACACATCATTCTCCGTCGAACAACTCTTACTCATGCCCTCCACCACCGTCGCATGCCCAGCTACCTCCGCTGCTGCCTAGCCGTCAAGAGAACTCGCCTTCAACCTGGTTTTACCCTTCTGCATACGGAAGCAATCGCAGTTATCGGGCCGAGAATTTTTACCAGCAGGAGCGAAATGGCGCAATCAATTACCCACAGTTTGGCCATCGCTCGTCCTTGACGGCCGTGCGTTTCTCCGAACCTTACTTATCCCATCCAGCCGACCATGCCCACCCTGTAAACGACTATTATCCTTCCCTCGATGAAGTCTGCCGCAACGACTGCCGTTCAAACGCCCCTCGGATATTATACCCACAAGCTATCTATCCTTACCCACCAGTCTCTCCTTACATTCGCCCAGCTCCACAACATGCTGGCGGCGGCCTAGAGCGACCGTTCCTTTGCGAGAAATGCGGCGCAAGATTCAACAGGAATCATGACTTGAAGCGTCATACCAGAATTCATCTAGAAGTGAAACGTAAGAAAATGCCTGGTCAATCATTTGTCTTTGGACAATCCTGCTGACGTTGCTGGTGCCACGTCTCATCTAGCTTTTCCGTGCGGATGGTGCGATAAAGCTTTCTCCCGAAAAGACGCTCTCAAGCGCCATTTGATGGTCAAAGCTTGTTCTGGCTCCAAAGAAGTCTCCGTCGAAGAAAGTGTGCGCCGAGCCCAACAGCTCCGACAAAGAAAGTCTGAGTTATCATCACATCATACTGCAAATGTTACGACAGGGCCCATCTCGGAATGCACAAGGAAAACGGAGCCTCTAAAGGATGTGCGAGCCGAGTCAGAATTCGATTCTGCGGTTTCCAATCCGTTTCCCAGTCTATATTCTGCATCTACCCCGAGTCAGGTGACTGAAAAAAGCGAAGCCAGTCCATCCGTCCACTCTGGTTTCCCACGTTACTTTGAGCGCGAACGTATATGCAGCGTATCTGATGATAGCGTGTCGACTAATGGGAGTGCTACTACATGCTCTAATTGACTGGGTACTAAAACGCTATCATCCTTGCAAAGATAATTTATTGTTTCCTTTGTATAACGCGGGAGACTTGTGACATCATTTAAGATCATTCAAAGCTTTGGAGCTGGAGTTCCGAAATAGCGAGTCATCTGGTAAATCCTAATGAGCGTAACCGCAAACAGAATGCTCAGCCCCCACCTGGAGACTTTCATTTATGCTACCCCTAACCAAAGGTAAGGATTGCCCGCTTGCTAATATTGCGAAGCTAGCTGTCATACTAAAATTCAAAGAAATGAAATTAAAACCCAAGATCAGGAAATAATTCAGTGTCACTATCTGTAGAGACAAAATCAAGAAAAATAATCAGAAATAATAAATCATAAGAAATAATGAAAATGACAAAATGAACTGACAGAAATAATAGAGATTGTCAAAAAAATAAGCAATAAGTGAATGGAAATAATATAGAAAACTTCAGAAAATTTGAAAAAAATAGTAAAAGATAAATTAATGGAAACAAAGAAAGTAACAAATCAACCTCAAATTAAATAATGGAGTTGAGATAGCCCCAATATCAATGCAGGTTGAGATTTTTAGCCCGCTTTTAGCCCTTGCTTCCCAATGGGCTCATCCTAAGCACTCCAATCCTTCTTGGTTCTGGTGCTTAATCCAATTAACTTGATGCTTTAAATTTAATTCTTGTTTGGTGTACATTTAATTTATATTCTAAATGTGAGGACTAAAATATTCTGTAAATATCCTTTTCATATGTGTGTTTTTAAATAATATCCATGAAACTGCACCCATAGCATAAAAAACCATACTGTAATCACAAGGATTTCCTGTGGGAAAAGGTTCAGCCTACTCCTAAACATGATTTTGGGTTGCTATGAGATGTCATGCTTTGAAATTGGAACCTAAAATAACCCCACTTTTCTGTAGATCTACAGGCAACAGCCACTTCAGTATTTCAGAGTATTCTTTAGAGATTTAAATGTTGAGAGGTAACTAAAAACTAGCTAATGATTCATTTTAAATGGAGGAATTATTAGGGTGCATCAGACCTAGAAAATTTCCATTAGAAAGCTGCCATTTATTTTTGTTCAAACCCACCATTAAATAAGGACTTGTAAATTATGCATAATCTTTGACTGGTATACTTCCAAATGGCGGGTTTCATCAAAATTGTGTGTTTAAAACATCAAATCTACCATTTATGCATTATCATCAATCAACATGAGAAACACCCCTTGACCCCTTCACATCATCTAATCATATCAGAACCAAAATCCTCACTTCCTCATGCCATACACCCCATTACTTGAAATTGCACACAAAACAACAGCTCACACCTCATCACTTCCAATTGCACACATCACCACCACTCACACCTCATAATTTCCGATTGAACACATCACCACCACTAACACCTCATCATTTCAAATTACCCACATCGACACCACTCACACCTCATCACTTCAAATCACACAAACCCCAAACACACACACCTCATCACTTCAAATAAAACATATCACAACCAATTGCACGTGATCATTTCAAATCACACACATAAACACCCATTATAGAACTCTTCACTCTCATAATTCCCAAACACAAATCCAGAAATATTTTCAAACATGATATCATGCTCACTGTAATTTTATCACTATTTTAGTCTCATTGATGCTCTGATTTGCAATCAAACTGGTTAGCCTTGAACCCTCTATTGGAAAATAAGTACTTGATCCCCAGAATCCAGAAATTGAACCACCCTATTTACAAAATGAAAAATCTCAATAACCCCATTGAATTAAGCTTCCAAACAATGTTTTGAGATTCTTTGGTATCATTCATGAAAATTCTGAAGTTGATTGAATACTATCATTTATTCCAGAATGAACCTTGGAAGCTTCTACATGATCCCGCTATCTAAATTCAATTTTTTCTGTTTACATTGGACTCAAATGAGAATGAGAAACCTATCAATAGCTTTAAAAATATTTTCAAAATTTTTTATGGAAGAGTACACTCATATGCTCAAAGATAATCACTGCTATCTTTCCAAAAACCAGTCCTTTGATGGCCAACCAAGGAACAAAAGGAGGGGATATATATGTTTGCATAGACTGAAGTATTCCCGGTATTCATTAGCTTTGTTGATGGCACCACCATCCTCTTGAGTCAAAAAAAAACTTGACAGAAATCACTTTGAGTTGGAAGAAATTGGAATTCAAAATTTTCTTCCAAAAGATGGTTCATAAGACACTGAATAACCATGTTTCCTCTATTCAATTAGATAATTGGTTTTTGTTCCACTTGTTTTACATAAAAACAAGAACTTTATTTACCTACATGTTGATATTATACAGAAATTTAATAATCCATTTCTTAAACTATTATTTGTCTTGTGCAGAAACCTCACAGTCACTTTGAACAAGATTATTACCTCTTGGTCAACTCAGCTTATGCAAGTGGTAAATAAGCTGTTCCAGAATACAAATTTTTTCCCCTCAATAATCAAGATGGAACACATTGAGATTATCATATATAACCACCAAGAGTCCAAAGGCAAAATGCTTTAGGATTCATGAAACAAAAATGTGTCAGACTAAAAGAAATGCAGAGCCAGGTCAAAAATTTGAAAAAAAATCTTCAACTAGATGATCTTCTGTTATAATCTTCATAATTTATTTACCCAAATCAAAGATGAATGGGGTGAAATAAGTGAATATTATTTTCCAGATGATGCTTCAGCCATTCTGTTTCAATTTCATCCTTCATTGTTTGATATGCAGGATATAATTCTACCTCTCACTCTACCCCAATTTATTTCATGATTTTATGTTTTCAGGCTTGGTAAAAAAAACCCTTCCCAAAGTTTTAACTCCGTTTTTTTCATTTTCATTTTCATTTTCATTTTCATTTTCATTTTCATTTTCATTTTAATTTTCATTTTAATTTTTTTTAATTTTAATTTTCATTTGGGTTTTCATTTTCATTTCCATTTTCCTTTTCCTTTTCCTTTTCCTTTTCCTTTCCCTTTCCCTTTTTATTTTTATTATTTTTTTAATATTTCTTTGTATTTTTAGGGAATTATTTTTCTCACGCATCCAACCCTTTACTTCACATATTTTGATGTTGGCGTGCTGTTGCGCCCCTTTGGAATTTCATGCAAATTTCAAGAATTCATTTTTTTTGAATTATGACTGCGGAGCCCAATAGCAGGGGTTCTTAAACCCCTAAACAAAATTTTTGGTAATTTTGGAGCCATTAGATCCCCTTCAAAAATGCAATTAAAAAATGAAAAAATTCTTTAAAAAAATTTTTTGCATTAAAAAATTCCTTCAAAAAACACAAAAAATCAGAAAAATCAACTTTCTCTTTGGACATTTGAATCCCTTAATTTTCCTTTTTATTTAATTTTTTTGGGTAATTCAAGCTATTGAAAAGTTAAAAAAACATTCAAAGAGTATTGAAATATTTTTTCATATTTTTCGGATGTATTATTTTACCTTGAAAAATTCATTCAAAAAAGCAAAAAATTCAAAAAATTCAATTTTGTCATTTGACTTTTGAATCCTTATGTTTTCCATCTTGACTTAATTTTTTTGGTGTTTCAAGCTTTGAAAATTTTAAAACAAATATTAAAGGAATTTTCAAGATTTATTTCAGGATTTTTGGATGTCATTTTTGACCTTTAAAAATTCCATTCAAAAACCAAAAAATTTGAAAAATTCACTTTTCTCACTGGATTTATGAATCCTTTTGTTGGCCTATATAATTGTGTTTTTTAATATACCTAAAAATTGAAAAAATCAGAAAGAAAAATTTTCCTTTCACATTATCAGGGAATTTTTCAAAAAGATTGGGTGTTTGGGTGATGAAGGCTATATGTCCAGAGCACAACCATCCACCTTCCATTGATCCTTTCACTCATCCCATCAACAGGAGGATCCAAGGGGAGCAAAAGAAGTTGGTTGAAAATCGATCCAAAGCTGGGGTTCCCCTTCAAAAATTCCCAACTCTCTTATATAAAACTCATCATCACCTATCCATTCAAATCTCCCTACAATTTACAGCAAAAGATACCAAATACAAAAAAATGCCCTTAATCAAAAATCTCCTGCGGAATTACTCATACCGGAACTCTGGAATTCTTCTTTCTACTGTAAAATGAACAATGTGGATGGTCAAATTAATTAATTATTCATTTCAAACCCTGATTCCATGAACCTTTCAAACTTTTCCCTACTCTCATTATGGTGGACTGTACATATAAAACAAAAAAATTTGGAATGCCTTTCTCAATATTCTTGGGATAAAAAATTATCCTAGAAGATTCTCAGTTGCATTATGTTTCTTATCTCAAGAGAAAAAACAGAACTTTGATTGGGACCTGACTCAACTTCAGGAAATATTTGAAAATAAAGAACCGAGTGTGATTGTGAAACAAAAGGAACAAGCACTTATTAGCTCAATTGAATCAGTATTCCCTTCCTCTCATCATCTTCTCTGTGTCTGGCACATTTGCCAAGAATATTCAAATCATTGCAGGAAGCACTTTAAATCTGAATATGAATGGAAGATCTTCCAGAAAAAATGGCATCATTTGGTCTATTCAAAATCCAAATCAAGCTATCACAAATAATTCACAAAAATTTCTCTGGTATGGAATGCTCCCACATCTGAATACCTTAGAAATAGCCAAAATGATGATCCAAAACCCAAGCAAGAATTTGTTTTCATGGAATTTTTTCATTTTTTGATTGCATTTTTGAAGGGGTTCTAATGGCTCCAAAATTACCAAAGATTTTAGTTAGGGGTTTAAGAACCCCTGCTACGGGAATGCGCAGTCATGATTCAAAAAAAATGAATTCTTGAAAGTTGCATGAAATCAAGTATTTTTGCATGAAATACCAAAGGGGCGCAACCATGTGCCAATGTCAAAATGCGTGAAATAAAGGGTTGGATGCATGAGAAAAATAATGCCCTATTTTTTTATTTTATTTTATTTTTTTTTTATTTTTTTTTTTATTTTTATTTTTATTTTTATTTTTATTTTTATTTTTATTTTTATTTTTATTTTTATTTTTATTTTTATTTTTATTTTTATTTTTTTTTATTTTTATTTTTATTTTTATTTTTATTTTTATTTTTATTTTTATTTTTATTTTTATTTTTATTTTTATTTTTATTTTTATTTTTATTTTTATTTTTATTTTTATTTTTATTTTTATTTTTATTTTTATTTTTATTTTTATTTTTATTTTTATTTTTATTTTTATTTTTATTTTTATTTTTATTTTTATTTTTATTTTTATTTTTATTTTTATTTT